>OZ030012.1:77248290-77848290 GCA_964023405.1 Apodemus agrarius | reverse complement strand
AGACATGCCTAAGGGCTAGGCGTAGGGTGTTTCTTACTATTTCCTCAAGACCTCTATCTATCTATCTATCTATCTATCTATCTATCTATCTATCTATCATGTATTTATTTATTTGTGTATGTATGTATGTATGTGTGTGTGTATGTATGTATGTATGTGTGTATGTATGTATGTATGTATGTATGTGTGTATGTATGCATGTATCTGTCTTTCTTATGTTCAGCAGCAGTGGGTCTTTGCCTGTATACCAAGTCAATCTTCCTCCAACTGTCTTACACTTTGTTTTGCTGGCACCAAGGCAAGATGGCCCTCATATTCTTGTAGTTGAAGTGTTTCTTGTTTTCAAGTCTGCAGCATAGAGAGTGCTTTTTCTCTTGTCTCTCACTCTAACCCCTGTAGAGCACTCAGTGGGAACCTTGGAACACCTGTGAATGGTGTTAAGCAGCTTCTCTTGCTGTAACAGAGTGCCCAGAGATGGGTTCTTTATAAGGGGATGTTGGCCCTTTCAGGTCACTGTTTCACAGGTTACTTGGCTCCGTGTTTCTGGGCCTGTGGTAAGGCCGAGTGACGTGGCAAAGAGGAGCATGATGGGAGCAGAGCAGCCAGCCTCATGGTGACCAGGAATCAGAAAGCAAATGAATAGTTTAGGACAATTCTACGTTTCTGGGGCAGGCCCCCAGTGACTTACTTCCTCCCACAGGCTCCACCTTCTTTTTAAAATTCATGTGTAGAGGCCAGACGATGACTTGCAGGGGTCCACTCTCTCCTGTAATGTGGGTCCCAGGAATGAAACTCAGATCATCAGTCTTGGCTGAAAGCACCTTTACCCACGGAGCCCTCTTCCCAGCCTGAGGCCCCACCTTGTTATAACCAATTCAGCTATGAACTTACCAATGGATGAAACTGTCAATGGAGGCAAAGCCCTCATGAAGCAACCATCCCACACGAACCCTCCGAAGTATAAATCATCAGGGACATCTGCAGATTCAATGCACAGCAGGAGGTCTGGGTGTGCTGAAGCTTCCTGGTGGCTTGCAGGGTCCTCACATTGCACAGGCGTCTTCCCTCACTCTTTAGAATTAGGCGAATTCTTTCTACAGTTTGCGAGTGCTCTGTGCAGGGCAAACCAGTGTCATGCTCACCTTCTTGGTGGCCCCTGTTTCTCCTGAGGTTTCAGGCTGCTCATTTGCTTTGTATCCTTCTGCAGACTCAGGGATTCTAGAAAAATGATGATCCTAATTATGTACAATAATATAATTTGACTTTTATAATAGAAAAAATTATGGTTCAAGTGATTAAATATTATCTTTTTATTTTCATTTTAAGGGTGGTGAGAATGTTCTTTTTAGCTTCCTATATCTTGAGCATATGCTGGAATTTAGCAGATTTTATTGATGAAACTTCAAACTCTCTTCTATATAGCCCTTACTTAGTGCTAATTGCTCATACTTACTATAAAATTGTTTTAAGAATTTTGTAGACATCTTGCTAAGGAAACCAAAATTCAATCAATGTAACAAAAATGGATTAAAGCACAAGTGTGCTTATTCAAGTACTAGGGAACAGATTTTAAACTTGAAGCTATTTTTATCTGATTGGATATTGTTGAGGAAAATGTTGCGTTGAAAAAGATTACAAATCAAATTTGAATCTGGCATTTGATTGGTGATGCCTGTCATGAGCACAGCATGCATGGTGATGGTGGGGGGCGGGTTCTTATGGCAAATATCCGGGGATGGGGACAGTCAGGGGAAAGTGAGAAATTTCTATAGAGAAGAAGTAGATAATGATTTCCACCCAAACCCTTGTGATCTAGTTGAAATAATGTGAACCAGTGAAAATGACCCTATAAGCTCAAGGGACAGGCACTGCTGAGACATTTGAGAAAGAGGAGCTGTATTAGTCAGGGTTCTATAGAGTCAAAGAACTTATGGGTAGTGTCTATATAGTAGGGGAATTTGTTGATGACTTATACTCTGTTGGGATGACAAACTCCCCAACAATGGTCAGCAGAAGCTGTGAACAGAAGTTCAAGGATCTAGCAGTTGCTCAGTCCCACAACACAAGCAGGCAAAGAAGAAAGAATCTTCCTTCTTCCAATGTTCCTACGTAGGTCTCCAGCAGAAGGCTTTATCCAGATTAAAGGTGTGCGCCACCACACCTGGTTCTGGGAATTGCTCTGTCCCAGATGACCTTGAACTCAGAGATCTTCTTGTCTTAGTCTCCTGGGATTCATAGCCACTATACCTCAAGATCTCCAAGCCAAGATCCAGGTCAGAAACTTGTCTCTCCTAGCTTCAAGATCAGGATCATAGGTGAGCCTTCCAATTATGGATTATAGTTCATTCCAGATACAGTCAAGTTGACAACTAGGAATAACCACTACAGTAGCCCTGTCATCTTCAGTGGTCTTAGAAGGCACATTTGCCAGGAGTCCTACTACACCAGGGGGAGTGAGGTTGATTCTGAGGCTGCCGAGCTGGCGTGTCCCTTTGGAAGTGTGATCCATGAGGGTGTATCCCTTTGGAACTGTAAACCATAATAAACCCTTCCTCCCTTGAGTCTTTCAGGCATCTTGTCATAGTAACAGGAAAACCAACTGGCATACTGGAGCAAATAATGCATCAGATATTGACAGCTAACTGATTCCTATGTCTCTATTATATTTCATATTCATATATGGATACGAAATGATTTTTTTTAACCAACAGATTTGCAGCCTAGGTAGCAACACATGATCATCATGTACATTAGAATATGAAATTTATAAAACTTGGTGGCTCTCTGCTGGTCTAGTTTCACAGCTGGAACACTGCACCTAAATTCCATGTTCAGAACAGACGGACATGAGCACCCTTGGAAATCATTAGGCTCAGGACACGACTTGGCTTAACAGAGTGCTGTCGGTTTAAGACATTTACAATTACACCATTAAACTACGAACTTGAGAAACTGCAGCTCTTATAAGTGAGTTAATGTGGACAGCAGGAGGATATACAAGGAAATAAATAGAATTTGCATTTGGCTAAGTGATAGAGTGAGGCTGAGCACAGACGTGAAGGCTGTCTGCGGCGAGTGCTTTCCAGCTCAGACACTGATGCTCTTTGGGCCTCGAGGAAACCCCAGCTATGTTTCTCAGGATCAGAAACGCTACTTTCAAGACTTGATCCAAAGACAGGGCCATGTAGGAGAAATACTGGAGTTATGGGAAGACATTTTTCTTTAGTTACTGTTAGTGTCTCTTAATTGTAAAAATGGGCTCTTATTAGTGACATACTAGTACTGAAGACAGCATGGCCCCACACCTATGGGTATTAGGAATGCTTGTCTCACTGCTGTGTCAAAACACCTGACGAGAGAGCAACTTAAGGAGGAAAAGGCTTTTTTTGGCTCATTCTTTGAGGGCAGAGTCCGCCATGGTGGTGAAGCCCATAGATTGTGATGACTGTGCTGTCTGTGGAGTGTGCAAGGATGTGGCTTTGCAAAAAGCTGTGCAGATGGAGAGTAGGCTCCTTAGTGTGGGCTTAGATGCTAACAGTGTGGGCTTGTGTGGTAACAGAATGGAGTTCAGTTCATAATAGTTGCTTCTGAGTTTGTCAAACGGAGGGGCTCTGAAGGCTCGTAGTCAGCCCGACACACACGCCCCTTGTTAGCTCAGACGAGGAGGGTGGGAATCATCTTCAAGACTGACCTTGAGCAGACTCCTTACAGCTTCAACACTTATCAGTGATCACATGATACATGGCATGTTAGGCATGTTTAGATTTCTCACTGAGGGAATGAGGCACTCATTGCTGCTAGGACTTGGAAGTTGCAATGGAAAAATTATTGTGGATTTATAATGGAAATATAAGATTGGGAGTTTCCGAAGAAAGAATTGCTCAGTGTGCTCACTAGGGAATTAGAGACCTTGTCATCTATAGCGAAATAAGGAAGCTGATATTTTGAGAAGAGGACATATTTCTTGGCCTTATAGCTTCAAATAATGTTAATGTCAAGAAACTCCTTTCAGTGATAACATAACTTCCTTTAGATTATGAGTAGATAATGCCAATGTGTAAACTGGGTGTGGTAATATCCCTTTGTATCATAGGCCTGGGGTGTATGTGTGGGTCCTTGGCCAGCCAGTCCAGTTGAAATTGTGAGTTCTGGAATCAGTGAGAAAGCCTGGGTAACAGAAAAAGGGGAAAGTGATGAAGGAAGACACCTGACATCAGCGTCTAGCTTAATGTGCACATTCATACCCCTCCCATAATGGGTGTAAAGCTCATTGTTATCTGTAAGGAGTGGATTTCTGAGAAGCACACTTTTGGTTTATCTTTTCAGCATGCCTTGCAAAGAATATGTAGCTGCAGTGTGTTTCAGTGGATGCCAGTTGCTGAGTGGAGTCAGAGGACTCTTGTGCCTCTGGATGCAGAGGGCTTGTGTGACCTCTACAAATCCTCCTTGTTAAACTCAATGGTTTAATGGTTCTTTGGCTGAGGACCAAACTCACATAATGTTCAAACCATAAGTCTCCAATGCAACTTTTAAATTTAGCTCAGACTTGTGGAGTCATTATCAGCTCTTCTTTCAATTCCTAAAGTACAGACAATATTCTACTTGAGATGTCAGTCAGAAGTCCATGAAGCAGGCAGGAATATAGTTTAGTATTAATCAGCAAGATGGTCTCTGCTAGGAATTGTGGCTCACATCTATAATCCCAGCACTAGAGAGACTGAGGCAGGAGGGTTGTGAGTTCTAGGCAGCTTGAGCTACAGGGTGAGGTTGTATTACAACCAACCAAGCAAAGAAGTAAAATCACTGAGTTAAAATTATCATGATGTGTTAGTTTATATATTGGGTAGAGGTCTTGAATTTGGAGTGCTCCTTTCTAAACAGTCAAACTATTTTTTAAAATAGTAGTTCTTTCTTTTAAAAGATTTTAGAATTTACTTATATGTATGTGTGTGTCTGCGCATGTGTGTGCAATGCCTGCAATGGCCTGAAGAGGGCGTTAGATTCCATATAGTTAGATGTGGTTGTAAGCCACCAGAGGAGGACACTGGGAACTAAACCTAGGCCTTCTTGTATGAGTATTAAGCAGTTTTAGCCACTGAGCCCTCACTCTGGCCCCATGCCTTTCCCTTTTGATTGTTCCCTTGTTTCGATCTTGAAGCTGGAGAAAATGGTTTGATTCATGATTTCAAGGGTCACTGGCTTTGGGAAGATAATAATATTTTTAGGAAGCCTATTATGGGTCAGGCAGAGAGATAAGTGTTCAGCCTACTGTTTAACTTATTTCTCACCATGACTATGAAGGCTTAAAACCTGCCCCACCCTCAGCTACCCTGGACTCTGACTCTCCATTCATTGCTTTTGGATAAGGGCTAACTTATAGCCACATAGACCACATAGAAGAGGCAAGGTCTTGGTGCCACACAGCCCTGGCTGACATCATATCTTAGCCACCTACCAGCTGGCCATAGCTGTTTTGGGCTCCTTTGGGCTTCAGTTTCCCGACCTATACAATAACAACGCTAAGAATAGTAGCAATTTTACCTCTGAGGGCAACTGAGAGATTTAACTAAGAAATGACTAAATGATTACAATGTATGTACCAAACCCTGACAGCTACTATTAAAGTTACAAACCACATGCTGGAGCATGGTAGCTTCTTGGATTAACCACTAATTTTTTCTGCTTGGGCATGGCATTTATTTACACTAAACTGTGAATGACTGGTATGAAACTATCTGTATTGTTAGGCACCAACTGACCATTTAATTGGGGATGAAAGAAGGTGAAATGTTTTTCCAGCTTTGACTAATTTCTGACCATTCTGTCCAGGACACCATTTGTATGTCCGGTTTTGCTTTCCCTTGGTTGAGTTTGTAGGCCTCCTTCCCTTATCTTCATGTACTTGTAGAGGTGGGCACAGGAAGGTAGGAATGAGCCTAACTAGGCTTGAGTCAATGCTTTCCACAGTAGTGCACTGTGTCTCCTGCCTCACCTAGGGAGGGTGGAACCACAGTGCTCTCAGCTGTCTCTGATGGCTTACATTTTTGAGTCGATGAAGGTGGGGCCCCTAGAAAAGGTCTTCTACTTTATCTTTTGATAGTGGATTCTCAAGTTTAGAATTGAGGAAGGAACTGAAGGAGATCACAGGTATGCAGGTAGAAAGGAAAGGAAAGAGATTCCTGGCTCTGGTTCTGTGGGAGGGTGCAGCCATGAAAAAAGTGACTCCAGGATTTTTCTTCAGTTCCAGCATCTGTTATCATCTCCTTAACTAGGCACTGAAGACCCTTGGCTGAGTCTCTTAGTTACTTTATTGAAAATGAGAGGGACTGTAGTGGGCTGGGGAGATTTCACAGTTGGTAAAGAGCCCGACTTTTAAGCATGGGAACCTGAATTGATCCCTAGAACATGTGTTAAAAAAAATCCAAGGAGGAGCCTTGAAGGGTCCCAAGGACATTCAACTTAGATCCCTTCCCTCTCAATCCCCTGCCTGCCAGGTCCATCTGGGGCACAGCCAGCAGAGGTAAGCAGCGTTCTGTTCCCTGAGATTCATTGTCAGAGGCACAGCTCTTCCTGCCTCTGAAGGAGTCCTGCTGGCATCAGGAACATCCAGCCAACACCAGGGACAACCAGATGGCTACGTCATAAGAACAAAATCAACAAGAGCTAGGACAATATGGCACCACTAGGGCACAGCTATCCTGCTACAGCAAGCCTTGGCTATCCCAACATAGCCAAAGCACAAAAAGATGATGTTACATTCAATTTTATAAAGATGATTGAGGCCTCTAAAGAGGAAATGAATAAATCCCTTAAAGAAATACAGGAAAGTAAATCAAACAGATGAAGGAAATAAAACTGTTCAAGAACTGAAAATGGAAATAGAAGCAATAAAGAAAACATAAACTGAGTGAATTCTGGAGATGGAAAACCTAGGGAAGAGAACAAATCTACAGGTGCAAACATTGCCAACAGAATACAAGAGATGGAAGTGAGAATCTCAGGCATAGAAGATACAACTGAAGAAATTGATACATCAGTCATAGAAAATGCTAAATCTGAAAAGTTCATGACATAAAACATTCAAGAAATCTGGGACACCGTGAAAACAACAAACCTAAGAATAATAGGAATAGAAGAAGGAGGAGATTCCTAGTTAAATGGCCCTCCTTTATACAATGGTAAACAAGCTAAGAAAGAATTAGGGAAACAACACTTTTCACAATAGCCACAAATAATATAAACTATCTTGGTGTAACTCTAACCAAGCCAGTGAAAGACCTGTATGACAAGAACTTTAAGTCTTTGAAGAAAGAAATTGAGGAAGATATCATCTCATGCTCATGGATAGGTAGGATTAACATAGTGAAAATGGCCATCTTACCAAAAGCAGTCTACAGATTCAAAGCAATTCCCATTGAAATTCCAACATAATTCTTCACAGACATGAAAAAAAGCAATTCTCACATTCATATGGAAAAACAAAATCCAGGATAGCTAAAACAATCCTTTACAATAAAAGAACTTCTGGAGGTATCATCATCCCTGGTTTTAAAGCTGTACTATAGAGCAATAGTAATAAAAATAACATGACATTGGCATAAAAAGAGAGAGGTTGATCAATGGAATAGAATAAACCCACACACCTACAGTCACTTGATTTTTGACAAAGAAGCCAAAACCATACAATGGAAAAATGAAAGCATCTTCAACAAATGGTAATGATCTAACTGAATATCTGCATTAGAAGAATGCAAACAGACCCATATTTATCATCCTGTACCAAACTCAAGTCCATGTGGATCAACCACTTTAACATAAAACCAGACACACTAAATCTAATGGAAGAGAAAGTGGGGGAACAGCCTTGAACATATTGGTACAGGAGACAATTTCCTTAACCAAAAACCAATGACTCAGGCCGTAAGATCAACAATTATTAAATGGAACTAAATAAATAATAAATCATGAAACTAAAACTATTCTTTAAGGCAAAAAATATCATCAATAGGACAAAATAGCAACCTACAGATTGGGAAAAGATCTTCATCAACTTTATATCTGATAGAGGACTAATATTCCAAATATATAAAAACTCAAGAAATTAGACACCAATAAACCAAATAAAGCAATTAAAATGGGGCACAGAACTAAATAGAAAATCCTCAACAGAGGAATCTCTGATGGCTGAGAAGCACTAAAATAATGTTGAATTTCTTTAGTCATCAGGGAAATGCAAATCAAAATGACTCTGAGATTCCATTTTACACCCATCAGAATGGCTAAGATATAAAACTCAAGTGACAGCACAGGATGTGGAAGAACAGGAAGACTCCTCCATTGCTGGTGGGAGTACAAAACTTGGACACTCACTTTGGAAATCAATCTGGTGCTTTCTCAGAAAATTGGGAATAGTTCTATCTCAAACCCAGCTATATCACACATGGATAAATACCCAAAGTCTGCCCCTCCATACCACAAGGACACTTGCTTAACTATTTCCATAGCAGCTTTATTTGTAATAGCCAGAAACTGGAAACAACCTAGATGTCTCTTAAAAGAGGAATGGATAGAGAAAATGTGGTTCATTTACACAATGGAGTACTATTCAGCTATTAAAAACAAAGATAGCATGAAATTTGCAGGCAGATGGTTAGAACACGAAAAGATCATCCTGAGTGAGGGCACCAGAAAGACATGCATGGCAGTACTCACTTATAAATGGACACTAGCCATGCAGTATAGGATGATCCTGCTACAGTCCAAAGATCTGAAGAAACGGAGTAACGAGGAGGGCCCATGGGCATATTCTTGAATCCCTTTCAGAAGGGGAAATGAAAGATATCGGAAGTGGAAGGACAGAGAGAACTGAGCGGGAGAGGTGGTAAAGGGGGAAGAAGAATAGGCATCAGATGTGAAAGGGGGAGTGGGAAAGGCATGGGAGATAGAGTGGAAATCAGTGTGTGTGTGTGTCTGGGATGAGCTAGAGACTTGGGCCAGGAAGGCTGAGACTCCTGGCAGTTGGGGCTATGGAGAATGAAGTAGCCATGTCTCCTAGCCAGGCTGGACTCGCAGTGGAAGGATAAGGACAGCAAGCCACCCACCCACAAAACTTTAGATCCACAATTTGTCCTGCCAACAAGATATGAAGGGATAAAGATGGAGCAAAGATCGAGGGAATGGTCAACCAGTGACTGGCCCAACTTGAGACCCAAGACATGAGAGAGAGAGAGAGCCAGACCCTGACAATACTAACGCTACTCTGTTATGCTTGCAGACAGGAACCTCACACAACTGTCTCTTGTGAGGCTTCATCCAGTAGCTGATGGAAACAGATGCAGAGACCCACAATCAAACATCAGGCAGAACTAGCTCATGGAGTCTTGTGGAAGAGTTGGGGTTAGGATTGAGCAAGCTGGAGGAGTCAAGGGCACCACAAGGAGACTTAAAGAGTCAACTAACCTGGGCCCATGGGCGTTCACAGTGACTGAGCCACCAACCAAAGGGCAAGCAGGCGCTGGGCCTAGGTCCCCTACACATCTGTAGCAGATGTGCCGCTTGGTCTTCCTGTGGGTCCCAACAATACAGCGGGGGCTGTCCCTGATTATTGTTGCCTGCCTTTAGATTCCCTCCCCCTAGCCAGACTGTCTTGTTGGGCTTCAGAGGGAGAGGATGTGCTTAGTCCTAACACATCAAGGATGCGTTAGGGTGGGTTGGTAGCCAGGGGAGACATCTCCTTGTCTGTGGAGAAGGGGAGGGGGTAATGGGGAGAGGTACTTATGAGGGTGGGACTTGGAGGAGAGGAGGAAGGGGGGAAGTCAATATGGATGTAAAGCAAATAAATAAATTAATGAAGAAAAACAAATCCAGGAGTGGTGATGCACAGCACTAATCTCAGTGCTGGAGAGATGGAGTCAGGTGGATTCATGGGGCTTGCTTGTCAGCAAGCTTAGCCTTATGGGTAAGCGTCAGGTCAGAGAGACCGTATGTCTCAAGTGAACAAGTTGGACAACACACAGCACATGCACACACACAGACATGAGATGGACTGAGGCACTCTTATCAGAACCTTTTTTTTTTTTTTTTTTTGGATCTGGAAATTGTGATGAGGACAAGAAAAACACAGCCTGGAGGGAAGGAGCCAGCCTTCTTAGGCTGTGGCTTTCCCCAAGATGCTTCAGGTTTCTTTGTGCATTTGTGGGGGAGGCATGAGGTCCAGCACAGGTGGCTGCTTGAATGTGGAATGTATCGCAAAGCTTCTCAACTGTGCTCAGTGTCACTGGGGACAAGGCGAGTCTTTGGGATGGGGGATGTTGAACTCCATCTCTGGTCTCCACCCTGTGGAGGATGGCAGCACCAAAGGATGTAACTAACCAAGATCTAGACATTGTTGGATAGCTCCTGTAGGACAGAATTATTTCTACAACTGAGGATTGGGTTACAGAGGGGCAGCTGTCCTTCAGGAAGTACTGTGGGGCTTGCTTACGTGCTTATCCAAAGACAGCTGGGTGGCCTTGCTCTGACTTTGACAGTTCACCCAGTGAGTGACAGAACCTATCTATATGCTTTTCTTCTCGTGCGCACATGGGTTTGTGTGCTTGTGAGCACATGTATGTTTATATGTGTGTGCATGTATTTTGTGTGTTTTGTGCATGTGTGTTGCGTCATGTTCTCTGGTGAGTTCCAAACATTTTCAGGTATTGAAACTTTAGGTGTCCTACTGTCAGTCGATACATTTCGTGTTAAATGTGGAAATGTACCTGAATGGGAACCGAAGGGGCAGAGCTGGTGCCAAGTCTGACTGCTAATTATGATGTCTGCTATGGTTTGAATGGGATTCGTCCCCTCAGAAAATTCACGCTGAAATTTAATCTCCACTTAATGTATTAAGTGGGTGTGAACTTAATTTGACTATGATGTGTATAGTTAGGGTCTTTGGGAGGCTGTGATTAAGATTATATAACATCACTGGGTAGAGTCCAACAATTGAATACTGGTGGCTTTATAAGAAGGTGGGAGACCACGATTCACATGTGCTTCCTGTATTTGTCACAGCATGAAGGTCACCAGCAGATGTGGCTGCCTGATCTTGGTCCAGACTTTGAGCTCAAATAAACCCCCTTTCAGTATAACTTAATCAGTTAGTGGTATTATGACACTGGCAACTGGAAAGAAACTCAGTGTCTTTGCAAGGGAAACAGAACCACGGTCTCCCTGTAGCTTCCACATCCCTACCATCTCTCCCAAAGCATATAAATAAGGTAGCGCTTGTGCAAACCTGGAATAAAGACCGGTATTTCAGTTCTCTTTGACAATGTCTGTGTGTGGATCAGTGCGCAGTGTGGCCAGGAAGTGGTATTGTCCACTGGAACTGAACCAGTTGCAGTTCTGATCGTAGCTGGTACACTGCTGGGGGCACTCGAGACTGGGAAGCAGCTGAAGTGAGGAAGGCCTCCTACCTGAATGGCACCCCAGGAAGTGGTGTCAGCTCTATGTGTAGGAAGCTTGAAAGTGAGGAAGAACTGTCCTCAGCACCAGCGGAGAGTCTCTCATGATTTCAATTCAAAGCTCCTCCTCGTTGGGTGCTGCATGCTTGGATGTGGTTATGATGGTAGTAGTGGTCTCCTAGGAAGCAAGTGTTGGGTCAGGCAGACTACAGCTAGAGCAGAGGCTGGAGGTTTCTGTTGTGACTCTTGGTTCATCTTTAGTCTTTATATCCAGTCAGTCAACAAACATTTGCATGTCTACTATCTTGAAACACAGAGCCAGGTCTACAGGCAAGCACATTTGGGCGAGGCAAACAAAGTTCAGAGCTCATCCTTGGTACATGCGAACTGAAACAGACAGAGCATTATGGTTCATGGGCCCACTCCTCATGGGCTTTAGTGGCTGGCTGTGGTTGCTCAGGAGGTACTGGATTCCAACAGTTTTTGAGGACTTGCTGGTGCTCTTTCTCAGAGGCTATACGTGGGGTAGGCTTGGTTAGTAGGCATTTGCTCGACTGAATTTGGATCTCCAGAACCTATGTAAGAAGCCAGGTGTAATGGTACATTCCTATAATCCAAGATGGGAGATTGGAAGCAAAGACAGGTAGATCCCTAGAAGCTCTCAGGCCAGTTAGCCTAGCATACATGGCAAAGATCCAGGTCATGAGAGACCCGGTCTCAAAACAAGCAAACAAGCAAGCAAGTAAACAGAAAACAATGATGGAAAACACATGGCGACAGACTCCTAAACACCCTCTCCACTCCCCAGAGTGGAGACACACAGAGGCACACGCACACCTGGGGGTGCACATATAGAGCTACACACACACACACACACACACACACACACACACATACACACACACACACACACAGTTTTACTCACACACACACACAGAGTCACATTCACAGAGGGACACACACATAGAGACACACACAAAGGCATACACCCAGACACACAGATAGGCAGGCACACACACACACACACACACACACACACACAGAGTCACACTCACAGAGGGACACACACATAGAGACACACACAAAGGCATACACCCAGACACACAGAGAGAGCACATGTGTACACACACACACACACACACACAGTCACACTCACAGAGGGACACACACATAGACACACACACACACAAAGGCATACACCCAGACACACAGAGAGAGCGTGTGCATACACACACACACACACACACACACACACACACACACGCACAAAGATTGAGCTTCCCATTAGGTGAATCTCCCCCCTTATAAGGCCAGCACGTGGGGCAGGCTGCAGTGTTTGCATGGCGTCTTTAAACATTCTGTTCCGCCTATTGCAGTGGCACAGGCTCCCCAATATGAACAGCTAAACAATTTGATTCCGCCCTTCTTCTCAGCCCTCATTCTTAATAGCATTTGTCTAGACTCTCCCCAGCCATCTCTCCACAAAATAACAAAAATATTGACAAAAATAATGGAAAAGATGGTTATTACCCAGCTTCTACCCCCCCACCCTGTCTCAAGTTGTCACCACAGAAGATAAAGCTTATTTTATGGGACATCAACCCACCCCTACCATTTCTGAAGTGAAGTTTATTTGCACAGAAAAACAAAGGCAACTTTTTATCTGTCACATTGCCGGGAAGAAATATGCTTCCCTCCCCCTGTTTCCTGTTAGCCTTCTTCTTCCTGGTGTGCTTCCGCCCCACCGTGTCGGCTTACTTCACAGACAGACGTCGGGTCCTCTGCTTTTGCCCTTCCCTCCCACTCCTTAACATCCCAATGTGCAGATGCTCTGCCACCCTCCAGCATTTTAGAGGGATGCAGGTGGAGGCACGGTCCCAGGCTGGAGCATGCACGGCTCTGCCCACTGTGTTTTTACAGGGCTTGTGGGCGGTTGGCTTGTCTCCGTCGACCGTGGCTTGTCCAACAGCCATTCCTTCATGCTTTCGGAGGTGCCGGCGTTGATCAGTGGAAAGTTCAGGGTGGCTTCGATAGAGAATTCCAGACAAGGTCTGCAGTAAATAAGCTCAGAAACAAAGAGTGCTACTTCCTTCCCCTGTGCGCACAACACCGATTCTAAATTTCAGAGTCTGGGCATGGAGGTGTTCTCCCTGCCCTGCTTGTCACACACAGGATGGCTTCTCTCTCTGAGAAGCTGCCTTGACATGCATCCATAGCTGTCTTTTGAAAAGAGACAGTCTGAAAATGATGGAAATTGGTAGACTGGAAATGTTTCAGTTGTGCACCGATAATATTTAGGCTCGGCTAGAATCTATATTCTCACATATATTTTAATTGAGTGAATCTCCCCTTCAAATCTCTTTTCTCCCAGTAATAATTTTGCAATTTCTTTATAAATATATATAGAGAAAAATCTTTTGCTTTAAGTATGAAAGGGACATTTTTTCCCCCCTCTTCAAATGGCAGCGTGATAAACCACACACCCGATGAGTCCCTCAAAGATTATTGCTATTGATTTCTTTCTTGGAAACGTGGGAACGTTAGCAGATGGGGTGTGAGGAATAGGTGTGTGGGTGCAAATGCAGTTTATTGCTTGTTGACTAAAAATCTGTGAGGGCCTTCACTACCCCCATGTCTGTGCTGCATGCAAAGATGGATTTTTGCTTCCAAACCTGTCCTTATACAGGGAATGCTTACCGTAGAAGGACCCAGCTTCGTGACAGATTCAAAATATGTAAAGATCCCAACAGTTTATTCTGTCTGGTTCGTTGCAGCTCGGTGGTATTTGGAGTTCACGTCATGGATGGAATTTACTTAGCACAACCAGACTTCTATTGTGTCTGTTTTCCTCCGCACACCCTTGATGACGGCTCCTCCTGCTTCCCCCATGTCCTCCTCAGGAAAGCGTTAATCAAGTCACCTCAGGTTGGAAGAAGCTGGTGCTTGGGCCTTGGGGAGGCACCCATTAGGAAAAGAAGCTGACCTTTCACCCCTCTCCTCCTCTTTTTAATGATTCCTTCTCTAACCTTCTGAGGAGATCTTTCAAGCCCTTTGACCCCTGTTAGAAGAGGAAAAGCTTAAACAGCTAAAAGGACTTCAATATGGAGGCTTGTCTATCAAGCTAAGCTCCACAGGCCTTTTAGGAAATGCTGAAAGACAGGAGCCTCAGCGCTCAGTGCATTAAGAAGGCAGATCCCAAGCCTAACACCACTTTCTCCATTTATTTCAGAGACAATTGGTGTTTCTGTGGCGAAACCCTCCTCCTGCCTTGAGGTCGCCTGTCAGTGCTGTCCGCACCCACCCATCCACACGTCTGCAAGTGGCATCTAATGACAGTCTTCGGACAGCATGCGAACTATGTGCTCTTTGAAAAGGAACAAGGGCGACGCACCTCAAGTGGGGGCCCAGTATGCCACTCTGGGGATCACAGACTCACTTCAGTGAGCGCAGAGGTTGATGCTCTACTCTAAACTGGTGAGGTGCGCAGGGCTGTCGCACAGATGCACACACGGTTTTCCGTAGTCAGGACCCAGAAATTAGCGGTATCTAAAGAGCTTAGAGTGGTTTTGTGCCCCTTCACCAAGAAGCTGGCTTGGGATTTGCTCCATGTCAGGGATGAAAGACTACCCCGTGTCTCTGCCCCCCTCCCCCGTAGCCACATCAGCCTTCCCTGCTCAGAGCAGGAGCTAATATCCAGTTTATTGTCACTGAGTGGTCTTTTTGCACGTATGTACACGCTTTAGTTTATATTTTATTTTCTGCCATGCTAGGCATTGAACCCAAAGTCTTGTGCATGCCAGGCATGCACTCCACCATAGGGCTACACTGCTGGCCCTTCTTTGCTTTGCCTTTCGAGACAGGATACTACTAAATTACCAGTGGTGGTCTTGAGCTCACGCTGTAGCACCAGCAGGCTTTGGGCTCGTGATCCTTCTGCCTCAGTCTCCCCAGTATTTGGGCTGATTGGCTGGTTTAGGTAATTTTTCGCTTCCTCTTATAAGATTGAGCCTTCTCCTTTGCCATGAACGCACTTGTTACTTGCTGATGGTTAACAAATCCTCCGAGGCAGAAGGCAGAGGGTTATGACTGTTCTCTGTAGAGTTCCAGAGGTTGGATGTACTCAGCTTATCAAGTAGTGGAAGCTCAGATTTTCCTTTCTATGGGTTTTCAAATGTGTTATGTATAGGCGATGCATTAGGTACCTGTCTGTGGCTGTCGCAGAATACCATGACCAAAAATAACCTAAAGAAGAAAGGTTTTATTTTGCTTTCCAGAGGGATAAGACCCTCCATGATAGGGAAGGCATAGCAACAAGCAGTCATGCTGAGAGAGAGAGAGAGAGAGAGAGAGAGAGAGAGAGAGAGAGAGAGAGAGAGGATTTCCTCTAACAAAGCTGACTAAAGGATCAATAACCTCCTTAAACTGCGGACCAAGCTTATAAGGAGCAGTTCTGATTCAAACCATACCAGGCAGCATGCTATAAAGCAAATATCTTGAATTTTTCCTCACATATAAATTTTTAGTCACTGAAGTAATTTTCCATTTCCTCCTTAGGGTGTCTCAGAGCAACCAATGTTCTCTTTTCTGCCTTTGTAAGCCCGGCTCTCTTAGATACTTCGTGTAAGTAAAGCTATGCAGCATTTCTTGTTCCAGAGCCAGACTGATTTATCTCATTTAATACACTGAGTTCCAGACCTATTAATATTACTGGAAGGGGGTCAGAATTCCTCCTTTTAAAAGACTAACTAGTATTTCATTGTTCTCTATGCCTTAGTTTCTTATTCCATTTGTCTGTTGACTGACAGCTAGTTGCTTCTGTATTGTGGTGGTTAGTTTAAACTGCCAACTTGACACAGCCTAGAATCACCCGGGAAGAGGGTTTTCCTAAGGAGCTATCTACATCAGGTCGGCTGTCGGCTTGTCTTGGGGGACTGTCTTGATTGTTAGTCGTAGAAAGACTGATGTCATTGTGGTACCTTTCCCTAGGCAGGGGTCCTTGAGCAGTGTAAGAAAGAAGATAGCTCAGCACAAGCAGACAACATGACTGCCTCTAATCTTCTCTGCTGTTGGCTGTTGGGGGCTGTGACTAGCTGGTTTGAGTTACTGACCCAGCGTTCTCTCAGTGGTGAACTGTAACCCAGAATTGTAAGCTGAATAAACTCTCTCCCCATAATTGCTCTTTGCCAGTCTGCCGCAGAAGCAGAAACGGACCTAGCACGTGTGTCTTGGCCCTGGTGACCAGCACTGCAATGCATAGGTGAGGCGGTGTTTATTTGGATTCCGGTGTCAGTTCTTTGGGATGTCTATACAGAAGTGGGTATGATGGATCACCTGGGACTTCTGTCTTCAGCTTTTTGAAGAACTCCCACATAGTTTTTCCTAGTGTTTGTACAGTCTTATATTCCTGCTACCAGTGCACAAAGGATCCATTCCTCACAGCTTCCGCCTTATTTTGCTTGGCAGTAGCTGCCACAATGTGTGTAAGGTGGTATCTTGCCTGAGTAGTGGTTTACATTTTCCTGTGCATTTTGTAACCTGTGATCATCTGTAGAGTCGACTGAAGAAGCATCTACTTAAACCTTTGAATTTAAACATGAATAAGTATGTTATGTATTTGCTATTGAATTATAAGAACAAACTAATGCATTATATGAACTGTATTTGGTGTCCTCTATTCTATGGGCCTTTCCCCCCTTCTGTTGATTATCTTCTTTCCTCTCTCTCTCTCTCTCTGTATGTTGTGTGAGATATTCAAGACTAATCAGTGTCATGAAACTATTCTTATGTACTTTTTTCTTCAAGGAATTTGACCGCTTCAGATTTACATTCAAATCTTTAGTCCACTGTAAATTGATTCTTTTTGAAAAAATTTATTAGTTATGTGTGTGTATTGGAGTGCAGTACTTGCAGAGGCCAGAAGAGGATGTCAGATATCCTGCAGCTGGAGATACAAGATGTTTTCAGCCACCTAATGTAGGTGCTGAGAGCCAAACGTGGGGGCTCTGAAGAACATTGAGCAGCCTCAGCCCTTTGCACCTGGATACAAAGCTGCTCCTTGTCAGGCACTGGCAGGCTCCTCTGTCCAGTGTCGCCCATTGTTGAATATCAGCCAACAGCTCACGTGTCAATCCACTTCTGGATTCTCGCTGGTACTGGTTCTTATGTCTAAAACACTATTACCATATAGTATTTTAATTCAGTTTTGCAGGATATTTTGAAATTAGGATGTACACTTTGCATTTTGTTCTTCCTCAAGAATTTTGGCCATTATAGGTCATTTATTTTTCATAATAAATACAATATATATAATTACAATAAATACAATATAATAAATACAATATAAAATATAATAAATATATAATTATATATTTATTCTTTTGTAAAAAATGCCATTTCATAAAAATATTATAGAATTGGTGCACCATTTTGGGTCCATCTTAGTGATCATGAGATCATTTGTCTTTTTCAATTTCTTTTATCATTGTATCCTAGCTTTTAGTGTACACACCTCCCATTTCTTTGAGTTACTTCGTTACTAAGTATCCCATGATTTTGGTTGCTATTATAAATGGGCCCACTTTTCTCCATCTCATATAGTTCATTGTAAGTGTATAGAACCACAACTGATTTGATTTGTTGACTTTGTGTCCTATAACTTTACTGAATCTGTTTTTTAAGTCTGAGTTTTTCTGTATGCATGTATAAAGGTGCATACACATGTGTGCACATGAACATACAGGGTTTTCTGAGATTGGGTTCCCACTGGCCTAGAGCTTGATGATAGGCTAGGCTGAATCCCGTGAGCTTCAGGGATCCTCCCGTCTCTGCATCAAGCTAGTGCTGGGGTCACAAGCTTGTGCCACCATGCTGTTTTATTTTTCTGTGGGTGCTGGGCTCAAACTCAGGGAATAGTAGTTTGTCCACCTCTTCTTCCCGCCCTTGATGCACTAAATGACTTAGGAAATGAGTTCAGAATTGTATTTTAGACTGAGCATATTTAGGGTTGGAGCATAAGTTTGACCCAGCCCTACTCTATCTATTACTACCTTATGGACAAACAACAACAAAAACAACAAAAATCATTTTCCAAGGAAGGCATGTTGAGTTCTGGGCTTAGGTGGTAAAATATTTCTACTTGCTCATTGAATAATGAATTCCTTTGCTTAGTGACTAACGTTTGATGTATGTATGTGTGTATACAAGTGCATATGCGCATATCTGTGCATGTATGTGTAGTTTGCGTGCTTGTGGTTATGTATGTATATGTATGTATAGGTGTGTGTGTGCGTGTGCGTGTGTGTGTGTGTGTGTGTGTGTGTGTGTGCGTGTGAGGGGAGTCAGAAGGCTAATATATGGAAATAAGTGCCCTGTGAGTGATTCTTATCATTTAGAGCAATTAGTGTTCTATGATTACCATGAGACTGGCAGAACACAGCACTCAAAAATCACTATGCAGATTACAGGCATGAGCAGGGCGGAAAGGGGTTAGTGAGAGTTCACGCTTGAGTAGCAAGAAGATGGACTGAGTGCATTTGCATGCCAGAATCCATCAGCCCAGCAATGTTCTGCAAAAATCCCTCTTTCTGAAAGTGAAGCATTCGGTCTACGGGAGAGGAGGGAACGGCCCCTGCCCCGTCAGTGAATCTCAGTTCATGCAGATTCTCCTGCCAACCTCCAGGAGACCTAAGGAGGTAGACATACAGAGCTGCGACTGAGTTCCATAAGTTGATGGGACGGAATTAGAATTCCGAGGGAGCCAATGAAAATGACATGCAAACATTGTGGTCATTTGTTATCATTATAAAATGTGATAATGTCATTGCTGACTTATGGAGATGATGACCCAAAAGGCCGTGACATTATGACATTACATTTTATCAATAATGAAAAATTGCTGCTCTTGCATGGTGATTGGTACAGCTCAGGTGACCATGGAGGGGGGGGGGCTTCGAGCCTCTCTGTTAATGCCAGGCTCAAACTGGAAAAAGATCAGAAGTTATAGATGTGTCTGGTAGCCAGTGCAGGGGCAGGGGCCCTGACATGTTTCCTTATCCTACCTGCCAGAGAAGCAGGAGACCTAGCCTAAGAGGTTTTGTATTTATTAGTAAGAGACCCACTTCTACTTTACTTGAATGGGTGGCAAGGTTGCCTCAATAACAGGTTTCCAGACATAAGGGGAAACGACTCAGCCAAAGAAGCTGCGAGTCAACTGAGCTTTCTTTTGGGGAAAGGGTCCCGGGGCCTGGCATATGGCTTTCAGGCCTGAAATGAGGCACAGCTGATGGGGAGACCTCAATTAGCTCATGAGCTTGGTCTTGGATGAGACCCTAACATGTTTGCTGCCTGCAGAGCACCCAAAGTTCATAGCACACAGTGGGGCAAAAGAGTGTCGGAATCTCTCAGGCCTCAGGTGGCCTAATTGTGCTTTTCTGGCCACCATAGATGTAAAAGCTACATTTGTAGCTGGTGTAGGAGACGTGCAAGCCCAAGTTCTGTAGCTGGAATGCCTGTCAGAACTGTAGCTTCTAAAGAATTCTTGGTAGACTGTACTGAGGTTGAATGGGACCATGTGGTAACTCATATTTTTCTCTCACATTTGTTCTACTAGAGAGCTATAAAGAATGGGCTACATGTATAAAATGCGAGTCTTAGCCTTCATATAAAAAACCTGAAAGGAATGTAAAATCTTTAGATTTGAGATATAAAATAGATTTTTTGCCTTTTCTATTTTATGCAGGTATTTCATGGTGACATATCTATTTGTGGTGTTTATCTTCTTTGGTCTGTGCTTCTACTTAGATTTTGAGGAATTCATGTTAACATCAATTTTTTGGAGGAGAAAAGTAAACTTATAGCCTTGGATCTCCTCCCTGTTTCTGAGGTATATATGTGTATATATATGTGTGCATTTGTGTATCTGTGCATGTATGGTGAGTATATGTGCTTATATATGTATATGTGTGCATATGTATGTGAATGTGTATTATGGATATGCATATATGTATATTTGTGTACATGTGGACACATGCTTATGTGTATATGCAATGCACATATGTATATGTACTTGTGCACATGTGTGTATACATGTATACATACTTATGTAAACATGCATGCTTAGACATATGTGTGTGCAAGTTTATTTGTGCACACATGTGCATTTGAGTGTGAGGGTATTTGTGTGTATATGTATGCATATTTCTATGTGTATATGCACATGTACATGTGAGGTATGTGTGTGTGCACATATGTGTATATTCATGTACATTGTGTATATGTATGTATATGCATGTATACGTGTGTATGTATACATATGTGCCCCTTTGCTCTATCTGCTTAGTTCTGCATGGTATAGCATTTTGGGTACTGTGTTTCCAAGTTGCAAGTCATCTTCCTGTGTAGATGTTGATGTGACTGTCACTTGGTGGTAGGTGAGGTGGAGGTGCTGTAGGGTTGGGATGAAGGAGTAGGGGTTCCAGCCAAGGTTCCTTGCTGGTGCTTACACTATAATCTGACCTTTCACTGGTTGGCGGTTTTTTCAAGGCCTCTGGGCAGCACCGACTCTCATGTATGCCTTGGCTCTCAGCTCAAGCCTTACCCTGACCTTGACACATTGATGTGTCCCTCTTGATTCTTGTCATAGTATCTGGTACATTTTAAAACTTAATACATGCTAATGCTGAGAGCAGTGCTGGACAGAATCCCTTGCTCTTTCTCTAATGAGGGCCAAGCATTTAGAGAAACCCAGCATGTTCTTTCTCTGACTGGACAAGGAACATCTTAGGATGAGGTCTGTGGACCAACAGCACCAATGCTACCTGGGACCCTGATAGAAACACAAGATCAGAAGCCTCGATCTGAGACCCAGCCGTCCATGTTCAAACATCTCTGCAGGCCATTCTAACAGGAGGTCAAATTTGGAAGCTATTGGCTGAAGGGAGCACTTGAATTTCTTCTTGTTAGGGCAGTGTCAAAGGGGAACTGTCAGTGAAGCTATCCCTAAAAGGAAACGTTATATTTTCTGACTATTATGGTTTTTATGCATCATACTTCTGAAAGAATGCAGAAGAGGTTGGAAGGCAGTGTGAGGCCAGGGACTCCTCTGCCTTACCTCAATGAGGTAAGTCCACGAGAGACGGTGATCTGGTGCAGTGGAGTTCAGACAGGCATAAGGCCAGCTCTCCCTTCACACAAAGCACTGACTGATGTTCAGCGATTGGCTTCTCATGCTTCTGGTTTAGATATTACTGTATGGTGAGTCCTACCAGGATGGGAAATACATTTTTCTGCTGGTAAAGCACATGCTGTTGAGTATGGGTCTATGGCAAAGTCCTCATGCTTCAGGTCTTACCAGCTAAGCCTCAGTGACTTCCAAGTGGCCTGAAAGATTCGGGGTGCTCCGTTGTGGTACCCAGTTTTGTCTCGGATGGGTGATATAACCCTGCAGGCTACCCAGAATCTTTATCTGATAAGCAGCTTTCTTTTCCTTCTCTTCTTCCTCCATCTCCTTTTCTTCCTTCTTTTCTGCTTTCTACTTCTTCTCTGCCTCTTCTTTTACTAGTCATCATCACCACCACCACCATCACCACCATCACCATTATCGCCACTACCACCATCATCACCATCGTCATCACCACTATCACCATCATCATCATCATCTTTGCCATTCTGCCATTGAAAAGGAGCGGCAGGATGAACTGACATTTACCTAGATTAAACAAGTTGGAAAGAACAACTATGTAGGAGGCCAGATAAGGACTTGACACACCGGCTGTATTGTTGTTAACCGTGCTTCTCAAGTTCTTCTGGTGTGAACTCTGCGGTAGCTCTGAATGACCTTGCAATAGAGGAGGATGTCTGTCTGTGCTGGGGCTGCATTTTGAATGGGGTGAGCTGTGGCCTTCCTGCCTTTTAGGCTGAGCTCACATAGTCGTCCTCCAGCTCATCAGAAGATGGCTCCTGCTGTAGGGAGTGGCAGATTCGAAGTGTACACACATCCAGCTACAGTGTTCAGGAATGCAGACTAGTATTTTCTTGGACTGGAGGGGCAGATCATAGGCATCTCTAGACAATTGGGTTGAGCCATGAGGTTGCACAGGAGTCCTTTAAAATCTTCAGAGCTCTTGTAGTAATCCTTGACGTGGCTTGTTTCCTGAAGGAGCAGAATCCCAGGACACCTGCCAAGATGTATTACTTAATGTCCTCTAGTTCTTAAAAGTTCAGTAAGCAAAAGCGGGGTTACTCAGAGCAAGCCATCTGAATGACGGCAGAACAAACACCTCGATGTATAAATCCCAGACCTTTAACCCCTCGGCTGTCAAATTTCAATATTTCTGGTCACGATGTTAAACGCGCTCCAGTATGCACTTCAGAGAGCTCTGAAGGCAAAATCACAATGCGCTTCTGTGCTTGTACATGGTGAGTAGTTGTTTAAATCAGCGAAACAAGGCGACGGCCAGCACATTTTACGTTCCTTAGTGTCACACTCTCAGAATAATGAAACAGAACCCAGTTCCTTTGTGACTTGTAACATGCTCCAAATGACTGTTCCTGTAGCTCGGCATCTCCTGCCTTTTAAAAAAAGATAAACACAGAACATAAGGGTGATGTTCGCAATCAGGGTGCCGAGGGAGTAGGGGATGTGGGCTGAAGAGTGACTTGAAGACACACACTTTTGTTTAAAATCAAATGTGTGTATGTCCATGGAGGGTGCAGCCTGTTATTGTCTGCGTTATTCAGACATGGACAGAACCACCTAAGGCAGACTGTTGGAATGTAGGGCAGGGACCAGGTGCTCCGTCTTGGGGACTCAGGACTGAATGCTCTGTTATGGGGACTTGGGACCGCATGCTCTGTTATGAGGACTCGGTGTGGCGTTTCCGGTAGCAGCACCGGTCTTTGTTTGGTTCTGTGCAATTCAGTAGACATGTCTTCCATCATAATGACCTTCCTGACAGCAGATAGGAAGGGGGAGAAATGGCTTGAGAAAACCATTTTCCTTTCACACAGTGAGTAATTATTACTTGAAGTGGCCAGGGTGATGGGGTGGGCGCAGTTACCAAGGACTCACCCTGAAAACTTCCTGTGAGTCGAGCTCACTGTACCCTTGTCAGTGTCCTGCCAAGGACATGGTTTAAATTTTTACCTCTTTAGAAGTCCGTGGGGTTTCAGAAGGAGGTAGTTTTACAGACATTTTTAGGTTTCTTATGGGGATCCATAAACTAGATTGACCAGAGCCCAAGCAGGTTCCACTGATGTCCGCTTGACACGTTTCTCTGCCTGGCTGGGCACTCAGCCATGACACCATGGAGAGGGCCACCATGGGCCACTGATGAGAGAGTAGACAGTGACAAAGGAAGCTGGGCTTCCTGTCAGGACATGCATCACAGGATCCGGGGAGGATGAATAATGATCTTGTGTCCCTTGGGCCCCGGGAACCAAGTGTTCTTTATATGTGCGTGGTGTAGCCCCTGCCTGTTGTCAAAGCCTAGGTTAATTTTCCTTATGTAGGTCTAGCCTCAATGTTGGTAGACTGCACATTTAGGACAATGATCAATGTGAAAAATGTGTCCAAATCTGTGACACTGGATATTACCCAATGGATCAAGCTTCCTGTGGGGGAGGTGAGCAGTGGGGAGGGTCCTCTCTGGGGAAAGGTGCCTCTTCCCAGAGCTCTGGCTCTCTCCTTGATGTAAACAATAGTTTCTGGAGGCTGGGAGACAGCTTAGTGAATAAAGTGCTTGCCAAACAAGCTTAAAACAGAGGGAAGGGGGTTATTGTTATGAATGGTACACTAAGAAGTCGTAGCATGGGCTTAAAGGTATTTGAAGGTTGTTATAGTGTGCTTTCCGTAACTGTGCTAAAAAATGCTAACCAAAACCAACTTGGGAAGAAATGGTTTATTTAGCTTCAGGTTACAAACCATCCTTGAGGGAAGCCAAGACAGCAGTTAAAGCAGAGGCCATGGAAGCATCATGCTTACTGGCTTGCTCAGGCTGCTTTCTTATGTAACCTAGGACCACCTGCCTAGGGATGGTGCCACCCACAGTGGGCTGGGTCATCCCCATATCACTCAGCAATCAAGAAAATGTCCCTCACGCATATCCACAGACAAATCTGATGGAGGCAGTACCTCAATTGAGATTCCTTCTTTCCAGATGGCTCTAAGTCTGTGTCAATTGAACAAAAACTAATGAGCACATGGATGCTATCATTAGAATGAACATAGATCTTCCTAAAATAGCTAATATTGAAATTTCACTGCTATTGTATTGAAGAGGTGAGACTGTTAAGAGGTGAATAGAGTACTCGGGCTCTGTCCTCATAAGTGAGATTAATATCAGTACAAAGCGGAAAATTCAGTCCCTTTTTTCTCTGGGCTCTGCTCATTCATGTTTCCTTGATTAAAAACACAGGGTTCTCCATGTGCCTATTCAAAAGGATCCTTTTCCTTCAAATTCTTACTTTGGCCTTGCTCTGATCCAAATGCTTGTACACCTAATTCACAATAGATTTGCTGCTTCTTAGGGCACAGGTACCGGAGAATACTCAGCATACACACTGCTAATCATGCCAGATTTAGTCCTGGGGAGTATAGACTTTAGAATTATGCTTCATGGGCTTCTTAAATGCCAAGGCATTTTGTATTTAATTGCTACCCTCAAAATCCACATAAATGTGAGAAGATACACCTGTAATGTCAATGGTCAGCTATTGGCGAATCTCTTCAAGAACTAGGCATAAGCATTGTATAGATTTTTTTTGACTCTTATAGGGGAATGAAGTGTTGTCTAGAATAGCCTTTTACAGTTGCTTAGGAATTTCTTATTAACTGAACCTTTGTATGCCGGTATTTAAGTTGGTTATACAAACTACTTAGCAAGACTTCATTTAGATTTCTCTCCTTCATGCATTTATCACTCTGTGACGTGTTACTGTGCATTTATCCGTCTTCCTTTGGTAGACACAGAACCCAGTGAAGTAGATGAGCTGGGATTGTGGGAGAGCTGCTTCCCAGGGTATGAGCACTGCAGAGCTGGCCCTGCCCCTCATTGGCTTCAGCAATGGATTGGGACTTCACCAATCCACTGGGAGAAAGGATTGTACACCTCACCGGGGCAGCACAATAGAACTGGCCCTGCTGGCATGGGCATAGGTGAGGCAGCCCCGAAGGCATGAGAGCAGGAGAGCTGGCTCCGCCCCTCGCTGGCTGCAGCATTGGATGAGCTGGTCATGGTAGTGCTGGAGATCTTAGCCTACTGGTGCAAGTGAGGAAGATCTGGAAGGCTGACCAGCTCAGCTACAATCCCAATCTGGGGCTTTGAATTGGCCCACGACAACATCCACCCTATCTATGAACTGCTAGAGTGTGTGAAGGGGCTGCTCCTACAGATCCAAAGCTGCAGGATCTCCATGACACAGGGCAACAACAGGATATCTGAAGGGAGTGTTACTGAGGACCCGGTATTGGTAATATAGCAAAAACCAAAGGCCTAGAACCAGAATGAACTTGGAAAGAACACTTGCAAGTAAAGATGAGTGGACAAAGGGTATACTTTCAAAGGGTGACATCATGACTCACTACAGTCTCCAAAATAAGTTTTTTTCTTTTGAAGGGGAGGTTGCTAGGGTAGAGGATGGGTACAAAGGGACAGGGAAACGAGTGGGATTGGCTCGCACAATATGAAACTCACAATGAAAATTACTAAAAAGGTAGCTAACCACATTGGTCATGGAATACAAATAACTTAGGAGCTCAAGCACAATGTAAAGGGTGTATGTATCTCTTGCAGACAGTTGACCATTAGAAAGTCTGAATTCAAATGGTGTCGGTGAGCAGTCTCTGGCTTGGGCTCCATTCTGAGCACGGCCGGGTGGGCACTGTGAGAATGGTTGTGAAATGTGTGTTGGGCTAATTGCTCCTTACGGTTAATCTTAGGAGAGGAGATCGCAGACAGTGGAGGAGGTGAGTGTCAGGACAGCTTTGGTTTTCACAGACCAGCAGCATCTACAGGAGATGGATGGCTCACGTCCTTTTTTATTGTAAACTTGCTTTTTTATTTTGATACTCTTTTTTTTTTATCAGTCTGGTAGAAAATGTCAGGCAGCAAATACCACTCCTGACAAGTTTCTTATGCACTGTGCACCAGTCTGCGCAGTTGATGGAGAGGAATTGAAGCCCCTGGGATAGATGGAGGGAGTGGGAAGAGATGAAAGCTGAATGGGAGTGGGTTTGCACAGGGAGAGTTACTTCATCTCTCTGCCATTTATACCCGACGGAGCCGCAAGATGGGAAGGATCTGCCTAAATTCTGTCCTCCTTTCTCATTCTCTGCCTGGTTCCAGCAGACAGATGCTCAGTTCTTGCTTCAGACCCCAAGGCTTACAGAGAATCTGCAGGCCACTTCTGAAGCCGTGGCGATGGGAAGAATCTGGCAGTCGCAGGGAAGCCACAGTTCATTCACCACCTGGATGGACTGAGCTTAGAGTTAGGGTTCAGCCATGGTGGGTTCTCCCAGCCCTCTTCTCTCTTGTTCCTGTCCCCTACATATGTCAGAAGCCTGTTCATTAAGTTAATCTGAGACTAGTTTCTGGTTCTTCCTTGTGCTCATTAGATCAATATTCATTAATGGATCTAGTCTTTATAAAAACAGCAACATAAGTTTTAGTGTAGTTTGACAAATATGCTTCAACATGTATACCCATACTCAAAAGTTCTCTCATCCAAATGGATTTAGCAAGTCACGATTTTCTCATGAAAATGTATGAAAAACACAGCCCTGAAATGATCCATCTCAATTACAGAGATTAAATTAACCTTGGAGTTCTTATTTTATTCACCTATGTATGTTGCGAATAATACAATGGTTAGAATTTCAGTATCCCAAGATAATCTCACTTGGCATGGGGTCTCAAAGCTTTCTGAAACTTGCGGTGCTTGGCAATATCCACTGGTGGAGGGCCCATCATGTCTTCTTTGTCCATCTGAGAATGATGTCACCCACCTCCATGCCTCTGTTCTTCCTATTTCATGTCACTTAGATTGCCCTTTCTCTCTCCTTTCTTCTGGCCTCCAGCAGAGATATAAAAGCAGTCATTAAAATTGTATTTATTTTCTCAGGAGTTGGCTCAAAAGCCACCTCCTTTGGGAAGTCTTTCTCAGTATTTCAAGTTGGTTATCTCACTGGAGGTGTCAGGACAGGTCCCTTAAGCGATGTGGACAAATTGAAAATGTGACAAAGTTGTCCAGTTAGTCATTGAAACATTACTCTGTATCCTATATGTATATAATACACACAGTGATTACTTTTCAAGTAGTACAATAAAAACCAACCAGACTTCAACTTTCTTGGGCAAAGATCAAGACAGACGCTACCTTTAATTCTTTAAGGTCCAGAAATAGTTTAGTTCTGCACAGATCAGGTCAACAGAGGTCAAGGATGGACAGTAGAAGTTGAGTAGGTGAGAACTCACCTCTGAGGGTCTTCCCACTATCTCTTAATTAGTTTTTATTGTGACCACAACACAATCTAGCACAGTGGTCCTCAACCTTCCGATGCTGCAATGTTTTAATACGGTTCCTCATGTTGTAGTGACCCCCAATCATAACATTATTTTTGTTGCTACTTCGTAACTGTAATTTTGCTACTGTTATGAAACATAATGAAAATAACTGTATTTTCCTATGGCTTCTTGTGGTTTGCAACCCACAAGTTGAGAACTACTGGCCTGGAGTCATCTGGGAAAAGATGAACCTTGCTTGAAGAATAACCTTGATCAGACTGGCCTGTGGCCACATATGTGGAGCCTTACATTGATTTTAATTGGTGTCGGAGGGCCCAGCCCATTGTAGGAGGCACCATCACTAGGCAGGTGGACCTGGACTGTAAGAGAAAGCTAGATGAGCAAAGAAGAGTGAGCCAGGAGGCATCATTCCTTCCCGGACTCTGCTTGAACCCCTACCTTCCCTTCTCTATGATGAACTATAACATGTAGGTGTGAAACAAATAAAGCTTCCCCTTCTTAAGTTGCTTTTGGTCATGACTTATCGCAGCAACAGAAAGAAAATGAGAACAGGAGCCCAGTCATCATGCTGGCATGGTGGTCTGTGTCTCAGTCATAAGTCATTCCAGATCCGTCTTAATTTTTGCAGAGGATTGTAATTGCCTTGAGAAAAGAGACAGCCTCATGAAGTACTTCTTTGTTACTGAGTATGCTTGTTTGCTTTCTTTTGATGTGACAAAATGCTGACCCAAAATGTACTTGGGGAGTTTCTTATGTTTTTACTGCTGTGAATAGACACCATGACCAAGGCAACTTTTATAAGGATAACATTTAATTGGGGCTGGCCTACAGGTTCAGAGGTTCAGTCCATTATCATCAAGGCAGGAACATGGCATTGTCCAGGCAGGCATGGTGCAGGAGGAGCTAAGAGTTCTATATCTTCATCTGAAGGCTGCTAGCAGAATACTGGCTTCCAGGAAGCTAGGAGGAGGGCCTCAAAGCTCATCCCTCCAACACTTCTTCCAACAACTCCACACCTATGCCACACTTACTCCAACAAGTCACACCTCCTAAAAGTGCCACTCTTTAAGCCAAGCATATTCAAACCACCACAGGGAAGAAAGGACTTACTTCTCTTATAGCTTATCCATCATGTAGGTAAGTTAAGACAGGAGCTAAAGGCAGCAACTTGGGGAGGGGGTACACAGGAACCCCATGCTCATTTGCCTAGGGATAGCACCACTCATTGTGGACTGGTCTACACATATCAATCATTAATCCAGGGAATGTCCCACTGACTTGCCTACAGGCCAGTATAATAGTTTGTTTTCTCAATTGAGATTTCTTCTTTTTCAGATGACTTTTTCTTGTATCAAGTTGACTAAACCTTACTTAACTGGGTTTCATTCCCAGTGGTTGTTCAGTGTTGACCATAAAGAATGCACTTACAGATAGAACCCTATAGGTTGCTGAGGTTCTTACACCCTTACTGGATGGCTGAGTTCATCTCCTGGGCTCCTGATCTGCTGTGGACTTGCCTGATGCAGTGTTGAAGAACGCTTATAAAGTATGATATTATCTTCATGTTCAGAAGCTTAGCCTTGAGACTATTGTATTTTTTTTCAGAATTTGAGACTAGATTCTGAACAGAACAGAGGCTCTGTGAAGAGTGAGAAAAATCAATGGTCAAATCAAGCCTTAGAATAGATGCAGGACCAAGGAATGAAGATGGGGTCTCAATGTAACCTTTCGGGCACATTTAATGTGATAGTCCCAGGCTCATGGATCAATGTGAGGAGACCCTTCCACAATAGCTAGAAGATGATGCCTGATTTCTGTGATGACCTTGGACATGAAGATACCAGAGCTCAGGGCTTCTTTGGCCTGTACAGTTATCAAGTTTGAATCAGTCACTTCTTCCTCTGCTCTTTCTCACTAGTGTGCAGCTCTGTGGAGGACCTGAAGTTGACTTTCTATGCCCTTTCCCCCTCCTTCTTCACACCATTGCTTTTTAATTCTTATAATTGCCCCATTAACACAAGTCTGAGAAAAAGCTTTTGAACAACTTACTGCTGGGAAGAAATGCCTCATGTAAGGTCAGAAGACCAGACCTCAGATATGCTTAATCTTGAGTCTAGGCTCTTTTTTTTTAACTTCTAGTATGGGATTTTGGTAAGCCTTACTGTCTCATTTTTTTTGAGACAGTGTCTTGCTAAGTGTGATGATTACTATTGATTGTCAACTGACAGGGTCAAGAATCGTCACCTAGAAGATGAATTCCTGAACATGTCTGTGGGAGAGTTTCTAGCTTCGGCTAATTGATGTGAGAAGATCTATCCTAAATGTGATGGCACCATCTTAGGGGGTTCTGAAATGCCTGGAAGGAAGAGGTAAGCTGGTCACTAGAGCTCATCTTCCTCTGCTTCCTGAATCTGAATGCAATGTGATCAACTGCTTCAAGCTCCTGTCAACACACTTTCCCTGTCATGGTGGACTGTATACCCTAGAACTATGAGCCTGAATAAATCTCTTTCTCAGATAGTTGTTTTTATCAGTTATTACATCAGAGCAATGAGACACGTATAACTAATATTCTTAGCACCCTAGACTGGTTTTGAACTGGCCATTTAGTTATACACTTCTTTTCCAGCTGCTGAGATTGCAGATGTGTTCCACCATGCCAGCTGACATTAATGTTTCTGAGACTTTCATTGTCTTGGGGTTGGGTGTTGTCTTAAGAATGGAGACTTTTAAGACTGCCTATGTATAATCCTTTGGTTTGTAGCTTTGGATACATTTTTGGGATTACGTGTTGGAAGAGGAGGACTGGAGAGAGAACAGTGCCTCTCCCCTGCCAACTCTAACTGCTACCAGAACAGAGGGAAGTGGCTAAATTAAAATTTAGCTTTGCAATTTTTTTGTTTAATTAAAACTCAGCTATTTAAAACCTTGCAAAATATAAATATAATTTTCTTCATTAAAAAGAGCTTTCTCATTCTTTATGTCTCAAGCTGCTGCAACGTAGCCCTTCTTCTTCTGTTTTCATTCAAGATAAAATATCCTGTCATTCTTGAATAAGGTCAGCCCAGAAGGGTAGAATCTCTGAAAAGATCTACATTTTTGTCTATGGGTTTTGCTGCGTAGATCAAGCTACTCTAAGATGACCCAAGGCAGAACTGCTTCCTGAGCACATGTGTTGTGGATGGGCTTGGTGCTGTTCTTATGAACCAATCCCCTAATGAATAAAAGAGACAATCACTGGACGAGTAGGCAGGACTTCTGAGTTGGACAGAAGGAGAGAGGAAGCTGGAGAGAATTACTTCCTTTCGTAGCTAGGACAACAGAGGGGTAAGATGTAGCTGCTGAAATTTCCTGGTATCATTGTGGATCCACAAGGATCCATCACCCGAGGGATCCGATTTTAATAAGGCTTACAAGATTAGGTTTTAGTTGTTGTACCCAGAGATTGAGTTACCCTTGTTTTTGAACTAAGTTTATGTTGTGTTTTTCTTCACGTGGCTGCTCATCTGGGTTCAAGAGAGAAACGTATGGCGGTCAAGCGTGAGTTTGCCTGAGGTGCTCCACAAAGGCTGTGGGGGGATTTGAAGCATAGGGTTGGCATGGTAGCAACTTGCCAGTGGGGATCTAGTGAGCTGGGTGAAGAGATTATAGAGTCCTGAGTCAGAATCTCTACAAGATAAAAACAGGTCGGCCCTTGTCTGCCAGTGCATGGCAGGCCAGGCTGCTGGGGCAGAGTTAAAAGTACAAGTATGGGAATGTGCCGGTTCCACTTTAATATTTCCCGCAACACACATGCAATTAGTTGAGAATTCGTGATTAGAGCCCCTCTCCCACCTCTAGCTGAGGGCTTTTGCTAATGGTATTCCAGGTGATAAAGTGGTTGGCAGCTATGTATTATGTGGAAAGAGCATAATTTTTGTAGTGAAGATATTTGCTTTTGGTCAAAGTTTTGTTTTAAATCATAATGTATTAGTTACATTTCTAGTGCTGTGATCAAGGCAATTTATAGGAGAAAGCATACATTTCAACTCAGTTTGAGAGGGTTAGAGTCCATGATGGCAGGATAGAAGTAGCAGACATAGCGGCTGGAACGGCGGCTGAGACGTCACATCTTTAACTGTAAGCAAGAAGCAGAGAGAGTGAGCTAGAGTTTAAACTTTCAAAGTCTGCCCCAAGAGCTGTACTTTCTTCAACAAGGCCACACTTCCTAAGCCAGTGCCACCAACTCGGGACCAGACATTCAAATGCCAGAGCCTGTGGGGCACATTTTCATTCAAACCACCACACAAGGAAAATGTAAATGAAACTAGAGTAGTATTCACTTCTCTCTCTCATTGTGTGTGTGTGTACATACATATGTATGTATATATTTTTTTATTGAGAAAATAATTTGGTTGTCTTGATTTGGGATGGAAAAGAGAGAGAATATATAATATTTTTCAGATTTTAATGGATGGAGTTTTCCTTTAATGGATTTTAAATTTGTAGTCAGTTTCTGGAAGGAATGTTAGTCCTTCATGGGGAAGCCGATGTGTTGATTTGCAGGAAGTATGGTTGTGGACTAGATGTGGCCGTCACAATGGGAGGTGATGATGTTTAATGAAGTCAGAGCCAAAATGTTCAACAGGAAGGTCTAGGTGATGAAGAAGCATGAAAGTTGTCACTTTGGTTTCTGGGTTCAAGGTGGGACGCAGTGATCAATTTCCGGGGGACGGGGGTAATCTTTTCATTGTTCATTCCTCATGGCTTTTCTTTTTTAATTTAATTTAATTTCTTACTTACTCACTTTACATCTCACTCACTGCCCCTCCCACAATTGTTCCCCCACTTCTTCCCTTTCTCCCATGAGCAGGTGGGGGCCGCTTGGTTATCCCCCTCACCCCGGTACTTCAAGTCTCTTCGAGGATAGGCATTTTCTCTTCCCCCAGACAAAGCAGTCCAGGCAACAGCCTTTGGGATAGCCCCAACTCTAGTTGTTCAAGACCCACATGAAGGCCAAGCTGTGCATCTGCTACATATAAGCAGGAGGGGCCAGGCCCAGCCAGTGTATGTTCTTTAGTTAGTGGTTCAGAGTCTGAGAGCCCTAAGGGACTAGGTTAATTGACTCTGTTGGTCTTCCTGGAGATGCCCTCTACCTCCTCACCACTATCAGTTGCAGATTTCCATTCATTTTCATGGTCATCTAGCTATCTCTCTTGTCCTTCCCCACACCCAATCCTGAAACTCATTTCCCTCCCCATCCCCCCCCTTCCCAGTTCCCTCCCTGCCTCTTATGACTATTTTATTCCAACTTCTAAGAGAGATTCAAGCTTCCTTATGTGGGCTTTCCTTCTTGTTTGGCTTCTTTGGGTCTGTGGGATGTAACATGGTACCTGTATTTTATGGCTAATATCAACTTATAAGTAAGTACATACCATGTAATTTTGGGACTCAGTTTCCTCACTCAAGATGATACTTTCAAGTTCCATCCATTTGCCATTCACGATGTTTTACTTTTTAATAGCTGAATAGTATTCCATTGTGTAGATGTACCATATCTTCTTTATCCATTTTTCAGTTGAGGAATATCTAGGTTGTTTCCAGTTTCTGGCCATTTCAGATAAGGCTGCAACGTGCCTTTGTGGGATGTTTGAGCATCTTTTGGGTATATGCCCATAGTGGTCTTGAGGTAGAACTATTTCCAGTTTTCTGAAAAAATGCCTAATGGCTTTTCTTAGTCCCCCACCCTTTCATGATGCAGAGTGCTGTAGTCAAATATGGACTTTCTGTGCTTCTTTGAGGTCAACTAACCCAGTAGCTGAGCTAAGTGGCTGCTATTTTCTGCCTCCTCTCTAACTCCTGGCCATTAATCTCTGTGATTCAGATTTTGTTTTTAACCCTTTGTCGAAGGCAGCCTAGGCCTCTATAATTTGTTCTCTTGATTTTTTTTTTTTAGTTTCTAGGATTTGATGGACTTTTCCTTAGCTCTAAACAAGAATGTGCCCTACTTAAAACATTGTGGCTATGCTTATCTCAATAATCTCTCCTTAAGGTACTTGTGAGTTTGTATTTGCAAAGTAGATGTTATGTAATTTCTGTTTATGTCAAGACTATTTTAACTACGTGCTTTTTTTCTTTTCTTTTTTGTTTGTTTGAGATAGGGTAGGGTTTCTCTGCATACCTCTGGCTATCCTGCACTTCTCTCTGCAGGACCAAGCTAGCCTCCAATTCAGGTGGTTTTCACCCTCATCACCCTCCCTCCCCGGTTTAACTCTTCCCAGCTCTACCTCTGTCTCCCTACTTTCCATCTTTGTTCCATTTAAAATAATTATTGAACAACAGACTTCAATTTGTGCTTTGCATATTGTCCTGGCTATGGAGCCATCCACTGGAGTGTGGTTGACCTACGAGGAGCCCTACCCTTAGAGAAAATCGGTTCTTCCTTTCCCAATGGCCGTGGGTCCTCAGTTAAAGATGTGGCTTGAGAATTTCTTACTTCTGCAAAGCTAGAGAGTTGACTGGCTTGATCTGGTGCAGATCTCATGCCGTCAGCCATAGCTGAGGTGAGTTAATGAATGCAGCAGTCTTTCCCTCTGCTTCCCTCTGCTTCTTCCTGACCTCTGGCTCCAGTGACTCTTTCATCCTCTCTTCCAAGATGATCCCTGAGGCTTGGGGGGCAGGCGCCAAAGTGCCGAGGAATGCTGTATGTTACTTTAGACCTATAAAACCCAATCTGCCTCATCGCTCAGTGAGAGGTATTTTCACTAAACAATGAAACACTAATTAAAATGAAATCACTTATAGGTGAAGATATAGGCACTAAGGAGGAAATACCTGGGTTAGAGAGTCAGAACTGGACCCAGAATCCCTGACCACACTCTTGTCGCTTATTAGATGGGATTTCAGAGAAAAACACTTGAGTAGAACCCGTGTTTAGTTCATTATGTATCAATGACCATAATTTTGTATACTTAGGCAGTTCAGAGGATGCAGACCATTACAGGTGCATTGCACAGACCACACAGCTTTAACTACTGCTTTTCATTAATCAAGTCAATACTATGTTTAATCCTTTGTAATGCAGCAGCTTTGGCTGCCACCAACGAGAGCTTGGGAGCTTTACCTCTGCAAAAGAAACACCAGGCTGAGCTCTGCTTCCTACCCTGAAATCTATCATCACCAGGAGGGAGCAAGACCCACAGCTCTTAGGAGAGGGCGAGTGGGGTCACCTGCCCGTCTGTGGGATGGATTCCTCCAGGCGGGTGCTGTAGGCTGAACGGTGGGCACCAGAGTGAAATGAGATTCTAGTTTCCGAATGAGCCCACGACCTAACAGATAGAAATAGTCCTCCCCAGCTTTGGTAGAGAATTCACAGGGTTAATGACTAAAGAATGGAGTTCTTGTAATCAATACAGTCCTCTGGCTTTATTGATTAGAATCACCTGCTTATTTTGCAGCTAAGATTTTTTTTTTATCCCATTCAAAACAAAGACACCCTAGGGGACCATTAAGTAAATAGGCATTTAAGACTTTTTTCATTGCTAAGAAAGTAGTTAATTATTATTAGTGCCTAAAAGTCTCAATTTAGACAGAACACCTGAATGAGCACGCTGCCGAAACAGCAGTGACTTGTCTCCTATGAATGGATACCAATTTGTGGGTTAGTGAAGAAAAAATTGCTGCTTCCTCCTTGGGGTTGCTGGGGAGGGGTGTGACTCCATATTTAACACCTGCAAAGAAAGGAGATTTGACAGAGTGCTTCTGTGAAGGATGTGGAAGGGTGTAGCCTTCCTAAACACTGCCTGTACCCAGTGGACACCATTGTTGTAGCTATCAGGCTGGCCACACCAGAGTCTGTCTCAGGAGCTAGGCTGCCAGTATGGAAACCCTGAAAGACACAGGTACATTTATTTCATTTCAGGAAAGCAATTCACTGTCGTGTTTCAGGAAGATAAATCAAACACAGATTCGTGATCTTCCCTGATTTTTTTGCCTCTGCTTGTCAGGAGACAATGCTCAGGATTGTTAACCCCACTTAGTGATTTGTTTCTTTTCTTGTTCGATAATTTCAGAAATCAGTGCTTCTTGAGTACCTACTGTGTGTGAAATGTTCTATTTCTTGCTTTTGAAGTTCAGTGCTATCTAAGGCTTACTCCAGTTTTAGTATGCATAGGTTGCTATTCTTGTTTTGTTTAATTGGTATATGTATATATATATATGTGTGTGTGTGTGTGTGTGTGTGTGTGTGTGTGTGTGTGTTTAGTGTACATGATGCCATGTGTATAGGTGTTCACATGTGTGTGGTTGTCAGAGAGTAAACCTTGGGTATCATCCTTTAGAAACTATCCATATTTTTACTTTTCTACTTTCTACGTTCTTATGAATTTCACACAGGCAAACAATGAAACATACATAGTCATATCCACACTCCCATTTATTTCCTCCCAACCCCCTCCCATATATCCGTCAGTGCATCCCCTCCCAACGTCATGTCTAGAGATAAGGTCTCTCACTGTCTGGAACTCAGTGACGGGTGAGCCCCACATATCTTCCACTGTCTCTCCAGTGCCATGGTTGCAAATGTGCACCATACCCAGCTTGTGTGTTTTTTTTTTTAACATGAATTCTGGAGATCTAACTCAGTTCTCCATCCTTGTATGGCAAGCACTTTACTGACCAAGCCATCGCCCCAGTCTTCATAGATTATTTTAATATTTGATCTTTAGAACATCCCCCCCCATACATTGTTTTCTTATAATATCTTATAAACGAACTTGATAAAGTTCTTCAAAGCACAGAGTTGTGATGTTACCTGGCAGTTCCATTCCTAGGTATAGGTCTTAGAGGACTGAAAACATGTTCACAAGAACTGGGGCATGCAGGCTTGTAACCATGTTCCCTCTGACATCCCCTCCCCCATGGAAGCAACCCAAACAGTAATTGATGAATTAATGGCTAAACAAAATGAGGTATAGTAAGATCATGTTTAGCAATAAATAAGTATTGATTTAAGTTTCAGCATGGGTGAACTTTGAGAGCATTGTATTAGGAGAAAGAAGGGAGACACAAAAGGCACATTCTATATGACTACATTTGGATTGTGTAGAAAAAGCACATCAACAGAAACAGAAAGTTGACGGATTAGTGGTGAGGAAGATAGAAGCGGCTCAGCAGGAATGAATACGGAGCTTCTCTTTGGGAAAATGGAAACATCCTGGGGGTTGGTAGTAATGTACAATCTTGGTACCGAAAGCCACTGAACCATGCGGCATGTACATTATATCTCAATTAAAAATAAAAAAAATAAATTTTACCAGTGACTCACCCAGTGCCCACATTTCTGAACACCAGACTTATGGTCTGGTTCTGTGCTCGGGCTCAAGATTTAACATCAGCTCAGACTCTAATCCACTGGGTCTAACCAGCAAACGTTTTTTTGAGTTAAAATTAAGTTATGACATTTATCCTCAGGGAACGTGCATAATGAAGATGAAAAATAAAAGCAAGCAGCAAAAAAGGATGGATAACATGACCATATGTTCTCAAAGCTGGTTCTTTTTTCCCATTGATTTACTAATTTATTCAGTTTACATCCTGATTGCTACCCCTAACCTGCCCCCCATACAGTCTCATCCCTATCCTCCCTTCCATTTCTCCTCTGAGAGGATGGGGGCATCCTGGGATCCTCCTACTCTGGCATATTAAGTCTCTGTAGGTAAAGCCAACTCTTAAGATCTCTAGGGCCCACACCCAGAGGTTTGTCTTTGATGTATCCCTGAGACTCTGTAATTTTAAAGGACTTTACATGTAGAGAAGACTCATCTATAATTTGCTTTTCCTGCTTCTTGGGAAGATTATGCTTTCCCAGCCCCCTCTAGTTGACTGGGTCAAATGACTAGTTCTGGCTAGTGGGTGAAGAGTAGAATGGGCTCATACCACTCCAGGGCAGAAGCATTTCATTGCAGTTTTCTCTCATTGCTGTTTATCAATAGGGGAGGTCATGTGATCTGACAGTACAGGGGTAAGACCTGGAGGCTCCATCACCTTGGGTCTTTAAGTCACTCTAAGGAACAAATAGCCCAGATAATTTGCCAAGATGGGGCAGTACCAAGAAAACCTTTCACAAGTTAAACATTGAGATGTTGGGATGTTTGCTAGTGTGATAAAATCAGCTCATTCCTCTAATCAAGTGATTATGATGTCTGGAAAGCCAACGGAAGGAATCAACTATAGAGATGACACATTTTCAAAAACTGGTAATGAGGCTTTCATCGAAGCTGGGCGTGATCACGTAACACTTAGAAGATCTGGAGCTGGATCTCAGTCATCTCTCTGGAGAGGATAAAGGAGGCATCTTATGTCCCTCCATGAGACAGTATCTTTCCCTCTAACACAGAGTGGTCATGGGTGGCTACTCTGAGGATGTAGTAATTCACCGAAATCTGATGATTAGGAACCAGCCAGGAGGAAATACAGGAAGAGGTTTGCAAGCAGATGATACCAACAGGGTTTGGGGTTGTCAAAAATGTCATTCTAGTGATGTGCTGTTGAGGTTGATTAAGATTATGATTTCCCAGCCCCCTCTAGTTGACTGGGTCAAATGACTAGTTCTGGCTAGTGGGTGAAGAGTAGAATGGGCTCATACCACTCCAGGGCAGAAGCATTTCATTGCAGTTTTCTCTCATTGCTGTTTATCAATAGGGGAGGTCATGTGATCTGACAGTACAGGGGTAAGACCTGGAGGCTCCATCACCTTGGGTCTTTAAGTCACTCTAAGGAACAAATAGCCCAGATAATTTGCCAAGATGGGGCAGTACCAAGAAAACCTTTCACAAGTTAAACATTGAGATGTTGGGATGTTTGCTAGTGTGATAAAATCAGCTCATTCCTCTAATCAAGTGATTATGATGTCTGGAAAGCCAACGGAAGGAATCAACTATAGAGATGACACATTTTCAAAAACTGGTAATGAGGCTTTCATCGAAGCTGGGCGTGATCACGTAACACTTAGAAGATCTGGAGCTGGATCTCAGTCATCTCTCTGGAGAGGATAAAGGAGGCATCTTATGTCCCTCCATGAGACAGTATCTTTCCCTCTAACACAGAGTGGTCATGGGTGGCTACTCTGAGGATGTAGTAATTCACCGAAATCTGATGATTAGGAACCAGCCAGGAGGAAATACAGGAAGAGGTTTGCAAGCAGATGATACCAACAGGGTTTGGAGGGATCTGTCAAAAATGTCATTCTAGTGATGTGCTGTTGGGAGGGTTTGATTTGAAGAAGTTCATCAGAAGCAGGACCTTTTCCCCTCTCATTCATTTATTGCATCATTTCTCACTCAACAGACATTGACTGGGGGCTCTGCTGTGCCAGGTATGGCTCCCAACACTGGGGACGCAGCAGTGAACATACTCTGTGCACCATGGGGCTCAGCTTTGCTGGTGTGTGGAAGTCCCTATTCCAGATGATGGCTCCAAATGCTCTTGTCCTAAATGCTCCTTTACCTTCCTAGGGGAGAAGGCAGCCTTTTAAAATTCACAGCAAATCTACCCAGAGCTGGGCATGCCTCTCCTTCAGATTTGGGGTAAGGGTGAGGCAATTTCACATCCTAAGGTTTCTAAAAGGACCTACTAGAAGAATATTGGTGTACAATTAAATTTTATATTCATCTTTATCCAAGTGTTTAGGTTGCAGTGATCATATGAATGATGACCCATCATTCATTTTAGGAATGATTTGGTTTTTGGCACCTAACATGCCTGGAAAACTGGCTCTTTAGATGATTTGAAGGTTTCCTAAAGAGACAGAAAATGATCTATATGGACACACTCACACACACATTCACAGTTACACACACAGTCACACTTTCCTCTTTCTCTTTCTCTCTCACACAAACACAAACACACACACACACACACACACATTCACACTCCCTCCCTTTCTCTCACACACACATACACTCATACAGTCACAACACACTCCCATATACATTCACACTTCCCTTTTCTCTTCCTCCCTTTCTCTCTCATACACACTCACACACACATACACATGTACACTCCCCTTCTCTCTTACACACACACACACACACACACACACACACACACACACTGTTCTGATCAGCCTTCCTCAATACCTATGACTCCATCCTGACATCTCCCCTCACCAAATCCTCAAAGTTTTTTTTTTTTTTTTTTTTTTTTTTTTTTTGGCATCTTTGTTAAATTTACTAATTTAGCCAGTGAGAATGATAAGCAGAGATCTATTGGAGAAGTCACCTATCTCTTCAGACAGCTGATGTCCCAGCAAATCAGAATTGATTTGAATTAAGTTGAATGATAACCTGGTGCTGTCAGGCCACCTCCCAAGAACCTGTTGAGTGAGTTTTCAGGATGAATTTTCTTTGTCTCTACAGCATCAGACTACCTCTGTCTGTCTTTCTCTCCTCACCAAAGCCAACGCTGTCTTCCTCTGCCTCATTCTCTTCCCTCGATTCCTCTCTCTAGTCACCGAGGTAGGTGTACGCTGAGGCTGGTCCACTCTCAGAGCCCCAGACTGGCCTTCTCTTCCAGATGCCCAGTTGGCCATTACCAGAATCCCAGGAGCCTGCTGAGCAAGGCTGAGTATTTGGGGGCAAAACCATGTGTTAATCTGATTCCTTGAGTTTCTGGCCTGTAAGTAAAGGAGCTGTTCATGCCAATTGTCGGCTTTGGCCTAGTCCTTTTGTGGCAAAGGCACCTGGTATGTGGCCCCTTCTTCCACAGATGCTTCCCTCCCAACACTGTCATGGTTTTGAGTTTCCTTCTCACTATCTCAGAGGCTATCTAAGGCATGCATGCAAGAGAACTGCCTAGAACCGGAAGAGCATTATTCCTCCTGTCCTTCCTGCTGCTGCTGTCACTTTCATCGTTCTGTCTTCAAAGTTCAGCTCAGATATGGCAGGGAGGCATTTTCAGGTCTTTGGATCCCCTTCCAGATGAAATGGATGTTTGAGACCCTCACACTCTTGACCATCTCTGTCACAGCCTCTCCCTATTGATTTGAATTAAGTTGAATGACAACCTGGTGCTGTCAGGCCACCTCCCAAGAACCTGTTGAGTGAGTTTTCAGGATGAATTTTCTTTGTTTACATTCCAAAGGCTTACCCCTTTCCCAGTTCTCCCCTCACCATATGTCCCATAAGTGCTCTTCCCTCCACCCATTTCCCAATCACCCCCCCCATTTCTCTGTTCTGATATTCTCCTACAAATCTGGATCCAGTCTTTTCAGGACCAGGGTCCTTTCCTTCCTTCTTCTTGGATCTCCCTACTGCTTAAATCTTGAACTTTTTTTTTTTTAAATGTATTTGCTTCTCCAAGAGGCCTAGAATGACAATGAACAAGACCCTGACTCACACAAGTTTGCAAGTGCTTACTGAATGTACATTCTCCCAAACCCAAGAGTAGAACTAAGGGTAGTATTTTTTTTTTTTTTTTGGTTCAAGAGATTGTAAATACCTACTTTACATCAGCAATATAAGCCTAGGGGAGTCTGGAATTAAGAAACATGCTAACTTGATGCATGTGCTTTGTGTGAGGAATGGCTTTCATGAATTGGCTAGATCACATTCAGAAGAGGACTGGGCATATTTTATACATGTTAGAAGTTTGTAGGTCTTACCACTAGGGTCGTGGAGATTCAGTTTTTTTAATGGGTATGGTTTCCTACCATGAGTATATGGGCAATAGAATGGAACATAAAAGTGGAATGAGTATAAAAATTATAGAATACAGTAAAAAGGGATAATAAAAAGTTGAGGAGCATGAAGTTGGGGGTGGGGAATGGGAAAATAGGAGGTGGATCTTGGAAGAGTTCTGGGAAAGGAAGTGGTGTAAAAATAAACAAAATACATTGTATATATGTACGACATTCTCAAATAATTACTAAGAATATTTTGTTAAAAATTAGAAAACCCTATAATCTTTGATCCACGACTTTAGTTCTAGAAATATTTTCTACATTTAAAGATTTTTTGACTTTTTAAACTATCTTATTTATTATGTCAAATAAACCAAGTATTATTAAACAAACAAACAAACAACTCACCAAGAAACCAACTTCAGTGTAAACAGACCCAGAAGGAGATTTTTTTTTTTTAAGATTTGAAAAACAACATAAGGACTGGATTTTTCCTGGGGACAATCTGAGGCGGAGAATCAGTCAACAGCCAAGAAAAAAGCCTCATTCTCTTTACTATCCTTAGAGGGCACAGACCCGAGATGCCAGCATAACTGACGTTCAGAGCCTTGCCTGTTCCATGGGTTCCTGTACTCAGATTTTTTGAAGCACGGAAAACTACAGAGGCTTTGCCTGGTTTCCAAGTTAGGCTCTTACATCTCTGATTATAGATACATTTAAGCACTTTAAGCCTGAATATGTCATGACTATCTAGTTCTTAGCTGTCTGTAGTCATTTACATCAGGAAATAAAGGACTGTGCTTTTCTTGTGGAAGGTCTTAATCGGATCCTCATGGTTTGAGATGACTGACATTCAGATGAATGCACTCTACATGGAAGACACTGGAGATGAGTGAAAAGCTAGGCACCTCCCAAGACTTTGATGTTGCAGAGATGTTGAGATGTGAAAGGAATCCTGTACTACTTGGCATCACCACATGACTTTCATAAGTCAAGGTTATTAGTTGTGCTTATAATATTTTCAAGGTTGGGAAACCTGGATTTGATGGTTATATAAATTATTTTTAATATTAATATATTCTTTGGGGCTTTAACTTGCATTGACCTTATTTATTTCAACTTGACACAGGTAGAGTTATTGGTTGAAAAGATGTCTCCATCAGATTTCCCTTAGGCATGTCTGGTGGTTATCTTTTTGATTAATAATTAGTGCACAAGGACCCAGCCTATTGGTGGCAGGCAGATTGGGGTTGTATAGAAATTAGGTTGAGTAAGCCATGGAGAGCAGGCAGTGAGCAGCATTCCTTAATGGCATTTGTTTTAGTTCTCACCTCTAAGTCCTCACCACCGCCTTTCAGGACATGAAAACCAAATAAACTCTCTTCACCCCAGGTTGCTTTCGGTCATGTTCTTTTATAACAGCAATAGAAGCCCTAAGATACTTTCTCTTCCCTCTTCATGTCTCTCTCCTCTGTGCTGAGATATAACCCAGGACCTCAACTTATATACTCAATTACATATTAGTGACACATTATTTTGAATTATTTTCTGATTATTATGTAAGCCAAATAAGTACATACCTGAGTTTTGAATGGTCCCCAAATTGGGCATAGGAAATGAGTCACTTTCAGGCAGAATTTTAAGTACAAACCATTCCTGCAGAGAATTACACATACATTTGCTTACACATGCAAACATACACAAGTCATTATTGATCAAGCTCATAAAGGTTCATTTCTAAACTGCATGGCTACATTGAACAGTAATAATTATAACACAGTAGTCTTTCTGAGCGACGGCTTTGTGTAGAATGACCCTAGGGGTCTTCAGGGGACAGGCAGCCATGGTGTTCAGCGATGTATTTTAACATCTTAATGGCACTTCTCCATTTATGATGTATGACATATAGGAAGCCCCCATCTCTACACCGGCTACTGACATGCAGCAACCCTATGGACCATCAAAAGTATACATGGTCATTGTTTCTATTTCTCTTTTTCAGAATGAGAAAAGAAAGGCCAAGAGAGGCAGAGACTGTGCTCATGATAATGCTTTGGTCTTCACAGAACAAGGATGAAAACCCAGGTCTCCAGGCTTCCCGCATCAGAAATCTTTATCAGGCATCCTACTGACTCTGAATATGAGCTCTAGTGTGTGCTGAAGATCAAATGTGGATTAATCTCTACCAACAAGCTACAGTTATCACCAAATTAATTACTTTGGGTCATATTTACACAGCACAGCATGTCAACTGGTGTCATTTGTTTGAATGAAGCTTTCTTCCAAGTATTTTAGGCTAGCCGTAGCTGCCGCTTTAACAGGGATGAGTTGAAATTTCATATCTGGGTGAATTGCCCTTGCGTTTCTTAGCAAAGATGGAGTCTCAGTCAACAGTTTTATAGAAAGGACATTTCCGTGGGTGTCTCTGTGTTACTTAAGCAAATACATGAGAATTCATTAAAATTAAATTACAAGGAAAACTCATTCATGAAGGTGGTCACAGAGACTCTTTGTTCATGGTGTTATTGCTACCCAACTTTGGTCATTGACTTGACTGTCTGTGTTCCCAGTGATTTACAAATCCAGAGCGAAGTGTGGGGGGGAAACATAAAATTTATTTTTCCACAATTTGAGGCATGAGCTTCCGTAGCATTTCAGAGCCCTCCATTTTTGTGATGGGCTTTGATTCAATCCAGCCTGAATGAAAGACATTTCATCACCCCAGAATGCATTTCTTTATTTGCCTTGGATCTATGATTCTGTCAGTATTGAGAGAAAAGAAAAATCAATGCTGCACTATAAACCCCGGGCCGCCTCTGGCCAACGTGGTCAGCATGGTGTGAGCAAAGGAAATGGCAGGGGAAAAAATTGACCGCTCAGCAAGAGTGTGGCCAGTAACGGACACGGCTCAGGGCTAATAACAGCTTGCAATTACACATGGAAAAGCCAGAGCGTGTAGGGCACTCGGTGCGAGGGGGATGTAATACAATTTATTGAACCGCCAGTTAGAGTTCTGTAGCTTCTCAATAAAAAAGAGTGTTGGACCTGCACTCCTTAAAATATGGACTTGTGTGGTGCCGGCAGGTGAAGGGGATTTTGGGAAACTGGAAATCAGAAGAGTATGTCTTGAAATCAGGTGTCTACCAGTGAGACTCAGTGTACATGCAGAGTTTTGGCCACTGCCTCTCTGTCTCCATAGCATCCCAGACTAAGATCAATGTCTAACTGTATGGAAAAGCAGGATAATGACAGTGAGTGGAACAAGCAGATACTGGACATAGATGTTTTGAAGTGAAATGTCCAGGGTAATGGCTTTGCTGTGGCCTGACAAGCAGCACCCTTGCTAATCAGCCTTTCCTTGTTCTCTAAAGGGCTCCTTTCCCACTGGCATTGCCGAGAAACACGGGAAAGAGTGGCCAGTGTGTTCTGACTAGCCACTGGCGTCTCTGAGGAAATAAAAGGGAAGTGGGTTTGAGTACCAGCCTGCTTGCTGAGTCCAGACTTCCTGGCTCAGGTGGGGTTCATTGTCTGTGGACATTCAATTCCTCAGTAGGAGCTGTTCATGGCTGGTTGTAAAACAATCCCCCAGCCGCTTGGCAGCAGCTGCCTTCCTTCCTTCCTTCCTTCCTTCCTTTTTCTTTCTTTCTTCCTTCCTTCCTTCTTCCTTTCTTTTGTTCTTTCTTTCTTTTGTTCTTTCTCTCTCTTTTTCTTCCTTCCTTCCTTTCTCTTTCTTTTTTCTTTCTTTTGTTCTCTTCTTCCTTCCTTCCTTCCTTCCTTCCTTCCTTCCTTTCTTTCTTCCTTCCTTCCTTCCTTTCTTTCTCCCTTTCTTTCTTTCTTTTGTTCTTTCTTTCTTCCTTCCTTCCTTTCTTTTTCTCTTTCTTTCTCTCTTTCTTTCTTTCTTTCTTTCTTTCTTTCTTTCTCCCTTTCTTTCTTTCTTTCTCTCTCTCTTTCTTTCTTTCTTTCTTTCTTTCTTTCTTTCTTTCTTTCTCTTTCTTTCTTTCTTTCTTTCTTTCTTTCTTTCTTTCTTTCTTTTTCCTTTCTTTCTTTCTCTCTCTCTCCCTCTCTTTCCCTCCCTCCCTCCCTTCCTTCCTTCCTTTCTTTCCTTCTTTCTCTCTCTTCTTTTTCTTCCTTCTCCTCTTCTTCCTTCCTTTCTTTCTTTTTTAAGAAAGTTAAGACATATTTTATTAATTCCTTGATAATTTCATACAATATACCACCTCACTCAGCTTCTTAAAGCCAACTCCCTTTCTCAGTGGTTATCAATGACTGCCCAGCTGCCAGTAGGACTTGAGGGCTTTCTCCCTGCTCTGAAGTGTGTAGTTTTATCTACTCTACTCTATAAAGGACTCAATGTAAGATGAACTGCAAGGAACAGAGAGATGAGGTCACAGTCAGGCAAAAGCATGAGAATGAGTGACTAGGGCCCAGGGTGGGGAGCAGACAGCCATTTCAGCTTTTCCATCCCTCCCGTGGCCTCCGTCTGTGTGGCTGTCGTGCTCCATTTGTTGGTGGTTGGGTGAGCAGGTGACTGTTGATAGGCTCTGCAATCCTCTTTGTAGACTCAGAGTAGTCCTGTGTCAAGGTGTGGAAACAGGGTTCTCTGTTTTTTCCCTCTTCCTTCTCCTCCCTTTCTCTTTCCTCTGCTTCTTCCTTCTCCTTTACCTCCTTCTCCTCTTCCTTCTTTCCTCTCTTCTTCCTCTACCCTCCTCTCTTTCTTCTTCTCTTCTTCCTTCCTTCCTCTCTTCTTTCTCCTTCCTCCTCTTTTTTCTTCCTCTTCCTCTTCTCCTCCTTGTACTCCTGCTCCTCATCCTCATCCTCCTCTTCTTTTCTTCCTTTTCTTCCTTCTCCTCCTTCTCCTTCTTTGTTTTCACTTCTCTTTGTTTCCTTTTTCTTTAAAGTTAGGCCTTTAATATTCCTCCAAAGTCAAAACATTGACTGAAATTCAACTATAAATGTAAAATCATAGAGCATTTGTAGTAGAGAATTCCACACCCTGAAGCTTCTTTGTACACAGAACCAGTGACTATGTATTTATCGTCCATTGGGATGTCATAGCGAAGCACTGAAAACGGTTCCGTGGACTGGAGCATACCGACTCGGTGGCAAGAACGGCAGACGCCGAGGAAGGGGCCTTGTCCAGTGCTCACTTGCCACAAGAAGCAAACCTTAGGGACAGCACGCAGCTTTTGTGGAGATGCAGCATGTACTTAACATATTTGATCATGCATGTTGTTTCCATGTTGCTGCACTCCAGGCCTACAGAGTTCTAGCTCCCCATGGGAGCTTCTTATGGATTCCTCTCTTCCGTGTTCTCTGATCTCATATGTCCCCTGAGAGCTGAGTTCTTTCTCCAATGAACAGAGCTGGTCTGGGGATTCTTAGAAAAGCTCTGCTGCTCCTGGGCACCTGCTGACACAGGGTTGTTCTGGGTCCTAGGGTTTTCTTTTTATTTCTTTAAAATTGTTTTATTTTATTTTATTTTATTTATTTTTGAAGAGTTCTCCAAGTATTATTTGCTTATAAAATCAATGTAATGTGTTATATTGGCAGAAATACATACATATATATATATATATATATATATATATATATATATATATAATACATACATATAGACAGACAGACATACAGAGATACACACACATACACACACAGAAATCCCATAAAAACATAAAAATCAGAAACAATAATATATACAGCATATTTGCATAACAGTGTATATACAAAAGACTTGCAAGGTTAAAAAATGTTCATTCAGGAGAGATGGCTCATTGGTTAAGAGCACTGACTGCTCTTCCAGAGGTCCTGAGTTCAAATCCCAGCAACCACATGGTGGCTCACAACCATCTGTAACAGGATCTGATGCCTTCTTCTGCTGTGTCTGAAGTCAGCCACAGTGTATCATATACATAAAATATATGTATAATATTTGAGTCCAGCCTGGTCTACAGAGTGAGTTCCAGGACAGCCAGTGCTATATAGAGAAACCCTGTCTTGAAAAAACCAAATCCAAAAAAACCAAAAACAAAATGTTCATTCAAAGAAATATGAGACAAAAATTCTCCAAAATTACCATTAAGTTTGTTTTATATTGGCTACATACTGCTGGTTGCATTATGTAAGTTTAAATTAGCACACAAGGCAACAGGTTCCTTTTTACACTTTAAAAGTGTAAGTTTTAAAATGACATTTTATTTGTTTGCCTGTTTTTGTTTGTGTGCCTGTCCACAGCGTGTCTGAGAGAGGTCAGAGGACACATACTAAGTTGGTTTTCTCCTTTTACTGTTGTGTGTTCTGGGGGCTGAGTCTGTGTGTTGTGGGGATTGAACTCAGTTGTCAGGCTTGGCGTGAACACCGTTACCTGCTGAGGCCCCTCGCTGGCCCTGGCAGGTATTTTCACACACCCTCACTTCCGGTTCACCCTTCACTGCTTTCACTTCCTCATCCCCGTGCATCTGCCGCGCGTCCTTCCGCTCTCCGTATTCCCCTTATAATTCCATATCACAGGCATTCTGTTACTGTTACAACATCTCTCCGAGAAGGCTGTTTTCCCTCTTCTCCTGGGTCCTTTTCTAGTTTCCTGACCTTTACAGGCACACACGTACACATACATAAACATTAGAAGCCAGGATATGCATGTGGGAGAGGATGTGTGGGGCTTGTCATTCTGAGTCTGGGTGACTTCACTTAAAACAATCGTTTCTAGTTCCATCCTTTCCCTGAAAAGTTCACAATTTCATTTTCTTTAATGGCTGAATAAAATTTCATTGCATATATGCATCGGGAAGCACTGTTGCATATTATGCATATATGCATCAGGAAGCACTGTTGCATATTATCCATTCACCTGTTGGCCGTTTTCTGCCATGTTGCTTTCGGTAAGTCGAAATCTTTATGAATCAGGTGGAGCTTGTGGGGATTTTATGTAAATGATGCCCTGGTAATTCTAGGTAAAACTCTGGAGGTTCTCTGCCCTTCTGCTACAAGTCTGTAAGACAGTGTCAGCAAAGAAGATCCTTGGGGCATGGGTGGAGGAGAGGGGTGAATGTAGGGGTGGGGGGAGGCTGTTTACTTGGTAATGAAGAGAATACCCTTTAAACATTCTTGCTCTAGGGATCTAGAATTTAAATCACTGCTGAGTTCAGGGGGAATAGAGTCGTGCTCCAGCGGATTACCCAGGGGCAGTTGATCCTGAGACCATGGGGGGAGTGAATCACTTAGTTGGTGCATTTACTAAACGCACAGTATGGGCTGGGACACAGGGCAGAATGTCAGCTCTGGGTTGAGGGTAGGCACCAGGGAGTTGGCAAAGAGCCATCTTTGAACTCCACATTTGCTCTGGGTGATTAAAGGCAGAATGAAATTAATGGAACAAAAACTAGGTGACCTGTGAGCTCTCTGCCCCCCTTGCAGCAAAGTCAAATAGGGTAGGAAGAGGAGATAGAGAGAGGGGAACGGGGAGGAAAGTCGGGCTGTCAGTCCAGCCCATCAGATCTCTCTCTCTCTCTCTCTCTCTCTCTCTCTCTCTCTCTCTCTCTCTCTCTCTCTCTCTCTTCTCCAAAGAAGCTGGACCCCCCTTTTCCACATTCTGTCCAGTGCAATCAGTCTTACCCAAACACACAGTCTTCTCTTCCAATTTGATCTTTGCCTCTTGGGGTGTGTGTGAGCACACGCGTACAGTCCCCCCCTCCACACACACACTCATGTGCATGAACCCTCACACAGCTGCAGACCTGGAGGTGTTAGCCACTCTGCAGCTGCTGTCCTTCTCACATTAATCTATAGGATCAATGGACATTTCATTAGAGTAATCAAGTGCGGATGCCTTCTGCATTTATATTCTGTCCCCCCACCCCGCCACTTTCACAGGCTAATTGGTCTTACAGCCAAGAGTACATGGATATTCCTCCCTATAGATGAGTGTCAAGAATGGTTTTTTACTGCTGGTTGAAACACCTATCAATACAGCGTGTGTATAAAAAGCCTTTGCCCATCAAAGCCACAGGGCTGTTGGTAATAATGCATTATTCGGTCTTGGTTCTAATATGTCCTGCTTCCTCTCTTCACCTTAGCACACATCCACGCACCGTCCTCGTTTACCTCATCAGAGGAATTTACCAGTCCTGGTTTGCCTTTGTTTTAATGTTTTAGCCCTGGAAATACTGCCCCGCCCCCTGTATGTGTTGTCTATTGTGAGACAGCCTCTGTAAGGAGACAGAGAGGCAGGGTGTTTGCTGCGGGGGTGGGGGTAGGGCACTTCTTTCAATTCTGTTTATTCCTATCTCACCATTGAATGTACTTGTGCTTCCGAGGACCACGTGTCCGGTGAAGGATACACACGACATCTTTGTTCTGAGCAGACTTTCCGTGACTGTGGTTTGATAAAAGCAAACAAAGAGGGCTCCTGCTTCTCTCTTCTGCAAACGTGTGGCCAGGCATAGCGATGGCCAGTGGCTCGCAGGACAAGAAAGGTCATGCACGGTCGAGCCTTGGCTTTAAAATATGTGCAGGACTGGGCTCAGTGGTATAGGAGTCCCCGCCCTCCCCCGTCTTTACTGAGTCCCCAACCACGTCTGACCAAGGTGTGGCCAAGAACATTTTGGAAACGTTAAAAGAGGGGAGCTTGGGTTAGGACGTGGCTCTTCCCTGTGAGCTAGCTGTGCAGTTGAGATGGGTACCCAGATCATGTTTACCCTGAGAGTCAAGTGAGGGCAAGTGTGGGGGTTATTAGAGTTTATTAGTAGAAGAGAGCCAGAGCCGGTTCCAGTTTTGGAGCACCTTTTTTTTGGGTGCTCTCTGAACCCTGGACTTGGCGCCCAGTTCATTTACTATCTCCTCAAAGTCAGATGTGCTCTTCAGGTCTGCTGCTGGCCCTCCCCCCAGTTTCTGGGAAGGCTGATGGCTTCCTATTGCCAGCACCTGCGGCCCTCTGTCTGAGGCCATCTGTGGCTGGAGGAGTGTGCTTTGCTACCGCACAGGCAAGCCAGCAGTGTTGAGGGGGTAATGCTCTGCTTGTCTAGGTCCCACCGTCTCCTAGAAACCCCCTGCTGGTGGGGGCCTCAGCTTTTCTCAGTAGTCCTGATTACTAAAACATTTTAAATGGCATTCTCTCCCCTCTCTGTCTCCCTCCCTCCCCACCACCGTTTCATGGCAGCATCTCCCAAAGGAACCACCTGTATTTTGGTCTTTGTCTCGGGAGGCTTCCAGAAAAATCTACTATGAAATAGTTGAAATGCATTCATTCATTCATTCATTCTTCTTGATTGATGACTCACTGTACCAGATTTTGTGCAAGATGTCAAAGTAGGAGAGTTTCACCTTACTTCTACATCTCTTTGTAACTGTCAGAGCTCTGGTCTGGGCGCATGCATGTGTATGAATGTGTGTGAGTATCCATAAAAAATGCATCTGTATGGGTGTGCATGGTGTGTGTGTGCATGTGAGAGAATGTGTGTACACCAGTATATATAGGTATATGAGTATGTGTATGAATATGTGTATGCATGTGTGTGTGTGATTGTATTTCTATGATGTACATGTCTGTCTGTATGGGCATGTATGAGTGAGCTATGCAAGTGTGTGTACATTTTGTGCATGTGTGCACATGTGCGTGAGTGCATGCATGTGAATGTCTGTACCTTTCATGTACATGTACATGTACTCTGTGTGTGTGTGTGTGTGTGTGTGTGTGTGTGTGTGTGTGTGTGTATCTGTGTGGGTATGCATGCAGATATATCTTCTAGTTTGCTCACTTTTGGGTCAGTCTTAGTGCTACCCTAAACTCAAGTGGACTTACAGGCAACTGTGAACTGTCTGATGTGGGAACTGGGAACCAAACTCAGGTCCTGTAGAAGAGCAACACATGCTCTTAAGCGTCAAGCCATCATCTTTCCAGTCCCATTGGTGTAACCTCTTAACAAGATACTTGCCTTATGTGGATGCCAGTTTTCACATTCCAAAAATAAAAGAGGAGGGGGTTAAATGACTGATCTGTGAAGCTTCATTAGCATAGACATGTACAGCCATGCAGTGTCCATGGCCATCTCTAACATGTATGTTTCATTAGCATAGACATGTACAGCCATGCAACATCCATGGCCATCTCTAGCATACATGGTTTTGTCCTTTTGTATAGAAATTCTAGCCCGTGGCACTAGCTGAATTCAGATAATTTATTTCACTGTAGAATCTATTATGTCCAAGGGAGAAGGCACAATCCAGTAACATTTGATTTGTACACTGGATATTCAAAGGCTTGACGCTGGTGTTACCAATTGCTTCTTTCTGTTTCGGGTGATGAACTGAGAGTTCATATAAGTGGCATCCATCACTGGGAACCTCTCAGGCTTGGAAAAATGGAGACAAATCTGGGCTAAAGTCCCAGTCATGATTTTAAAAAGCCTCTGTCCCTATCGAAGGTGATGGTGGAGTGAGACGGATTGATGTCCTGGGAAGTGATGAGCGACACCAGGACCGATTCACACATCGCAGTTGGTGCCCTCCACTCTGACCTGAAGGGCGCCGGCTCACAGGGTGAGGGGCTTGGTCTCTACATCCATCGGCTCATCTGATTTTCGTTTGAAACTGACAAGGTGACATGGGCACCTGTCCACACGGCTCAGGCCAGGGAGCGTCAAGTCATTCCACATGGGCCACCAGACAGCACCTAGAGGTAATGGCCTTTTGTCAATAGCGCCCTGGCTTGGATTTAAATCAGTGACTTAGGGGTGAAAGGCTCCCGATTCTATTATGAAGAGCCCTGAGCTGTCCAGGGGCTGAAAACTATCCCTCCCCACACTTAGTGGGGGGAATTTACGGGGTGCTCTTGCTCTTTCTATCTCTCTCTCCTTCTTCTATTCTTTTGCTTTTTTAAAACTTAAATCCAGGTTGGAATCAAATGGACCACTAGACATGGTGGACAATATCAGTTAATATGTTTTCATTTATTATTGAATATTGAATTATTATGTATTGAAGGTTAAAACATAACATACATTTCTATTACTTTCATTCCTCTCTCCCTTTCTCCCTCCCTCCCTTTCTCCCTTCCTCCCTTCATTCTTTTTTTGTAAATATTATCAATATTATCTCTCTCTATCTCCTTTTTCTCCCTCCCTCCCTTTTTCCTCTTTTTAGTACCACTATATTTCTGAACTAAATATTAGTATACATCATTTGAATAAAATTGCTCTCTTCAGGTTGAACTCAGGAATCCAGGCAGTCAAGCCTGTTTTTAGGGGTGCACTATGGTCTCAAGAATAAGTCATGCCTATGGTCAAGGACAAAGAGAGAACTCTTCTAGCATGAGACCCAAAGGTGCTCAGGCTGTGCAGGTGGGAGAGCCAGATAGAACCTGCAGCCGGGACTCCCGTGGGGCTGAAGGTGAAGGGCCCGTTCCTGCACGTGTTTGCTCTCACCATTAGCTGTAATGAAACCCGTGCCTTGCAACCAAAATGCTTGCTAAAGGTCACAGGATCCATTTTTCTTGCTAGCAGCTAGCCTTTTCTTCTCCCCTGCCCGTTTGAATCTTAACCTTGTAACTAACGACATGATCTTAGAAATAAATGAACAATTCAGCTAGGACTGCTTGCAAATGAAGACAAAATAACTAGAAAAGCCGCCGTTCTCTCTTAAAGACTGGAAACTAGGTCGGTGATGATGTTTTAAGCTGCACATTAGGGCTTTGTAACTCTTTGTTCTTAAACTGTACAATCCCATTAAACTGAGGGTTTCAAAGCCTTTTTGAGAAAGACTCTGCTGCTTTCCACAAGGTTCCTCACTGTAACTGTGTGGTAACAAACACTTTCTTTTCAGGTGAATTTGGGGGAAGTGAGGGGCGAAAGCTGCTCTCTGTTCTCTTACCCTTATTTCTTTGGGACCATATATATTCCCAGGGCTCCTGGATCAAATACTATGTTGGAGATAATTTCTAGCCTTTTGCATGACCACAGATAGAAAGCTATAGCCATAGGCAATGGTTCTGGGACTCCAGCACAGGTCAGGGGGAGTGGTGACCTCTATCAGGGCAGGCTGTTCAGCAAAGCCAGAAAGGCTGGCATGACCTGACATTCGTCCGTGACCAAGGTCTGAAATATGTGCTGAGTTTTATCTCTTTAGCATTGATTCCTGTTAAAAGATAACTAAACCTGAGAGAAATGTCATATTTTAGTGTCAATGAATGATGTAAAAAGATGGAATTAGAGGAGCAAAGGTAGATGGAATGAGAGTGGGGAAGAATTAGACAAGGAATGAAGGTGACTGTCTGGGGAGACCTCGGAGCAGACAAAAGCTCTGTGACCTTTGGCAAAAGAGAATCATGAACTACTTTTCATTTTTTGCCCCTCAAAACTTGAAAATACCATAGACTGAAATTCCAAGGTTGTATGGATCCCAGACTACTACATAGTTACTTCTGGAAAATTCCTCTGGGCTTTTCTTCCCACTGATTTGGCTTAGTTAATGATATCACTCACATGTGAAATGCTTGGCTAAAACAGCCTTTTCTGCAAATGAATAAAGACATAGCCTCAAAGAGTTGAAGACCGAACTGCTCTGCTCAGAGGCCCCCATGACAGAGAAAGACTGCTATTTTGCCACAGGCTAGTGAGAAGGCATCAGTGGTTAGAAGCCATCTGCAGATGGATCTTGCCTAGGCTATCTGTGTAAGGAAGTCTTACAGTGGCTTGCACTGATCTGGTTTTCGGCCACCTCTGTTTATGTAGCACGTATATTCACAAAGCACACAGGCACACCATCTTACTGCAGTCACACAGCTTTCCCACCGAACATCTGGAGAGATTTTTTTCAGAAACAGAAAAGTGTGATCGTCTCTTGCTTGCTTTGTTTCCTCATAAAGGGACCGGATCTATGTGTCCGGAGCCAAATGGATGTAATTAGGTGAAGAATCGTTTTCTCTCTGTGTCTGAGCAAATATGTTTTGCAGTATACCAATTTCTCAAGGGCAGTGGGCTGGGACGGCCAGTCATTGCAGGGGGATGGCTGCTGACCTTCAGGCCAGGCCGACTTTAATTTGCACAACGCTGCTGGTCCCAGGAGGCTCTTCAGGCCAGGCCACACAATCAACACAAACTAGCAGCCTCCTATTGCCCAGCTGTACTCCCCCCACCCCCGAAGGACATGGTCATGTAGCTAACTAGACATTGCTGCTGCCCAGATTTTGGAAGTGTGAACTGGGAAATTAAACTCTCTGAATCTAGGCTGATAAGGAGAAGCCAAGAAGCTTTGGTGTCTCACTGGTGTCTCTTTCCAAATGCATTATTTAGCAGGAGCCAAGAGACAGCATCTATCTTTTGTTCTGCTTCCATGCCCCGAGCCCTCCTTTCAAAACAAGACGCTGAAATGGAGCTTGGAAAAAAAAATCCAAATTATGCAAATTGTTTGAGAGGGAACCGGTGACTCAAAGCCTTAGTTTACCCAGGGATTGCAGACTGTTGATTCTGCTGTTTCCTATCTTCTCTAGACTGAAATCGAACTGCCAAAGGTCCCCTAGCAGTCATCATGGCTGTCTTAAGGGGTGGGTGGGGTTGCTGCTAGAACAGTATAGTTGAAGGAGGAAGAAGTCGAGGTGGTGTGGGAGCCGAGACAAATACACCTGATAGACTCGATGGGGTGAGTTGAATCTTATGGGTATATGCTCTTGGGTTTCTCTGAGTGTGGAAAAGAGCAAGCATTCTGGGACTGAGATTTTGATTTCAACTAGGGAAAATTAAAGGGAGATAGCAAGTGAAGATGGTTGTAGCTTGGGGGCCCATTTAGGCTAAAAAGTGCTCGGGTAACTTAAATGTCAGACTTCAAAAACCCTCTGATTGTGGGCCAGGGAGATGGTTCGGTGGAGACAGTGCTCACATGCAAGTGAGGACATGAGTTTGATTCCCCAGAAATCATGCTAAAAAGGCAGACCAGGGTGGGATGTATTTACAATCCCAGTGCTGGAGCGGCAGAAAGGAGAGGATCCCCGGGTTGCTGGCCAGCCTGTCTAGCCTCACCAAGTCTCTAGGTGGGCAGCTCCTGAGGAATATGTTAAGTTTGACGCCTGGCTTCTACTAGCATGTGCACATGCAAACCGTGAACACACACACACACACACACACACACACACACACACACCATAACAAACACACCATAATTGTCACCATGAACAGTAAAATTCGATTTGAATGAAGTATTTACGATCATAAATTGTTCGGTGAGAAGTTGAGCAAAAGAATTCTCTTCTATGCCCGTCACATGTAGTAAATAGCAAACATGTTGATGAAAGGGTGAATGTGTGATTTTTTTTGAATGACGTGGGTGTCAAGTTTGATTTGGGGTAGCATTGTTTACAAGACGCCCCCCTCCCCCAAACAATGAAAAAAGCCTCACCTAATCTGTTTATGGCTCTGCCTTAGCTTCAGGCATCAGGACTTTTAGGTCCACCCTTTTCTTAAGATGGCAGTCCTAGATAACTGGGCACCTGATCTTGCCTGACAGTCTTTCATAGGTATTAACTCGACTCTCATGACAACCTCGTGAGAGAAGAGCTGCTGAGCCCATTACACAGATGAGGAAAATGAAGGGGAGTACAGTCAGAGAATTTGCAGTACTTCTCAGTGGTGGGTCAAGGATTCAGACTTGAGGAGTCCGTCTCTGGAGTATGTTCTGATGGTGCTTGTGTTGTAAGCAGTAGGCGCTCCCTCAGTGCTGCCTCACGAAAGAGGCAGACAGCAAAGCCAAGATTAAGACTTTAGTTTGTTCTATTAGAATATGCTCTGAACTCTTTTTTTATTCGATATATTCTTTATTTACATTTCACATGATTTCCCCTTTCCTGGATCCCCCTCCCCGAAAGTCCAAGTTCCCTCCTCCTGTTTCCCCATCCACCCTTTCCCACTTCCCTGTTCTGGCATTCCCCTACACTGCTGCACTGAGCCTTTCCAGAACCAGAGGCCACTCCTTCCTTCTTCTTGGACATTTGATATGTTGATTGTGTCTTGGGTATTCCAAGCTTCTAGGCTAATATCCACTTCTCAGTGAGCGCATACCATGAGTGTTCTTTTGAGACTGGGTTACCTCACTTAGGATGATGTTCTCCAACTCCATCCATTTGTTTAAGAAGTTCATGAGTTCATTGTTTCTCATGGCTGAATAGTACTCCATTGTGTATATGTACCACATTGTTTTGTATCCATTCCTCTGCTGAGGGACATCTGGGTTCTTTCCAGCTTCTGGCTATTATAAATAGGGCTGCTATGAACATGTATCCTTATTACATGCTGGGGAATCCTCTGGGTATATGCCCAGGAGTGGTATAACAGGGTCCTCCGGAAGTGTCATGCCCAGTTTTCTGAGGAACCGCCAGAGTGACTTCCAGAGTGGTAGTACCAGCTTGCAATCCCACCAGCAGTGGAGGAGTGTTCCTCTTTCTCCACATCCTTGCCAACACCTGCTGTCTCCTGAGTTTTTAATCTTTGCTATTCTGACTGGTGTGAGGTGAAATCTCAGGGTTGTTTTGATTTGCATTTCCCTGATGACTAATGATGTTGAACATTTCTTAAGGTGATTCTCAGCCATCTGAAGTTCTTCAGGTGAAAATTCTTTGTTTAGCTCTGTAACCCATTTTTAATAGGGTTATTTGGTTTTCTGGGTTCTAACTTCTTGAGTTCTTTGTATACATTGGATATTAGCCCTCTGTCGGATGTGGGGTTGGTGAAGATCTTTTCCCAATTTGTTGGTTGCCATTTTGTCCGATTGACAGTGTCCTTTGCCCTACAGAAACTTTGTAATTTTATGAGGTCCCATTTGTCAATTCTTGATCTTAGCACATAATGCTCTGAACTCTTGTTTTCATCTTCCAGGTGTGACTAAAATACTGCTTAACTCCCATTATTCTTGCTTTTCTAACTTTTGATTTCATTTCCTCTGACATTTGATGCATCTCATAAAATATATAGAAGAAAAAGTTCAATTAGAAATCAGTGATATTCCAAACATGACTTCAGTAGAAAATAAAGAAGAGAGAGCCGGAGCAACTGACCTTAGAATTTTATATGTTATATTTATTCCCTTGTACAGACAAGGGGCTTCCTAGTAGGCAAAAGGGTATCTTTTGTTAGATGACATTGAAGTCTGGCCCAGTGTTTCCAGGTTCTTGGCCTATGATTAAACCAAGCAATGCAAAACAAAGCAAAGCAAAGCAAAGCAAAACCACATGATAGTTCTATGTTTGCTTGAGGAACTTCCATGCTGACTTTCATAGTAGCTGCCCCTAGTTCACAGATCCAACAGGATTGTATATTTGCAATATGATAAACCAAGCAGGATCCTGAAATAGTTATCACTCACACATTACTGAAAAGAGAACCTGGGAATCAAGAGTTAGGTGAGCTATCTGAGTATCGGCACTCTGCTAGAGTCAGTGGCCGACAAGTTTAAGGGTGACAGTGCTAACCACTGGGCAGTATGCTCTGTCTGAAGAGAATAAAGTCAACCATTACATCTTGGGGGGAAAGAATATTCCTAGAATCTGTTTATATTGCTCATCAAGATATCTTCCATGGGGAGAGGGATGTCTCCAGCATTTTGTTTAAGATAAATCGAGGGAGAGTTCAGGTGAGGAGTCTCCATCTTCAATGTACTTTTCAGTCACTTCGCCAGTCTAAAACTGAAGAAAGGGTGTTGGGAGGAAGAGGATGAAGACTCAGAGACAGTTAAGTATTTTCTGTGTGCTTTGCAACTAGGCACTGGGACACACTCAATGGTGTACTTTGACACAAGTGCAGCCACATCCAAGACTCAGGGCGTTGTTGGAGCTCCGCTTCATGCCTGCTTCAAAGGGTCCGTGCAATAACATCTTAATCTCTCAAGGTATGAATCAGTGGTGGTCTCTCTAAAATTTCCTTTGCCATACAGGTGTGTAAATAAACCCATCACACATCGTGTCTCATCTCCCTTAACCACTGTGCCAGGGGATAGCTGGATGCCACATGTGCGGTTGTCATGGAAACCAGTAGCTGTTCCTGCAAAGGTTTCCAGGTCAATAGGAAGTTTCTGTGAGAGCTCATGCAGTTCTGCCATGCATGTGACTCATCATGCCCTGGCTTCCCTCTGTCCCTCAGACAAGAGTTTCAAGCTCTTTCCCTTGAGTACAACTTTCCTAAGAAAAGGAAATGGCCCGCACACACACACACACCTACTGTTGCAGGAAACAAATGCATGTTTAATATGTACTGGGGATTGAAGAGGCACATCTAAAGCTAGCCTTATGGCTGGCAGATAAAAACACTCTTAAGGAAGATTCTAGAAAGAGCCACAGAAAAGACACACTTCATTTTCTTCCTATTTCATAGACCCATCTTTGCCTTCAAAAAGGTATTTGTGAATGGAAAAGATAGACGTACTTGTAACCCGGGACCTTCTAAGAGGCTCTTCAGGGGCCTGGTTAGGAGCAAATGGATCTGGTCCCTTTCATCTGCCTTGACTCCTCTTGTTCTGCTGTGAGTGTGAGGGGCTGTGGGTGCACTAATAGCGTGGGGGCACCATTCTTGAAGATACAAGAACCCAGGCCTGCATCTTAATGCAAATACACTCAGGGCAGGAGCTGCATCTAAAAAGCATCCTCAGATAATAAAAACCTTTCATAGAAGGTTTCTGGAGAAAACATACAATCGAGGAGGGAACATATTACTTGTTTTCTTTTAAAAATCCTCTTAAGAACCTGTGATCAACATCCATTTCAGTTCTGAAGTGGCTGGAGCTTTATGAAAGCCGACGGGATGAACAGTTAGTCCCCAATTCCTAGCTCAGTGCTGACTGCCATTTAATTTTTACATGATGGGGGGATAACACCGAGAGAGACAGAACGTGGGTCTGGGAAGTGATAAAGTATGAATTTTGTAGGCTCACTTTGTCTTCCTAGGCAGAGTGCTGGCATGAGCTTCTTTCTATCCCAATAATGGAGTATGTCACTGAGTAAATCTGTATAAATATGAATACGCACAAGTCTAGGGCAGGCACACACCTGGCTGCTTTCCACCTGATACTATAGATACGACAGATAAATTCTAAAACACCCCTCCTGGGTATTCTCTTCACCTCCATAGTGTCAGGATGTGAGTGGCGGGTGGGATAGAGGAGATTACAGGGAATGGGCTGGGCTCCTGGTTTGAGGTAGCAGAATTGTGATCCAGAGCGCTGACATGGACTTAGAGTCAGCCTGTCTTCTTTGTGAATACTGACAGTACACTACCATCATCTCCAGATTGTGAGTCAGCAATAGCCTCCTTGGTGGGAGAAAGTTTCGACTTTTCTTCTCAACCTCTTCACGGAACCCAAAGCATCCTAAGATGCACAGATGCATTCTCATTGCATTTAAGAAGAAACCCAGGATCAGCGTTCCAGTCCAGATTCTTGTGGTGGCAGGGGCAACAGCAGCCCCTCTCCTCCTCCTCCTCTTCTTTCTCCTCCTCCTCTTCCTCCTCCTCCTCTTCTTTCTCCTCCTCCTCTTCTTTCTCCTCCTCCTCTTCCTCCTCTTCCTCCTCTTCTTCTCCTCTTCCTCTTCCTTCTCCTCCTCCCCCTCCTCCTCCTCTACCCCAGGACTTCAGTACATAATACTCTCTGAGTATCTCTTACCCTCTTTTCCAGTCCTAGTGAACCAAGTCAACTATCTGTTCCTTGTTATTCAGTTTCAATGACAAATCCTTAACCGCCCAGCCAAGTTGGGTCAGCCTGAACCCTGTAACATGTTTTGTTTCTCCTAGTCTCAGTTACAGTGACACGTTCAGGCCCTTTTCTAGTGGGTCAGAAGCCTCAGAAGACAGGCACCAAGCCTGTGCCGTGTCTCCTGTACCTGGCACACCAGGAAGCTCCCAGCAAGTCCTCGCTGGCTTTGTATGTGGGTGACTGTAGAGGCAGCATCTGAGATGTTTTCTTGCTGATGTGGGAATCAGCCATCAAGCTGTGCTCCTCCTCATTTTCAGAGCTTCAGAGCTCGCCTGGGGCATGTGGCAGGGTTGACTTGATGAGCCATCAAAAAGTGGCTTCTTTTAATACCATTTTGCATTGTAGATTTCTATGTCAGCAGAAACCCGAGGTAGAAAGCAAACGGTGCAGTCAAACTTGCGATTTGGTATAGCATAGGAGAAAAACACGTCCACTCCATTTAATTTACTGATTTTGTCCCTTAAAAAAAATCCCCTGAATTCAGGCAATCCAGTTTGTGCAGCCCCAGTGCGACAGGGATCAATATCTGGCTTCTGAGAGATGAGACGGTACATACTGCAGATTCAGAACTAAAAATCCATACGGCCGGCTGTGATTCAGGACAGCGCTGTAGGGCTGCAGGCCACAGAGAGAAAGATCCTTACTCTGACTGGCAGGAATGAGTAATGGGAGAGAAGGCAGCTTTCCCATGCATTATCTTGAAACTGGGAATCTGCAGCGAAGGAGGTAGCTATGAGGCAGGCTTTGTTAATCCTGGGATTACAATCACAATTTCCTTACATTCATCTTTAATAGAAACCTTTGGGATATATACAGTTTTTTTTTTTTTTTTGTCTCTGTGAACACAGAGTATACAAAATTTATTTAGGTTTTGGACTGTGGCTTTGATATTTCTGTCAGATAGATCCCAAAAAACAAACAAAGAAAATCAAAATAAAGGGTATCACTGAGATAAAAACATGAAAAAAAGGTAAGGTTGTTTATGTGCATTAACAAAATGTAGCTCAATTTATATTATATAAATTCGTGGGCCATTTTTTGATATTTGGTTTCCCTGTTTGTTTACTAAAAATATGATTGTCAACTAGGTTCTGAAATGCTCCTCTATAGGTTTTGTTCTTATTAATTTTCCTGTTATTCAATATTTTCCTTGGTTTACAAATGGGAGTTCTTTCTTTAAAATTATTATTCTTTAATAATTATTCTTCATTCTTTAATTATTATTAATAATTTCAGCTATGTATATAGTGCATTCTGAGCCCACTCTTTGCTGCCCTCTCTTATCTCACTTCCGCCCTCGTCACCCTTCTGCCCTATAAGACCTCCTCCCTCTTTCATGCCTTCCTGTTTTGTGTCCCACTTAGTTTAATCGTGGCCATCCGAGTGAGCATGGATCTGCCCACGGGCACACGGGGAACTTACCAATGGCTAAACCTCTGAAGGCAATGGCTCCCCCTCTCTTGGCAGCCATCCACTCAATAGCACTTGGGGAGGATCAGGACCTCATGACTCCCTCTCCTATCTAAGATTGGATATTGACAGGCCCGGTCCCAGCTGCATCTGCTGTGAGTTCCTGACTACCCTGACCATGTCATGTGAAGAAAATCCTTCCTAGACTTCCTTCCCATCCTCTAGCTCTTAAATTCTTCTGTCAACTTTCCTGTGATGTTTCCGGAGCCTCAGAGGAAGAGGTATTGGGGCACTGCTTAGGAATGATCATCCTTCCTTCATTCATTCATGCTCAGTATCTTGAGCACCAGCGAGTCTCTATCCAACCATTCACTGAAAAGAGAGCTTCTTTGATTAAGTCCAAGAGTAGAACTTGTCTTCAGATGCATGCATAATATTTAGGAGACAGTGTGACATATATATCTATTTAGCAGAATGATAGTAGTAAACTCCTTTCTAGGGCTGCCTATGACTTCCCCAACTATTAGCCTTTGATGACGCCCAATACTAGGCAGATTGGGCTTTGGATCCAATCGTAATACACTCAGTGACTCTCATAACAGGTATGCCGCTGTTGTATCAGTGGGCACATCTTGGCAGGTAGTCATCACTGTAGCATGCAAAGTCCACAGATGGATAAGACCACCAGTGACTTTTCTCTTCTTGTGGCCGGCATAGAACCTTCTGGCACATTGAAAGCTGGTCATAGAAAGGAAGTTACCAGCACAGTCGCAGCTCCATTTCTCAGTGTCCTGCAACCAAGGCATTGTGGTGTTTTCAGCAATCGGGTCTCATTTTAGTAGGCAACCAAAAGGTATCAGTAGCTTGTGTTGTTTGGGAAGTGATGTCACTGGGATGTGCCTGACCAACAACTCATAAGGAATTTTCCTTCATTAACACTAGGCTCTTTGATAACTCATGGCTTCTAAGATTGGTACTCTACCCATAGAGGTTTTCTCCGGAGACTGCTGCAGAAAAGGATGACTGAGAAGAAAAGGAGGGCTATGGAAGTGCATTGCGAAGTAACTTCCCCTGAGAATTAAGCTGTATTTTCCCTTTCCAGCATCCCTATGTGAGTGATAGTGGGTATTCAACAACAGAGCCAATGAGAATGCCTGATGAGGCCCGACAAGCCTTTGACCTCCATCTACTATGAACTGACCGAGACAAACAGAAATCATAAGGAAAGGGAATTAGCCATGGGGCAGGGGGGGGGTTGGGCTTGTTCTATTTTGGGATTGTAGGAAAGGGTGGATGCAAAGACAAACAGGGGTGGGGCAAGGGCTGGTGAAGCAACTCAAGTTCAACAAAATAGACTAGCTGCTGCGTGTGGGTGGACTGTGGTCCTGAGGCTGAGGATAGTGAAATGATGGAGAGAAACCACGTGGGCAGTGTGTGGGGGGGATACTGCAAAGATCCCCTCACTGAGCCTCCTGTCTGTTGGGAGTGTGCCCAGTGCCACCCACTGCTGAAGCTCTGACCTCAAAGCCAACAACAGCAGAATTGATTTCAGTGAAAATAGCACATGGAAATGGAGCTTGTGCATTAAATGCTACCAGATATCTGGAAGGAAGCTGAAAAATTCATGTCACTGTGGTAATACCTCAAATAGCAGATGTTAGGAAAGTGGAGTGAAACCTAAATTTGCCATTGTCTCCCTTTGGCAGCTAACAGTGGGAGGGAAAAGATGCACTTCTTTTGGTTTAGTTTAGATTTTTTTTTTTGTTATTTCTGGATTATGTTTCTTCCCTTCATCTTGACAAATCTTTTTGTAGGAAAATAGCTGATGGGTGTAAAAGGCTCTCATTGTGGTAAGCACTGACATCCAGCACCTCAATATTTAATTGGTACAGTTCCTGTTAATGTTTTATTCATGCTCACCCTCAGACAGGGTATGAGGACATTGATAATTGCATAATTTTCTCTCTGTGTAAATTTGTACACCCCGGTTTGCTTCTGTCTCAGATAACACTTTCTCTTTTCTTCTCTCTCTTTTTTTCTTTCCCAGCTTTTTAGTTTAGGCTCATGTCTCCGAATTAAAGTTGAGGGTCCATTAGGTCTCATTCATCTGTGAGATGGTTTCTGTATCTTTCTACTGATTCCATTACAGAGGAGTCTTTTCAAGCTTAGCTGGTGCCCTGAATAGGAATTATATTATTCTTTCAATATAAATTGGGAATGGAGGAAAATGCCTTCGTTTGAACATCTTGGGGGAAATGCTTTATATAGTAAGACCTGCTATACCTAACACATGTAGTTTTCTGATAAGAGAAATGAAAATCAGAATTCTTCATGGTGTTGATTCAATAAAATACTTTTAGTAATCCCAATTCAATTTGCTTTAGAATGATGCCTTCTGGGATATAGACATTTTGTGATCATAAATAGAAAGTAGATATATGGCTTTTGTCATAAAATTGCCATAAATTATGGGAAAAAAGGTTTAAAGGATGATCATGATCCTACTATAGCCCTGAAAAGAATCCAGTTAGTCAGTGTTTTTGCAAATATCTGCACCTCTGACTATCTTATTTATATGGACATCTATTTGCTATTATTAAACAGTAAGCTATTTACTATCATTCTATCTATTTTTTAATCACAAGATCCACTGGCCTCTTCTTGGTTTTGATCTTCCATTTCACCATGCATTTGGTTCGAAGCTAGCTCCTCCCATGTTCTCTGTGATATGGAAGTTTCTGAAATTTATTCATCATTTCTTTTTTTTTTTTACGTTTTTAGGAGCATTCTCTTTTTATTTTTTATTGGATATATTCTATATTTACATTTCATTTCTTAATCGTCTCTTTTCCCTCAATGGGTGTGTTTCTAGTGCACCTCATGTGGTCTTCTGCCTTTTTCCTTTTTAGGTGTCTACCTTGGTGAGTTTCTTCATTCTCTTGACCTGTATCAATATTCTAGCCCTCTTGGGAATTCCCTGTTGGGTTTTCTATCCAATCTCAAACTTAATCTTATCTCAAAGCTTTTGTCTTCTGCTCCAACCTGATGTCTTTGCCTAGGGACATCCTCATTTGTTTGATCTCTTAAATTTCACTGCTGCTGCCAGCTCTGCCTTCACCCTTCCCACACTTCATCTATATCCAGCCAACCATCTTGCCTTTCCGTCCATTTCTAGCCATCCTCTTCTGTTCTCCCCCTCTCCAACCCCTCCTCCCCAGCACGCAGCACTTCTCCACCTCGTCATTCCTTTAGAAATAATGAGTTCTCTCATAACCATTTCTCTCACTGACATAGGACTCTTTCTTTCCTCTCAAAGCCAGGTAAGAATCTGAATTTTGTGTTCCCTGCCTGTGGTACATTTATAAAAAAGTTGTGAAGATGCCCCCTTCCCCAAAAAATGAAGTTTCCAGATAACCTTTAGCTGATTCTAGTTTCCAATGCCTCTGATCAGTGCAGGTAATTATTTCTGTCGTGGGGGTGGGGAGTAGAGGGAAATGGTTGCATTTGGGTGGTAGAAGTCGGTAGAGGTAAACAGGAAGGAGTCTCTTTAGAGGATTTCTTCTTAGACAAGCAGATGTGGAGTTTTGTGTGTTCGGCATGGTTGAGAACATTGCTTTGCTCCATTTCGGTGGGATTACCTGGACTCCTGATGGCTGGGGCTAGGTGATGTGTTGACTAAACCTTAGGAGCTACTCCTTGGGGACCATAGGTCTTCTGGGAACCACATGGACTTAGACTATGATTTCTCAGCTGTGAAGCTTTCAGAAGCCTTTTCTGAGTGTATTGGTTACCACAGTACCACAGGACTCAGAGAGGACATTGCAGTTAGGGCTTAGGTTCAGATGTTGGGACACAAAGACTTCAGGATAAAGAGGTTTATACTAATTAAAAACCTCTTTTCTCTTTTGTTCAGATGATCTGAAAGTATGTTAACTATTCATGTTCGATAAGCATCGCTATACCATTTAGGAATCCATACTCCTTCTTTATTGATACCCCACTATCTGTTTGAGTAGGACCTTTGAATTGTATGTCATGGCCCTATTGGGCAATCTAGAGAAATGTATGCACTCTGTATGTAAATGGTTTTAAATGAATAAAAAACCCATAGGAAATGATAATAAAATGCAATGACCACAATCTTAAAAGACAAACTTGTGATAAAATCATATATATATATATATATATATATATATATATATGATTTCTTATTGATTATTATTAAGGAGCACTGGTGTGTTCAATAAGTCCTTCAGATTAAGTATAGTCATGAGCATCAAGGTTTTCATGATTTTACATAGTTATAACATGACATGAATGTATCCATGATCTTTTTTTTTAGCAGCAGAGGGAGATGTATCTCAGTGGTAGAGTTGTTGCCCTCAGACACAAGACCCTGGGATCTGTTAATAGCACTGCCCCCCAAAAGTTATAAGAAAATATCTGATTTCTAAAGACAATATTTGTCACATACACTGTGAATACTTTTGTGGCCTGCTGTTTACCATCACTTATGTAAAGACAATTCTGAATTTTAACAGTAGGTTATGGAAAATTACAACTCTTCTCACCCAAGTTTCTGAGATCCATGAATTCTACTAATGTGCTATTTGCAAACTGGCCAGCTCCAAGTTCGTGGCCTTGAACTGCTGAGGCTGGCTCACTTGCATGTCTATACTCTAGCACTAGGAAGGGAAAGAGAGAAGTTAAGGGCAAAGGATTGAGTCCTGTTTGTGATTTCTCCCACTGACTTAGTCCTATGGCTATACAGCTCTTCAGAAGAAAGTAGGCTGGACCTGAACATGCATGTGCGCATGCACGAGTGCGTGTGTGTATGTGTGTGTGTGTGTGTGTGTGTGTGTGTACTCATGGGTATAACCATGAGGCCCTGTGCTCAGCTAAAGCTGAGGTGAGGTGTTTAATTATGAAAAAGAGGAAGGATTGACTAGAGAGATACTTACTCCCTAGTATATGAAAACAGGATTCCCCAAAGTATGCTAGAAATCCAATTTCCTACTAACCATGCTCAGAAGAGATTGTACAATTTAGAGAGTCTTATTGGGAGGATTAATCATAGTGTTCAAGTGGCAGGCAAAGAGGCAGCACTCAATAAATATTCACTGAAGCTGACTGTCATACGACTGGGACTGTCAGAGAGGTCATAAACTTTGTGAGAGGTGATACTGAACTTCTCGTGATGTAAAGGGCTTCATGCTATAATTCATTCACTCATATGAGCTTGGATTATATGTCACCCAGGTGTGGCTCTAGTTAAGGAAATAATAGTAAACAATGTGAAAGTCTTTATTTGAAGGCATTATTTGTTTTACTTTGGGGAAATATATAAACCATACATTCCAGGAGGCAACGGACGTAAATAGAAAGGTTTCAACAGGCATGCTGTAGAAGGCAGAGTTCTAAGGTCATGTCTATGGTTTCATGACCACACTCTTGGGCCATCACTCCTTTCATCTTCTCCATGACTGGCATCTGCATATGTGCTGAGAAGGTATTTCCATCATTAGTTTATACTCTCTGAGAGTATAAGGAGAGGAAAGGAGATGGAGAAGATGTGTTTAAGGTTCCCAAGTCAGTTGCTTCTGAATTAGTCTGAAGGAAGGTTATCTTGGGTGATACTGATTTCTTCTGGAAAAGTCCCTTAGAGAGGAACCAGGGACAACATGAAATTCTTGAGAAATGAATCAAGCTGCCTTCTATAAAGCAAATTAGCCCCACTGTGGAAGGGACCAAAAGGAAAGGACTTGAGAATGGCCCAAACAAGCTGAGAGCATCCTCAACTCTCTACTACCAAGGATACAGACACCCAATCACATAGCCACAAGTAGTAAATGCCTCTCAAGCTACACACCAGGCTTTTAGGTAGATTCTTCCAACTCAGGCTTTCAGAAAAAAACACCCAATGTCCAGTTGGTTGCCCTTATGTGCAACCTTGAACAGAGAACTCAGCTAAGCTATACTCAAGTAGAAATAGGACTACTAAATGTACATTGCTTAATTTTATTTTGTAATTAAAATGTATTACTTAAGCATTTTTGTATAGGTATATATTATATTTGAGCATATTTCTATAGTCTCAGTCACCTTCCCCCCAGACAAGTTTATGGTTAATTTCAATTAATACATAAACACATACGTATTACATACATACATACATACATACACACACATACATAGGTGATTTTATGTGATTATATAAAATCTTGAAACCACAATGGAAAAAAAAAGCCTCAGATATTTATCTTCCTGGAGCTGGCTCAATTCACTTAAGATGACTGGCTCCAATATCATCCATTTTTCTGCAAATGACACTACTTCACTGGTCTTTATGACTGAAAAATAAAATCAACAACCTCAAATGCGTGCTGTTTTAGGCACTAACTTTGTGGTCATCTGCCGCCTAATACATGCAGAAAATGAATACGAATGATCTTGGTGCACAGTGACCAGGGAAGGAGTCCCTGAGAAGGACCCAGTGAATACAGCCAAGAGTGAAGAACAAACAGCAGCTATGTACATGGGGGATTATGCACAAACAGGGACTCATTCCTGCTGTGTGTGGAGCACAACCAAGGGGTGGGCCTGGGTGGCAAAGGAACCAGTGATGTGGAGAGAAGAACTTGAGTAAGGTTGCAAAGAGGCAGTGGTGTAGCAGCAAGCCCTGCTAAAGGGTTAGAGTCCGCATGTTCAAGGATGAAGACAGACACATCACCGCACTGTGCACTGTCTATTTACTGTGAAGTGAAGGCTGGTTAAGGGTGAGGAGAGGTGGGGACAAACAGGTACCAGGGAGAAGTAAAAGCCTGGCTTTGCATTTGCACAACGTAAGATGCCATCCAAAGCAATTTAGCCAGGGCTGTAGTTTTGTGTATGTAGGTACATATGCATTCATTAACTAAATAATTTACTGTGTGGCATAAGTATGCACATGCATGGGCCATCACTGAAGCAGAGGTTTCAGAGCTTGATATTGAGTGTCTCCCTCAGTTACTTCTTACCCTATATTTTGAGATGGATTCATTATTTAGACGAGATTAGCTGTCAGCAAGCTCCAGGGATTCTTCAGCAACCTTTCCAGTATTCAGATAATAGCATATCAGCACCACACTTAGCTTTTATGTGTGTGCTGGTCACCTGAACTCAGAACTTAATGCTTGTGTAGAAAATCACTTTAGTGAATTATCTCTCCGGACCTGGGTAGTTATAAGTAGAGTGTTCAAGAGAGTTTGGGGATGGAGATGATAGAAAATTCCAACATATAGACGACAGTTGTGTTTTATTTTTAAGTCTCTCTCCCACAACCCTGTGTGCATGCGTGCATGCGTGCGTGCACATGTGAGTATGCACACGTGAGTGCAGGTGTCAGAAGAGACCAGAAGAGGGCACCAAAGTCTCTGAAGCTGGAGTTACAGGTGGTTGTGAGCTGCCTAAAGTGGGTGTTAGAATCTGAACTTAGGTCCTCTGGAGGAGGATAAAGTACTCTCAGCCTCTGAGCCATCTCTCTAGCCCTATAGATACTATTTAGATCATGATACTGGGAGGAAAAAAAACCCTACAAAATTGAACACTAGAGTATTGGGTTTGTGAGTCAACTTGAGTAATGGGCATCTTGTAGAGGATGGCACTCTGGTCCAGAAGTTTAAGTGACATCTGACATATACACACACAGACTTCTAGCCAACTTGACAAACTAGGGTTCTCAATTCCAGACTCAGAGGTTTTCTAAGTACCCCAGTTATGTTTTCCTTTATTTTCCATACTTCATAAAAGAATCTTAAAGAGTCAGAAGGCTTGACTACTTTCCTTTTGTGGGGCGAGACTCTCAGATACTGACATCAGAGGTATCCTTCCTTCTTTGGGCATCATTCTATCACATGCTGATTTGATCTGTTGGCAGTGGGAGGTCAGGCTCATGTGACAAATGCAATGTGTTCTGTGGTGTCTATAAACCTCACCATCAAATTAATAATGAAAAGCCTCCCATCCAAGCTCCCCCGCCCCAATCGCTGTGCTCAATGGCCTGCAGCACATTTGAACTCATCAATAGGTGTTCAACAATATTACAACTTGTTTAAATCTTGGTGAAGTAGTTGTGCACTACTGTTATTGACTTCCTTCTCTAATTACCACCTAAAGGTGACAGATGATGGAGCTCTAATGACCACATTCTTTGAGAGTGAGTGGTTCTGGGTTTCAACCCATAGTGTCTTGGCTGTTCCAAGGAAGGAGAGCTCCACTGGTGAAAGCAGGGCACTCTTAGGAAGGCCCCCATCGGGCACCCAGTCCATCTTAGAGACTCTTCACTGGGAATCCTTTGGGACTGGTATGAAGTCAGAGGATTCTCTGTGTGCATGAGCATGGTCACTGCAGGAATGCCAAGGTGCAGGAACTAGCTTCGGCCAGCTTTTACAACAGTTTGTAATGCAGGTTGCTAGAGAGCAGTGTTTTTGTTTTTGCCATTGTTGTTGTTTTTTTCCCTGAAATTCAATTTAATTTTTATTTCATGATTCTGTCTTGATGGCATGGTGGTAACACAATCCCCATTCATCTCTTGACATGGAGTCAAGTGCGGGGAGCACAATTTTGTCATACTCAGGTTTGGCTAGGTTGGGTCTGGGCACTGTTTAATGTGTGCCTTCTGAAGTGCTGTGGACATCTGGATGGGACTGGCCCTTCTCAGACCACTCCTGTTATTTACACATCAGGATTTTACATCTGTTTTTAAACAACCCAATCTTACCTCAAGGGTATTTTTATGAGGGGAAATATTTATACTCAATTTTAATCCTAAGGTTTACAGTCTTGTCTTTCCCTTCTCAGGCCATTTATTTGTCAGTAACCTGAAACTATAGGTTAAAACCATCATTTTCCAAAGCAGGTTTTGAAGAAAACTAGGCCTGGAAGGTATTCTCATCCTGTGGTCTTTTCTCCATCTAGGTCTTTGGTTCCTCTGTTGAGAGTCAGTTATCTGAACATTCATGGGTTGTTTCTGAGCTCTCCATGTTCTTTCATTGGTTTCAATGTCTGTGTCAGTACCATGTTGTTTTGATTATCATAACTGTAGCATACTTTACATGCAGCACTGTGATGGCCCCAGCTTTGCTAGTTTTTGTTCAAGACTGCTTGGGTCATTATGGTCTTTTATGCTTCCAAAAAAGCAATCTATAATTGCCTTTTGAAGTTCTGTAAAGAGTGTCATGTACTTTCTTTTGCCTTTCTGTGGGATTGCACCAAATCTGTAAGGTTTTTGGAGTGGAATGGATATGTTATTTTAAGGCAGCATTGGAGATCTTCCTAGTTTTAACATCTCTTCTTCAGTTTTCTTCATCAGGAAGAAAAGGTCCACTTGTCTGTTTTCCTCGGCATTATGTTTTGTTATTGATTGTTTGATTGTAGCCATTGCATGTGAGATTGCTGTAGGGATTCTGTTCTCATCAGGGTTATTTCTGAGATATAGAAATACTACTGATTGATTTTCATTTTTTAAGAGATTTATTTATTTTTAAATGTGTGTGTGTGTGTATGTGTGTGTTTACATGCCAGAAGAGGATATAAGATCTTTAGGAGATGGAGTTATAGGCAATTGTGAGACACAGGATTGTCTTAGGGTTTCTATTCCTGCACAAACATCATGACCAAGAAGCAAGTTGGGGAGGAAAGGGTTTATTCAGATTACACTTCCAACTTGCTGCTCATCACTAAAGGAAGTCAGAACTGGAATTCAAGCAGATCAGGAAGCAGGAGCTGATGCAGAGACCATGGAAGGATGTTTCTTACTAGCTTGCTTCTCCTGGCTTGCTTAGCCTGCTCTCGTATAGAATCCAAGACTACCAGCCTGGGGATGGCACCACCTAAAATGGGCCCTCTCCCCTTGATCACCTATTGAGTAAATGCATACATCTGGATCTCATGGAGGCACTTCCCCAACTGAAGCTCCTTTCTGTGTGATAACTCCAGTTTGTGTCAAGTTGAAACAAAAGGAAGTCAGGACTGGAACTCAAGCAAGTCAGTAATATCCCTCCAAGGCCTCTGCATCTGTTCCTGCTTCCTGGCCTGCTTGAGTTCCAGTCCTGACTTCCTTTGGTGATCAACAGCAATGTGGAAAGTGTAAGCTTAAAAAACCCTTTCCTCCCCAACTTGCTTCCTAGTCATGATATTTGTGCAGAAATAGAAACCCTGACTAAGACAAGGATGTTGCTGGAAACTGAGGCCTCTGAAAGGGCAGTATGTGGTGATCCCTATCTCCAGGATGTTGCTGAATTTTTGATGATGTCTTTTCACCCTGATACTTTACTAAATTTATTTCTTAGTTCTATTGTCTTTGGTGGAATCTCTAGATTTTTTTCTATTAAAGAATATTTTAAAATGGGAAAAGTTCACTTTTCTCTTTTTCTGTTGTAGATCTTTTCTTTCCCCTAATTTTTCTGACTAGTTTTTCTGGAATGATCCATCCCGTAGTTACCTTCAGCTGTCAACCTGACATAGCCCTGAGTTACTTGAGAGAGTTTCAAATGGTGGATTGACTTAATCAGATTGACATAGAGGCATATCTTTGGGGCCATTTTCTTTATTGGTCATTGATGTAGGAGTGCCATGTCCACTGTGGGTGGTACCATCCCTAGGCAGGTGCCTGGGTATTTAAGGTACAATTAAGGTAGCTGAGCAAGGTAGAAGAAGCAAGCCAGTAACCAGTGTTCCCTCATGGTCTCCGCTTTAGTGCCTGCTTACAGCTTACTGCTTGTTCTCCTGTCCCCAGGTCCCTCCGTGATGGACTGTAACATGGAAGAGATAATAAGCCCTTTCCTCCACAAGTAAGTTTTTCCTTATGGTGTTTATCACAGCAATAGAAAGCAGACTAGGACAATGTTGGATAGAAACATTAAAAATAGACTCATTACATTTTTCCCAGTCTTAGAAAATCTTTTGACATTCCCTCATTCACTCCAATGTAAATCATGTGTTATTCACATGAAGTTTTATTATGCTTAATTTTCATTTTCCATATTTAACTTATTAAGTTTTTTTTTAATCATGAAGAGCTGTTGAATCGTGAGCATTTTAAGAATGTTCCTATGGGCCACAAATTTGACTTCAACACCCCTTTCTCTGTTCTTCAGTTTTAGCACGGCGCACTAGCTGTTTTTCAGCAAACTAGCATGTTTTTTCAAGGTGCAGTTTAGTGGGTCTTCCATTATCAATCAAAACTTCCAGAACCTTCTTCCCATATCAATCTTATACAAGCCGTGCTTTATATACACCATACATGCTTTCTCTTCTTCCCCTTGGACTATCTATCATTTGATGTTTGGTTTTCTGTTCCTCACAGTATACTGTGAGCTCTTCTTAGTCCAGGATCACACTCCGTTCTCTCCAGGCCCTTTCCTGTCTCTCCTCCCACCTACGTGTTGCTGCATGTGTCCCTAGTGACTGATCAGTTCATCGACTGAATAAACAATGCAGGGGTTGCTTCAAAATGCTTATGGATCTGAAAGGCCCTGGCTAGGAGGATCTACGACTGAAAATCAGATGACCTTATAGGTAAAACGTCTTAACTTCCAAGGAAGTGGATGGGCATGCAAAAACCTTTTAAATTATCTCATGCGTTGACAATAAGCAGATCAACCTAGCGTCTCTTTCTTAGTTGGCCATAAAAATACCACAGTTACTTTCTGAAAATATTTTCAGTCTTTAAGGTTAAAAAAAATACTTTTTCTTTCTTTCTCCTTCCCTCTCTTTTTGCAGATAATACGTATATTGAAAATACATTTAGACTAGTCTCTTTTCTTTTTATGAATTTAAAATTTTATTTTTATTGATATTATTTTTGAGAATTTCACATACATATTCATCATCCACTCTCCTTTTTCCAACTTCCCCATTCCCTCCCAATTTAATATCTTAATAAGAAATACACCCACTAAGTCCAGTTACCCCTGCTCAAATGAATGTGTGTGTGTGTGTGTGTGTATGTGTGTGTGTGTGTGTGTGTGTGTATGTGTGTGTGTGTGTGTCTGTGGTCAGCCACATAGGGTCCAGATGCCCTACCCAGGAGCTGAGCGTGGGAGCTAATGACAGTTGGCGGCTACTGGGGGATGGTCTGTTTTCTGACACATCACCTCTGAGCTGCTCCCTCTCAGCTCTCAGGTCCTACTTGGATGCGGAGAAATGCAGTGAGTTGGTGTTAAAGATGAATAAAGGAGAACAAAATAGAAAGTGCTAAGCTGGCCTCATCTCTGGGAGGAAATTTTATTTAATTTATTTCCTGTGACTGAGTCAGTATTTCTCTTTCTCTCCCTAACAAACAGAGATTTACAAGCTCTATGCTAGCTTCATGGCAAATGGAGCTCAACCCTGCCCTCACGGTTGTGCATGCTTCCCAGGCATAGGAGGGCATTTCCCAGGTGAGGCTCACAGAGAGAGAGAGAGAGAGAGAGAGAGAGAGAGAGAGAGAGAGAGAGAGAGAGAGAGAGAGGCAGAGAGATGTCAACAACTCTGTAAACCCTCTACCCATGTCTCTTTTTGTTTCTTTCCACATCCTCAGCACACAAAAAAAGCTCTCATTTTGTTAAGTAGTCCCACTTGGAGAGACTCAGACACTTCTGCACACCAACTGAAAGTGAAATCTTCCCAGTGTCCAAGGAGTTGGCCAGAAGGAAATCCTTGGACACCAGAGTTCTGTATAAAGGGGGCTTGTGGTCAGAGAAGGATGCCCTACACATAGTTTTACTATTCTTCTTTTTCCAGGTTTGCATCTATTTGGAAGAATGAAACAATAAAACAGCAGCACACTATTTTCTTCATAAAAATCTACCCAAAGTCCTGTTGTATCAGGTTATTCACATGAACTATATATGTTTAAGAACTTTGCTGGAGTTTCTTTTAATTAATTTCTTAGGTTAGTGTAGAGTAATGGATTTCACCATGGTGTTTTCTTACATGCATTTCACTGTGTTCTCTTAGAGAGAATTCTCCTCCCCCATGTCCTTCCCTGTGTGCCCTATCTCCCTGTTCTGCCTAGTTCCTTCTCTTTCTGAGAACAGTTCCCCCTCTTGCTTTCCTAGCACATGGATTAATCATTGGACAATTTCTAGGTAGTTAACCTTCGGGCTGATGTAAAAATCTCTTAAAGACTAATCAAATTACTTCATATTTGCAGCTATGGTCTTTTGAAGGTAGCTCATTTGTGTTTTACAACAATTAGATACTGAAATGGTTAAGTGACAGGCTTGAGTTTCGACATTGAATTCAGCATTGAAACTGGTCTGCTAACTGATACTCTGCTCATCATTGCAATAGTTCAGAGCCCCAAGACTGACCACAGTTTGCCTAACTCAGCTGGACCAGATACTGGAAACTTCAGTGATTGTTCCCTGAATCTTAAGGGAAGTTTTAACCATTGAGAACTGTTCACGCGGTTACTTTGTTTGTAGTACAATCATTGGCAGCAAAGAAAATTCGGTCCACCCGTGTTCCTTTGCCATACTGTGCTCAAGGGAACAACTTGCCTGAAGGCAAAAACCAGACCAACTAAACCAAACCAAATCAGACCTGATCAAATCAACGTAAACCAAATCAGCACACCCGAACAAATTAAACCAAACCAAATCAAACCACTGCAGACCCTAGCAAAACAACCAACTCAGATAAGGTCAAACCAAACCAAGCCTGGTGTAAGAACTCTGGGGAAGCACCAAGACTGGATCTAGGTGGTTAATATCTTCTGGGCACGAGGGAATAGCATATTGTGATACAGACCAACTCTAGATCTAACATACTCTTCCAGCTTAGTGAGTCTGCTGTGCCCTTTACTTACTGTAGCCCCCTCCCCTTCCCCCTCCCCGGGGACATTTTGCTGTTCCAAACAAGGACAGAACTCCATTGGTCTTATCAAGTTTTGCTGCATTCTGACAGCCTTTGACCAGTTATGTTCTGCTTTCTTTTCCAGGTAGTAGTATTGGGAAATTAAATGCAACATGGAAGGGACAGATCCTCCATGGGACACTAACTGCGTAACACTCGGTTTTGATTTAGTGGACTGGAAGCTGCCCTTGCCCTTTGCTTAGCATGTGTGGAGGACAGGTCAATGCTGCTTATCTAACAAATTAATTCAAGTGCTTCCTCTCAAGTTTGGCATTTGGACTCTAATTCATGGAAAACATTGACATCTGCTTTCTGATGAAGAGGCTGGTACCTTAGACTTTGGGCCACTTTCAGATGATGTATTCATGAGGTGCCTGGAGTTGACTCGTCATCATAAAGGTGCCCAGGGAGCAAATTATGCCCAGTATTGATTTAGCCTTGGTGAAGCATGCCTAGCTCCAACCTTTGCTCCTGGTAGAACGTCTGGGTGTACTGTTCAGTCTTGTTTTCTCTTGCACGCCAGCTCCCACATGCCTGTAGGTCAATGGGCTTGCCATCCCGGCCTCCTATCACACCCTTGTGGTGACCTGTGCCATAGGCCAGCACTCTCTCAGAAGAGCAGTTCACCGTCATCTTGTGCAGCCATACTATCACAGAAGCCTTCGGTGTCTCTCCATTTGAACTGCAGGGCAGCAAGTTTGAATGGCGATGTTATTAAATGCCAGTCAAGCCAGAGAAATAAAATAATTATTGCTCTTGAAAGAGAAGTCAGAGCAAGGACTGAGCAGTGCCAGGTGCCTTGTCCATTCAACCACCTTACAACATTACTTTTCATGACCCGTGAATTTGAAGTAGCTTTTGAAACTTATTTTTATTGTATTTAACTGAAAGGTAGTAATTATGCCTACTTATCTGATACATGTGGTGTTTTGATCTACATATTTATCAAGAAACACTTGACCGGAATAATTATTATATCTATCATCTTCATTAGCTTGACAGTTTTTGTGGTAACAACATTATTAGAAGAATAGATATATTCTTGGGATGGAGATGGGGCTCTGTGGGACAGTGCTTGCTTAGCATACATAAGGCTTAGGATTTAATCATTTATTTAATCATTCATTTAATCTTTAGCACAGTCTCATCAACTGTGAGCACAATGGGTTTCTAAAATATTTTCTTCAGACAAAACATTGGTGAAAGAAATGGAAGAAAACACAACTAAGGGCCCATGGTGGCCAGAATAGGTTGTTAGATCCCTTGGAGGTAGAGTTACAGGTGAGCCACCAAACACGGTGTTGAGATCCAAACTCTGGTCTTTATTATTAAGTAGCAAATCATCTTATTTGGTGAGCCATCCCACAATATAATATTGAGAAATACAGTTTTGAAGAAAATGTGATATCTAGATCAATGCAATATTTTCCTTGTGGCATCAAAACTCTTGTCAGATTTCTAAAAGGGGGTGCAAGATTCCTTTCAAGGTAGTGAGGGCCTATTAGATCCAGTTGTATGACTTGTGGACTCCACCAGAGATGACCTGGAAATGATTCTGCTGATTATAGCTATGGGGTCTGCTCATAGGACACGCCAACTGCCTATCAGGTGGCTTTTTAAATGCAGCTCATACCCAATGGATGTGTGGCTGTTGATAAGTGTTTTGTGCCTCTGTCTCTCACTTAAAAGAAGGAATTTGCTTTGGTGGTGACTCTGTGGATGGAATAATCTCAGAGGATCATACAGAGTGCTTGTTCTGTGTGTGTTGAAAAATGCAACCTCCCTTTCCAGAATAGATACTTGCACAATAGGAATGACTCAAAATTGAATTATGAATAACCCAAAGCAACCAACTATGGAGAAGGGGAGGAGAGGTTCCTTAAGGTTTGGGAGCAATGTGATCTTTTTTCCACAAAGAGATGTGACAGCAAAAGACACTAGGGGGATTGTCTTCCCTCCTCTATAGTCCCATATTGGGTCTAATAGAAGCAGTGGAAGGAGGAAAGGCCTGGGAAAAGCAACAGTGAGCTGGGCTAGTTCTCTGAGCTGTGAGAAAATGAGGAATGAGGAAAAGAAAAAGGCTAGCAGCTCTCAGAAGCTGGTGCAGTCACAGCCAGTAATAGAGGGTCCCATAGGCTCTAATTTCAGATACACTCCAGACTGGGAACATGCCTTGCATTAACGGGAGCAAGGGGGAGAGGAAAAATCGCATGGGAGGCTGTGGGGTGCAGTCTCTTTAAGCTTCCTCCACAGGCACCCATTATTGAATCAATAAGAATGCCCACTGGGCTGTGGAATGGGCGAAGCTGCTTCACGATGGATGCACACTGGGCCTGCTGTCTGCTGAAGGGCCAGAGGTGACCATCACCTTGAGATGAGATCTGTGACCTGTGGCCTAATAGTCCTTTGAACTCCGAGTCTATGATGGAGGACCTGACCATGGCTTAAAGGAGTCCTAGTGTGACCCTGGCAACCTCCCCTTGGCTGTGTGCACCCCTACCCCCAACACTCACATCTCCTGGCAGTGCGATGCCTGACCATTTGGAGTCTGGCTGCTGTCTGCCTCCGGCCTGCTGTGCCCTGTCATTGAAGTGAAGGCTACAGGTGATGGGATCAGAAATTACTAGATGCCCTGGCTGTAAGGCACATCGATTGGAAGGGTAGGGATTTTCTGCACAAGGGTTAGAGCTCTTCTTTTCCATGAAGGGGGTTTAACATAATGCAGGCAGTGCTCTCTGCCCAGCATTGGATGTTAACCCTTGCTTTCATAGGCTTAACCTATGACTGCCACAGGGTGGTTACAGCAGGGCCATGTGTATTTCAGAAAAGTGCCTTCCGTCTGAAGGGCATTTAGGTCAGGACATCCTGGCAGTCTGGGGAGGCTGCTGCTGCCCTGGTAGCCATGGGCTGTCCCTTGAGCAATGGGTGGTTTAACTCCAGCTGTTGACGCAGCCAGTGTACTTCAGCACAGCTGGGTTTCAGCACAGGCAGGGGGTACCTGGGCTCTGGGGTCCCTGCTGCTGAGCAGGCAGGGGATGGTGTATCATTTGTCCTTTTTCTGCCCCCAATTTATTCTCATGTTTGAAGGGAAAGGATGTTTAACCTCTTAACTGAGGCTATGTTTTCCCTTGGGCTCAGACACCCTACTGTCAGCCTTCTGGTTAATTCTCAGACCGCAGCTCAATGTCAAAAAAAAAAAAAGCAAATGGTCCATCTTAGAGAAAACTTGCCCTCCAAATTCTCGGTGACATTTCTAATTATCCTATAGATAATTTGTCATTATAAATTATGGTCATCTGGTCATCTGTGCTCTTTTAGTCGCTAAATGCTGTCTTGATGCCCCCCCCTCACCATTTCCCTTGTGTGACAGGCTGTGTGGACTATATGAGAAAGAACCATTTTAGTTGGTGTAGGAATCGGAGGTCTCAGGAGCAAGTACACAGACAAGCTAGATACATCTATTTTGTAAAAAAAAAAAAAGTGTTTATTTGGTATTTAAGATATTTTCTTTAGTTACTTTGAATGGGAAGGAAAGACTTTTTTTTAAAAAATCTATTCATTTATCTAATATATATGAGTGCTCTATGTTTATGTACACCCGCAACCCAGAAAAGGGCATCAGATCGCACCATAGATGCTTGTGAGCCACCATGTGGTTGCTGGGAATTGAACTCAGGATCTCTGGAAGAGAAGCCAGTGTTCTTAACTATTGAGCCATCTCTTCAGCCCAGAAAAGATACTTTTGTGTATGAGAAAACTTTGTTTATGCATAAGTGACTTAAGGTTATCTGATAATGAGAATGCACTGTGAGGGATTCATGCATTAACTCACACACCTGTTTCCGTGTATACTTCCACACAGTCCTGGGGAACAGTGGATGTCACTACAGAACACTGAAAACAAGTCTATAAGGCATGGCGATGAGGGTGAGCAGGCGGAGGGTCTTCTTTTTTTGGGGGGGGGAAGGAGATCAGGGGAGACATTAAATTAAGAATTGAAGATGAGGTGAGAGGCTTAAGACCGGCTGGTTCTGCCATCGGTCTGAGAGTGAGCCAGGTGGCTTGCAGTTCTCCTGGGCTGGGCTTCCCCATTTGTCAGCTAAAGGGGTTGAGCTGCTTAATTTGGCTCTGAAGTATTATGCCTCTTTGAAGGGCTCCATGGCACCATGCCTGGCTCTCTTATAAACACCATTCCCAGGATAGATTCAGAACATTTCCAAAATAACACTTTCAGGTGCAGCATAACCCTACCAGGACTCATCAGATTTCAAAAGTCTATCTGGTTCTATTGACCATAGCGCTTTCCTGAGTTGATTATCACACTGACTAATGGTTTAGACAAAGGGACAAAGGTAACCATAGATTTATAAAATCAACACTTTCTAACTTTTCAATATCGAATTCAATACCTACTATGTGCCAGGCAGTAACTTGACAAGTGTTTGGAGGAAGGATAAATCAGATTTGGATTCCATCTCTGTGGGACTATTGAAGTAAATTTATTTAAAAAGTTGCATTTCAAAATGGAATTAAGGGTAATATTTGATATATAGTCCAAAAACAGTGTATGCAGGACACATTTATATAAATATACACTCAAATATTTACTTAGATATTTGCATAAACACTTCCAGAAAGATGCCAGTGCAGTTGCCTTATTTCTTCTCATTTGGGGTCCTGTCCCCACTTTCCTCTACAGGTGGAGACTGCTTGTTCAAGGTCAGAAGTGGGTTTGTAGCAGTTGTTTTAAGACATCAATGTTACCTTGCACCCTACAGTTCTGGTTTTGGGGTCCTGGAAAGTGATCTTGCATATTGGGAAAGTACTAGCTTGGAACCTTCAGGTGCAGAGAACAAATCTTGTGAGAAGCCACTAGAATAATGCCACTTGAACCCCTGTCTGCCTCTCTAGCTTTCCTCCAATCCCAGCTGATGTGACATGGCACAAACATTAAATAACTCCTGGTCACAATCAACGTTACAGGTCATAATATGGGAAACTGAAGTCCCAGGATCTGATGGCAGTAGAAATTCAACACCAAGATATCTTCAGAAGAGCAATGGAAGGGGTCACCCTGAAGACTGTCCTTACTGACTTTATGAAGTCTGTCATGAGTCTGTTTCTAAACAGAGCCTCCTTCGAATCTGGGTGGACTCTTAAGGAAGATATTTCCAGGTTTATTCTACTGAACACTGGGTTTGCAATCCATTGTTTCTTCTTTTTAGTTGTGGCTGATTTAGAAATAGCTTGTTGGCATATCTGCATAACCTCAAGGTGGAAGATACTCCTAGAAAGGAGACATGAGTTATCATATGACTTCTAGATAGTCCCTACCTCCTGGTCTTGCAGGCCTTTGTGTCCTCTCAAGATTATTTTGTTTTATTTTATGTGTGTGCATGTTTTGCCTTCATGTGTATTACTGCAACAATTGTGTGTTTGGTGCTTGTGGAAACCAGAAGATGTCATGTTCCCTGGACATGAAGTTACAAATGCTGTTAGCCACCTGACATGGAGTCTGGGACCTGAACCCTGGTCCTCTCAAAGAGGAGCAAGAGCCCTTACAGTTTATCCAGACTCAGGACTTTCCCTCTGGCCTCCCCTCGAGATAATTGTCCTACATTTTAACTCTACCATTCAGGAAAAGATACTTTTAATCTCTCTAATCTTTAATTCTTTAATTTTCTTACTCAGGAATTTTTTTTTTTATAATTTAGTAAGATGATTCCTTTAAAGATCCTGGAAAATAAAATGAAAGCAAGAGATGTTAAATTTAATAATGTGAACGAGAAGTTGAACAGATTATCCCCCAAGATTATGCAATATGATATGTAGAAAGAGCACAAATATACTGCAAATAATAAAAAATAAAATATAAGTGAACTAAGATAGCTTCCAGCACAGTTAACAGATGAAACTAGCTATGTATCTATAACTGACAACAAACAACTCAAAAAATAAACTCAAGAACATCCTTATTTACAAAGACATTAAAGAGAATAAAATATTTACAAATAAATTTACCTAAGAAGGTAAGAAATTCCTATACTAAAATCTTTCACATATAGATTAAAGAAATTAAAAGAGATACAAACAAATTAATAAATGGAAAAATGTCCATAGTCCATAAGAATTAATCTTGTCGAAGTATCAATTCTATCCAAACTGATTCACAGATTTGAGATAATTATCTTGAAAATCTCAATGGTGTATGTTCCATAGAAAAGACAATTATAAGCTTTGTGTGGAATCACTAAATTCTTTCAGTAGCCAAAAACATCTTAAGAAAGAACAAAATAGGAGTCACTATACAACATACATACATACATACATACATACACACACATACATATTTGCATGTATAATTATATATATGAATGAGCTAAAGTGCCTAAAACAGCATGTGTGGCATTGTCACACAGACCTATAGAATCAAGAAAGAAGATGGGGACTATAGAACCAAGCCTAGGCATACATTAACCCTTGATAGTGATAATAAGACAAAATAGGAAATGAATTCTGTCCTCAATAATCAATGCAGGAAAGCTAGATATCTACAAGAATTAAGAAGGAGAGAGAGAGAGAGAGAGAGAGAGAGAGAGAGAGAGGAAGAAGAAGAAGAAGAAGAAGAAGAAGAAGAAGAAGAAGAAGCAAAGCCAAAGAAATCTCATTCTTATCTTGTACTATACAGGCATCACCTGAAAACAGACTAAGGAGAGATGTTCAAGCAAGATCTAAACCAGTCAACGTCCTGGGAGAAAACAGGGAAGCTCAGCTTCGGCCATGGGCTTTGGATTTAAAGAAGCAATCAAGGCAAGAGTAGGCAGGTAGGTAGACACCCAACCAAAGCGCTTCTGAATAGTGAGAACAGAATCGACAGAATAAGGAGGTGTTGGTGATGGTTGGTGTCATTTCGATTTTCACGGTGGTGACTTACCAACTGAAGATAGTTATAATGATGGATTTTTATGATAGCTATGGCAGTGACTTGACATATTTCTGTTTGCTAGTTCAAGTGTTCATCACACTTGCCTGGCTATGGAGAAAGCATTTAATGTCACAATTACTGACTCATTTCACTTACTAGCGCTTCAACAACCAACCACTTTGGCAATTCCAGGAATCCTCAAAAAAAAAAAAAAAAAAAAAAAAAAAAAAAAAAAAGGAGCGCGGGTCAAACCTACTCAGTGCACTTTGAGGAGGACCGATCAAATAGGTAAATGCAAGCACGGCGTTTTATGAATAGCCATTTGGGGGAAATCACTGAAATACAGTGATTTATTTATTTATTTTTTAATCTCATGTGCACTGGTGTTTTGCCTGCATATATGTCTGTGTGAGGCTGTCAGATCCCCCTGTATCTGGAGTCGCAGACAGCCATGAGTTGCCATGCGGGTGCTGGGAATAGAGTTCAGGTCATCAGAAGTACAGCTGGTGCTCTTAATCACTGAGCCATCTCACCAGCCCTGAAGGAAGGCAATTTAATATTGCAAAATTATCTTGGAATACACTAAGGAAAGAAGGTTTTGTGAGCCTCATCAGTTGCACTCTGGATTTCAGCATCCCTGGTAAAGTATACTCAGGATGTCCCTATGTGTACTTAGAATACTTAAATCTTTTACTTTACTAGGACAAGTATTCCTTAACCAGAGTGAATTTATCAGGACATGTAGCCATGTACATATTTTGGATCTAAAATAATGAATGCATCCATTATAGTTAATGACTTTAAAGTGCTCATCATGTTTGTTTGAAGATGGCAGAATGAATGAAATATCAGCTCCAAGTCTATGGTCATTTTAACCCCTATAGACAGCGAATCTGATCAGATCTATTCTGTCTTGGCAGCAGAAACAGAGATGAATGAGATAGTGGTGTAGATGTCAGAAACAGACAGACACTGATTTATCCACGGTCTCTAGCCCTTAGCTAGTGTAGTCTTTGGCAATTGCTTCATCTTTTGTGCAATTTTGAATTAATTACTATTTATCTTGTAGGTTTGCTCTGAGGACCAATGAAATCAAGCTGGTGAAAGTGTGAGGCACAGAGAGCCTGACATACATAGCAGATGCTCAGGAAAGAAATCATGATTTATGATTAGAGAGAAGGAAGCCCGTTGTGAAGAGTCATGAAAGTTCCAAAAACATGGGGAGCCTTTTAAGCGATGGTAATAACAGTCTAGGCAGATTTCTGCAACTTGGGTAAATAGGATCCATGTGTACAAGCCTGGGTGTGTGATCTTATGAGGGGAAATCTTGGAAAACTGTACTATTGACACTTCTTCATCCTCCAAAATGATAGCTGCTGTTTGGTTGGGTTGATCCTAACAATAAAGTGACTTACTAACATCGTCAGAACTGACCAGTCATATAGCATCGAGTGAATACTTTGGCAGCCAAAAATACACGATATTGGAGTGTTAGCCTGGCAGTCTGTTTTGCTGGATTGACTGGTTTTATTTTTGTCTGTTGAATTGGCTACCAGCATGTGGTGATGACCCTTAGCCCAAGTTTGTATTTATAAATGAAATATATGTTCAAGCTTCTATTCAAAGAACCAAATATGGAATTGTAGTCAAATGGCAGTCATTAAATTCACATCAAAGATCGTTGGACAATAGATGGAGTATTGATATCAGAGAGTAAAGAAAGAAATGCATAAATAAGCCAAATGGGCTGCTAGTGCTCCAGCCTCAGTCTATCGGGTTTCTATAGATTCTTTGAGTCCCATAAATCTATCTCTTTACCAACTGTGACGGGAATTAATAATTGAACATGTTAATTGGTTGTTAGGGCTGTTCCCTGGCTCCAAAATTTTCTTGTGCAAAAACAAATGACCTTGCTGTGTGACTTCTGTTTATATTCTTCTGGGTACCATGCTTCTTCATTACTTTTATTCAATAGAGGTGGAAAAAAGTGAAATAATTTTAGAAAATACAGCAGGCTCGGGCAAGGCACAAAAATAAATCACTGCTCAAGGCTTCACAAGACCCAGTGATATGATGTGTTTAATTTGCTCAGTTATGAAAGTGCCTCAAGGGTCCTGGGTTATGAAAAACAGTGGATATTTTGTGAGGAAATGGAGCCAAATTGGGAGGATTCTAAATGCTTTCTGATGTGTTTAGTGGTGGATGTGAGTTCAGGTTGGGGTGGGGGTGGAAAACGCTGCAGATTCATTGTTTGCTCTGTCTGCTTGGGAATGCTTCTGTGTTCTGAACGCAGGCGTCTCGTCTCTGGGTTGCCTTCTTGGGAATGGCAATGGAAAGCAGTCACAGTCTCAGGTTTTAAGGTGCTCAGCGGCGAATCATTCCATTTTGTAAATCCATCTCCTTACACTTTATTCCTTTACTGCTAGATAATTTGGATGGATGTCACCGGGGGACAGAGAGAGCGATTGGTGCTTCCAACTCACCTAATAAAGAAAATTCCTAATTTTCTGTCTTTTATCTTTTGCCATTCTTTTGTGCTCCTCCTTGGCCTTGTCAAAACATATCGTTCAGTTAGAGACTAAAAATATTTTCCCATCGATTGGGGTTATTGATTTTTTTTAATCTGTACTTTGGCTTGAAGAGCGGGGGTGAAGGGTGAAAGTTCAGCGGCTTAGTCTGCCGTTTTATCTGGACGGCAGAAGAATGTATTGGCAGCAGATTTGATTTACCTTGTTGGTCAATGGTAGATACTTCAGCCACTGAAGTCCACCCTCCAGCATTCCCTGCCTGCTGCCTGCTTCTCTCTCTCTCTCTCTCTCTCTCTCTCTCTCTCTCTCTCTCTCTCTCTCTCTGTCAAAAGAATGGTCCACCTTCTATTGCTTCCTTCACTCTGTTCCTAAGGCATGCTTTTCCCCACCTCCTTTCTCCTTTTTAGGATTTCTTCTCCCTCTTCCAGAAGCTGCGATGCTTCTGGGTACATAGCCAATGGAAGAGGACTGCTTGCTTCTGCTGGGGTTTGGCTCCTCTGCGTATTGGGTTTATTGTCTGGGACTGAGTCCAACTCACGAGGTCCCAGCAGGATCTGATGTGGCTGGATCAGATCTCACAGTCACTATTATCAGAGCTTGTCAGAGTCGTGCAGCCAGGGCACAGACTGAATGCTAATACAAAGGCTGAAATGACACTCAGTCTTCCCAATAGCATGATGCAGAGGAGGAGGGCAAGCCGTCAAGTGACAAAGAGGAATCTCAGAGTCTTGGTTCAGCATGTCAGCGTGGATATATACTTATTGCATTAGAATCCATCTTTTTCACAGATGTGTGATTCCAGACAATTTAGTCTCTGGGTAATTTAGTTTTTACATCTGTAAAATGGGAGTAGAAAGCAGAGCTGCTTCATTTAGTACTGACAGATAAATCTATATAAGAGTCCTAGACCAGGGTCTAGCATGCTGGTTGTCCTCAGTGAACACACATTTATTATGATACCAGGAAAAAAACCCTGAGAATAGAGGAGGAAAAGGCTTCAAAACAAAGAGGTTTACTCAAAGGATGAGAGCTGATTTACACACCAGGGACTTAGTGTTTATGCTGAGGGAAAGAACTGACCACTGACCTGCCCCACTGTGGGTGCTGGGGACTCTTAGGTCATCGTGTCTACTCTTACCCACTGAGTCATCTCCCTTGCTGTTATTTACCTTCTTAGACAGAATTTTATACCCTGTAGGAATGAGCTTGAGCTCAACTCTTCCTCCAGTGGTACATATGCTTACCTCCTGTTTGATGGTGCCTGTTCTTTTTTTTTTTTTAACTTTTTTTGAGACAGGGTTTCTCTGTGTAGCCCTGGCTGTCCTGGAACTCACTCTGTAGACCAGGTTGGCCTTGAACTCAGAAATCTGCCTGCCTCTGCCTCCCAAGTGCTGGGATTAAAGGCGTGCGCCACCACCGTCCGGCAGTGCCTGTTCTTATTGTTTGTAGAAGGTAGACTCTGCTCCCACAAGCCTTTGTTCCTTCTCATTAGTTGTCTACCCAGTGACAAGTTGGGGCATCCCTTCATTTGGACCCTTCTGTGTAATTTTTCAGCATAAAGCCCTTCACTCTTTTTCTTGGTTCTCTTGATGTGGAAGATCATATCTCATCCTTGCCTTTCCGTACAACCAAGACAGACAGAGGTGTCTGAGCCCCTGCTTTTTTTCCAGTGTTTACACTTTCTCATTGCATTTTTTCCTGTCATCTGACCAGTAGAAGACAAATCACTTTCTATTATTAGATACATGAGCTTATATTGGGGCAGAAGCAATTTTTTAACTTTTCATATCTCAATCTGGCTAGTTAGTCAAGGCTATGCTTTATGTAAACCTGGAAACCAGAAATTGAACTAATGTTAGAACATTTTCTTGGGACTGAAGAGATGTCTCAGCAGTTAAGAATGCTTGCTGCTCCTGCGCAGGACCTGAATTTGTCTTTCAGCACCCATATTAGGTGACTTAGTTGTGTAGCTCCAGCTTTAGTGGATTTGACACCCTCTTCTGGCCTCTGTGGGTACTGCACTCATGTGCATATACACACAGAGAATCCATGCATGACATAAATAAAATACATCTTTAAAAACCCTGTTTTATCAGCTTTGTTGATTGTCAGTGTAGAAAAATGTCATCTTAGTTATTTGGCCAATTTAATCCAAATGGTGAAAAATATGCAAATTAGCTTTAATGACTCTAAAAACTTGCTGGCTGAAAGAAAGGTATGAAAAGTGCTGTTCTTTGGGGTGGACACACTTGTAGGAATGCTAGTGATGTACCAGCTAGAAGAGAAATGAAAATCTGTATGAGCAAGATCAACAGCACTGTCTACTTGCAAAAAATGAATGGAAAGCCAGGAAAACATTCTGGAGAGCTATTTCCCGTGAGGCAACAGAACAAGGGAAATACAGTAGTGTGTGTGTGTGTGTGTGTGTGTGTGTGTATGTGTGTGTGTGTGTGTGTGTATGATTAGACAGATAATAATTTTAGTGGGTCCTTGTTATTGAATCAGACTAACTCTAAGACCATCTATGACATTCTTATCAAATTTTTACCTTTGAAGATCCCATTTCCAGACAAGGGAAAATCACAAGGTTTTATGTGCATGTGAATTTTGGGGGACACTATTAACTCATTACATCTCATGTAGCCAGTAGTCTAGGTACAATTCCTGGATAGGATGAAATCTAGAGGGGACCATAGTAACATGGACAGACACCTGATTGCTCTACTCCTCCACCATATACTTTTGTCTCATCCTGCTCTGAGAGTCTGAAATTCAGCTGTTTGTAGAGCGACTTATCTGGCAAGTGCTTATTGAGTGTGTTGTAAAAATGTAAAATAGAGATGGCAGGAGACAGTCAACAGAAATAACTATAAGAATGGATCCATTATGGAACAATCTATTTCCATCTTGTCTATGACCATTTCAATATGCTTTGATGTGAATGATGGAAGTTAACATTCAAGGCTGGGTTCTAGTAAATCCCAGATGTTTCCCACACTACAATTACTCCATTTTAGACAGATAAGCACATGATTGCATGAGTCTGGTAATATTCTGAGAAAATGGAAAAAAATATAGCTCATATCTTACTGAAAACATGCAAAGGATAGTATTAATATAGTAAAGGAATTGGGAAGAGAGCTGACATGATTAGTGAAACTCATGACAAATTTAGTTGGTTGGCAGTAGTTAAGAAGGAGGTTCAGAATGAATAAACTTATTTACTGGATTTTAACTTTTTGAAAACAAGACAGAAAGATTAAAGCTACTGTAACACTGTCACAAACAGTTCCACAGAGACAGACACCTTCAGTCTGTTTGGGTATAGAACCTCTTAGTGGTCCCAGAAAAACTGACCTATTTTATTTTATCCTTTATACAGCCAATTTCAGATGGCTGAATTGAGTATATCTGTCACACTGACTTGTGGACTTCTGGCCCATTAAGGCAACCAATCCAATTAGACAGGGCTTTCTCTAGCTTCACCTTCTGACAGAGCATCTGATTGGCTAGGAGCTCCTGCTAGATGCCAAGTCTTCTATAACTGTAAGCTATCTTTCTCAAGAGATTGAATCTTCTGCTCTCTCTGCAAAATGCTTCTTTTGAGGGTTATGTTTAGGCTTATATTTTAGGGTGTATTTTCTCTCAAATTCTTGAGTTTGACTGCTTGTGCTTGGAACCCATGCTGGTGATGAGTCAATAGGGTTAAGGTGAATATTTTGACATCGGTCTTGGATGATCTACCATAGTAAGATGAGTCTCCACAAAGATCTACACACCCGAATCCCTGGAGTTTTGGAATGTTGTCTGCCATAAACCTTACTTAGTTCTGATCTTAGAATCAACCTAAGGGTCTTAACAAAGGATCTAAGTGAGGAGAGAGCTATGTGCAATCACATGTATCCTTAAAATGGGAAGATTTACACAGATGTGCAAAGAGGAAGCAGAGGAGGAGGAAGAGGAGTAGGAGAAGGACAAGGAGAAGGAGAACAAGGAAAATGAGAAGGAGAAGAAGGAGAAGGTGGCTCTAGACCAACAGTTCTGAAGGTAGAAGTGGGAGCCATTAGCTAAGGGAAGCAATTCCAGCAGTTCAAAAAGACAGAAGAGCACACTGGCTTAAACTCTGTGTCTGACCTCTAGAATTATGAACAGGACTAAAGAGGTAGTTCAGTTGGTAGATTATATGTTCATGTGTTTATGCAAGTGCATGCATGTATGTATATATATGCATGTGTATTGTGTGTGGTACATGTGTGTGTATATGCATTTGTGTGTTCATATGTGTGTATAGGTACTGCTACATGTATATGTGGAGGCCAGAGGCTAGCTCTAGGTACCATTCCTCAAGATGATTATCTATGTTGTTTTTGGCGACAGAGTATCTCATGGTGACCTGGGGCTTGTGGAGGAGGCTGGCTGGACTGTATTCTTTGCACATACTCTTCTTGATTTGGCCTTCATCGACCTCTGTGCTTCTCCTAGTGGACACATCCAGCTTATATTCGACCTAGAAAAGCACACCAGGACCTCCACACTTCCAACCTTCCAGATCTCGAGCCAGCCTCTAGTCTTATAATTTTGTAAGAATAGTTGTCATCTTATCAAAATTATATAGTTGTGGATAGGGAAAGCTAGAGAAAGCCCTACCTAATTGGATTGGTTGCCTTAATGGGCCAGAAGTCCACAAGTCCAATCTTCTCTGTTAGAGTATGTTGTTAATTCTGAGTAGTGCCAAGTGTGATCTTAACAGGGCAATCTAACCAATACCAGAACATTATCTACAGACATACTTGCTCCTTGAGAATGAAGCCAATTACCCACCTACCCAACACTAGGAACATTTTCATGAGAAAGCCCTTATCTGTTTTTCTTTCTGAATTTCTTCCAGCTGCAGAGAGCAGTCCAGATTCAGGAAGGGATGGATAGGCAAGACAGAAGTCTCACATCATATTTCAAAATGGCCAACTCTGAAAGCCAGCCCATTTCAGAGTTCTCCATAGGAAAAATGAGCCCTTCCTGGCCACACTTATTTCCTCTTCTGACTAGTCGCTGCCTGCCCTCCTGTGCAGGTGTTGGACTTGTTTTCAATGCTCTCTCTGCACTCAACCCCTCACCACTTCAACGTTTTCTCCCTGGAAACCTGACTTGTGACAGGGGACAAGGCCTGGCTGTCAGCAGTGTCGGAGCTGAATAGCTCATGGAATGTGGAGGTATCTGACCACAGAGTATGGTCTCCTGATCCATGTCTGCTCTCACTGAATTATTCATTCTACTCCTTTGTGGCACAAGCCTGGGGTGTCTTGGGGCATTTCTCCATAAAATAAACCTGTTGGTGGGATTCGAGGGCTTTGGCTGTTTGGTTGCTGGTGAGGGAGCCAGGGATTCTTATGAAGATATTTATCTGTTTTTACAACAGGGATCTTTTGTGGTGCTGGGACTCTCTTGAGCCTTTCCTTGCTGCTGTTGGGGAAACTGGCTCATTTTCTCATTCTTCTCTTTGGTATATAGTCATTGAATTAGATCTGATAATTCTTCTTTTCCAACTTCCCCAAAATATGTTACTATCTCTCTGTTGTCTTCTTTCCAGACAGTTTACAGTTTAGTTTTTGTTTTTTCTTACTTCAGAGTTTCTGCAGAAACCAAGGTTGAGGGCAGGTGTACAGTGCCTATGTCCTCACCAGGTATGCAGGAGGCACCATTTATTTGTATTAAGAGTATTTGATTTTTAGACCCAGGATGATCTCGAGCTTAATATTCTCCTGCCTCTATCTCCTGCGCCAGGTACCTCTACCCCTGGTTCTATAATTTAAGAGGAAGGCAGATGTTCTTAAGCAGATTTATGCAAGTTTGTTTGACTGTGGGGGCCCAGCTTGTTTTAACCCACTAGAACCTTGAAAAGAGCCCAATTCCTGTCTAGCCCAGGGACACAGGATCCTGGTGCTCAGCAGGGATCAGGACTTTCTTACAATTTATGTGACATGTGACATTGTAGAGAGAAGTTGAACCCTTTAACAAACCACTAGATGTTTTACTTGTGTGTTAAGAACCACCCAGAAACTTCAAGCAGCTGTGTGTTCAGTGCTCACAGGCAATGTATTTATGTAGTCTGCCTGAATTCCTTCCATTTTGTGCTGACACATGGCCTCATGGTGATGCACTCCAGGCTGATCAGATGCATCCATGGCTGTGCCAATTAAAGCCGGATCTGGAGGTTGTCCGGTAAAGATTGTGCCTTCTTTATCAGACTGTGCTTGATGCCCACAGCCACATTTAGCTGAGCATTTCGCCTATGTTTGGGGGATCTTAAGAGTGTTTTTGAAAAGATAAGGACTAATTTCTGGAGTGTGGTCCTGTGTCCTGGAGGTGGTCTGCAGTGCTGCAGCCTGCCAATCAAAACCCGCCAGCAATGTCATTCAAGGTCAGAGACTCAGTGAACTGCCAATCAAAGTCGGTGGGGCTGTTCATGCTCACTTGTCAGTGGGGGGAAAGAGGTCACCCTCTCAGTGGTGTGGCTAGCGTGTAAACAATGAGAGTGTTTCAGTGGTTGGGAGCACATTGTGTTGTGTACCCCCTGATGATTTGAGGATGCTTGCCTGGCTGTTTCCTTCCTACAGGGATAGGAGAGAAAGTGGGGAGAGAGCAGCGGACCAACAATAAAGAACATGTAGGTAATTTAGCACACAGTGTTGCTTAATACTGTTTGTTTTTCATCAGTGATGCTTGGAAAGGATACTCCCAAAGCAGGAGCAGGGGCTGTCTCTGACTACACTGCCTGTCTTTGGATCCCTTTCCCCTAACTGGGATGCCTTGTCTGGCCTCAATAGAAGAAGATGCACCTAGTCTCACTACAACTTGATATGCTAAGGCTGGTTGATATTCATGGGAGGTTTCCCGTTTTCTGAGAAGAAGGGGAGGAAGAGAACTGGAGAGGGAGGTGAGGTTAGAGGGTGGGGCTGGGAGGACAAGAGGGAGGGGAGGCTGCAATCGGGATGTGAAGTAAATACTTAACTAATTAGTTAACAAAGAAGAGAGAACCTAAACAACTGGACATTTAACTTTAGAGATCTAAATAGAGATCTCCTTTGGCCTTTGCCCTTGGCCTTCAGTTTACTCTCTTGCTCTGCTAATTATTATCTAGGTTAATTTTCACCAGTAAAGATCAAGTTTTTCACTTATGAAAAATGCCATTTTAAAGGTATGCTAACGTCATAGAATAGAGCTTAGAAAATTCAATTTTCTGCGTTTGGATGACAGAGATGTGTTCTGTATCTCAGTAGGCTCTTCATGGATTTTTTTTCAAAACAGGGCCTTCTAGAGTTGACAGGCTAACTTAATCATATTAGCAGTATTTGCTATTCCACATTATAGCAGTACCAGGGAATACTGGGGTGGGCAGGTGTTCACAACTCAAGCAGAGTCTTCCTGATGGCAAAAATTCAAATATGACATTTTGTGCATGGTTAGGTTGACTATGATCCTATGTTTAGAAATTTTCCGTTCACCCACATGTTCAGCTTTATTAGCCTAGACCATTGGCTAAAAAATTCAGACTCTCTCTGAGAATATGAATAATGATAGCTCAAGAAACCTTGTTTGTCTATTCTCATTTAATTATCAAAATTCATAAAGAATAGCATTTCAGAAGTCCACAGAAATCAAAACTAGGGCATGCATATGTATATATGTGTGACTGTTAATAAGTAGAGGCTTTTTGAAGACAATAGGCTAGGGGATGGTAAATGTATACTCAGAGTCAGAGCAGAGGGGATAGGACTTCAGGGCTGGAAAGGCATTTTGGATACAGACTTCTAATTTTGTGAGTGGTGGCATAGGGAGACCTGTGGAGGAGACCTGGATAGGTAATGCCAGGGCAATTCCTAGGGAACCTGACTTTGCGTCCTGATTTCCTTCTCTGCCAGGCCTCTGGCATCTCAGCCTCTTTTCTGTTATATTAGGAAGGCTTATGATAGAGATGTATTGTTTGAGACTGATTAATAGATGAAAGAAAGACTTGGCATAGAGAGGGGATGCTTTATGGAGGCAAGAATCAATGAGGAATGTACATGGGAGATCCAGGAGCTCACTGGCACTTTCAGTGCTAAGACAGGATGCTTCCAATTATACAACGAGGCCAAGAAGTCTCTTTTAAGCAGTCTCCCCTGCTCTAAAGCTGGGAACTAGAATATATTTTTGCTCTCAGTAGCCACAACTTTTCCATGGTGACTCAGTGTTGATTGTAACACTTGAAACATGGAAAACACCTCTCTTAGTTAGGTTTTCTACTGTTGTGAAGAGACACCATGACCAAGGCAACTCTTATAATGAAAAACATTTAATTGGGGCTGGCTTACAGTTTCAGAAGTTTAGTCCAAGGTTAGAAGTATGCATGATATGGTGCTAGTGAAGGAGCTGAGAGTTCTGTGTCTTGATCCACAGGCACCAGGAGACTCTCTCTCTCTCTCTCTCTCTCTCTCTCTCTCTCTCTCTCTCTCTCTGTAATACTAGGAGTAGCTTGATCATATAAGACCTCATACCCCTGATCTATGATGACACATTTTCTCTAACGAGGCCACACCTACTCCAACAAGGCCACACCTCCTAATAGTGTCATTCCCTATGGGCCAAGCATAAGTCTATGGTGTGTGTGGGGGTGCGTTTCTATTTAAACCACAACACCTAATTTGAACTTTCAACCTTGGCTGGCTCATTTGGTGGTAGGATCTGGGATGGGTGAGCAAGGGACTAGAGGACATACTTTCCTTTCCTTTCTCAGATGTCTTATAAACACCCCTGGGCTTGGAGGGAAGATTAAAATCTGTGAAGACAAAAGAGGAGTGACTCAAGCGTGACTGGTTTCTTTCACAGATGTGCAGGGCTGGCCAAGAGGCACACCACAGCCAATTTCCAGCTCTGACAGCTGCTGAGGTCGTCAGCCTCCTAATGTCATGCCTTAATTCCTCAGGGGCCAGTGTGTCCTTTGAAGGCTGTGGTTGTTACACTTGCAGAGCCGAGTTGAGAGACGAGAAACCCGAACATTGTGCTGGCCCCTGAGCGTACAATTACCTGGCCAGTCAAACCTGAGGCTACAGATGTCAGGTTCTCTACCCTGACCTACAAAGCAGCAGGTCACAGATGCTCTGCATATACTCACAGTCATACACACATGCTTATATATGAAGTGTATATGTGTGTGTCTATACACATACAGAAAAAGGGAAGGTAACTCAGAGCTGAGACTTTCTAGGACAGCGGCAGAAATTTGGTGAGAAAGTACAAAAACATGATTCAAAAGATGCTGTGATCACGATAAGGACTATTGAGTGAAAGAGTCATTCATCAGAGACTTTAGATGTGACTGCTTCTGAGGGCATGGTGAGAACAAGGAGGTTGGCATAGCCAGGTAGCCTCATGATTGGGGTTTCAGTTTTTTTGGGTTTCAGCTATGCTACATGATGGAGCAAAAGCTGTTCTTACCATTCCACCTTCTTGCCACTTCTCATGAGTAACGATTTGGTGGAAGGACTGTGGTCTAGGAAGTCTGTGTAGGTCAGGATCCTTGGCAGGGCCACCAGAGCACATCTAGTAGAGTGGGTGCATAATTTCCCACTTAAAATCTATAGGATGGTTAGGAGGATGACCCAGTTGTTCAAAATGCTTGTCCTGTAAGTGAAGAGACCAAAGTTTGGATCCTCAGGACACAGTTAAATGTAAGGAAGGGGTGGTAGCCCGGGAAGCAGAAATAGAAGATCCTCTGAACAAACTGTTAGCTAGAGGCTAACATCAGGCCTTGGATTTGACTGAGAGACATTGACTCAAAGACTATAGTGGAAAAGTGATCAGGAAGATTCCCAAATCGATCCTGGGTCTCCACATGAATGCACAACCATGTGCAAAATTCACCTACATACACACAGTCACCCACATACACACAAGGATGAATATACACCAAACACATGAAAAGAAAAAAAAAAGAACAAACAAACCAACCAACCTGAAGATGGAAAACTGCATATCAGCAATAAACCATGAAGAGTAAGCATACTTGGATGGTACTTAATGATTGGGAGGGTCTCAAATAATATTAATTAAATATAAAATATTAAAATTAAAAAATTAAAATGAAAAGTAATATGAAAAAAAGGATGATTATGAGGCAGGTGAGAGGGCTTACTCAATAAAGTGATTACCTGTCAAGAATATAGATCTGCACTTGATGTCCAGAACATATGTTAAAAAAAAAGCAAAAGAGTTCTGAAATGGCACAGTTGATAAGATCTGTGCAGGGTTAGGAATGAAACCAATGTAATCATCCAGTAGCCTGAGTCCAGTGTCCTGGACCACTCCTGAGTGCAGATCTGCTGCATCATCTTGGTTTTGAAGGTTGCACAATGGCTGATCTCCAGGGAATTACTGTCATCGAGAGCCCCAGCACATCCTGTGGCCTGCCAAGGAGCTCTGCAGTTTCTTCACTGGTTTATTCATTCAATCACTCGGTAAAATTCATGAGATCCTGTTATGTACCAGGCTCTTTCCTGACTCAGACAAAAATGAATGAGAGATTCATTCCATGTGACCAAATAAGTCTTTGGACACCCAAACAAGTAAATAAAAGTAATATATATATATATATATATATATATATATATATATATATATATATATATGGAAGCAAGGTTAGTTAGGTCTACACACCATGGGAGCTTTTGCTAGCCGCATAGAACCTAGAGCCATGAACATTGGCTGGAGGGAGAGATATCTCTGGGGTGGGGCAGCAAGAGGTTTTCATTTGGAGGAAAGAAGGGAGAAAGTGAATACAAATGAATTATATAGCCAGGCAAGCCCAATGGTGTCTGTCCTCTTTTGGATCATGCTTAATCTGAGACCAAGACACCAGTGCTTAAGTTGTGACGCTGGAATACCTTCTGAATCTTGGTGCATTGTTGAGGTGGATTGAGACTTCATTATCAGTGATCACGTGCTTTAGCATCCATTGACAGAAACTACTCATAGATCCCGAGTAAGTGTACTGGTGTTTCGAGTTACTCTCAGGCTCTCGGAAGCTCCACTGCCTTGCTAGTGGTGCTATGGAGAGTGAAATTTCAGATGGACTTTGTGGGGGTAGGTGTGAGATAATAAATATCTAGAGATAATAAATAAGAGACTCTTTTAATGAAAATATATTGTGATGGTTAATATTGTAATCTTGACAATATCTAGAATCCCTAGGAGATGTCAGTGACGGAACATCTCAATTGGTGTGAGGAAGAACACAAAAATTTGGTGGATTCATTCCATAGGAAGGAGTCCCTGAAAGGAAAGAGAACATAATCTAAGCACCATCTCCACCTCTCTAGTTCCTTACTGGACACAGTGTGACCAGCTGCCTCACCGTGTCTTCCCCACTGTGATGGACTGTACTATTAGACTGTGAGCCAAAACAAATCCTTCCTTAAGCTTCTTTTGTTGAGTATTTTGTTTCAGCAGTAGTAGCAGCAGCAGCAGCAGCAGCAGCAGCAGCAGCAGCAGCAGCAGCAGCAGCAGCAGCAGCAGCAACAGCAAGAACAACAACAACAGCAAACTAATGTATATATGAGCAAAACAAATTACAGAGGAAATGCGGAATAAGCATATGGAGGAGATTTTGGTCACAGTGGAAGGTGAACTATCCTGTACTTGACTGATAAAGACACAAAGTTAATATTGCTTACAATACTAACATGATAGAGACTGTCATCTGCACTGGGACCAGATGAGTGTGAACCACCTGTTCTCGACTGCACTGAAGCTGTCAGTGGAAGCCACCTACTGGGCTGCCCAACCCAAGCTTGCCATGTGTGGCAGTATTATCTTGCTATCTGCACTTTTTTCTCTCCCTAGCACTGTTTAATTCACATCAGAGAAGACTATTGGCAGAGAGACAACTGGACTCCCATACTCTTCACAAATGCCTTTCTAAAATGTAACTCTTATCTTCTTTTGGCATTTTATTCTCATGACAAAGCCAGTTTGCCTGTGTTCTGTAGTTTTAGAGCAGGCCAAGGCTGTAACCAGGGCCACGGAGGAGATGTGGATCTTTTATCTCTCCCACCTCGCTTATTCCCTTCCAAGTACCCACCACTAGTTGTCCAGTTGTTTCAGTTGGACAGATGGTGTTGTGGTTTGAGAGTGACACGTCTCCCATGGACTCCTGTGTTTGAAAACGTGGTATGCAGTGGTGGGGTTGTTGGAAAAGATTGTACACCTTTCAGGAGATGGAGCCGAGCTGAAGGAGGTGGGTCTGTCACTGGGAACCAGTCTTGAAGTTTAACAGATTGGCCATATTTCTCTCATTACTTTCTCATATTAGTTGCAAGAAGAGCAGTTGGTTCATGCTCTTGCCACCTTGCCTTCACCTGGAACTGTGAGTCAAATAACCCTTCCTTTCCTCCACTAACTTCCTGTCAGCTATTTGGTCACAGCAAGATATAAGGCTATACATATGGCTAAGCATACTGGCTCTTGTATATATTCTTGCTGCTTTTTGCTCACTCTATAGTCTTGTGCAGCTCTTCCTGAGAACCAGGATGCTAATATGAGCAGATGACATACTTATGCAACTGGAATGACATAATGGATGCTAAGTTCTTCCTCATTTTCTTAGCATTTAGTAAGTGTGACATGAGCAATGGCCACTCCTGTTATCAGAAAACGGGCATTGAGCAAAGCCATGGGACAGAACCCCCTAGGAGCCTTTGAGGTGACTGAGGTGGAAGCAGGCCAAGAACTTCAAACCATGAACTAGTTCAGACCCACAGCAAAATTTTCTCTGACCTACGTGAGGGCCTCATTCAATACAGGGTTTCATTTGCCAGTCATGTGAGAAGCCTTTCCTGTCATTTTTGGGCTTCCACTCTAGATTTTGTGTAGATCCACAGAACCAAATCAGTGCCCAAATCAGGGAGAAAGTGGGACTAAAAGTATGCCATTATAAGATACACAAACAAGACAAACTTTTCACCAGAACTTCACCAGAAACTGCCATATTAAGATAGCAATTCCCCTGTTGTCTCAGAGGGTGTGAAGACTCGTGGTCTCAATCAGAGAAGATAAGGGAATTTTTATTGCTGACACATCTGTCAAGGTTTCTCTCTCTACATATTTTCTTTGTGAGGTTAACTAACTTATTTTCTGGGGAAACACACTTGTGAGCCAAGCTGATAACTCCTAGAGTTGAGCCTGGGCAAGCTTTGAGAAGCATGACGTCACTCTCCATGGGAATGACCATTTCTGACCCTGGATCTTAAGATTCCATCTCTCACTTTATATTAACTGCCTGGCAAGGTGGATGTTTCTCAAGACACTTAGGACTTTTCTTTCCAGTGGGATTTCAAGTTCTTGCAAACCTCATGGATTGACTTCTTGGTTCCGCTTTCATTGCCCTGCCCAGTGTCTGTATGTTCTGGGTTCAAACCTGGAGGTTTGGCTTAGATCAAGACAGTTGATCAACCATCCATAATGATTGAACAGAGTACCCCATGGCAGAACCATGAAGATATTCTATTGAAACTTTGTTTATTATCTTCAGGGAAGAAAGTTTTCCTCAGTGTCCTGGTTAATCTTTATTATATCAATTTCATTCCATCTATAGTCACCTAGGAAGAGGGAATCCCAACTAGAATAATTACCTGGATTGGATTTGTTTATGTCCGAGGGCCACTGTCTTGATTGCTAATTGATGCAGAGGACCCAACACATTGGGTGTGGTACCATCCCTAGAAAGGTGGTCCTGGACTGTATAAGTAAGCTAGCAAAGCAAACCAGAGAGTCATCCAGCAAACAACATTCCTTTGTGATTTTTGTTTCAAGTTTCTTCATTGAGTTCCTGCCCTGACTTTTCTCAGTAATGGAGTGTGACCTAGCAGTGTAAGATGAAATCAGCACTTTCCTCTCCAAGTTGCTTTTGGTTAGAGTGTTTGTCATAGCAACAGATGAAAATAGAACATTCAGCAAAAGAAAACAGTTGACCCAATCTGTGTAAGGGGATCAGTTCTGTCACATGCGGAATACTGTCTTTTGACATCCTCTCTATACACCTCATCTATCATAAAAACAATCAGCTACTCTTTTTTCTTCCAAGACAGGGTTTCTCTGTATAGCCCTGGCTGTCCTGGAACTCACTCTGTAGACCAGGCTGGCCTTGAACTCAGAAATCCACCCGCCTCTGCCTCCCAAGTGCTGGGATTAAAGGTGTATGCCACCACCGCCGCTGCCCGGCTAATCAGTTACTCTTATGTCTATTAAAAACCAGATAGATAAAATTCTTTCTCTGCTCCCCTCTCCACCAGGATGCTTACACCTGTGGAAAATATTCTGATAAGTTTTGGCAAGTGAGTGATAATTATGGGCATTTCAAGCTTCAGGAGAGAGAGAGAGAGAGAGAGAGAGAGAGAGAGAGAGAGAGAGAGAGAGAGAGAGGAGGGAGGGAGAATGTGTGTGTGTGTGTGTGTGTGTGTGTGTGTGTGTATGTGTGTGCACATTCATGTACATTTGCATTTGTGTGTGCTACAGGAGTAACTGCAGTGTGTGGCTCCTTTTTTTTGTTATTTTTGAAGTTATTCCTGGGACGGCTATTTCCTCTGAAGATGCCCAGAAATCTCTATCATTTGTCAGAATGAATTTCCTTTTTTTCCAGACACTTTCATCCATTGCAATGAAAACTTCTTGACTTTTATTGCCTGAGACAGGAATAGAAACAAAGCAGAGGTTTTTTTTGTAGCATCTGTTTACTTCTTTCCCTGGGCACTTAAGACCCCCATATTCTGCTCCTTCTTTGACCTTTCCTTTACCAGCCCTCTTCAGTATTTGGCTCTCTCATTCTCCCTGATGCTTCCTCCAGACAGGGAGAGAGCTCTGGATCAGGTCTCAGGTAGCAGTTAGCACGGACTCCTGGGAAGAGTCAGTTTATTTTACAGTTTGAGTGACTTTGGTGCCAGCCCAAAAGTCTTCCTCTACAGGGAGCTTGCGATCTTCATTCAGTGACTTGATATTTCCCGTCCTCTCCTTCTTTCCCAGCCCTTCTCTCTGTTATCTAGAACGTTGTGACCTACTGTGCCTGGGTTTTTATTCTTACAACTTCATAGTGAGACACCTTTTATTTTGACATATAAACTCCTCTATCTTTAGAAGATTTCTCCGGCAAGCCAGGCCTCTGATGTGGTATGACATGTGGATTTGCTCTGTTCTCTGTCCACTGAGCTTTCTCAGAAAGTCTCTCCGACGGACCTGCCAGGACTCTGGTGAATCTTATCTGACTAATGACTATATCTTTACCTCATTAGTATGTCCTTTTCACCCCCACTCCTATGATACCATACTCCTGACTCACTGAATTATTCAATGATCCCTGGAAAGACCATACCATTCATGCCTCTGAGCAGGTGGTCTGTCTTCTTGAAACTCCTTAGAGCCCCCTTCTTCCTTTCTTCAGCAGACATGGTTTCCTTCCTCACCAGATACCTGGGTTTGCCTTAGCCAATGCCTCTTCAAGTTCCCACAAACCGTGAATGTCTTACTGCTTTTTTTCCCCAACATTTTTGACCCTTCCCTAATGTCATACCATTTGTTTACCTTTTATCCTTGTTAGAGGGTGTTTCTTGTCATGGGGCATTTGAACTAGGTTCCTTTTTCTTTTTTACCTCAACACATGAACACCTGAGTGAGAAAGTCAATGAGTTAATGAATAATGAATTCACTAAAGGAGTTACCGGATAAACCTATCTATCTTGATGGCTTCTTAGTGATGGACTGGGAATTGTGAAGGAGAAAGAAGACTGCATGGTTCCCTAGAAGCAGGCAATTTGGTAAAAAAAAAATAGCTTAAAACAGCATAGTAATGGAGGAGAGTGGGGTATGAGAAAAAAGAAAAAACCCAGGATATCTAAAACTATTCTCAACAATAAAAGGACTTCTGGGGGGTATCAATATCCCTGACCTCAAGTAGTACTACAGAGCAATTGTGTTAAAAACTGCATGGTATTGGTACAGCAACAGGCAAGTAGATCAATGGAATAGGATTGAAGATCCAGAAATGAACCCACAGACTTATGGTCACTTGATCTTTGATAAAGGAGCCACAACCATCCAGTGGAAAAAAGATAGCCTTTTCAACAAATGGTGCTGGTTCAACTGGAGGTCAACATGCAGAAGAATGCGAATTGACCCACTCTTATCTCCTTGTACTAAGATCAACTCCAAGTGGATCAAGGACCGCCACATAAAACCAGACACACTGAAACTATTAGAAAAGAAACTTGGGAAGACCCTGGAGGACATGGGCACAGGGGGAAAGTTCCTGAACAGAACACCAATAGCTTATGCTCTAAGATCAAGAATTGACAAATGGGACCTCATAAAATTACAAAGTTTCTGTAAGGCAAAGGACACTGTCAGAAGGACAAAACGGCAACCAACAAAGTGGGAAAAGACCTTCACCAACCCCACATCTGACAGAGGGCTAATATCCAATATATACAAAGAACTCAAGAAGTTAGACCCCAAAGAACCAAAGAACCCTATTAAAAATGGGGTACAGAGCTAAACAAAGAATTTTCACCAGAAGAAATTCGGATGGCCGAGAAACACCTTAAGAGATGTTCAACATCATTAGTCATCAGGGAAATGTAAATCAAAACAACCCCGAGATTCTACCTCACACCAGTCAGAATGGCTAAGATTAAAAACTCAAGAGACCACAAGTGCTGGCGAGGATGTGGAGAAAGAGGAACACTCCTCCACTGTTGGTGGGATTGCAAAATGTTAAAACCGCTCTGGAAATCAGTGTGGCGGTTCCTCAGAAAATTGGGCATGTCACTTCCAGAGGACCCTGGCATACTACTCCTGGGCATATACCCAGAGGATTCCCCTGCATACAATAAAGACACATGTTCCACTATGTTCATAACAGCCTTGTTTATAATAGCCAGAAATTGGAAGGAGCCCAGATATCCCTCAAAGGAGGAATGGATACAGAAAATGTGGTATATTTATACAATGGAATACTACTCAGCAATTAAAAATAATGAATTCATGCAATTTGTAGGTAAATGGTTAGATCTGGAAAATATCATCTTAAGCGAGTTAACCCAATCACAAAAGAATACACATGAAATGCAATCACTGATAAGTGGATATTAATGAGCCCAGAAGCCCTAAATACTCAAGGCACAATTAGCAATTCAAATGATTCCCAAGAAGAAGAAAAGAGAGGACCCTGGGCCTGAAAAGATTTGATCTAGCTTTGTAGATCCAGAACAGAGAAATGGTGTGTCTGTGGGGGATGATTGGGGAATAGTTGGGGGGGGGAGGACTTATGGGACATATGGTGGGGGGGGAACTGGGAAAGGGGAAAGCCTTTGGAATGTAAAAAAAATATAGAAAATAAAAAATAAAAATAAATAAATAAATAAAAAAGTACTGCAAAAATCTGGTTGAAATGGTCAAGTGAACAAAGTTTTGAGTTACTGGTATTTTGCCTGTTGGTAAATTTTTGCAATGATGTCTGCAATATTGTAATGTTGTATATACTTTAAAGCATTATTACCCACATTTGGGGGGGGGTTCAGAGTTTTCTCCTGCATCCCTTAAATAATTATTTCACTGTCGTAATGGTTTCAAATCTGCCTTTGGTGCAGTACAATGATCAGAGTATAATAGGATCACATAAGAACAGTAGTTGACCCCCTTCCTTATTTCTGTTGAGAGATTAAGCCATAGAAAAAGTTAAATTACTAGGATAAAGGACATGCAACTTTCTCTCGCTGATCATGTCTTAGTAAACTACCGTATCTCACGGGTCTCTGCCAGGGGAATGCACAGACAACCTTCTTTGTCCTGTAGATTGCCTTTCTGAGTGAGGTGAGGAGACTCTATATTATATAAAGGAAATTTACAAAAATGAATTAGTGAAGAAAGGATATTGTAGGATAAAGGAGTACTATATTTGATCAGAAATAACTTTGAAAAACTTAAATGTCCAAATAAGAAAAATTAACACAACGGATAGGAACAGATTGATTTCATTTTTAAGTTATTTATTTATTCACTGTACAACTTCCTATCAGCCCTTCCTCTTCATGCAAGGCCTCCTCCATCCCATCTTTCCCTTTTCAAACACCTTCAGCAAAGAGGCTAAATACAAAATTAACTCAAAGAAATCAGTAGCCTTCCTCTACACATGTGATAAGCTGTCTGAGAAAGGAGTTGTGGAAAGAGCACCCTTCACAATAGTCATAAATTACATAAAATACCTTGGTGTAACTCTAACCAAGTAAGTAAAAGACCTATATTGAAAGAACTTCATGTTTCTTGAATAAGGATGTTGAGGAAGGTATCAGAAGATAGAAAGATCTGTCTTGCTCATGGATTAGAGAATTAACAGTAAAAATAGCCATATTACCAAAAGCAATCTACAAATTCAGTGGAAGCTCCATCAAAATCCCAACACAATTTGGAACAGATCTTGAAAGAACAATTCTCAACTTTATATGAAAAAAAAAAACCAGGATAGCTAAAACAGCCCTGAACAATAAAAAAACTTCTGGAGATAACACTAGTCCTGACTTCAAGCTGTACCACAGAGCAATAGTAATAAAATCTGCATGATATTGGTATAGAAACAGACAGGTGGATCAATGGAATCAAATCAAAGACCCATAAATAAACCACACACACCTACAAACACTTGATTTTTGGCAAAGAAACCAAAAATCAACTCAAGTCCAAGTGGATCAAAGACCTCAACGTAAAACCAGATACATTGAATCTAATAGAAAGATTGATTTCTAAATGAACTCTTTCATCTCACCTGAGATGGCCCTCATGACAATACTGCAGACTTCCGGGAGTCTGGGAAACCCAGTTTGAAAATCGGGAATTTCTCTCAACACTGTGACATTTCAGACCCAGAAACAAAAACCTATATAAAGCATTTAGCCACAGTCAGGAAAGGTTCTTCCATTCCTAGGGAAGCTGTGATTCATTTAATTTCATTTTGTTTTCCTAATAAGGAAGCTGTGGCATCCTTACTTCTTGAAAACTAATGGCATAGGCAAAGAGTATATCTTCCCATTCATTACTCTGACTAATTTTATGCTTGTTGGACAAGTGGTCTCTGTATTGAATGCATGTCATCAGAATGGGAAAATGCCTGGTCCTTAGTATTCACACACATGATTAGCACTAAAGTGTTACAATCTTGGTACGGTGACTTGGTCATGCGTTTTAGTCTAAAAATCTCCACTAATGAAAGAGTAGAAGAGGTCATCTCTAGAATCCCTGATAGGTTTGACTGTCTGTGCTGCCCGAGGACATGCAACTTTCTCTAGTTGATCATGTCTTAGTAAACTACCGTATCTCATGGGTCTCTGCCAGGGGAATGTGCAGACAACCTTCTTTGTCCTGTAGATTGTCTTTCTGAATGAGGTGAGGAGACTCTATATTATATAAAGGAAATTTACAAAAATGAATTAGTGAATAAAGAATGGATTTAATCTCTGGTTTGATATATAATTTTTTGGAATGTGAACCGTGCATTGTTTTAGCCAATATGTCAGGAATAGCTACTTGTGTCATATTTCTGAGCCAGGGATAAGTGGTAAACATGACTTCACCCTTGACTTAATGAGCCCACATTTTTTTTTGGGAGAAAAATTTGTAAAAAAAAAAAACACATTTAACTTTATGACCTTGATAGAATACTGATAAGATAGTCAAAAATGTCAAAGCACTTTCCCTGCACTCTCTCAAGTCTTCTCAATTACTATTTCTATTTAGAGGAGATGATGAAACTGAGGATCATAGATATTAGAGGCTTTCCCAAGGTCATTGTCATTATTGAGAATGTATTTAATGGGACAGAATTCAGGCACTAATATCCCAGTAAGGAAATCATTGCAAGTCCAGATAAGTGGTAACATGGGTTTGGACGCTGCTGGGAAATTGACACAGAGTATAAGCTGAGTCTCAACATGCTGTCTTGCCTACATTTCACTTTCACATGGCTTCTGTTTCCCTTTTAAAGATTCTCTTACACATCAGTTATTATTTAGGTAGCTATTAATGTTAGATCAAGAGTGAGCAACCTCAAAATTCAAAATGTCAACTAGTGGGATTGTTGTACATAAAAGCTATGGCTGCTGGAAATAATCGGGGCTTGGCATATTTGAACTTGAACAGAAGTCAGTAATATATTCACTCTGCTTATTAGACTATGGATATGATAACTCAATCTTGATGGAAGCAGAGTTTTATGGATTTCAAAGGAACTCCTCACACCTCAAGCAAATTCTGAGCATTTTGACTCTTATTGCATGGCTGAATCCATAGAGTCAAGACTCTTGTGACCTTGTTTCCTGCAAAGGTAAATTCTGTTCCTTGTAAGCAATACAGCCGGTCTAAAGTTGGGGTTCAGGCATAAGGGACAGATGTGAGAAATTTTCCTAAGGAGGAAACACTGATAGGATTTAATGACTAATTTTATTTTTAGCAATTGTTTTCAAAGGCTAGGCCTAGGGAAAGAGAGAAGACTATTGCATTTTACAACATACCACCCAAACGAAGTCTGACACATGTGGTTTTGAACCACTCTAAGTCTGAATTTCCAGCAAAATTAAGAAGGCAATAGAAGAAGTGATCAGAAGATGTAATTATGAAAGCAACATAAAATGGAAGATGCATCATGGGAAATACAAAGAACTGGTATGGTTTGGGGAAACCACAATTGAATGCTGCAGGTCTGCTTCTCTTTCTTCTTTACTGTAGATTAATAGGCTCCATTCAGGGAAGAAATGGCCCCGGACACGAGTTCCCTCTTTGCAACCACAGGTTTTGTAAAGACATTTCGTTTACGACCTTAGGGATGAGTGGAAAACCTAGCCTAGAAAACGGATACCACAGACCAGAATGTATCAAAGGTTTGACAACATTTTCTTCTGGATCTTTCCTAAATGGCCTGATAATGAGTATATAGCACACCAGTTTTCAGTAAGACTGAGAACACAATAGTGCGAGTGAATGTGTATGCACGTGTGCACATGTGTATGTGAAAAAGAATTGAAAAAAATGTGTGTGACATATCAAGTCATCCTCAGCATTCACCTCACTGTAGGGGCCACTAGTTTTGAAGAATGTAGATTAATAAGTCTCCTTGCTTAAAAAATGAGCTTCAATATGTGTGTGAATCATAGAGTCAGAAGAAAAAAATCGATGGTCTATTGACGACCGGGGATGATCACATTCATTTTGCCCTTTGTGGGTGGTGAAATCCATTCTGCAATTACAGAGACAGGCTGGCAGCAAAGAGCTTCAGTCAGGCTCTCAGCTCCACATTAATCCAAAACTCCCATTTTAATGCAGATATAGATTGTCATGAGTCAATAGCTGACTACTTGAATTGTGAAGTGCCAGATCCACACAGCACCAGCAGGCCTGACCTGAACTGTATTTGAGAATTTCAAAGCTTTGCTGTGAGAACCAGTATGGCCAAGACTCTGGTGAGAGGTATGGCCAGAAGGAAATTGTGTTCTGGCTCTAAGGAAAGATTACAGCAAGGCAAATTGGGTGGGTTGTAGCATGCAGAGTTGTGGAGCTGTGAAGTATGAACTCATCCAGGCTAGCTTCTCTTTAAAGACAAGAAAGCTAAGGTACTTAACCAACTTGCAAGTGGTTTCACAGCTTGACCAGGAGATGTTAGAGTGGATGGCTTCTTTGGTTTCCTAGTACTTTATTAGGGTATGAGGATGAAACATATACTTCAATTACTAGATCCTATTGTTCGGTATGTGTACTAGAGGAACTGTGCTAGATTTTCTTTAATTCCTATTTTAATCCTGTAGTTGCCTATGTCATAGGATGGCATCTTCTCACCCTCTGAGGCCACGTGGGCATTAATGCCAACATAAAAATCATTGGTAAAATTAACATCAGAGAGAAAGGCAGATTCTGGGACAGGCATTGAATGAGATAAGACTTGAATTTTAAAAATGTTGTCACGAGGGCTGAAGTGAGTGGTGGCTCTGTGGATAAAGTACTTTCTCCATAAGCGCACGGACCTGAATTTGGATGATGTAAAAAAGGACCTTGAACTGATGTAAAAATGCAGGCATATTGGTGTATGTCTCCAACCCCAGCCAGCCAGCCAAGCCAGATGAATGAGCTCTAGGCTCAGTGAGAGATCCTGTGTTAAATAATAAGGTTGAGGCTGGAGTGATGGCTCAGTGGGTAAGACTGCTTATTCTGCAAACCTGAGGACCTAAGTTCAAATCCTTAGCTCCTATGTAAAAATCTGGGCATAGCTGTGTGTGCCTGTAACCCCAGCGATTTTTACACTTACGAGAACATATTTTGCTTTAGGCAGAGTGGTGCGTTTCTTAGATTCATGGCCTGAGTACATTTGCCCAGTTGATCAAATTCAATGATAACAACCAGTTGTCTTGAAACCCATGGTTTTTCTCCACCACATACCTCTGTGCAGCCCAGTTCAACTGTGAAGAAAGCACTTCAGGTCCCACTGATAATGATAAATGTATCCCAACAGCTTGCCTTTAGATGCCAGTATACAGGAGGCTCTCCTAGTGCATGACAAATACAGAGGGTGACACTCTCAGCCAGCCATTGAACTGAGCACAGGGTCCCCAATGGGGAAGCTAGAGAAAGGACCCAAGGAGATGAAGGGGTTTGCAGCACCACAGGAGGAACAACAGTGTGAGTCACCCAGTACTCCCAGAGCTCCCAGGGATAAAAACCATCAACCAAAGAGTACACATGAAGTTACCCATGGCTCCAGATTCATAGACAGCAGAGGATGGCCTTGTTAGACCCCAAAGGGAGGAGAGGCCCTTGGTCTTGAAAAGACTTGATGCCATAGTGTAGAGGAATACCAGGACAGGGAAGCGGGGTAAGGTTGATTGGGGAAGGGGAGATGGCTTATGGGATTTTGGGGGGAAGGGGAACCAGGAAAGGGGATAACATTTGAAATGTAAATAAAGAATATATCTAGTTACAAAAAAGGAAAAAACAAACAAGCCAAAAAAGAAAAAAAAAGAAATAAGGAGAAATTAAAATTCCCTGAAGCTGGAGGTGCAGTTCAGTCGAGAAAGTGCATTCTTACTATGCAGAAGGCCCTGGGTTCCATCTCCAACATTGCATAAACCAGGTGTGGCTGTGAACATCTGTAGCCTTGGACCTTTGGGAGGTAGAGGCGGGAGAATGAGGGTTTCAAGGTCTGTAGCAAGTTGTTAACTAGCCTGGACTACATAAGATCCTGCCTGAAGAAAATGGAGTTGTTCTATGTGGTGCTTTTAACTAACCTTGGGTGTTCCAGTGAATGTTGTGTCCACGTGTACATAATGTTAGTTCCCTGGGGTCATGTTTGTTTAAGGAAAGTACTTCCCTATGAAGCAGAATTTAGATTTTTTTGACTGATGCAAGCCTAATGCCACAAAACAGCACAGCCCCAGTTAATTTTTTTCCCCGAGATCCCATAAACAAGATCAATACCAACACCATTATTTCCATTATTTCTCTCCCTTTCTACTCACCACACCCATAAAAATCATAGTTTAAGAGCAAGCTGCTTAAGATGGAGACATAAGTCCCTGCCCTGAATCCCAGAGTTCCATGGCGATGACTGAAGGCTTCTAAATCTAGGGGCAGGACGTGGAGGGAATGGTCAGTGCTAGAAATCACATTAGGGAGGGCTAGAAATGCCAAGGACCTATTATCAAGCCGTGATATGTTGCTGGTTAGGATAAAGGATAACCAGCCTTCAAGGAACCTGGGAAGCAGTTGTCAAGGACAGACAAGTGGACTTCTCAGGTCAGTGGTAGGAGCTGCAGGTGAGGGTGTGTCAGATAGCTGATAGGAGTCTTAAATTGAAAGGCATCTTGGAAAAAGACATGAGATCTTGGGGGTCGAAATGGTGCCGGTGGTATGGATGTATTATAGACATCCTGGTCTATTTGGTGTTGATAAGATGATCCAAATGGCAGAACTTCCCGAGGGCTCCAGAGTAGTCCTGGAGAAAATGGGGACTCTCATTTAAATATATTTGTGGGCTTCAACATGATCTAGTGATGTCACATAGCTTTCTTTTCTCTCTTTTGGCATTTAGACTGCTGGTCACAGAGATCAAAATTGTAGACTTTCTCAGCTTTCCTCCATTACTACTTGATGGCCAAAATCACGGAGACAGAAACTCTCTGTACCAGACTCTGTGTTAGCTCTTGAGATATAGAATCTTCTAATGTCTTAAGAATGCATACATCAAGGATATTATCACAAAGCTGAAAAGATCCAACATTAACACTGAGCACCAGCTGGATATCATACACCTGATTTAAATGCTTCTTCATTTTAATAAGTATATATTTTGTTTTTTATTTTTTATTGAAAACAGATTTCTTGCAGTTACCCTCAGGTGAAAATTGCAGAGCTATTCCATGTCAGCAAACAGGGCCTCCTAGTTAAAAGAAATTAAGGAGAATGAAAGCATGGAGTTCAGTATCAACTCAGGAGTTCAAATCCTAAATCAATAAATGATGACTAATATAAGTCATACCCTCAACAGGAACGATCTGAAAGAAATAAGAAAAAACAACTTACAGAAAATCTCCGCTATTTTGCATTATCAATGAAATCAATCATGATATCAAATAAAAGAAAAAATACCACAATATCTGAGTTTAAGATAATATAAACAGATAATAGAGAAATACAAAGGAGAACACAAGTTGCCCATTGGTTAATAATTCTTTGGTGAGGATTAATACAGGCTTAGGAAAATTTCTAAGGTTTGGATGAAAGCATATAATTAAATGCATCTTGAGAACTGATAAAGGCAAGAATAACGAATCCTCAACTCAAAACAAAAGGATTATACAGGACAAAACAGAATATGGTGGGGTGCAGAGGTGAATAAAAATAATGGGAGGGACTAAAGAGATAGTGCAGTGGTTACGAGCTCTTGCTCTTCTTGGGAAGGCTCAGGTTCCATTTCCAGCATTCACATTTGACAGCTCATAGCCACAGTTAACTCCAGCTCCAACAGATCATGTGTCATACACACAGATACACCTATATGTACATAATAAAGATAAAATGAATCTTTAAAAAATAATTGGAAATTTATGTGGGCTGAAAAAACATGAATGTCAACATCACTGTCCTCCCAAATTCAGGAAGGCTTTTGAAATGCTTGGCTAATTTTTTAAACCAAAATGAAATGAAAATTTTTTTTTATCAAGAACCTAGGAATTAAAAAATAGGATATTGAATAGAGAAACTCTTGTCATTGGATTTGTCCAAAAATCTGAATCTGATATCTTATGCTTTGAGTAAAATGATCACAGATTCTGCTTACCTCCATTCATAGTAAAGGCATGGAAAGGCATTTAGCATGAATGTTCTTAAAGATGTATGGACTTTGCAGCTTTTTTGACATAGTCTCTTGAAGAAACATTTGAGTTGAATGAAAAAAGTCAAATTGTCAAGAACTGAGGAGATGTCATGTACAAATCTATCTTAATTAGTAAGACTTGGGACCATGCTCAGTTTCTGCAATGGTTTGGATGAGAAATGTCCTTCATAGGCTCCTGGATTTGAACACTTGCTCTTGAGTTGGTACTGTTTGCAGGGGTTATGGATTCTTTAGGATATGGATCCTTGATAAAGGAAGTATGCCATTTTGGGCAGATTTTGGGAGTTTATAGCCTGGAACTCTTTCTTATTCTCTCCCTGTGTGCATATGAAATGTGGTCAGCTAGCTTCCTGCTCCTGTCATGTCCTCTACCACAACTATGTACTCTTTTCTACTAGAAACATAAGGCAAAATAAACACTTTTCTTTCCAAAGTTATCTTTTGTCAGGGCATTCTGTCACAGCAACAAAAAAAGTAATTAGTGCAGAAGTTGGAATAGAGAATGGTGACGGTGGTGATAATCTGACTACATGGCTTTTATGCCTTTGGACTATTTTGTGGTAGAATTTGAGTGAAGTGATTTCTGTCTCTTATTTTGGATTCACTTTCCTTTTAAGTAAGGCCAAGTGTAAATGTGTATCATCTGTTTCCTTACTTATTAATGTCTGTAATCATTTTCATTTAACATTCGTGATAAATCTATCATGTTTTGGTAGTAGAAACTTAGATGATTTGACTTAACATATGTATTTATTTATGTATTCATTCATTTTGAAGTGGTATAGATTGAGCCCAGGGTTCTGTGCATGTTAGGTAAAGTTTGAGATGGTTCATACAATTTGAAAGGTTCTTTTTATGACTTGAATATTTTCAGAAATGAGTAGGTATACCTTTTAAAAAGATGTATGTGTGTGTGGGTATATGTTTTAAAAGGAAACTTTTAAGAAAATTGAGAGGAAAGCATAGAGATTTCCTCTGAAAATGTCCTGGTTTCTTCCATGTTTTGATAATCATAAATAAATTTGTTCTAAACATTTATGTGTGTATGTCTGACTCCTTTGGGTATACTCCAATGAATAGATTGTGGGTCATATGGCAAGAGTCTGTTCAGCTTCCAAAGGGTTAATACCATTTTAAGTTTTGCCAGGAAGAATGAGTAAGGGTCCCCATCACTCGCGTCTAGAGTGGAGAGCAAACAGTAGGGCCTTAAGAATGGTTGTTTTTCTTTGAGAAAGGTGATCTGAGATTTGGTATAAAGAGTGACAGCCCAGAGGATTGGTTCTGGACAAAATGAAGTGAAGAAATGATCCTAAACCATCCTTCTGACTCAGTCCCTCTGGGCATGTGATGAATAAGTGTCTTTAACTAGCTGCTTGGAGAGTGATCAAATTATCCTGGCTTTGCTGACTATCTCTAATATTGCTGCTCCAAGAAAGTATGCACTCTTTCCTATTTATCCTAACAGCATAACTCAGAAGGACAGTTCAGGTTTCCTCAGCTCTCTGTCTCTTATCCTTCCTCAAGGGTCATCAGATTTCTCTGGCCTGCTCAGTTCACGATCCAATCTGATCTGAATGAAGTTTTGTTACTCTAAAACAACCTCTGGCACAGACAAGAACCACCACACCATCCTTAACAACCCCCATTGGAATAGAAGAGGCCATGTAAACTCAGCCTCCTTACACTGCAGACATGGGGCCTTGTTCTGTAGGTTTTCATTATTTCTTGTTCTGAGTTTTCATTATTAGTTTAAAAAAACCCGCAAAACAAAACAAGAGAAGGAAGAGAAAATTGTTATCACCCCCTCAGGCACTTCTTATTTAAGGGGAAAGTGGAACAGTTGGTGTAGACTCCATGGGAATTTGAAGCAGTTTTACTATTTATCCAAACTACCTTCCATCAAGAAAGCTAACCTTTGCCACTGATTTAATAACAGTCGTTGAGCTCAATTATGTAAACACTTGGCATTTGCGATTCTTCTGGAGTATGATTGAATTTTAAAGATGCCCTTTACAATACTAAGGATAAGATTGATCCTCCCATCTAGAAGCATAATACAATATCCGGTAAGATGTATGGAAGAAGACCTTTTCCTTTGAGATGTGTAGGCGACCTAATCTTTACCTCCAAATTATCAATTATAGGTAACTGTATGAAATCATGGATTTAGGCAGTGTCCAGTCTGCTGCAATGTGGCAAACTCTAGCTTTTGTACTTGGTATTTGTAAAGTTTGATTCATATTGCTTCCTGGGATGGGATATCTTTCAACAGGGATGAATTAAATACTGGGCTGTGTTGCTTCCTTCAGGGAATCTATGACAGCTGGGTTCTAGAGCTAAGATGTGCCAAAGGTCTATACATGATCCACTCATCCAGAGTGTTCTATAAAAATATCAACTTTTATTTTGAGACAAGGTCACTGTGTAGCTGTGGGTGGCCTCAAAATCATTACATAGAACAGACTGGTTCTAGAACTCACTGAGGTCTATCTGCCTCTACCTCCTAAGTGTTGAAATTGTAGATATGTGTGCTGGTTAATTTTTATGTCAACTTGACACAAAGCAAGACATATATATCTAGGAAGAATGGCTCTCAGTTGAAGAATTCCTACCATTAAATTTGCCTATAGATGAAGCTGTGGAGTGTTTTAACTAATGATTTATGTGGAAAGGATCAGTCTAGTGTGAGAAGTAACATTCCTGAGTATTGTAGTCCTGGGTTTAATAAGACAGCAGGTTAAGCAAGCCATGGTGAGCAAGCCACTAAGCAGCATTCCTTAATAACCTCTGTTTCAGCTCTTGCCTCCAGTGTGTGCTCAACTTCCCTTCGTGATGGGCTGTAAGCTGTAAGATGAAATAAACTCTTTGCTTTCCAAATTGTGTTTATCCTAGCAACAGAAACCAAATTTGGTTGTATTATGATGTCACAACGGCCCAAAGAATATCAACTCTTAAGTGAAAACCACATAATTTATTGCTCAGAAGCATGGTGAACATGGGAGTTCAGGACTGTTCAGATGCCCTTGTGTAAATTTGCCCCACTGTTCTGTGATAGAGTGATGTCAAGAAAGTGAGCACCATCCACTGTCTTCTCACTAGAATGCAGATATCCTCTGATGTCTCCTTTCTTTCATCTGTATATGCAGATGTGTTACTGTTGAATAATACTAGTTTTAAATTTTGAAGAATTTCTGTGCTGTTTATTTTAATTTTTGTTCCAAGTTGTGCTCAAGATTGTTTGTGTGCATGCCCCAATAAACATTAATTATACCTCTTTTGGTATAATCTTAACAAGTGTGAGAAAATACTTCTGGTACTGCAGTTTGCTTTTCTTTCTGATTTGTGATATTGATCATTTTTCATAGTAGCCATTTGTATATTTTATTTCAAGAAATATCAACTTAGGTATTTCTCCTGTGTTTTAATTGGGTACTTTTCTTGCTGTTCTGTATATGGAAATAGTCAACATTGTGAAATATACTCGTACCAGAAGGCATGTCCCACATGTTGTTAGGTATGGAATCTAAAATGCTGGTTTTATAAGAGTAGAGGATAGAAAGTGGTTCCCAAAGACAGGAAGGGTGTGGAGGTGGGAGAAAGGATGGATAACCAATATGTATAAATGCATGTATATTTATATGCTTGGGTATTGACTTCTCATCAGGTATTTGGCTTACCCATGATGTTTGATCTTCATGTTTGGCTCTCTGCTTTGACACATGGCTTTTTAGTCTAAGGAACACTCTTGGGTCTGTTTTTGGTTAATTGTTTTGGTTCTAGAGTTTTCCAAAATAATATTGCTCAGCTTTTTCCAGTATTTTTATAATATCAAACCTTAGATATTTGTTTTTAATAAATTTTATTTGCCTTTTAAATATGCTATGAAGGGATAATTTCTTTTAGCTAGCCCTGTTTATTTTTCTGTCATTATATATGATTTTATTGGTTTATATTCATTGTATATAATGATAGGTTTCATACCAGAATTCCATGTGCTTTGTCCATATTACCCCTCCTTTTCACCTTTTCCCTTCTTGTGTTCTCATCCATTCCTCTAGGTATCCTCATTTCTACTTTTATTTCTTATCTATAGTCCATGTAAGATGTAGAGTCCAGAATGAGAGAAAACATGTAATATTTGTTTTTCTGTGTCTGACTAAATTCACACAATATAATGATCTCTAGTTGCATCCCTTTTTCGGAAAGTGGTATAATCTCATTCTTCACAGCTGCAGAAACTCCACTTCTTTTATTCACTTTTCTTCTGTTAGACTTTTAAGATGATTCCATGCTTTGGCTTTTGTGATAAGTTCTACAGTAAATGTAGATGCATAGTTGTCTCTAAGGTTTTTCACTTAGCATCCTTCAAGTATGCACCCAGACATGAAATCATGAGTTGAATAGTACTTCTCTTGGAGATTTTTTTGGGAACCTCCACTCTGATTTCCACAGGGTTGGACTATATTACACTCTCCCAAGATGTGTGTAAGGTTCCCTTTTCTTCATATCCTCACCAGCATTTGTTGTTATCTGCTTTCTGAAAGACAGATGTTCTTACTGGGGTGAGACAGAATCTCAATTTTTTTTCTCTGATGGAGAAAAATGGAAACTTTTTTGACCATTAGTACTTTCTAGTACTAATTCATTCTAGAACTATTCTAGAACTATTCATTCATTTCATTAGCTCAGTTATTGGACTGTTTGGGTTTGGGGTATTAAATTTTTGGTTTTGTATGTATCCTGTCAGATGTGTAGCTAGCAAGACACATTTTATCATCACATAGACAGTCTCTTCTCTCTGCTGATTGTCTTCTTTGCTATGCAGAATTGCTTTAACTTCCTAAAATCCTATTTGTCAATCCTTGGCTTTATTCTCAGAACTACAAGTCCTTTTCAGAAAGCCATTGCCCAAGCCTCTGTCTAGAAGTGTTTCCCCTCTTTTAGAGTTTCTGGTCTTATATCAAGGCCTTTTATCTGTTTTTAATTGATTTTTATATGAAGTGAGAGATATAGGCTTAGTTTCTCTTTATCTACATGTAGATTTCTAGATTTCCTAGCACCAATTGCTGAAGATGCTGTATTTTCTCTAATTTGAACACTTTTGTCAAAAATAAGGTGGTTATAGCATGTGTAATTGTTAGGCTAATTTCTGGATGCCCCCAGCCTCCAACAGTGTCATCTGGGTTCTTTTGTGCTTCCATGTAAACTTTATGTTCCTTTTCCATTTCTAAGAACATCACTGGAATTTCTATGGGGTAATCATTTAGCCATTATGTGTTCTTGCCACCTTTGTGAATAACCCAATGGTTGTAAATACTCAATTCTGTTTCTGTGATCTCTGTTTTTTTTGAAGGGTGCACATGTTTCTGCTCCAGTATTTTTCAGTTTCTTTTTCTTTTTCACTTTTTTTCTTTTATTGGATATTTTCTTCATTTACATTTCAAATGTTATTCCCTTTCCAGGTCTCCCCTCCGGAACTCCCTATCCCATCCCCCCTCACCCTGTCTCTATGAGGGTAGCCGCCCCCCCCCACTCCTGCCTTCCTGCCCTGGTATTCCTCTACACTGGTGCATCGAATCCACTCAGCCCAAGAGCCGCTCCTCCTACTTATGTCCAACAAGGCCATTCTCTGCCACATATGTGGCTGCAGCCATGGGTCCCTCCATGTGTACTCTTTGGTTGGTGGTCCTGTCCCCAGGATCTCCAGGGATCTGGCCAGTTGGCACTGTTACTCATGCCCATGGGACTGCAAACCTCCTCAACTCTTTAAGTTTTTTCTCCAACTCCTCCATCAGGGACCCCACACTCAGTCCAGTGGTTGGCTGAGAGCATCCACCTCTGTATTTTTCAGGCTCTGGCAGAGTTCCTCAGGAGACAGCCACATCAGGCTCCCCTCAGCAAGTGCATCCCGGCATCTACAAGAGCATCCAGGTTTGGTGACTCTATATGGGATAGATCCCCAGGTGAGGCAGTCTCTCGATGGTCTTTCCTTTAGTCTCTGCTCCAAACTTTGTCTCCATATTTCCTTCTGTGAGTATTACCCCCCTTCTAGGAAGCACTGAAGTATCCACACTTTGGCCTTCCTTCTTCTCGAGCTTCGTATGGTCTGTGAATTGTGTCTTGGCTATTCTGCACTTTTGGGCTAATATCTACTTATCAGTGTGTGCATACCGTGTGTTTACTTTTGTGACTGGGTTACCTCACTCAGGATGACATTAAAAACAAGAAATTGTCCTGTTTAATGTGATGCTACATAATGCTCTGATATCATAAGCTGTCTTCCAAGTGCTGAGTTCTGAGATCATAGATTGCCCCACCAGACCTTGCTAGGTATTTATTTTACAGATTCTTATGATGACCTAAAGGTATGGGATTTGTCTGGTAGTTGGAGAGTGAGACGGACAAACAATGGGATGTGTGTGGAAAGGGCTCTGCTTGCTTCTGTTCCTTCTGTTAAGCCTTGGGTAGGCTTCCAGAGAAACATTCCTGGTACCAGCTTTTGTTCTAGTTTGCTTTCAGTTGCTGATATAAAAACATTCTGACAGAAAGCAACTTAGGGAAAGAAAGGATTTATTTGGCTTCTAAGTCCAGGTTGCAGTTTATTTTTTGAAGAAATTCAAGGTTTGGACTTAGACAAAATCTTGAAGCAGAAATCATGGAGGAATACTATTTGTTGGCATGCTTGTTCACTCATGCTTGACAAGCAGCTTTCTCATACAGTCTAGGACCATGGGACCATCTGCAAGACCCTCCCACGTCAATTAGCAAGTGAGACAAACCGACCGTGAACAGGCCCACAAGCCCTTCTGTTTTGAGCAGTTTTGCCACTGAGACCCCTTCTCAGGTGACTCCAGGTTGCATCATCTGAAGATGACTGGACAGTTATAGATACGTCTGAAGCAAATAGGGATTTGAACTACTTCTTCACTGATAGATCAAAACCAAAAATGAGTCCATGAGGATTCGGAGAGAAAGAGCAGTTGCTTCTCAGTTATTAGCGGGAAGTCTTGTGCAAGAAGACTCAGCTGGAAGACTGCCAGGGCTGTTGAAGGGAAGTCATGACAAAGACCTCAGATTCACCTCCCAAAGCTCCTCAAAGTACTTTCTCTGATATTTTCCCTTTCATGTAGCTACCTCTTCACATGAAGCATTTTAAAATCACTTAAGCATTAACTCATTTGGATCTCATGGAAATATAATGGATAGTTAATAAAATTATTTCTCCCCAAAGTCAAGGAAATAAAAGTCTACATTTAACAAAGTTAGAGTATTTCCTTGGGAATACAATGAGTTCACGCCACCATTCAATATCCCAACCTCCTCTTCTTTCTTCAGTTTTTCAGGTTATGCCCATATATTTTCAGATCAGGAAATGGAGCTGTAAGAAAAAAAAATGGGCCTCACTCTGGGTTTGTTCCCAGCACTACCAGTACTGACAAGTCTTCAATGTTCTAAAATTTCATAGAAATGGAATCCTAAGAGAAAATACAAGCAGTGCTACAAACCAGTGTAGATTTCAGGAATGAATGGGGTGCATAATGTATCTAGACTAGCACATTATAAGTATCTGGTTTCCCATTGCTGGATCTCTTTCCTGTCCTCTCTCCACCATACTCACAACAACTAAAGAAAAATATTTAGTGTGTCAGGTGTGTTGATAGTGCAAACTCTTTCTCCATGACCTCCATGGAAACAGACCACTCCCTCATATGTCTAAGTCCTTGAGCTATCACTCAACTAGCTGTTTGCTTTATTGAAATGTCCACTGTCCACTCAGATGTTTAGACTTTGGTTAGATACCCACTACATGAGCTGTGCTGTGTGCACAGGATTTCCAAATTGAGCAGATTCAAAGAAATATTATCTGTGAGAACCGATTTGATACCCTTTTTTTTTACCCAAGAAAACAAATGCAATAATAGATCTATCTGACTGTAAATATTATCTAAGTATGTCCTTTAAAAGCCAAAGGAATGTCAGATGCAATTTATTTTCTACCAGTGCAAGCTGAGACATTAAGTGGCAATTCTACTTCCATTAGCTAATTCTGGCAAATACGCAACTGTTTAAAGGTGCTGTCGATCGCTGGGCACAATTAAGTATTTGTACCGAGGCCTTATTAAATTACCCTTTTCAAGTAGGTGTAATAAACTAGGAAGTCACTGTACAGATTTTCAGGGGGAAAGTCAGATCAGTATGGAATTTATCTAGGGAGAATTTACTTCCCTGTCCAATAGACTTGGTGTTTTGACCAAACAAATGCTAATTCCTTTGCATTTTTTTGTAGGGGTTAAGAAACTGTAAAGCAAAAATTCCTGTGAGTGTAGTTGTCATGAGCTGTAATATTGCAGAGACAACTTTAAAATTTGGAATGTCGTTCTTGTCTGCAGCATCCCATCCAGCCGGTAGCAGGTCAGCCATACGTAGCCAGCCTGCCAGGTGCTGAGACCCTGCCAGCGGAACCAGGTACCAGAGACAGCCCGAGTTTAAGACCTCCGGGGACTCAGGTCTGGGGCAGGAACTGCGCACAGCCTAGCGGTTTGGAGTTCAGCGGCCGTGCCTGAGCTCTGCGCTCGCAGGCCAGACCCCCAAACCCCCTGCAGGCAGCGCCATCTTGTCTGCAGCATCCCATCCAGCCGGTAGCAGGTCAGCCAGACCTAGCCAGCTTGCCAGGTGCTCAGACCCTGCCCACAGAACCAGGATAAGCAACAATTCTTGTTTATTAAGAAGAGTGAGGACCAGCTATAGCGGCAGGCCTCCATATTGCAACCAGGACACAGCTGGAAAGGTGCAGATAGAGACTCCGCCTGGGGCTAGAGCAGGGAGAGCTGCTAAGCTCTCGCCCACAGGCGGGCCCAGGCGCCTAGGATCTGCAGCACGTCCCTGCGAGCTTAGGCCGTGCACCGAGGCAACCGGCACCACCCAGCTCCCCAGGAGCCCGGACCAGCGATAGCGGCAGGCCTCCATACTGCAACCAGAACACAGCTGGAAAGGAACAGGTAGACAGATTCCATCAGGGGCTACCACGTGGGGGGATCTGCTAGGCTCTCGCTACTAGGCAGGCCCAGCAGCACCTGCCGAGGCTCTGCTGCACTCCCCCACACTTCCCGGAGACCTCAGGCCGTGCACAAAGTCAGTGGGTGGCAGCCAGCTCGTGATCCTGTTGAGCAGCAATCACGCATAACCACCAGTAGAGAAACAACAGGTAAGCCCAGCCTCATAGGAGATTCAAACACCAGCCAGTGACAACAAGGTCAACTAACACCAGAAATAACCAGATGGCAAAAGGTAAACGAAGGAATGTCACTAACAGAAATTAAGACAACATGACAGCATCTGAACCCAGTTCGCCAACAACAGGAAGCCCTGGATACCCCAAAACACCAGAAAAACAAGACTTGGATATAAAATCACTGGTCAGGATGCTGGTAGCTGAACACATAGAAAAATCTCGTAAAGAAATAGAAGAGAAGATGGATCAAAAGTTAGAAGCCTTTACAAGGCAAATACAAAAATCACTTCAAGAAATGCAGGAGAAGATGGATCAAAAAGAAGAAGACAATAAGGAGGAAAGACAAAAATCACTTAAAGAAATACAGAAGAACGTGGGCCAACAAGTAGAAGCTATGAAAGAGGAAACACAAAAATCTATCAAAGAAATACATGAAAACACAATCAAGCAAGCGAAAGATCTGAGCACATCCATCCAGGCACTAAAAACAGAAGTAGAAACAACTAAGAAATCGCAGAGGGAGACAACATTGGAGATAGAAAACCTTGGGAAGAAATCAGGAGCCATAGATGCAAATATCAACAATAGAATACAAGAGATAGAAGACAGAATATCAGAAGCCGAAGATACCATAGGAACCATTGATTCAACAGTCAAAGAAAATACTAAATGCAAAAAGGCTGTAACCCAAAACATCCAGGAAATCCAGGACACAATGAGAAGACCAAACCTAAGGATTATAGGTATAGACGAGAATGAAGATGTACAAGTTAAAGGGCCAGCAAATATCTTCTACAAAATTATGGAAGAAAACTTCCCCAACCTAAAGAGAGAGATGCCCATGAATATACAAGAAGCATACAGAACCCCAAACAGACTGGATCAGAACAGAAATACATCCCGTCACATAATAATCAAAACTCCAAATGTACTAAACAAAGAAAGAATATTAAAGGCAGCAAGAGAAAAAGGCCAAGTAACTTATAAAGGAAGACCTATCAGAATAACACCAGACTTCTCACCTGAGACCATGAAAGCTAGAAGATCCTGGGCAGATATCATGCAAACTCTAAGAGAACACAAACTTCAGCCAAAACTACTTTACCCAGCAAAGCTCTCAATCACCATAGATGGAGACATCAAGGTATTCCATGACAAAACCAAATTTGCACGATATCTTTCCACAAATCCAGCCCTACAAAGGATAATAGGGGGAAAACACCAAGACAAGGACGGAAACTACACCCGGGAAGAAGCAAGATAGAAACCTCCTCTCATCAAACCCAAAAGAAGGTAACCTCTCGAATATAAAAAATAAATAAAATAAATAAATACAATTTCAAAAATGTCTGGAGGAAATAATTACTATTCCTTAATATCTCTTAACATCAATGGACTCAATTCCCCAATAAAAAGACATAGATTAACAGACTGGATACGGAAACAGGACCCTACATTTTGCTGCATACAGGAAACACATCTCAGTGTCAAAGACAAACACTGCCTTAGAGTAAAAGGCTGGAAGACAATTTTACAAGCAAACGGTCTCAGGAAACAAGCTGGAGTAGCCATTCTAATATCAGATAAAATTGACTTCCAACCTAAAATCATCAAAAGAGACTCAGAAGGTCACTTCTTGCTGGCCAAAGGAAAAATCCACCAAGAAGAGCTCTCAATACTGAACATCTATGCTCCAAATGCAAGGGGAGCCTCATTCGTAAAAGAAACCTTACTAAAGCTTAAAGCACACATTACACCTAACACAATAATTGTGGGTGACTTCAACACTCCACTCTCCTCAATGGACCGATCAGGAAAGCAGAAACTAAACAGGGACACAGTGAAACTAATTGAAACTCTGGACCAATTGGATTTAACAGATATATATAGGACATTTCATCCTAAAGCTAAAGAATATACCTTTTTCTCAGCTCCACATGGGACCTTCTCCAAAATAGACCATATAATTGGTCACAAGACAGATGTCAACAAATACAAGAAGATCGAGCTAATCCCATGCCTTCTATCAGATCACCATGGAGTAAGAGTGGTCTTCAATAACAACAAAAACAACAGAAAGCCCACATACACATGGAAACTGAACAATACTCTACTCAATGACACCTTGGTCAAGGAAGAAATAAAAAAAGAAATCAAAGACTTTTTAGAATTCAATGAAAATGAAGGTACAACCTACCCAAATCTATGGGACACAATGAAAGCAGTGCTAAGAGGAAAACTCATAGCTCTAAGTGTATCCAAAAAGAAACTGGAGAGAGCATATACTAGCAGCTTAATGGCACACCTTAAAGCCCTGGAAGAAAAACAAGTTAATTAACCCAGGAGGAGTAGAAGACAAGAAATCATCAAACTCAGGGCTGAAATCAATCAAATAGAAACAAAGAGAACCATACAAAGAATCAACAAGACCAGGAGCTGGTTCTTTGAGAAAATCAACAAGATAGATAAACCCTTAGCTAGACTAACCAAAGGACACAGAGACAGTATACAAATTAACAAAATTAGAAATGAAAAGGGAGACATAACAACAGAAACTGAGGAAATTCAAAACATCATCAGATCCTACTACAAAGGTCTATACTCAAAACAACTGGAGAACCTGGAGGAAATGGACAATTTCCTAGACAGATATCAAATACCAAAATTAAATCAGCATCAAGTAGATCAGCTAAATAGTCCCATAACCCCTAAAGAAATAGAAGGGGTTATAGAAAGCCTCCCAACCAAAAAAAGTACGGGACCAGATGGTTTTAGTGCAGAATTCTACCAGACCTTCAAAGAAGACTTAACACCAATACTCTCCAAACTATTCCACAAAATAGAGACAGAAGGGACACTGCCCAACTCATTCTTCGAAGCCACAATTACGCTAATACCTAAACCACAAAAAGATCCAACAAAGAAAGAGAACTACAGGCCAATTTCTCTTATGAATATAGATGCAAACATACTAAATAAAATTCTTGCTAACCGAATCCAAGAGCACATCAAAACGATCATCCACCATGATCAAGTAGGCTTCATCCCAGGGATGCAGGGATGGTTCAATATACGGAAATCCATCAATGTAATCCACTACATAAACAAACTGAAAGAAAAAAACCACATGGTCATCTCATTAGATGCTGAAAAAGCATTCGACAAAATTCAGCATCCTTTCATGCTAAAAGTCTTGGAAAGAGCAGGAATTCAAGGCCCATACCTAAACATAGTAAAAGCAATCTACAGCAAACCAGTAGCCAACATCAAAATAAATGGAGAGAAACTTGAAGCATTCCCACTAAAATCAGGGACTAGACAAGGCTGCCCTCTCTCTCCATATCTTTTCAATATAGTACTTGAAGTTCTAGCAAGAGCAATTAGACAACATAAGGAAGTCAAAGGGATACAAATTGGAAAGGAAGAAGTGAAACTATCATTATTTGCAGACGATATGATAGTTTACCTAAGCGACCCAAAAAACTCCACCAGAGAACTTCTACAGCTGATAAACAACTTCAGCAAAGTGGCAGGTTATAAAATTAACTCAAGCAAGTCAGTGGCCTTCTTGTACTCAAAGGACAAGCAGGCAGAGAAAGAAATTAGGGAAATAACACCCTTCACAATAGCCACAAACAACATAAAGTATCTTGGCGTAACTCTAACCAAACAAGCGAAAGATCTGTACAACAGGAACTTCAAGTCCTTGAAGAAAGAAATCAAAGAAGACCTCAGAAGATGGAAAAATATTTCTTGCTCCTGGATTGGCAGGATCAATATAGTAAAAATGGCCATCTTGCCAAAAGCAATATACAGATTCAATGCGATCCCCATCAAAATCCCAACTCAATTCTTCATAGATCTAGAAAGAGCAATTCTCAAATTCATCTGGAGCAACAAAAAACCCAGGATAGCTAAAACTATTCTCAACAATAAAAGGACTTCTGGGGGAATCAATATCCCTGACCTCAAGCAGTACTACAGAGCAATTGTGTTAAAAACTGCATGGTATTGGTATAGCAACAGGCAAGCAGATCAATGGAACAGGATTGAAGACCCAGAGGTTAACCCACAGACTTATGGTCACTTGATCTTTGATAAAGGAGCCACAACCATCTGGTGGAATAAAGATAGCCTTTTTAACAAATGGTGCTGGTTCAACTGGAAGTCAACATGCAGAAGAATGCGAATTGATCCAATCTTATCTCTTTGCACTAAGATCAACTCCAAGTGGATCAAGGACCTCCACATAAAACCAGACACACTGAAACTATTAGAAAAGAAACTTGGGAAGACCCTGGAGGACTTGGGCACAGGGGAAAAGTTCCTGAACAGAACACCAATAGCTTATGCTCTAAGATCAAGAATCGACAAATGGGACCTCATAAAATTACAAAGTTTCTGCAAAGCAAAGGACACTGTCAGAAGGACAAAACGGCAACCAACAAAGTGGGAAAAGATCTTCACCAACTCCACATCCGACAGAGGGCTAATATCCAATATATACAAAGAACTCAAGAAGTTAGACCGCAAAGAAACAAATGACCCTATCAAAAAATGGAGCACAGAGCTAAACAAAGAATTTTCACCAGAAGAAATTCGGATGGCCGAGAAACACCTTAAAAGATGTTCAACATCATTAGTCATCAGGGAAATGTAAATCAAAACAACCCTGAGATTCCACCTCACACCAGTCAGAATGGCTAAGATTAAAAACTCAAGAGACAACAAGTGCTGGCGAGGATGTGGAGAAAGAGGAACACTCCTCCACTGTTGGTGGGATTGCAAAATGGTAAAACCGCTCTGGAAATCAGTTTGGCGGTTCCTCAGAAAATTGGGCATGTTACTTCCAGAGGACCCTGGCATACCACTCCTGGGCATATACCCAGAGGATTCCCCTGCATGCAATAAGGACACATGCTCCACTATGTTTATAGCAGCCTTGTTTATAATAGCCAGAAATTGGAAGGAGCCCAAATATCCCTCAAAGGAGGAATGGATACAGAAAATGTGGTACATTTATACAATGGAATACTACTCAGCAATTAAAAATAATGAATTCATGCAATTTGTAGGTAAATGGTTAGACCTGGAAAATATCACCCTGAGTGAATTAACCCAATCACAAAAGAATGCACATGAAATGCAATCACTGATAAGTGGATATTAATGAGCCCAGAAGCCCTAAATACTCAAGACACAAATAGCAAGTCAAATGATTCCCAAGAAGAAGAAAGGAGAGGACCCTGGGCCTGTAAAGATTGCTTCCAGTTTAGTAAAGAAACCGAGGGGGGAGGGGGAATTATTGGGGAACAGATGGGGGGGAGAGGAACTATGGGAACTATGGTGGGTGGGAACTGGGAAAGGGGAAAGCCTTTGGAATGTAAACATAGAATATAGAAAATAAAATTTATAAAAAAAATTTGGAATGTCTTTCAGTAACAAAATATATTTTATTTTTAACCAAGAATGTTACCCTGAAGAGAGGATTTCTAACCTTTCCACCCAAAGCTGATATTTTTCTAAGACTTTAAGATTCTTAACAGGGCTAGCAAATAAATGGATGGAAGAGGAGGGGGATGGAGGTGAAGGTCAAATTAGGCCATAGAGTAGATTCTTAGACAGTGTAGAAGACTTTGAGAGATGTGAGAAGATGCCTCCTTCTGTGTCTACAGAGCCAATGTTGACCAGAAAGTTCTGGCCTAGCCACTCTTGATTTCTCTTTCTCATTCCTCATTGGGTGTAATTCCTATCATAACTCTTAGCAGTGGTTATGTCATTCTAGGACATTTGCTTCTGTAGAATTCTTCTCAGGATGGGGCGCTTGGAGGTTAAAAGTGCTTATTGCTCTCACAGAGGACTTAGATTCAGTTCCCAGCATCCACAGGGAACCTCACAATTGCCTGTAGCGCCAGTTGAAGAGAATCCAATGTCCTCTTCTGCCCTCCATAGGTTCCGGCACACACTTGGTGTACAAAGTACATGCAGGCACACATACATAAACAAGATAAAATGAACATGTTCTCTCTCATGTCTCCCCTTTTCTATTCTGTGTGTGACTTTTGCGTTTGATGACTGGGTCTTCCTAATTCTGAGTTTCTACCAGTCTGCTCCATTCCTGGTGTCACATCAGCAATTCCTGGTTTAATTGGAATGACCCGATGCTTTAGAAATTCTCTTCACAGAATGCACATTGTCGTAGATTCTGCTGCTTGTCTGGCTTTGTGGATGACTCCCTGTACCTCTCATTGGTCTTTGTGTAGTCTTCTTTCTAGAAGCCACCAGAGGGATACATTAGCTTTTTACCACACCATTGTGGAAAACACAAATTTTGGAAGGGTTACACCAAAAGGACAATTATATAGGAAGACTTGAACTTGAGATATTTCTGGGAGTTCCTTTAAGGAGTTGTGAGACCTCAGTTTGTCTCTCCTGAAAACTTTCCATTGTTATATATAGAGCTAGTAGATGGTAAGTGAATTTTGTAGGTTTTCCTTTTTTAATATAATTAATTCTGTGGTCTCTTTTCCTCCTACTCCTCCCAGATTCTCCCTACCCCATTGCCCATCCAGATTCTTACCCTTTCTGTCTCTCTTTAGAAAACAAACTAGCATCTAAGGGATAATAATAAAATAAGAAAAAATAAAACAAGACAAACAAAATGGAATTAGAGAAAACAACCAAACAAGAAAAAAAATCCAAAGAAAAAGCACAAGAAATGCATATAGACTTAAAGACACACATTTGCATGCATACACACAGGAGTCCTATACAAACACCAAACTGGAAGCTATAAAAAGAAGCCCCAACTTAACATTATGAGACAACAGGCCCCCAAAGATGATGTTGACACTGTTTGTGTTGGCCATCTACTGCTAGGCATGGACCTATCCTTAAGAGTGATTTGTTTCCCAAGTCAGACTCCCTTGGATAGAACTAATTTTTCATTTGCTAATGGTAATCAATTAGAGATAGGTTTTGGGTTACAGATGGGAGCATGTGTCCACCTCTTTCAGTTTTAGGATCTCATCTGTGCAGACCTGTGCTGGCCCTATGCATGCTACCACAATCTCTATGAGTTTATATATCTGCCAGTCCTGTTGTATCTAGGTCTTGAATTTCTGGTGTTCTACACACTCTCTGACTCTTACACTCTTTCCACCTCTTCTTCCACAGAACTCCCTGAGGGGAGAACTTGATGTAGAGCTCTCATTTAGGCATGCCTGTACCAAGGTCTCCATCCTCTGCACATTGTCACTCTGTGTGTCTCTGTGCTTGCTTAAATCTGCTGCAAAAGGACACTTCTCTGATGATGGCAGAGCAAGGCACAGATCTATGAGCACAGCAGAGTGTCATTAGAAGTCATTTTATTGTTATGTTTCTTTAGCAGAACAGTGTTATTTGGTTTTCTCTAGATCCCTGGCCTATTTAATCTCATGTTCTTGGTCACCCAAGCAGCCTTGGGTATGGGTTCCATCTCACTGAGTGAGCAACCCAAATCAGATGTTGGTTGGCTACTCCAACAAGCTTTGTGCCACTAGTGCACCAGTGTTTCTTGCAGGCAGGTCATCATTGTAGATTGTTGTCTCCTTTGGTAGTGTTCAGACACCAGCTTGATTTCTCAGTGTTTAATAATTGTATATATGTTGTCTTCAACAATAGGCCTTTACTGTCAGTTTGTAGAGAGCAAACAATAGCCTTGGCAATAGCCTGGGTTATTTGGTGATTCCCACGGAATCCTTTGGGCAAAACTCTTGATTATATGTAACTTACTCCTGGCACAGTAAGTTTAATTTGGTGACAAGAGATGTCTAGATGGGGCCCTGACTCCCCTGTTATTCAGTGACTTCATTTGATTACCTTTATATGTGTAATTTAAGAAGCTTCTGTGTATTAGGTTCACATACAACCCTTCAAGTGACCTTAGTATTAGTTGTCCCTCACCACATTCCTTTTCTTGCTCCTCTCATCCCCCTTCCTTCAAGCTTAATCCTTCTGTTCCATTTCACTCACCCACTCCATCCATAACCATCTGTTACATTTCTCTTTCCTAGGTAAAACCATCCCTCAACCTCTGTGGTTACATGGATTGTAGATTGCTTATCAATACTTAACTGCCAATGTCCACATATAAGCAAATTCTATCTATCTATCTATCTATCTATCTATCTATCTATCTATCTATCTATCCTGTCCATTTACCTGCAAATATTACATGTGTAAATGTACCACATTTTAACCTTATTTTTATTAGATATTTGCTTTATTTGCATTTCAAATGGTGTCCCCTTTCCTTATTACCCCTCCCCAAACCCCCTATTCCTTCCCCCTGCTTGCCAACCCCCACTCCCACTTTCCTGACCTAGAATTCCCCTACACTGGGGCATCTAACCTCTACAGAAACAATGGCCTCTCCTTTCACTGATGTCTGACAAGGCCATTCTCTGCTCCATATGTAACTGGAGCCATGGGTCCCTATGTGTGTACTCTTTGGTTGATAATTTAGTTCCTGGGAGCTCTTGGGGTACTGGTTGGTACATATTATTGTTCCTCCTATGGGGCTGCAAGCCTCTTCAGCTCATTAGGTCCTTTCTCTAGCTGCTCCATTGGAGACCCTATGCTCAGTCCATTGATTGGCTGTAAGCCATGGGTATTACCACATTTTCTTAACCCATTTATTTGTTGATAGGCACCTAGACTGCTTCCAATTTCTGACTATTAGGAAGAGGGAATCAGTGACTATCAGGGAATATGTTTGAACAAGTGTCTCTGTAGTAAGATGATGCCCCCTTTGGCATATGTGATGGATCTTGAAATAGATTAATTCCTGGCCTCCTGAGGAATGAAGACACTGATTTCCATAGTTGCTGCACAAATTAGACCTCTCACCAGGAATAGATGAGTGTTCCCCTTACTCCACATTCTCACAATCATGAACTGTCACTCTTTGGTTGATTTTGGCTATTCTGATTGGTTGATCTTGGGTATTCTGATTGGCATAAGATGAAATCTCAAAGTAGTTTTGATTTGCACTTCCCTGATGACTAAAGGTGCCGAACATTTCTTTGTTTCTTGATCATTTGAGTTTCTTCTTTTGAAAATTCTGTTTAGATCTGTGCCCCTGATATAAACCAAATTATTTTTCTTTTCTTTCCTTTCTCCCCACTCCCAAGACAGAGTCTCACAATTTAGCTCTGGCTGTCTTGGAACTCACTATATAGACCAAACTGGCTTTGAACTTCTAGAGATCCACCCACTTCTGCCTCACAAGTTCTGGGATTAAAGGCACACACAACTATACCTACTGATGAGTATTGGTTTTCCTAATGCTATATTTATTGAGTTCTTTATATTTTTAGATATTAGCCCTCTATTGGATGTATAGTTTGTAGCAAGTTTTTCTTATTCTGTGGGCTGTCACTTTGTCTGAATGACAATGTTATTTGCCTTACATAAGCTTTTCAGTGTCATGAGGGCCCATTTATTAATTGTTGATCTTAGTGTCGGCATTAAAAGTGTTTTGTTCAGAATTTTTCTGTGCTAATGAGTTCAAGACTATTCCCCACCTTTCTTTTTTTTTTTTTTTAGTTATTTTTATTTTCTATATTCTATGTTTACATTTCAAAGGCTTTCCCCTTTCCCAGTTCCCACCCACCATAGTTCCCATAGTTCTTCTCCCCCCCCAGTTTAGCTAAGGGTTTGTTAATATTACTGAATTTCTCAAAGAACTAACTCTTTGTTTTATTGATTCTTTGTATTGTTGTTTGTTTGCTTCCATTTTATTGTTTTCAGCCCTGAGTTTGAGTATTTCTTGCTGTCTATTCTTTTTGGGTGTTATTTCTTCTTTTTGTTCTAAAGTTCTAAGGTGCTAAGTTATAAACTAAACTATTGATAAGTTACTAAAATGAGATCTTTCCAATATTTTAATGTAGGCACTTAATACTATGAACTTGCCTCTTAGCCCATCTTCATTGTGTCACCTAAGTTTGGATGTTGTGAATTCACTTACATTGAATTTTAGAAAGGCTTTAATTTCTTTATTTCTGTCTTGACACATTTTCAGTCAGAAGTGACTTGTTAGTTTCAGTGAGTTTCTAAGATTTCTTTTGTTGATATCCAGTTTTAATCTGTGGTGCTCAGGATGCAGGGTGTTATTTCAGTTTCCTTATATCTGTTGAGACTTGTTTTGTGGTCACGTATGTGCTCGACTTTAGATAAAGTTCTATGAGGTGCTGAGAAGAAAGGATATTATTTTGTATGAGATATTTTGTAAATATCTGTTAGGCCCATTTGGTTTATGACATCCAGTGTATGGATGTCATGTCTCTTTATGTCTCTTTAGTATTTATTTTGTCTGGATGGCCCATCTATTGCCAAACTGTGTGACTGTTGATATGTGATTTAAGCTGCAGTATTGTTTCTTTTATGAAATTGTATGCTCTTGTGTTTGGTGCATTACTGTTAAGAAATGTAATATCTTCCTGGTGGATTTTTTTTCTTTGATGTGTATATAGTGTACTCCCCTATCTCTTCTGACTAGTTTGGTTTTAAGTCTGTGTTATCAGATATTAAAATTACTACATCAGCCGGGTGGTGGTGGCACATGCCTTTAATCCCAGGACTTGAGAGGCAGAGGCAGGCAGATTTCTGAGTTCGAGGCCAGCCTGGTCTACAGAGTGAGTTCCAGGACAGCCAGGACCACACAGAGAAACCCTGTCTCGGAAAAAAAGACTATATCAGCTTATTTTTTGGATCCATTTGCTTGTAATATCTTTTCCCATCTTTTTGTCCTGAGGTGCTATTTATTCTTAAGATATGTTTCTTGGATTCTATGGGAGAATGGGTCCTAGGTTTTGAATCCATTTTGTTAATCTATATCTTTTAATTGGTAAATTGAAACTATTGATGTTGAGAGTTATCAATGAGCAGTGTTTTTTGATTCCCATTATTTTATTGTTATGGTGTGTCCTCCTACCTTCTTTTGATTACTTATTCCTTGTGTTTTCTTGGGTATGGTTAACCTGTTCAGGTTGAAAATTTCCTTCTAGTTCCTTTTGTATAGCTGGATTTGTAGACAGATAGTGTTGTTTTTTTTTCTTTTTTAAATCATAAAATGCTTTTTCCTTTTCCATGTATTGTGTAAATGAAAGTTTTTCTGAGTATAGTAGTATGGGTCGACATTGATTGTCTCTTAGAGTTTGTAGAACATCTATTCAGTCCCTTCTGGTTTTTAAAGCCTTCACTGAAAAGTCAGGTGCTATCCAACAGGTCTGCTTTTGTATGTTACTTGGTCTTTTCCCTTTGCAGCTTTTAATATTCTTTCTTTGCTATATAGATTTAGTGTTTTGATTAATATGTGCCAGGGTGATTTTATTTTCTGAATGCTTCTTTAAGTTGGAGAAATTTTCTTCTATGATTTTCTTTGAAATAGTTTTCTGCCTTTGTCTGTGGTATCTTCTTCCTTAGATTCAGTCTTTTCACAGTGTCCCAGATTTCCTGGATGTCTTCTGCCTCGGCTATTGTTTTTCATTATATTCAACGTTTCCCATGACTGAAGCATTCATCCCTTCTACCTTGTTTGGAGAGACTTGTCTCTAAGCTTTCTGCTTGAGTTCCTAAATTGTACATTTCCAGTTTCTCTCAGGTTCAGGTTCTTTACTGATTTTACTTTTGCTTGCAAGTCTTGAGGTATGTTCTTCATTTTATTCCACTGTTCCTTTGTATTTCTTTAGATTTCTTTCATGGATTTATTCATTTCCTTTTTAAAGACCTCTAAAGTATTCATATAGGCTATTTTGAAGTCCTTGACTTATGCTTTAGCTGCATTGCATTTCTCGGGGTCTAGTGCAGTAGGGTTGCTGAGCTCTGGTGGAGACATATTTTCATGGGAGCTATTGATTTTGATTTTACAATGACATATAGGTATCTGTGTTGGGATGATATTAACTCTAGGTTATTGATAGGGGGCTGGAGATAGGGGATTAACCTATGATATTAACTAAAGGTTATTTGGTCTTGCCACTTTGGGGGTGGGTGGTGTTCTATGCTATGGTCTCTTTTGCTCTCTCTTTTCTTTCTTAAGAATGTGTGGTGGCTGTGGACTTCATGGTCCTGAATAGGACTGAGATCTTGCTAGGTGTGGTTACTGTGCATTCCACATAAAATGTGGCATTGGAAGCTGACAGTTAGGGATGGAGATGGACTAGAAGGGGGCCATAAGAGGGAGAAAAGAGGGTATGTCACCAGGAACTGGTGAGTCCCCTGAGAATTTGACCAGATAGGGAAGAGAGGCCTCAGCAGGTAGTCTGCTAAAGAGCTGGGGATGAGGCTCGGAACTGGATTTGGAGGAGAGGAGGGAGAGAGAAGATCTAAAGATCACTTACCTGGCTTTTCCAGCCAGCATGGTAGGTGGTTTCTCAGGGTGTATCTATAAAGTTGGTGGCCAAGATAAAAGGGATTGGGGGAGAGAGGGTGTCGATTGGAGGAGATCTGAGTGGTGATCCCCTGGTGATGGGGCCAGAGAGATAGTCTGCTCCCTCTGGGTACCAACCCACTCTGGCATATCAAGTCACTGCAGAACTAGGTGCATCCTCTCCCTTAAATATGCTTCCTTTTTTTAAAATTCTGTTTTAATTTAGCATACAAAATAGTGGGTCACATTATCACAGTTCTCTCTCCAGAAACTCTTGACTTTTCACACAGTGAATGAGTTAAAGGTGAGAACATATTTTCATTTTGATTTTCCCCCCAAATATGTATTTTTATTTATTTATGAGTGTTGCCTGCACCACTTGTGTGCAGTTCCTATGGGTACCAGAAGAGGGCATCAGATCCCCTGGAGCTGGAGTTATTGATGGTTGGTTGTGAGCTTTGACTACAACCCTGGGTTCTCTGCAGGAGCACTGGGTGCTGTATCCATTGCTCTAGTATCCTCACTTAGAATTTACAAAAGTAGTTCTGAGCACTGTGCTTTGCTTTGCCTGCTCTTCCTCTAGTATCCTCAGGACCTCCCAACCTTGAAAGCTTCACTCACTTCAGGTCTTGGGGGGCTTAAGGTAGATGGTGCATAAACAAGAAAGATGTAAACTGTTTCTGTTTTGTTTTATGGGCTTGTGGTTTTGTGGCTCTGGAGACTTCTCAATCTAGGGCAATGTTGAAGTAGAAACCAGGGGTGGCAAAATCATACAATATCCCTGAAAGTGTAGTTAGGGATTACCTAAATAATGCAAATCCTTGGGCCTTATTATTTTGAATAATCTCTCTCTCTTTCTCTCTCTCTCTCTCTCTCTCTCTCTCTCTCTCTTTCTCTCTCTCTCTCTCAGCTCTTCCTCCATATTCAGGCTCTGATTGGCTAAGGAGTTATGTGGTCAGACTAGCTAGAAGGTTTTGACTAAATAGCCAATATGGTGGGCTTCCTTAGGACAGGTGAGTGGCATTCCTGCTAACAAAGGGGTTGAGTGGGTTACTGTGGAGCTCTGTGGTGAAGATGGCTGGACTTACAGAGCTGTTAGCTGTAACTCAGGAGGCACACACGCTCTCTCCTTTGTCAGATGAGCTGTCTAGGCTGTGGGGCATCTGCCCTTACATTAGTCCGAGTGTGAACAGTGAAAGAAAAAGTTTTAGCAGGGTTCACCAGACTGAGGACCTCTGGGTAGAATCAGGCTGTATGAAACAAGGGGCGACAAGGGAGCCTGTTTTCTACCTGGTCAGCCTGGCCTAGGAGAACAATTAAAAGACTGCCAGTGGTGTTCTAACACTTAACCAGAATCTAGATGGGGCTGTGCTCCTGTGGAATCCGAATGCATTTTCTCCCTCGGTTAAGGAAGCCTGCTATGCCTCTCTCTTTATCAGCAATTCCATGAAGCAGTGGGCTGAAGCTCTGTATTGATTCTTACACATTTCAGCTAGCCTCCCAGCTGCCCTGGCCGGCAGCGCCTCTGCCCAGAGCCCCAGAAGCAGGGCGGACATTTCTGCCTTGGTATTCTTCAGGCAAGGCTCTTGTTCATGCTGACATTGTCCAATCCCGTTCAAGAAGTGTGGAGTGAGGGGTGGGGGGAAGGCCCCTGAGCAGAAGCTTAGCTTTAAGGGAGGAGTGAGTGGAGGCAGGAACAGCAGCCATCCTATCCAGGGGTAAATGAATGTAGGATTTATTTGAGTCATTTATACTCCCACTTGTGTACATGATCTTCTGTCATGTTGAAAGAAACAGAGGCTTATTAATTTCAACAACCAGAACCTTCCTGACTTTGAATCAGGATCTACAGAGCCCCTTTATATTTCCTGAGTGGCTTGCATCTCTTATTTCTGACAATGTATTCTTGTGTATGATAAGACACACATCCGTGATGCATGTGTTTATGTATTTAAAATGGTAACTTGGTGTGTTTATGTGGTTTATGCTACACGCGACATTTAGAGTAGAATTCATTTCATCGACATACTATAATGCCCCTCTAATATTCTCATTATTGATTTTAGTATTTCAGAAGTATTATTCATGGTGACACCTACGGGGAAACAGATTTCAGCTCTATCAATAGATATTATTATAATATAAAAAACATTAATATTTGATGGTGACATAAGCATGACACAAAGGCAATAAACTCGTTAATAAGCACACACATGTCATTAACAAAGTGTTCCAAGATGGCAGCTGTGATTTCCAGCCCTTGCTCCTGTTTTCTGTTCATTTACCAGATGTATTCACCAAAACTCTTCTCAATTAATGAGGCTGATCTTCCTTTAAGGTAACATAGATCTTAGAAATAATTACAATGACGATATCCGTGTCAAATCCACGGGATTTCTAAAAATATTTATCAAAATGTAGCAATGCTACTTTCTCTCTCTCTCTCTCTCTCTCTCTCTCTCTCTCTCTCTCTCTTGATGTGTGTGTTGCTTGGCAACCAACATTGATCTGTTTCAAAAAAATCACATGACTTAGGAATTGCTGGTGGCAATATTACTCTGTCATTTTTCTTTCTCATACCAAGTTAATGAAGGCATTCCTAACTTCAATGGCCGTTAATTGTTCTTTTTCTTCATTTGGGCTTAATTCCCATGTATTCCATTCATTAAGAATAATTTGGTTAAAATAAAAGACTGTGGCCTAGGAAAGATGGTTGGAGAAATCCAAATGAGGACAACTTCTTCTTGAGATAAAAGAAAGACATCACAATTCATTTTTTATTCATGATCCATGAGGTCAGGCTTGCCTTTCCCAAACACCAATTGCAGCAGAAATTGAAGCCAGACAGCTTGTATTGTCCTGTCACCCACATACTCCATGACCAGAGCCAGGAGGCTGAGGCATCTGTGCCACCTGGATCTTCCCACTGCTCACCAATGTCCCCTCCTGCTGAGTCTAGGCTTATGTGTCAGCCTCCCTCTGAGGAGATGCTCTGCTCACCGCTGAAGTCTTTGCTCTCCAGTGTTCCCATATCCCTTAGATGCTGCTTACAGCACACTCAGAATATTCCATTGCTGCCAGGGGGTTTTCATTTGTGTGTTTATTTAATTTGGCTTTGCTTTTTGTTGTTAGAATAGAAACTTGAGCCGTGGAGCACAGGGATTTTTGCTCAGCTACAGAACTTGTTTTATAAAGCTTCCCCCATCCCCACCCTGGAATAAGGTTTGGAGAAACTGCACTTTGTCTGCAGGTTGACCACACAGGCAGCACAGACATGTGAGCCAAATGGCGAAAGACATAGCAGTTGATGGCTGCGGTGGGAGGGGTGCCCCTGCATCCATGAGTGTCTGGGCAGCACACATCAGGCTTGATAATTTATATTTTCTTAAAGAGGACTCAAAGCTGGGTGGATAGGGAAGGCAGTAGGGGCTGGGGTGAGTGGCAGAGGGGCATGGTCAAGATACACTTTCTGAAATTCTCAGAGAAGCTAATACAAAATATGAAAACCCCAAACATTTTACACGCAAATATAAAATACTGTCTTTACAAATCGTTTCCCTCATATCTACAGTTGCCTGTTTATTTGGAAAGGCTTTGAGCTTTCTTCCCCATCCACTCTGTTCCCAGTGTCTCCCTCCTTCTCTGCTGAGTCCTTACCATTGTGAATCACAGCTTTCCTGCCTTACCCTGGTGACAGTCGAACCAAGCAGAGGCTCCTCACATCCTTTTCAGCCCAATACCTGACCCCTCCCTCTCTCTGAAATCATAGCTCCGAGTGGCCATTTTCAAGGTAAAAGGTCATCTCATCCCATTCCATCCCTTTGGAGTCAATGTACATCCACCTTGTAACCTCTGCCTTGGAGAGACAAGCCTGTTTTGGCTGCATTGAACATGGTCCATATTTTATATTTAGCGTGGAGGTCAAATTTAGGAAAGCAATTCCTCTTAGAACTGAGAGTTCTAATAATCTAACCATCTTCTATTGGTGTTGGGGAGAGTAAGCAGTAATGGGTTTATGGGAAGTGCCTGCTGGCTTGTCTTTTCAAAGGAGGGGATTATTCCTGTCAATCTACATGTTTTAGAATTGGTGGGCTCCCACTGTTTATTATTCAGTAAGCTTTTATTAGATTGTCTCCAAGCACAAAGCAGCAAGTAGAGCACCCTTCTGGACAGGCAGCGGGCTGGATCAATATTGCAAGGCATTACAAATCTTGGATAAAATAATGCTTCATTTTCATGTTGGCTCCAGGAGTCCGGGAGACAGTTCTGTCTGAGGAAGGAGGTAGAGAGAGTCGGGGACATTAGTATATTCAGTGTGTGCCGAAGGGAGAATTCATGGCTGAGGGGGCATTGTTAAGATAAGGGTATTTTATTTTATTTGAAACAGGGTTTCACTATGTAAACCAGGCTGGCCTTGAACTCACACTGACCCACCTGTCTCTGCTCCCTAAATTTGGGGATTAAGGATATACGCTACCATACCTGGCCTGGAGAATTTATTCTTAAGATAATGTTTTACTCTTGTTTTGTGGTTAAAGCTATAGAGAATAATACTACTGGGCCACAGAGATGCATTGATTTTGCTAACTTTAAATAAAATATCAAAGGCAGATGGCATAATTTTGTAAATGAAAGTTTATCTGTTACTGTACATGTGTATGGAATGAGGCAAAGATTAGATGAATCAAATTTAGAAACCATGTGACCCCTGGGCCTTTGCTCTCACCAGCACTCCCAACCCCTGGGGCCAAAATGCTCTATGGAGATGTGGCAAGTGAGGGTTATATGTCCAGACTGGGTGTTGTCAGGCTTGATGGACTCTAGGGAGCAAAGCAAGTATGCTGGGCTTCTGTTAAAAGTTCCTTGTCTAGTTTCCCTGCCTATCTAACTGGCTGGGATGGAGCAGACTCCTGAAAGAAGTCTGTTGACATTTCAGAGATGTTAAGATAAGCCCACCTCTCTCAAATGCTACAACATGTGAGGACAGACACGATAAAATTACACAGCCACAGATGGAACTGCCCTCAGCCACCATTGTAACCTAAAGTCATTTGATTGATTCCATGATGATTGTGGTAGTTGCTACTATTATGTGTGTGTGTGTGTATGTATGTATGTATGTATGTATGTATGTATGTGTTGTATGCGTGTATTTGTGCATGTTCATATGTGTCATGTGTATGGAGGCCTGTCATGGTTAGCCTCAATTGTCAACTCCACACAGCCTGGAATCTTTATCAGGTGGGTCTGTGGACATGTCTGGGGGGATTGTACTGCTTGGCCCAAACTCCGTAGGTGGCACTACTCCTTGGGCAAGCATTTTAAAAGATTGGCACCTCCCTAGTCCCATTACTGATATTATTATGATTCTTATTGTGTATTATTGATTTAGGCATTCTTATAATATTGTCTCTAAAAATCTCTTGAGAGCAAATATTATTATTACCTAGTTTCTTTGCAATCCAGAAAGTAGGTATAAGAAATGAATACTTATTGACTATTTCATGTGCCGGACACAGAGATAACAATTTCTACAGATATTATTGAAATTTATTCTGAGTCTTTAAATAAAGCACGTGTTGCTGGTAATTTACCCTGGTGAGTATTTAGACCTAAGACCAAATACAAACTTGTGCTGGGGCTCAGAAAACCTCAGGATTCTATATAGGATTTTATAAAGAGAGACAGACCAGGAATGGAGAGATGGCTCAGTGGTTGAGTGCCTGTAATTTCAGTTGTAGGGGGTCTGGCACCTCTGGATTTCAAAGGCACCTGCACTCCAGTTCATACTCTTCCCCCAACATGCACATAATTTAAAATAAAATCAATCTTTGGAGAGAGAGAGAGAAAGAGAGAGAGAGAGAGAGAGAGAGAGAGAGAGAGAGAGAAAAATAAGAAGAAGAAGAAGAAGAAGAAGAAGAAGAAGAAGAAGAAGAAGAAGAAGAAGAAGAAGAAGAAGAAGAAGAAGAAGAAGAAGAAGAAGAAGAAGAAGAAGAAGAAGAAGAAGAAGAAGAAGAAAGGCCAACTCTGGGTATTTGCTTCTCTGGGCCCTGCCTGAACAGTCACAAGCAGTCAGCATGCTCCTGTGGATCCCTCTGAGGCTCTGCTCTGTCAAATGTTTTACTTAAGGTCACAAAGCTCCTGCACAGAAGAACCTGCTTTCCTGTAACCGGTCTGCTTCACTCCCGGGTTATTCTTCTGCCAGGCTCTTCAGTAAGAACAAGCAGCACTCCTTCTGAGACCTTCCCTGCATCCCAAGGAGGCCTTTGCCTTGTGCCCACCTTCAGTGCATTCAGGGCTGAAGATTTTGACCCTGAGGACAGCTGACAGGTGGAAACAGGAGGATTGATGAGCTGGATCCTGACAATATTGCTCACTGGCTAGAGGCCAGGATGTCTGAAGACTCCAGCACACCCAAGGTGAGAGTCATGGTGTTTCATGGGGGACCATGCTGCTCATAGGCAATGACTATGACAGGTTCTACAAGCAGGGAGAGGAAGCAGCTGTGGCCATACACCGAACATAGAGTTTTTCTTCATCCTCTGAGTTCTTCCAATGGATTTATTAATATTTTGATTATTCCTGTTTCTCAACAAATCCTTCTTAAAATGCAAGGACAGTTTGAAAAGATGGATGTGGTTATCATAGGTTTATAATGAAGAGGGAGGGACCAGTAGATCTCTGGGGCTTGCTGTCAAGCCAGTTGGTGACTTCTAGGACAGGGAACTCACAAAAACAAGATGTACATCAAAGAACAAGATGGACTTCCCCACCCACCATGAAATTATGTTCTAAAAGATGTGTTGGTTCTAAGCTAGGGCCCCCAAATCAATTTTATCTCTCCAATCTCTTAATTTTCATATCCCTCCATCTTGACTCTGCTCATTAGACGTGACTATGTCACCCATTGACCTAGACTACCAATACTTCATGACTTGAATTCTTTTGTGTTTCATAGATGAAATATCATCCTCAGGGTCCTCCTTTGGTGGGTTATGTCTGACATAAATACTTATAGACAAAGTCATTTTCTTTTGTGTTAAGTAAAGTAGAATTAGAGAGCTAGGAGAATTTCCTATTGAAATGAAGGCTCCCTGGAGGGGAAATGAAACCAGTTTTAGATGAGCAGGGGTCTGATAGGTAGAGTAGGAGGGGTAGGGATGTGGGATGGAAATTCCCTTTAAACGTTGGCCCAGCAGATGCATGGCAACATTTCTTGCTGCTCTCGTACCAGGGTCTACAGACATGAGGATGTCCTCAAGTTTGATAACTCTTTCCCTTCATAGGGCATGAACGGCAGTTCTCCAGTTAACAAGTCTTTGTAGTCCAAAGAGAAATTGATATCTGCTGATTGCCCTGTGCTGAACTAAACTTACAAGAGTGCATTAAAATCCTTTGTGTGGGAGGCTAAAGGCATTACAAAAATGCATGGGCATCTTGGGCATTAATATTTGATTCAATATCTTTTAGTTGTGCATGGCATATTTTGATGGAAGAGGCGTGTGTACAAATTGGAGAACCACCAGGCCAGAACACGCTTGTCAGATGACTTCTGTTGGCAGAATCTACTAGACACCCACCTTTGGGGAAAGTTTTATATGATCATATATTAATCATACATAATAATTGGCTTCATCATGATATTTCATGCATGCACACAATGTATTTTGATTATGTTCTTTCCCCAATACTCTGTCCTGTTCTCCTCTCATTGTCTCTGATCCCTTTCTTCTTATTATCTAGTCTTCTGTCTATTTTCATGTCTTGTTTCTTTTTGAATGAGTTTTACTAGGATTGCTTACAGAAACATGGGTGAGGAGTTGTTTACAGAAGCGTGGCTGCCTTACCAGTGGCTCTGCCATTGAGACAAAATGCTTCTCTTCCTCAACATCCATTCGCTTCCAATAAGCCCTCAAGGAAGGATGGGGTTTTGCCAGTCCTTCATGGCTCCATAAAAGAATGCTGACAGGCCAGATATTGTGTACACACAGATATTTTGAGGCTACATAATATAGTAACAAGAACTTCTCCTCACCCACTCCACTACTCCTAAAAGGGAACTGTTATTGTTCCTCATGAGGGGCTGGGGACTTCTGCAGGCCTACGTCTACACTTCCTGTGATAAGGGGCATCAATGATTGACTGAGTTCAAAGACTCATGCTCAGACAATGGCATACATGATCAAAAGACAATTTCTACTTTTAGGATGCTGTAGAAAGGCAGACAAATAAAGAACAGTGGACTAGGAAACAAGCAAAAAAGTGCTTGAGCAAGAAAGCATGAACAGAGGAGATGCTGAAGGAGCTTGAAGGGCAAAATTCTCATTTCACTTCATTGAAAATGTCTCTCAGTCAAATCAACCACAAACTCAGGAGAGTTTTGAGCACTGTACACATTTTCTTTTTTTTGGTTTTTCGAGACAGGGTTTCTCTGTGTAGCCCTGGCTGTCCTGGAACTCACTCTGTACACCAGGCTAGCCTCAAACTCAGAAATCTGTCTGCCTCTGCCTCCCAAGTGCTGGGATTAAAGGCGTGTGCCACCACGCCCGGCTACATTTTCTTTTTATTTGGAGCAGCCTTGTTCGATCTTTGAGGGGTTTCTTTATCTTTTTATCTATTGCTCAGGGCCTGACTGGATAACCATGGTTAGCATGGAATTATTTATTATAGTGCATTAGAAGCCTCTCTATTTGTGATGGTCAAATGATCTGCAATGAACATGGATGTACAGGATTTCTATGGTGGGATATGGAATGTTTTGGGTATATGCCCAGGAATGGTATGACCAAAGTATAAGATAGTTCTATTTTTAACTTTTGAGAATCCTTCACACTGTTTTCCACAGTGCCCAAACCAATGTATGCTATCACAGTGAGGAGGGGGTTCCCTTGCTCTACATCTTTGCCAGAATGTGAGCATGTGTTGTCATTTGTTTTCTTGATGATAACCATTCTTTTTTGGGTTTTTTTTTTGAGACAGGGTTTCTCTGTGTAGCCCTGGCTGTCCTGGAACTCACTCTGTAGACCAGGCTGGCCTCGAACTCAGAAATCTGTCTGCCTCTGCCTCCCAAGTGCTGGGATTAAAGGTGTGTGCCACCACTGCCCAGCGATGATAACCATTCTTACTGGAGTAAAGTGGGGTCTCCAACCAATTTTGATTTACATTCCCCCAAATGTTTAAGATGCTGAACACTTTAAAATTTAAGTATTAGTCATTTAGGTGTCTTCCTTTGAGAACTGTCAGTTCAGTTTATTAGCCCATTTAGTGAGTGAAAATTTGTTTGGGGGCATTTAATTTTTGTAGTTCTTCATATATTATTCTAAATATTGAATCCCTGCATGAAATATATCTGGGTAAGATTTTTCCGTTCTCTATAGCCTTTCAGTTCTCTCTGGTGGTATTTTTCTTAGGTTGTCAGAAGGTTTTAGTTCTATGTAATCCCATTTGTCCATTCTTGGTGTTAATTCTATCAGAATCCTTTTCCAGAAAGTTTTGCCTTTGCCTGTAACTTGAAGAATTTTTGCATGTTTACACTATCAGTTTTGGCATTTAAGATTTTTATACTAAACTAATTGACCAATTTTGGAAAGATCTTTGTGTTAAATGAGAAACAGCTCTAACTCTAATTTTATTCTCCTGCAGGCAGATATTCAGTTTTGCCAGTATAATTTCTTGAATAGTTTGATACTTTGTCAAAAATTAGATGTTCAAAGATGTGTGGGTATCTTAGTTACTGTTTCATTGTTATAAAGAGACACCATGACCAAGGCAAGTATTATAGAAGAATGCATTTAATTAGTGGCTTGCTTACAGTTCCAGAGGGTTAGTTCCTGATCATCATGGCAGGAAGAAGACAGGCAAGATGCTGGAGCAGCAGCTGAGAACTTTATATCCTAATCTACAGGCAACAGGCATAGATAGATAGATAGATAGATAAATAGATAAATGATAGATAGATAGATAGATAGATAGATAGATAGATAGGTGATAGGTAGGTAGATAGATAGATGATAGGTAGATAGATAGACAGATAGATAGATAGGTGATAGGTATGTAGGTAGGTATATAGATAGACAGACAGACAGACCAGGCCTGGTACTGGTTTTTACTTTTGAAACGTCAAAGCCCCCATTATCACCTAGTGACACATTTCCTCCAGGAAGGTCACACCAACTGTAACAAGGCCTCATCTTCTAATCCTTCCCAAATGGTTCCACCAACTAGGCTCACCCATAGGCCTATGGGGACATTCTCTAAATGTTCATTTGCTCGCCACTATTGTTATCTTCTTCATTATGGATCTGTAGTATAACTTGAGATTGAGTGTGATCTAAGGTGAGCATAAATGTTGCAGGTCTCTGGGCTTTTTTTTTTCTTTGCTTTTGAATTTTATGATTGATGAATTTTATGTTTCCTTTTTTATTTCTGGGAGAACACCACAGGAAGTTTGATGGAGATTGTGTTGAATCTATAGATTAACTTAGATAATATAGTTAGGCTCACAACATTAATCCTGCTAACTTGTGAGTTTGGAGGTCCTTAATCTATTGCCTTCTTTAATTCCTTTTTTATGTCTTAAAATTTTCATCATAGATGCCTTTTATATTTTTGCTTATCTTTACTCCTAGGTGTTATCTTATTTGTGGAACTGTAATAAATGGGCACCTTTTCTAATTACTTTCTTGGCAAGTGTAGTATATAACAAGGGTACCGATTTTGTATCTTTTGACTTTTTGTATTTATCAGATTAAAGTGTTTTATAGCAGAATCTTAAGTGATTTTTAAGTATATAATTACATTATCTGCAAATAGGAATAAACTGATGTCTTCCTCCCTCATTTGTATTCATTTATATCCTTTTCTTGTCCTAGTAATGTAGCTAAGATTTTCAAATGCTATACTGAGTCAGTGGAGAGAGTGAGTACACTTCCTTGACTTAGGTTTAGAGGCAGTCCTGTTGTATCTTCCCCATTTAGTAAAACATTGATTATAGGTTTGTGTGGTGCTTTATAGGTATGACCCCCATAGACACAGGTGTTTGAATGCTTGTGGAGGTAGTGGAGTAGATGTGGCCTTGTTGAGGGGAATGTGTCACTGTAGAGGTGAACTTTGAGGTCTTTTATTCTCAAGCTATTCTCAAGTTATGCCCACTGGGGGGGGGGGACACAGTCTCCTTCTGCTATAGGTAGAACTCTCAACTCCTGCTCTAACACCATGCCAGCCTGTATGCTGCCATGGTTCTTGCCATCATAATAATGGACTAAGTCTCCAAAACTCTAAGCCAACCACAATTTAATGTTGTCCTTTATAAGAGCTGTCATGGTCATGATGTCTCTTTAGAGCAATAAAACCCCAATTAAGGCATTTTGTTATATATAGCCTAGTAGGATGAGATGTATTCCTTTTATTTCTAGTTTCTTTAGGATTTTTATTAGAAAGGGCATTTAAAATTTGTCAAGTACTATTTCTGTGTCTATTGAGATGGCCATGTGATGTATGTCCTTAAGTCTATTGATAGAACATGTTACACTTAGTGATTTGCATATATTGAACTAACCTTGTATTTATGGGATGTCACCAATCTAGTCATGATGTATGAACTTTTTATTATGTTCCTGTATTTGCCAGGGATTTCCCAGTCTTATTTATCTTTTCAAAGAATCAAGTATTTGTTTGGTTGATTCTATAAATTGTCATTTTTTTCTATTTTATTAACTTCTATCCCAGTGTTTATTATTGCTTACCATACATTGCATGTGCATTTGCCATAACCTTGTTTTTTTTTCTAGAACACTGAGGTGATTTATTGATTGATTGATTGATTGATTGATTGTTGGTTCTTGTTATGGTTGGTAGCATTTTGGATAGTCTTTAATTCCTCACCTGTTAAGGATTTGCTGTTTGTTTTGATGGACATGCTAAGTTGTCTTCCTACTACTCCTCTGTTCAGCTGTTTCCCCTGCAAAATTTCTTCTCTGCTATGCACCTGTGCTCGGGACTGACAATCTTTGTTCCTCCCTGTATGTAATATTCCTTTATGTGTCGTTTGCAGTGGTGGCTTGTGTTGCTTTAATTTATGCTTACCTTGTCGTGACAATATTTCCCCAACTATTTTAAGAGATGACTTAGCCGGGTGGGTATAGAGCAATCTTGCTCACCAGTTATTTACTTTCAGGGCTTGAAGCAGAAGCACAGCACTCATGATTTCCTGACTTTCAGGGTTGTCAACAAGGGATCTGACCTTACTTTGCCTTTTGCCTTGGCCGGCTGGCTCCTGCCGTCTTTTATAGTTCTTACTATCGTTTATTTGCTTTGTATTTATGACATCTTGATGATAGATATGGAGGAATTCTTCTGGACCCACAACTATTTGTAGCTCCAAAGGCCTCTTAAATGTCTATTTCTTTCTTTCTTTCTTTTTTTTAGATTTGAAAAACTTTTGCAATAATTATATTGAATAAATTGTCTTTGTCTTTTCTCTTCTCTCTGCAAATGCGTAGGTTTGATCTTTTGAATATAGGCCGAAGCCCTTGATAGTTTCAGTCATGTTTATTAATTGATAGTTAAGAATATGTTTTGATTTATGTTGACTTCTCTTCTGTTCCTGAAATCCATTCTGATTTGTCATGTCAATAGATAATGTTTCCCAGTGTGTTATTTCATTTTATTGATCAAATCTTTAATTTCCAAAATTTCTGTTTGGTTCTTTTTGAGAGTTTCAATTTCTTCCCTGAAGTTTTTTCTTCATGTTTTTTTGAACATCTCTTCCAAATTACTGATCATTTCACCCACTGTGGTAACTTTCTGGCCTAGGTTCTGAATTGATTTCCTTACTCTGTTCATCTGCTTATTTGAATTCTTTATATGGTTATTGATCTTTTTTTTAGAAAGTAGGACTCTGAAATCTTTTTCTGGCATTTCAGCCAACTTATTATCTGTGGTTTGGGGCATTGAGGAAGTGAGCTTGTGGAGACATCATGGTGGGTTGTTGTCTTGTATCTTTGTGTTCTTTTGGTTGTGTTTTGAACATCTGGTGGGAAGAGTGTGCTATTCAGTTGTTATGTTTTCTCCTTTTCCTATTATTTGCTTTGCTGATTTTATTGGACATGAGTTCTCCTGGTGAGTTTTCCTTACTTGGAATTGTGTTCCCTCCTGCTGTTTAGAGGAGCGGCTGATTGTAGTAATATGCGGAGAGATTTAACAGTAAGCAGTACTGGTGTTGGCTTGCAGTGGGAGGCACATGCGCAATTCCGTATGTCTCCAGTGAAGTTCAGAGGGAGCCGGGGTGCTGGTTGGGAAAACTGCAGTTTAAAGGTTTTTCTTTTTATAAGAGCTAGGGGTATAGATGATATTTAAATAGTGACATTAAGAAGGGATGTGACAAACAGAGAAGATGGAATAGAGTATGAATGAGAAAGAAAGAAAAAGAGTGTGAGTGAGGGGCATGAGGACACCGTAGAGGAAGCCCTGCCAGGGGAGAGAAGGAAGAGGGTGTCGTGTCGTGAGGTCTTGTCTGGTAAGACACGAGTTAAAACACAATAATGCAACAAAGAATGAAATTGTAAATTAGTAATAAAAACAGGAATAAAAACAGTTGAAAGATAGAAATGAGCAGTCTCGGGGCTGGAGAGATGGCTCAGCAGTTAATAAGCATGGACTGATGGCTCTTCTTGAGGATCTAAGTTTGGTTTTGGTTTCAGTATCTTACAACTGGAACTTCAGCTCCAGGGGTTCATTACTCTCTTCTGGCCTCTGTGTTTACTGTATACATGCACACACACACACACACACACACACACACACACACACTTTTAAAAAATCTTTAAAAACAAGTAATCAAGAATATAATTATGTCCTCTATCAGTAATTTGTCCTCATTGTGGTCTAGTTTCATTCTCCTGCATGTGGATGTCCAAATTCCCCATTTCCATTTATTGAAAATATGGCCCTTGTCCCAGTGTTTGTCCTCAGTCTTCTGTCAGTCACCAGTTGGCTATATATGTTTGGTCTGACTTCTGAGCTCTCTATTTTGCTTTATTTGTTTATGTGTGCTTTTAAAATGTCAATACCATACTGTTTTGATTCCAATAACTTAGTAGTGTCATGCTTCCCACTTCATACTTTTTTTCCAAGATGGCTTTGGCCACTGCTTTTGTAGTTCTCTATAAATTTAGGATCATTTGTTGTTGGCATACAAAAATGCTTTTGGAATTAGCACATAGTTTTTGTATCCAGAATCACTGCTGAATTTATTTATTCTGTTTCTCAGTAGGATTCAAGAGTGATCTAAATGTAAGGCAATACCATCTGGGAATGGTGATTTAGGCCTTATGTTCCAATTTCTATGGCATTTCTTCTTCCTCTTTCCTGATTGTTTTGGCTAGAATTTCCAGAAGTCTGTTGAATAAAAATAATGGATGTGGGCATCTTGTTCCAGATCTTAAGAAAGCCTTCAGCTCTTCTTCACACCAAGTGAGGTTAGCTGCTGGCTTATAAGTGATCCCTACGAAGAGGTAATTTCCTTCTGCTGTGTGGCGGCCTCTTTTAGGTTGGGCAGGACCGTCACTATCTTTCCTTTGTTTTAAACACTTCTTTGGAGATTTATTTATTTAGCTGAGGCTAATTTGTTATTTAAAATAAATATGTATATGAGTATGTGCTTGAGTGTTTGTGTATCATGTGTGAAAGAGGGAATGGAAATAAAAGGGAGTGATGGATCTCCTCGAATTAGAGTTATGGGTGGTTACGAGCCACCATATGGGTGCTGGGAATAGAAATCTGGGTCCTTCCCAGGGGTTGTAAGCAGTCTTAGTTGATGATCAATCTCTTCAGCACTCCCTGCCTTTCTTTTGTGTGCATGATGGTGCACATGTATCCTCATTCATGTGCAGGATGGAGGACAACATCACCATTCTCTCTCTCTCTCTCTCTCTCTCTCTCTCTCTCTCTCACACACACACACACACACACACACACACACACACACACACACACGATTGTTCAATAGTTCTCTACCTTAAGTACTGAGATAGAGTCTTTCACTGAATCTTAGCCTTACCAATTTGACTGGACTGGCTGACCTCTCCAGTACTAGGATTGTAAACCTATGTTATCATGTCCTACCCACTTTTAAAATGTAGGGCTTAAACTCGGGTCCTATTTTAATTGGCTCTATCTATCTATCTATCTATCTATCTATCTATCTATCTATCTATCAGCTATTTTTGCCTTGATAGAACACTGACTAAAGTCATCTTGGGGAAGCAAAGGTTTGGTTTTATATATAATTTATCTGGCACTGAGAGAAGCCACAGCAGGAACTCAAGGCAGGCAACTGAGCAGGAGCTAGAGCGGAAACTGCAGAGGAACCTTGCTTACTGCTTTGCTTCCCATGGTGTCCTGGCTGGTTTTGTGTGTCAACTTGATACAAGCTAGAGTCATCAGAGAGGAAGAAGTCTCGGTTGAGGAACTGCCTCCATGAGATTCAGCTGTAAGGCATTTTCTCAATTAGTGATCAATGGGGGAGGGTCCAGCTGACTGTGGGTACTGCCACTCCTGGTCTGGTAGTCCTGGGTTCTGAAGAAGCCATGGCAAGCAACACCCCTCCATGCCCTGTGCACTAGCTCCTGCCTTCAGGTTTCAGCCCTGCTTGAGTTCTTGTCCTGACTTCCTCCAGTGATAGATTGTGACCTGAAGTCTAAGCCAAATAAACCCTTTCTTTCCCAACTTGCTTTTTAGTCAATTCCTTCAAAGCAATAAAATCCTGACTAAGACTCATGGCTTGCTCACTTCTAATTTTTATACATCTTGGGACCTTCCAGAGGGAGTACCACCAACACTGGGCTTGGTCCTCCCACATTCAATTACCAGATCAGAGAGGTATCCGTAGGCCCTTTCTCTGTTGGAGGAAATTCTTCAGTTGAGATCCCATCTTCCAAGATATGTCCAGCTTTGTGTCAAGCTGACAAAAGCAGCCAGCATGGGCCTGCATGGTTGCAGAACAATAACCTCACGGACTGAACATCCGGCTAGACCATTGCAGTCTTGAGATGGACTGGCTGTGAGGACTCATGTGAGCCCTTCTGAGGTTTGGTCTATGAACACTCCACTATGAACATAGTAGGAAACCATGAAGCTCACGAGTCTCTTAGGAGACCTCCATGAGTGCCTCTTGCAACTCCTCCCCTCCTTGAATTCTATGAACAGATCCAGGAGAGAAAAATCTCAGAAGAGCACATGGAGTTCCTATCTAACCCAGGAAGCACTGGTAGGGTACTGGGTCTCTGGGGTTGGAAGCAAGAACCAGTAATGTATAGGCGTTTCTTTAATATGATCACACTTGCATCTATAGATTGATGGGGCTAATGATGTTTGGAGAGATGTCTACTACCAAATTAGTTAAACTCAATTATTTGCAATTTCAAGTTTCATTGACTTAAAACACATTTGCTTTCTCTTACATTTGAACCTGTCATTTGTAAAATAATATGCCTGAAGTCATTGAGTTTGCATGCTTTTTAAAAAAATTTTTTTTAGCATTTTAGAAAGATACTTTCATTAAAACAGAGGTAGGGAATCCCCATAAAAGCTGTATATGCACCAGCAACCAATGAGCTTGTTGGGGCTATGGAAAGACATTTTGAATTTCTTTTTAGTACTTGTCTGGATTCATCAAAGCTCCTTAAAGATCTCACTAATAGCTGCTCATAGCCATTGACTAGAATCTTGAAATAACATTTACCCCATCATTTTCTGATCAAAGCCTTAACCTCACACAAGAACAACTATTTACTCAGAGAAAGACAGGACAGACAACTAGGTGGAGACTTGCCCTTTAGTGACCAATTTATCCCACTTCTCTCCAGGATTCCCCAATACGAACAAAAAGTGTCCTGCTCCTCTAGGACCCTGAGTGAGATTTCTGTCTGGCCCTGTAATTTAACTCTTCACCAATCACAGTGGGTACAAGTTTTATGTCCACAGACCTACCTCTCTTGTCAATATGGATTATACTTCTGAGCATACAGACAAAAATTCCTGAGGTGGACACAAGGTACCTTCCTCATTATTCAATTTTTAAAATTTATACATAACAGCAGAGTTAATGTGAACAAGCAAAAATTGTCATCTAGGCATTTCCAGGGTGGGTAAGATTACATATTTTCTGGGTTACTATGTCATTTGTGACAGATATGTACAAAAAGATAAAGATAAAATGAATGAAGAAAGAAAGGAAGACGGTAAGTATTTGGTCTTCTTGTAATTGAGATGGTTAACCATAACACTATGAAATAAAATCCCCAGAAAGCATTTAGTCACAAATTGGCAGAAATACTTAAAACTTACTATGGAACAGACAGGGAAGTTAAAATGAGAAATATTTGTAGTGCCAACTCTAAAACTTCTAGCTGATTGTAGATGGAAAGTCTAGATGCTACTGCATGCAATGATGTGACATTAGCAACCTAATTTATCCGGGTCACTTGACCATAAGCAGACAGGAGAAGAGGAGAAATTGACATCTAAACTTTATTTCCTTCTCAGATTATGAAAACAAAGAACTTCGAGGCAGGTTGTAACCTAACTAAATTGGTTGGTAAAACCAATCACAGCTTTATAGAGTCTACACTAATGCTGGGAAAGATAAACCCAGTAGATAAGCTCGGTAGGAAAACCACCGACACGCCAGGGTTAAATGAGAAAAAGAAGTTTCATGATACTCACTGTTTACAACCAACCCTAAAAAAATTGGTCACAACCCCTGAGATGCTCAGGCCACTGGGGTAGAATTGTCAGGGCTTTGGGGGCAGTTGGTGGATGGGGATGGCATGAAGAACAGTTGTGGGGTTGGAACCCACGCCTCTGTGACCTTTGACCTTTTCTGGGATCCTGAAGTGTTACCAGTTAATTCAATTTTAAGGTCTCAGGTGGCATAGACATACTCCTCTATTATCAGTCTCCCATTTATCTTCCATCTCTGTAATTCTCAGGGGTGTCTTCCTCTTCAATTCTACTTTTTACCCTGAACTTTCCTCTCCATCTTCCTCACTGTGTTGCTGGTACCTCAGCCCCCTACCTGGCATTTATGCCCCTAACCACAGCCCATTTCCCATCTGGAAACATCAGGAGTTCTGCACCTCTGACAGGGTATACACATAACTCCTTTACAGCATCTCCCATTTCCACATTTCTTCTGATACTATTTCTCTTTCTTTTCCCAATATTCCTTCTGTTTTGAAGCCCACACCAAGCATGATGGTTTGAATCAGAATGGCCTGCATAAACTCATATGTTTTAATGTTTGGTCTCCTGTGAAGAAGTATTTAGAAAGGATTAGGAAGTGGTGCTTTGGAGGAGTTGCGTCACTGGGGGTGGGTGGGCTTTGAAGCTTTAAAACTCCCATGCCATTTCCAGCTCACTCTCTCTGCCTCATATTTGTGAATCAAAACGTCAGTGCACAGCCATTGCTCCAGCCCCATACCTGCCTGCCTGCTGCCATGTTCTCCCACCATGAGGGTCATAGACTATAATCCTCTGGAACTGAATAAGTTACCTTTGTCATGGCATTTATCACAGAAATTAAAAGTAGCAAACACCTAGCTTCCCAGTCTTCCCTGAACACAGCTCCCTACTGACATCTCTCTGTTGAACTCACCTATCCCTCAGCCTTCTCAGTTAGTCTTCTGATGTCTTTCAAGACCGGCCTAAAATCATTGTTGTTCATTAATAACTATCCTCTTAGCCATACCATGTGTGCCTCTACTGCTTAGGTTCAGTTTGTGGTTTTGAAGCTGGAGATAAAAACTTTTCAAAGGCTTGAGCATCCTCAATCATTCAATGCTGTCCCAGCTCCATTGATGTTCATGACAGTTTCCCCTTACACATGGTCTAGCTGAACAGTCTAGTGAATACTGTTGGGAAAGCTTACAAAAGTCTACATCTTTGTGTCCAAAGAACTTCATAACTTCTGATAGCTACTATGTTGCAGGACACTCTGTGACTTCAGCTGTGTCGTTCCTAACCAGTGCTTCCAGGTCTCTGAACAGTTCTAATTCTTTCATAATACAAAGTCTGTCCTAATCCTTCTCAATAAAGGTCACCCCATGTAACCACCTCAAATCCCATAAAGAACACAAAGGTTTATGTATGAGCTTAGTTGTTCTCCACAAAATCCTCACTCCTTAATTTCTTCTCTTCTATACACTTGCATCTTTCTCTAGACCCCAGCATGGCATTCTCCTCCTCACCTTCTCTCCCCACTCCCACTCCCATAACCCACCCCTGTTCCTCAGCTCAGGAACCTTGCTCTTCACATCCCCCTTTCTTACTGTATCTTTAGAGTCCTTATCTCTTGGTGGCTCTTTCCCTAGCCTCTAACATGTAATTCAAATCTCCAGAGCCTTCTTTTTTATTATAGAATAGAATATAGATGGAATATTATAGAATATTCCATCATTCTTTACATGTCAGAATATCCTGCTTTCTAAACCCATGATAACTGGACCTGGGACTGCAGCACTGTTCTCATTGAGTTTCCTGTGGGGAACCTTGTTTTTGTCTCAAAGCAAGCCTCTTGGCCATCTTCAACATTGGGACACTCCTACTATTTGAAACAATGTTTAATTTTCAGTTTATGTATATTTGTGAGAGTGTGCCTGCATGTGTTTGTGTGCACTGTTGATGTGAGCAGAATCCCATGGAGGCCAGAAGACTGCATCAGATTCAGAACTATAGGATGTGGGTTCTGGGCACTGAAGCCGATTCAGCTACAAGAGCCATAAGTGCCCCTAACTCCTGGGTCATCCCCCATCCCTGCTTAGACATTGTTGTTGTTGGATCAAGATCACATGTGGCCCAGCATGGCCTCCAAGTCCTCTAGTAGCCAAGGATGGCCTCAGATTCCTGACTCTCCAGCTTTCACCTCCTGAATGCTGGCCTCATAGGTTAATGCAGCACTTGCTAGGGATCAAACCCAAGGTTTCATTTATACCAGGCAAGTACCCTACCATATACTGAGCCGGACATGCTGTTTTTAAGACTTCTAACCCCATTTGTTTTTTTTAGTGGCAGTACTGAGATGACCTGAGCATGCTGAGTAGGGATGCCCAGTTCGGCCTTGCACACACTCTTCTCAGTTCGTGGAATCCTCACCATTCTCTTCCACTTTCTCCAGCTAGGGAAGCATATTCCACGTATCTTTCAAGTTCCATTATGGACACACCTTTTCCGAGCTGCCTTGGCCAGGCTGAACCTCTCAGTGTGCTCTTCTGGTTACTAAGCTAACTTTACTTCTTCTCCAAGCTGAGCTTCCAAAGTAACCTTTCTGTCCCAAAGTCTCTGATTTAAAACCAGAAGCAGATATGAATAAGGGACCCCACACATATCCCTTGCTGACAGCCCCTTTGCCCTGTTCTCTATCTGCACAGGTTGGGGGACTTGATGATTTTGTCCCCCTCTCTCTCCCTTCGCTTTCTTCTTCTTTATCTTGTCCCTCCATTTGAATGCATTTTTAATTCTCATCGACTCTGCTTAATTAGCATTGATTCCCAGCATTGAAGCCAGCCTCTCACAGGTCTTTACTATGTTTTTTTTTTAACTGTGACTGCATTTTATTTTTTCCATTTATTTATTCACTTTACATCCTGGTTGCAACCTCCCCCTCCCAGTCCCCACCCTCATGAGGCCCCTCCCTCCTTCCCCCTCTCCTCTTTACCTCTGAGAAGGTCCTTTCCTAGGGAATCAAACCATGCTGGCACCTCAAGTTATGACTACATTTTACATCTTTTTCCAACCTGATCTATGAGATGGTCATTGGTTTTCCTTGAATGGATAAAATAGATAAACTACAAAAGACATGACCTGTCATGTTTATATACATGTTTATGCTTTGTAGAAGTCCAGTATGTAGGCTTAGATTCACATGTAAACATGTAGTCATATTAAAAAGGAAAAATTAAACAGAAACTATGTGGCCAGTTTCAAGATTGACTTTCAGTTTATACACATGTAAGTGTATGCCTGCATGTGTTTGTGTGCACTGTGTGTGAGCAGAATTCCACGGAGGCCAGGAGACTGCATCCAATTGATCAGTGGACTCTCAAATAAGAATCACCATTTCAGCAGAACTGAATGCCATTTCACCAGCCACCTTTGTTAGGTCCCGATTTATAAATTTTTCAGAAAAAGTATTAACTAAGGAAGTGGACCGTGATGCCACCCAAGTCCTGTCTGTAATCAGAAAGATCTCTCCAGCTGTGGCCCTCATCTGGCTGGCATTTTCCTATTGCTGCTCACGTATTAATGGCGCTGGTGCTACTGATACTTCTGTCCCCATCACCATGCAGATTGATGGCAAAATGGTTCCCGCCAATACAGCTTTTAGATGTCGTCAGTCTAGACACAGGCAGGAATTACTGGAAACATGTCTCTTTTCTTTATTTCACCGATACGTTACCCTTCTTACCCTTTTGCACTTAAACCTCAGCTTCAAAGGGGCAGACGTGTCTTTCAGCTTTGATGATTTCATGGGGACGATGGGTTTTGTTTATGCTGTTACTCTCAACTACATTTGGCCCCTTTCTCCTCTCCCTATATCTTCATGCATTAATGGAATAGGGTTATCCAGATGGCTAGATGGCTTTGAAGGCTGCCTGGAGTATTTCACATATTAGATGTTAATAGATGGAAGGCTACTTTTGGATTCTTTTTAAAAACTACATTTTTCTTTTCTCTACATCCCTTTATCATCATGTACATGTTATCTATAGAAGGAAGAATATGGGACATGGTCTGGCACTCATTCTAACATGAAGAACAAAGAGAAAGCCACCATTCATCAATACAAGGAAATAACTGGGGCACGAGTGGGCCGACGGTAGAGGGAGGATTCAGGAGGCGTTGAGAGATGCTCTGAAGTGATAAGCACCGTCGGTGAGCAGTGGGAAGCTTGAGGGTGTGGTCCTGAATGATATTTTGAGGAAAAATAGGAAGCATTTGAAATATTGAGACTTTGAGAAAGAAAGATGACTGATTTACAGCAACTTTTATAACTGTAAAGATATTTATGAGTCTACATAATTGGGCCAAATTTAGCCTCTTTTGGTTCTGTTGCCCTGTATTGGGTACATTTGGAAGGAACATTTACATATTAAAAATAATTGATGTTTCTCTTTGCACATGTGAGTATATTTTGACCACATATGGGCCATTATATGTAGATAAAATGTTGTGTTTTTTTCTCTTGAGAACATTCATAAATGTGTAAGTTAGGGAGAGAGGTAGGAAAAATCTTGCCTCTAGATGAGTTTGCTCCATGTAATCTGAAAATGAAATATAGTGTCTTAGTCAGGGATCCTATTCCTGAAGAGTATCATGACCAAGAAGCAAGTTGGAGAGGAAAGGATTTATTTAGCTTATACTTCCACATGGCTGTTCATCACCAAAGGAAGTCAGGACTGGAACTTAAGCAGCTCAGAAAGCAGGAGCTGATGCAGAGGCCACGGGCGGCAGGGGGTGGTGGTGGTAGGGATGTTACTTACTGGCTTGCTTTACCTGGCTTGCTCAGCTTGCTTTCTTGTAGAACCTAAGACTAGCAGCCCAGGGATGGTACCACCCAAAATTGGCCCTCCTGCCTTGATCACTAATTGATAAAATGCCTTACAGTTGGATGTCATGGAGGCATTTCCTCACCTGAAGCTCCTTTCTCTGTGCTAACTCCAGCTTGTGTCAAGTTGACACAAATAACCAGCCAGTACATGAGGCTACCCACATCTTGAGCGTAAGGGAAGTGCCTGGTGGAGATGAAGCTCTGGAGTGAGTTCTCATTGGGGAATGAGCTATTCAATAGGATGGGGGCGGTGTTCTCTCCTTTTCCCTGTCTGGCTGCAGTGAGCATTTTAGTAGTTTCTGCTGTCTTCTTTTCAGACCGCATACTTATGATGGTCAGTTATAGTGGGTTTAGGACATTTTGTCCATTGCTGGATAACAATGAATATATTTCCTTTTATTCAAACCAGTGAAGGATAAGAAAAGTCTTTCTGAGCCCTTTGTGGAAAACAGATGGTGCTTAAGAGAGAGAAGTGACAGGTGAGTCCAGTGATCTAGATAGTATGGTGGGAAGAGGGTAAAGCTATGTCTTAGACATACATTGGTACAGCTCTTCATAGCAGGATGAGATCATCAGAGAGCTGAGGTAGTGTGATGATCATATTCTTCCAAGTGGGTATTGTGCGTGACATTTTATCATGTTTTGGATTTAGTAGTGTCAAATTGCGGCATTCAATATCTTTTACATTGTCTTTCAATTTAAAAACATACACAACTTTTAATTTTCCCCTATTTTATTGTTACATAGTTTCATACATAGATATAGAAAGTTTTAGTCATTTTAACCCTCCATTTCACTCTCATCCTCTTTTCCTCTTCTAATGAAACCTTTATTCTTCTTAACAAGACCCCCCTTCTTTCATCTCTTTTGTGTGCATGATGTGTGTGTGTATGTGTGTGACCCACTAAATTAATTAGGGTTGTTTGACAGTGTAGATAGGATGCGATTTCCTAGAATATGAGCAACTTGTCAGTGGTCACACCACAAAGATACTCCCTCCCTCAGAACCATAAATGGCCACATGGCATTTCCTGACAATTGGGTTGCAATGCAACTATGTAAATGAGACATATTCCAGCATGAGATTTCTGGGTGTTCAATTGCATTCCAGGTCTATCTGGTACTTAGGTTAGGAAATACTGATTTCACTAGAATCTTTCCATGGTTGTGGGATGAAGTTATGTACTATATGAGTCCTGTTAATAACAATTCTTCTTCTAATTCTTCTTCTTCTTCTTCTTCTTCTTCTTCTTCTTCTTCTTCTTCTTCTTCTTCTTCTTCTTCTTCTTCTTCTCCTCCTCCTCCTCCTCCTCCTCCTCCTCCCTCCTCTTCCTCCTCCTCTTCCTCATTCTTTTATGATGATTTTGCAATTAAATTTATATGCAGAAAACTTAGCATGTTCATTTAACCTACTTTAGTGGAGAGTATTTTTTTGCCTCTGCCTTTTTCTAGTTTGGCAATGTGAGCTGATAACTTCTACCAGCTTATCCAGAGCATCTTTGTCTTCCAAGTTAACCAGTGCACGTCTTCCTGTGGACCAGTGCCCCAGCTTGGCATTCTTCTTAATGATGCTGTAGGGCACACCTATCTTGGGACAGAATCAGGGGCAGGGACCACCTTCCACCCTTTGGCTGTCTTTCTTTGGACGTCTTGCACAAACATATAATAAAAAATTAATCATCAGGTTGGGCTGGTATACAGGGATCTGCAACCAGGGCTGAGTCAGGAGGTTGGGAATGACTAAGGCAGAACTCACCAGACTGTTGTTCCCCTCCAAATTCCTTCTCAAATTGATAACATCTTCTAAAATCATTACTGCTATACCTACATATGTATATGTAAATGAAACCTGCTGAGTCTGTTGGATACTTGGGATTGGATAACCTATCAGGGAGTTCATTTCTGGAGACAACTGGTTCTCTCTCTCATTGGTTACTAGTTGCCTGGAGATCTTTATTTAGGGGTGGGGTCATGTGAAATTTCCCCCATCTACCTTGAAATGTCAACTAACATTGTCATTGTGAGGTCTTGTTTAGGCAACCATATTGTTGACATTTCATAGTGAACATTCCCTGCCATAGATAGAAGAGAGTATCTTGTAGCAGATGTCCAGTTGGGTCTTTGTTCTTAGACTATTTATGCTCTCTTCTTTGGTATCTGAGCCTTAGGTATCTGCGCCTTAGGTATAGGGGATATATTGCAGACATATCAATCAGGGTTGAAAATTCTATTGTCAGTTGTCCATGAATACTAACCTGCTCCCTACCTTGTGCCCCTCTCCCCACCCAAGATTAAACTTTAACTTCCAGGATTTCCCTTTTTATTTTCTCATCACATGTGTTCTCCTCATTCTTAAATCCTCCTGCCATGCTTGTCTGTTTCTTGTTAGAGACTTGATTCTAAAAGTTCATTTAGTGCTCTGAGGAGTCAGGGGGCACACCCATAAAATAATACAGCAACTCAACTTCTTGGTATATATAGTTTCCAGTTTAAAAATGGTGTTTGCGTGCATATGTATGGGTGTTTCTATATGAATGCACAAATGTATGCAGGTGCCTTGGGGCTTAGAAGAGAGTGTTGGATACCCTGGAGCTAGAGTTATAGGTAGACATGAACCAAATAACCTGGTTGGTGTGGCTGAACTGGAGTCTTCTGGAAGATAAGAAAGTGCTACTGAGTCATCTCTACAGCTCTGTCCAGTTTCTTTAGCAGTAAACCCCATGCAGGTTTCGAACACTAAGGTTCAGTGAAGCAATGATAAGAAGTTGACCAAATAGGAAGTGTATGTCATGAGAAAGGGTAGTCTACAGGTAAACTTGGATAGTAAGCTTTGGATCTAGGTTGGCTTTAATGGTAGCTTCTCCTTTTGTGTGGAAGTCAAGATGCAAGGCAGGCTAGAATACAGGTTCTGGCACAGACTCAGACTTATATTTTCACTATGGGAATTTGTCAGATGATTTTTCATCCTTGAAACTCAAAGGCCTTTTTAAATTTTTTTTTTTTGTAAAATGCTGAAACTTATGTTCACCTCATGAGGTTGCTTTAAGAATCAAAGGCTGAGGGGGTTTGCAGTCCTGTGGTGGGAGCAACAGTGTCAACAGGCCAGACCTCCCAGAGCTCCTGGGGACTGGGCCACCAACCAAAGAATACACATGGAGTGACCCATGGCACTGGCCACATATGCGGCAGAGGATGGTTTTGTTGGACATCAGCGAAAGGAGAGGCCCTTGGGCCTGAGAGTGTTCAGTGCTCCAGTATAGAGGAATGCCAGGGTGGGAGGAGAGGCATGGGTGGGTGGGGGAGCACCTTTATAGAGGCAGGGGGAGGGAGGATGGGAGTTTCCGAAGGGGAGACTTGGAAAGGGGAAAACATTTGAAATGTAAATAAAGAAAATATCCAATCCCCAAAAAAGAGTAGATATAATAATCCACCCCATTTGACAAATATTCTAATATTTCTATGCTCCAGTTTTTCTTTTCAACTCTTACCCTTTATTTAAGGATAGAGAAAGAAAGCAATAGTAAAGAATAAAAAAAGAATCAAAGATGGGAGAGGTAATCTGCGTGAAGCTATGGTAGAGGCATGGTCCATTGCAAGTGATGGACAAATGGTGGCCGGTAGTTTGGCAAGCAGTACCTGGTAGTGGACAATTCTCTATCTGGAGACAGATTGCAAAAGGAGAACTCAAGCTATTTCATTCTCCTCGTTCCTTCTGAGAACATGGCCACTGCCTGTCGTGGTTGTGATTGTGAGCACCTCAGGTGTGGAGGATGGGCAGCTCCCATTACTCCATGGGAACAGGTCTCCAGCTGGTATTGTTTCCTTTCCAAATCTAAGTGCATCTGTTGATGCTGGGGATTTGGGATGGAGCTTGTCCCAGGGGATAACAGAGGTGGGGGAGGTAAACATGAAGTGGTGTTTGGTAATACAAACCACGTTTCCTGGCTCAGCCACTTAGTTCTTCCCCCTGGGAAAATTTTACTGGTATTTTGCCTGACTGGGAGTCTGCACTTCCTGTTATGAACTGGTTAAGGAGATAATGATAACAGGATTATAAGAAATGGTAGTGAGACAGATCTCACGGTATGACCATGGAGAAGGGGCTCTGCCATCCGGAGAGATGATAAAAGCAGGTTGCTATTCTCATTTGTTTTGTAAAATGTTTATTTTTAAATGATAAAGCAGTGATGCCTTATTTTATGAATTTTGAAAGCCACAGAGATGTAAGAATTTTAGAAATGGTAAATGCTGCCTGTGCTCTGTGGTCATTACTATTGACAGGCTGCTGTTTTCCTTTTTCTTCATCTCTTTGGCCATGTGTACATTGTGAATGGGTGTGCAAGTGAGCATACAATCTTGAGACTTTTGTACAGCATTTAAACAAAACACACATACACATGTGCAATCTTTGTGTCTTTAGTAATGTCAAACAGCAAATAATTTCCTCATATAGTTATATATTCATCATTAAAGTATGTATTTATAGCGTATGTATCCAGATTGGAGTTTTGTCTCAGTTTTGATGTTGTATATGAAACTGCAATAAACATCCATTAGAACACTCCACATCTGTGTGGTTCCCTATCTTAATTTGTATTATTTATTCATTTGTGTACTTAATATGGTGTGTGCATGTGTGCATGTGCATGTGCATGCACATGCATGTGTGTGTAGAGGGGTGTGCATGTATGTAGCATACTGGTTGATTTCAGGTTTCTACCTCAATCACTTTCAACCCTCTTCCTTCACTGACTGTAGAGCTCTCCATGTTAGCTAGGATGGCTAGCCAACATTCCCCAGGAATCCACTTATCTCTGCACCAGTGTTAATCTCAGGAATTTACACACACACACACACACACACACACACACACACACACCACACCACACCACACACCAAAAACCAATAAACCAATTAACCAACCAACCAAATGAAAAACCAACATGGGTCACTGAAATGGCTCAGAAGGTAGCCTAATGAATTGAGTTTAATCACCATAACCCACATGCTATACTCTGGCATCCACATACTGATCATGGCAGATACACACACACACACACACACACACACACACACACACACACACACTAATTAAAAACAGCAAGAAAACTATTTATAGAGTTGAGCATACTGAATTTGAAGCCCGTGTTGGTGTTAAAGGCACATGTCTCCATGCTGCACTGTAATGTGAGTCCGAGAGAGCTGATCCCAGGTCTTCATGCTTATAGGGCAATCACTTTACCCAGAAACTATACCCACATAATTGATGGAAGATGATTTTACCCCTAAACATGATTCCACTCATTTGCCTATGCTGCTTTGTGAGAGTTCTCTTTTCCTTGTTTGAGATTTCATATGTGTGGGGAAGTATGGTTAGAACTACTTCCATTTATTATTTCTCCCCCAGTCTCCCTCTGTCTTAGTCAGGGTTTCAATTCTTGTACAAAACATCATGACCAAAAAGCAAGTTGGGAAGGAAAGGACTTATTCAGCTCACACTTCCACACAGCTGTTCATCACCAAAGGAAGTCAGAACTGGAGCTCAAGCAGGTCAGGAGCTGATGCAGAGGCCATGGAGGGATGTTACTTACTGGCTTGCTTCCTCTGCCTTGTTCAGCTTGCTTTCTTATAGAACCCAAGACTAACAGTCCAGGGATGGCACCACCCACAATGGGCCCTCCCTCCTTGATCACTAATTGATAAAATGCCCCACAGCTGGATCTCATGGAGGCATTTCCTCATCTGAAGCTCCTTTCTCTGTGATAACTCCAGCCTTTGTCAAGTTGACACATGAAACCAACCAGTACACTATCCATATCTTCCCCCAATGCCTGGCCCTCCTAATTCTCTCTCTTTTTCTGTCTCTTCCCACTATGCCCAATTAGTGTTATCTTCATGCATTAGTATTGAGTCTTTCACTGGGGTATTTGAAACCTACCAACAGCCATATTTTTCAAGAAGCGTGGTTCTCAGCCAATGGTGGGGCCTAGAGATCACTGCCATCTTTATTTTATGAACTTGTTGTATAGAATAGTTCTGATTTTGTCTCATTGTTATCAAAGTAACACAGTTTTGTCAGCTTGCCATAGGAAGTTTGTTATTGTTTTGGGGACAGTGCATATCTGCATATTTTAAAGGATGAATTTAAAAAAGTTTTGGCCATTTGCATTACTTTGTTAACTACTATAAATGCCTTTTGATCACAAATAGGATATCTTCCTTATTCTAAGTCAATATATGTGGGTATATGTAAGCACACTTATGTGTTGCATTATAAATGTATATGTGCATGTGCATATGTGTATCTGTGTTTCTGTGTGTGTTGTTCTATGAGAGTGTATATACATGCATTTGAGTATATGTACATCTGTGCTTGCTTGTATAATGTGTGTGTATTACAGTATATTGACTGTCTTAAGTGTTAAAGACATTTCTTCTCTTTTGTCATTTGATTTTGTGTTTATGGCATTACATGATAGGATGATGTTTTCATACTTATTATGTTCAACTCTATCAATACCGTTTTGATACTTTTCCTTATTTGTGTGTGTGTGTGTGTGTGTGTGTGTGTGTGTGTGTATGTGCATGTGTGTGCATGCATTCGTGATGGCTTGTGTGGAGGTCAGAAGCATGTAGAAGTCACTTCTTTGCTTTAAACATGTGGACCCTGGGAATTAAACTCAAGCAGTCAGGCTTGGTGGCACATGCTTCTACCTTCTCAGTCATTTCAGTAGCCTTTGTGGTAATATCTATCTGTCTATGCTTGGAAATTCCTGAGGTCAATTATTTTTTAAGGTCCATATTTATACTTTATTCTTATTTGTAAAACAAACCCTTTAATCCAGCTAGAATTTATTCTATTACAGCATATGAGCTACTATACAACTTAACATTTTTGTTTATGAATATATTTATTATTTATTACACAAATTAAAATATCTTCTTCTCTGGATCCAGTTTTGTAGGAGAGTACCAGAATAGAGCAGAGAAATGGTGGGGTGGTGAGTGGGGAATAGGCGGGGGTGGGGGGTGAAAGAGGACATATGGGACATATGGTGAGGGGGGAACGGGGAAAGGGGAAAGCCTTCGGAATGTAAACAAAGAATATAGAAAATAAAAAAAATGTAATAAAAAAGAAATGATTATTTTGTAAGCCAAGTGCAGAGTATATAAATAAAATTATTTCTTTTCTAGCTCTGCAGGCTGTATGAGACGGGATGAGTAGCTAGCCCCTCCTCACCCTGCAGGAGTCTTAGGTCCTGCTGTAGTGCAGAGCTAGCCCATTTCTCTCTTAAGAAAGAGGCACTTTTATGTGGATGCACTAAGGTCCTTAGTAAAGTCAGAGAGGCAACAATCTTCTGTTGATTGAATTTTAACTTAATTTAATTTCCTTGGCAATCCCAGATGGTGTCATCCCATAGCTAAAGGCTAAAAAGGGGCACTCTGCAAATGGAGGGAAAACACAGTGACTTATAATCAGAAACACAAGGCACGGAAACCAATGCTGCCCATCAACAGTTAGTCACAGTGTGGCTTCTCAGAGAACCGTGGAGTTGTAGACAGTGTTTCAAACGCCTTTGTCCACGTTTAGGCAAAAATGTCATTCCCAAAGGCTACTGCTGGGGTTAGAATCTAGAAGGGTGGGTTCAAAACCATGGGATACACATGGTGCAAGGAAAAAAAAACCCAGAATTTTCTTGAATGAAAAAAATCAATACTGCTTAAAACATGGTTTATTAAAGACAACAGAAATATATCTAATTCTGGCATTTTAACTCATTTCAAAGCAGGGACTGTCAAACACTGGCTTTGTCATTGGTTCCTTGATTTTGTCACATGAGAGTAGTTATTTAAAGGAAAGATCATTTTCAGCGTTTGCCATTTCATATTGCTTGAGGTTGTCTGATGAGACAGGATGATGGGCGTGGTGGTGCATCACTAGGGGATGCACTCTCTTGGGGGGAGCCAGGGAGCAGGGACATCTGAGTCATCCCAGGGACCTCAGCCTCTGTGTGGATTATTTATTCATCCTGTTAACAGCCATTTCCTGCCATCAGTGGAGGACGCCGATGAAGATGGAGCCAAGAGGTGTCTGGCCAGGGCTAAGTCTGTCTGTGTCAGTTCTAACCCACCCGCAGGACAGATGGGCAACTGAAGCAGCCCTCTCTTCAAGCTAGAAATGGCTCTTAGCACTCACTTCCCGCTCCCCACTGTGTCCATCTTTCTGAACAGCCCCTGAAGCCAGGCCTAGGCAATTTTTTGATCCTAAGAGACTCAATTTATGCTGTCTTTGTGGTCTTCATGGATGTTCAGAGTCAGAGTCAATGGGATATGAAGTCACTGTTGTTCAGTTTTTTACCCCACTTTTGGCAAATAAATGATACACATTCACAAAACATTTATGAAAACGCAACCCAGATAACAAGAGGATCTAAAGACAGCTGTCATATAGCTCCCCCCTTTTAATAGAAAACTGGCTGCTGAAAACACTGGAATTGTACCATTTCTATATCCTCATAACAGGTCAGGTGCCAAAGCTTGATAAACGAGATAGAACCACACAATGGGATCAAAGGGACAGCCAGCCCAGTTGATTTCCAGAGGAAAAGCTTACCAGGATACAAAGGAGAGGGAAAAAAAAACAATTTCTCCCCCGAAGTACAAATATGGGAGCTTGAGCCATGTCTGTGCCTGCTGTTGGCCGATGGCCCAAGCCCGCTTACAGAGACACGACGATTTGCTGAGCTGAGGGAACGGAAGCCACTCATTTGGATGAGAAGGAATTATACATTCCAATTACATCTTTAAAAATTATTTGTATTATTCAAGTGAAGCAGACTGGCCTCCTTCTGAATTACTTAAGGAATTTGTTCCATCCATCTGCCCCTCAGCGGCTGCATGTTTTCCAGTGCCTTCCTCTCCTCTCCTCCCTTTCGGGTGACTTTCTCCTACTCTTTCTGAATCAGAAGTCCCCTTGAATAATCTTCCTTCAGTGTCACTGGATCTCTTTCCCCTGTTCTATTTGTAATTCTGAGCCATATGACCCTCCTTGGGTGACATTCCTTAACTCTCTATGAGTGTATAAATGGCTGTTCAGTCCCAGGATGATTCCAAGATTATTGGCTACTTAAAATTTATTTATTTTATTTTTATGTGTCTGCGTGTTTTTACCTGCACATATGTATGTGTACCATGTGCATGCCTAGTATAAGTAGAGGCCAGAAGAGAGTGTTAACGTCCCCTGGAGCTAGAGTTGTGAGCTGTCTGATATGGGTCCTGGGAACTGAACTCAGGTTCTCCGCAAAAGTAAGACGTGCTCTCCCCTCCTGGGCCACCCACCTCTCCAGTGTTGGCTTAGTTTGCTGATTTCCTAAGATTGGATGCTGCCTTCTTCCTTCTGGCTTATCCCAGGTGGCTGTAAAAGATGTTAAACCCAGGAGAGGAGGTGTAAAAGGCCTGAGCTCTGATTCCTGGGAATGGATGCTTTTTTATGAGTTGATCCTGCCAGTTGAGGGCAATGAGACTGGTGCAGGTCTATGAGCCCTGCCTCTGGATGCATGGTTCCCAGCTGCGTATGTGCGGATGCAGGATGAACAGGGGAGAATTGGTAACTTGTATTAACAATAAATTTGGAGCTGGGGAGATTGCTCAGTCAGCAATGTCTTTCTTGGGCAAACATGGAGATCTAATTTCAATCCTCAAGATTCACATTTAAAAGGTGGGCATGATTCCTGAGGAACAATACCCAAAGTTGACCCCTGCCTACACACATATGTGTGTACCTGCACACACACACCTGCACACACACACACACACACACACACACACACTCACACACACACACACACACACATCCATACCCATCTCCTGAAAATTAGTTGAAAGTCTTAGCAGGCTGTGTTATAACTAGAGGACTTAGAAACACCAATCCCAAATTTCATATTCAGGTGCTCTGTAGACAACGATGTGGCTCAGGGTCCTGGGAAAAGTGAAATGATGACTATGTCCCTGCCAAGTTTTCCTGGTTGTGAGATTTTGAATGAGACCCTGAGCCTTCATAGTACGTGACATGCACAATGTTTAGCTATGTGACAGAGGCGCTGGCTAGGGGTGATAGCAGCGTTTGCAAGTAGTTGTTTTTCGCCTGGCATCATTTTAACTGCTACTCCCTTTCCTTCTGCTACTATCTAGTGATGTGGGTACTATCACAACTCGCTTACTTTTCAGTTAGGGAAATTAAGAACAGAGAGATTCTGTATCATATTTTCAGTGACCCAGCAGAGACAAACCTGACTCTAGGGTCAGAGCTCTTCTATGCTATACCACCTCCCTAGGAGCCTCTTGCATCGGTAAGTACTGAGGGTCTTGGGAAGTGCCAGTCTGTTCTTTATATTGGCTGAATTGCAAAGTTGCTCTAGGCGTCAATGGTAGCTGCTGCCATGATCAATGCAGCCGTCTATGTGGCTCTTCCTCCCTCTCACCTTGACAACCACTCTTTGGCTTTGCCAGGAGGCTATGGTACAGAGTTAGAGGATGGGTGAGAAGGTAGAAAGCACAGATCAAGTCTATAGGGTTCCCTTCTGAACACCATCTTTGCTCCTCATTTGTAGGACTGTCTATGAGTGCTACACACACACACACACACACACACACACACACACACACACAACTTCCTGTAGTCCTCCTAGAGTCAAATAGCCTTCTATTAGTCTATTTGAACTCTGTACTATTATTTCCATTTGCTTGTCTGCCTGTGGAACCAGAAAATGTTTATTATGGAGTCAAATACGAGTGATCATTGCCCAGAAACTCAGATTCAGGTTGTCCCAAGTTCCATGTTCCCATGTGGTAACAATTGAAGTTTTTTTTTTTTTATAGTAACAAAACAGTGGAAACCATAAATCAAGATGACTCTTTTAGATACTTCTCTGGAAACATCAGCTAGGTTATTTAGAGCAAAGTAGGGCAATTTCTGCTGTAGGTCTCACATGCCACCCAATGATGCTCTTAGTTTTTGTGTTGGTGGAAGACAAGGTCTGATTATATTTTCAAGAGGATTTATCTAAATGTCACAAGAATGTCAGATGTCCCAGTTCAGTTTCTATTGGTATAATAAGATACTTTGATCAAGCACAGTTTAGGGAGGAAAAGGTTTATTTCATCTTATACTTTATAGTCCCTCATCAAAGAATGCCAGGACAGGAATTCAAGGCAGCAACCTGGAGGCAGGAACTGAAAAGCTGTTTACTATCTTGCCCTCAGATGCATGTTCACTGTGTGTCTTCTCCTGTGTTCAGTATGCATTTGCCACTGGTCATCAGCAGCATATACCTCTCTAGAGGGATACAAGACTCACAGCTGGCAGAGGTTGTCTCCTTTGTTTTACCACATTGTTCCTCTAATTCTCCCAGGTGCCAAAGTCCTTTAAATAGTTCATCTGGAAATCCATGTTCCTCTGAGGAGCAGGAAAGTAGATTTTAGCTCAGATTTGCATGGGATGTTTTTCAAGAGTCTCAGTGTGTTGTGCACAGCCCTTACATGCCATCTTCACTAAGGCATTGGGAGGTTATGGAGCAGGAATCCTATTCCCCTTTCACAGATGAGGGTGCTGGGGCATCAGTCATTTGTCCTCAGCGACAGTGCCAACCAACAGAAGAATGAATAAGGAAGCCCTAGCCTTCAGGTTCTACGCTCAAGTTCCGTTTAGTTCACAGAATAAAGTTCTCTGGGGCATTCCAGGTGTTGGGACACATCACTAAGATCATGATAACAAGATGTTCTATTACAGTTTGGGGGCTGAATACTGCACACATTGGCTAAATTACTCTTCAGGATAACCTACTAAGTTGATACCTTTATACAGATGAGAAAACCAGAGCTAAGCATGGTTAAGCGGTCTGAGGACACATATCACGAGTGTGAAAAACAATATCTAAACTCCCATACTGAGACCCTGTGGTTCTATGCCCTTCCAAGCATAACTCCTCCTGGAGTCTAAGAATCTGTTGGATGAGGAAGGACTATGGACTTGGAAATCAAGATTTCCAAGATAGTAACACTGAGGCAGATAGGGCTACAGTCTAACTGGTAGAGGAGAAGCTATGGACAGTCTTTGGGCTAAGGGAATCAAGCCTAGGGAAACTCATTCTTAAATTCTCCATATGAATAAAAACAGCTATATCTTAGAATAACATGGAAGTAGTATGAGGACTTAATAACAAATAGGAGGCTTCAGATACATTTTGGGCTTATTCATCTGTCTGTCTGTCTGTCTGTCTGTCTGTCTGTCTGTCTATCCATTTGTCTATTGAAGTATGGTCTCATGAATCCTAGTCTGGCCTCAGATTTTTCATGTAGCTAAGGATGACATTTAATTCCTCATCCTCCTGCCTCCCTGTCCTGAGTGCGGAGGTTCCAGCATGTGTCACCTTGCCTGGTTATACACAGTGCTGGATTTCCTACACGGGGCTTGTGCTCACAAGGCAGGAATTCTCTCCTCTGAATTACTTGCCTAATGAGCATGTCTTCTGTTTGTATTTTCGACAATTTGAACTTTTTGATTCTGTCTGAAACCCTCCAGAGAATGCAACCTTAACAGCTTCTGTTGCCAGAAACAGTGGAAACATTTTGGAAATCCTGACTCAGCCAGTGCCCAAAGTCCACACCTCTATTCCTAAACAGGGCGAACGCAATGATCATGCAGTCCAGATTGCTCCATGCGACCACCGCTGCAGTGAGGCTGCTGCCCATTGATTAGCAATGGGCACATTTTCACCAAAGGCTCTGCCCTGCCTTGCTCTGCTAATCCTGTTTGCAAGCCTCTCCCCACAGAGATCACTACTTCCTAATAATGAATAAACTTCCACTTGTGAGTTCAAACTGGCAAATTGCCACCTGGCGTTTATTAGCTTTGGATTAATGGATCAAGACTCAAACTTTCTAGTTAAAAGAACAAGACAAGCCCCTAGGAATCAAGACTCTTAGAAAACATCCCCAGTTGCTTGGAATTACCATTTCTTCCGGGCCCAAGATTTTTTTTTCACTTTCCTTCTTCCTTGTAGGCTTTGATTTGTGAGTGAAGCAGAGGAGAGAATTTATTTTTCAGTCCTGTTGGGCAGAGACACTTTATTTTCAGCCTGGGAATTTTGAATGGGACTCAGATTCTGGCAGAAGTTCCTGTTTACTGTGCTAGAAGAGTCGTCTGGACAGAGACTAGTCTAGTCATTACATCTTAGGCTTGAGGGGCAGGTGGAGTCAGGGTGGGGATGGTGAGGAGAAGGAACCACTCAAGGGGCTTTGTGAATGATCTGAGACTGACCCAAAGGAGGCAACATTGTTTTTCTTCTTACTGCATGGCTGGGGTGGGGAATTCCTGAGAAATAAAGCTTGGTTCAGAAAGAGAAGGAGGTCTCTGGAAGGGAGTGTAGAAGAGGTGTGGTCTATTTAGGAAGTGTAGGTTCCTCATCCTTAGCAAGGGAAGGGTGGGAAGAGAGGCTTGAGGTGGTGAACACAGGTTCCCAGCTGGGATTTGCTAGTTATCTCTCCTTAGTGTCACTACAAACCCCATACTGCTGCAGCTGTGGAGGCTCTGATGTTGGGCTGATGAGACAGAGTTGACTGGGTGTGGAAGGGTCAGTATGTAGTTCTCCAGATTTTGCTCAGGGACAGATTGTAAGGGTAAGGATAATATTTAGAGCTGTATATTGGTAGCTCCAGTGACATTAGATCGAAGACTGTTTAAACTGGAGTGACCAAATAGCAGTGAACAAGGTTTCTCTATGTGGATGTCGGAGCCAGAGCATAGATAGAAAGAAATGAGCGATCAGAGCTATTCACAATGGGGAAGACAAACACCATCTAAAGGATTCCAGGGTGGAGGGAGAGACGAGGTAGCTCTGACTACAGGAGGGATGACATGGATCCTTGGCTCAGAAACTATAGTAGGGAAGCACTTGGGTGTTTATTAATATGGTATTTCTCTCCTGTTGTCCTCCCAAGTGTGAACTGGCTGAGTGTTCTGGGTTCTGATTGGAGAGACAAGAGGCAAAGAACTCATAGCAGTTTTTCTGGTGCATCTGGAGTTGATTGCTGAAAGAAAAGCGAAGGGTTCCGTTTGAGAGGAGCTCAGCAGCATCTCAGAGGGCGTGCAGTAGGATGTACTTAAGAGGTGATGTGGGCTCCTTGGAGCAGAACAATGATTACTGTGACCTCAAGGCAGACCCTGAACTCTACTAACATAAAGCTGAAAAGCCATATTTGAATCTTAAATCCATGGCAGTCATTTTAAACAGGGTGAAAATGTGGGAAGATCTTAAAGGATGCTTATATGCCAGGGTTCAAGTTAAAGAAAAATTCACCTTCTCTCCACAGTTCAGCTATTGGCTTATGGTAAATAGTCTTCAAACCTCTGTTGTTTTGTTTTGTTTGTCCGAGATGGGGATATGCGCCTCACAAGCCTTGGCTTTTCTCAAACGCACGGCAACCTTCCCCCCTCAACTTCCCAAGTGCTGGAATTACAGGCACAAACCTTTATCCCTGGCTTCAAACATGCCATACTCCCCACATTTCCTGGGCAAGAAAGGATAAGGATTGGGAATCCCTGGAGAAGAACTGGCAGGGGAGAGGAAGAGGAATGCAGTCTCACAATGGAAATTAGGGACAGATGTAATTCTTCTGGAGGAGAAATACCCAGAAAAGAGCTTAGACAGGAATTGGAGGCTGTGGTCTGGAAGTTCTGCTATCAAGCCACGACAAGTATTTCTAAAAGGGCTGGGGAGGAGGGGGGAAAGGATAATAACAGAACAGTACCTACTATTTAACAGGTGCTATACTAAGTCTTACTCTTCTGTGAATATTATATTTAAGCCATTATTCCTATGAGGTGGCTCTTATCAACACGCAGTTTTCAGATGACAAATCTAAGAGTCAAATAGCATATCCAAAGTCACAGGGCTAGTAATGATACAGTCAACATTTGAACACTGGTGTTTTGATATCAGCTGATCATTTCCTTAAAACATGGCTATGCTTTGATCAAAACATCAACAACATGCTCTCATAGCATTATTTAAATATTTAAATGTGTTTGATCTACCTTTTGCACAAGAGGAAACAGGATAAATGCCTCATCTGAGGTCACTTGGCAGATTGTGAAGTAGAAACCACGTGACCTACCACCAATATAGTTCCAAAGCCTTTGGATGAGCTCTGATAAGCTCTGGATGGAGCAGTTTGTGGCTATACTAAGTTGGCCCCAAGTGTAGGAATGAAGGGTCAAGCACAAAGGAAGAATCTTTGCAATTAGTCTGACATGGCTGTGAGTCCCTGCGATACCCATCCTAAGTGCCCTGATCCTCCTATGGGTCTGAAGAAACTCTTACTCAATTTATCAATTTATGCTTACTTTCTCTCTCTCTCTCTCTCTCTCTCTCTCTCTCTCTCTCTCTCTCTGTGTGTGTGTGTGTGTGTGTGTGTGTGTGTGTGATATGTGTGAGTGTGGGCATGCCTGCTATGGTGCACATGTGAAGATCATACAGAAACTTTTGTCTTCCACCTTGTTGAGGCAGGGTCTCTCTTGTTTTGCTGTGCTGAACACTCCAGGCTAGCTGCCCTGTAAGCTCCTGGGCGACTCTTCCATTTTCACCTCTCATCTTATTGAAGAAGTGCCAGAGTTACAGGTCTATGCCAATGCAGCAGGTTTCTGTGGACTCTGGGGATTGAACTCAAGTGACCAGGCTTGTCATCCACAGAGTCTTCCCCACGGCCCATGACCCCCTGCTTAAGACAGGAACCAAGTATGTTGTATATACTTAAGATTTTGTTGTAGATTCAATGAACCTTAGCACCATATGCAGTGAACATGTTGCATGCAGAATGGATGTTACAGGTTAGTCCAAGTGTCCTTGTATTGATGTGGAGGTGACCAAGTCATCAAAGTGTCAGATGATACGAAGGCTCAGATTAAAGCTCACAGTGTCTTCTTTGCATCCTGCTTGTGGTGGAACTTGCTATACTGATTTCAATACTTTCTTGTGTTTTTTTCCCCCTTAGTGTCAAATTGTTGAATATAAAAGCAAATATCACGTTTTCTAATTAGAGAAGAGAGACAAAAGCTTGCCTTTGCCTTTTCTTTTTTCTTTTTCAGTCCTGTTGTGAGTTTCAAAATAGAGTAAATTGGCCAGGCATAGTGGTGCACATCTACAGCCCCTGCACTTAGGAGGTTGAGTTAGGAGTTCCAGACTAGCCTGGGTTACATAGTGAGACACTGTCTTAAGAAAAATGATTTTCTAAGGGACTCCAAAGTGGAATTACACTGATTGCAGACTCAGTGAGTTAGATAGAAATTGATTGCTCTAGAACAGTCTCTAATTGATTAAACCCCATGGGTTTCAACATCAAAAGGGAATATGATCTCCCTGGCACTAAGAAGTGTTAATCCTGCCCATGTGGGAGTCTGGAGTAATAATTCCACAAGGGAAGAATGGATCTGTGGTGCTGGAGTCAGAAGACAGGAGTGCTTTGTGCACAGGGCAATGTCATCTGCCTTTAAAGGAATCGTCTATTGTCATGATATTTACTGATTCTCTTATGCTGTTCTGAGTACCAAATGTTGGGTCAGGTCTATGTGATGAAAGAAAGTAACATGAGTTTGCATGCTATGGTCATTGCTGAGTTTCAGAAAGACCTTTTATTCCTCAGTTTCCTCTTGTAAAGGCTGTTTCTTGCCATGATAGTGGCGAACATTTAGCTACCTCTTTGCTTATGTTGGAAATCATGCCATCAGTGTGTGTGTGTGTGTGTGTGTGTGTGTGTGTGTGTGTGTGTGTTATATGTATGCATGTATCTCAATAATATATATTATACATTCTATTGTCTCTATAATATTTCTATAAATTATTATCAATCATCTATCTATCTATCCATCCATCCATCCATCCATCCATCCATCTATCATCTATCTATCTATCTATCTATCTATCTATCTATCTATCTATCTATCTACCTGTCTGTATGTCTGCCATCTATCTACTGTCATCTATCATTCATCTATCTGTCCATCTTACCTCTCTTTCTTTATCATATATCTCTTGCTTACTATTCACAATAACCTAATAAAAGAGACTGGAGTTTCACCACAATTTTGTTTCAATAACCAACTTGATAGTCTTCCTTGCAGCTTATTTTACTTCAGGTAACCCTAGAAAACAGTGGTGTTTAGTAATGAATTGTTTTGGAGCCTTGCAGATATTGCTTTCTCCTTTTTGTGTTGATTTCATCCTCCTCACCTTTGGAAGTTCTAGAGGAAGAAAAGAAGAGAAGGCTCCAGTTCTCTGAAGTTTGCTTTTTGTTGGTCTGAGTTAATTTGTCTCTGGTTGATCGTGCCCTTGAATATTGGTATCAGGATGCATGGCTTTTGTAATTAGTAAATAAGCTAAGTTTTAGAAATTGGAACTGTTCCTATCTTTACTTTTAAATTGAACTTTATTTCCCTCAGTTAGTCAATAGGTTTGGTGAAATACATATTCCGGAGATTGGCAAAGAGTTTTTGTCTCTTAATGTTATCTCTGTAACCCTTCACCTGTAACCCTGTCATCCATTTTTGGTTTATTTTGGGTATTCATTTGCCCATCAGATATTTATTGTATACCTGTTGATAAGGGAAAAAAACTGACATTTACAAAACCCAGTATTAACTGTGGTTATTATATACAGGTAATTGCTAATCTCAATTGAGTTCTTACTGCAACCATCACAGTATTTAATGGCCTATATAATATACCCCATTTAACTTAACTGTCTTGATAACCTCTGAAGCTCTCTTGTATCTCTCTTTTAGGTGATCATCATGTGACCCACGTTCACACACTAGGTCATCCATATGCCCCTGGCTGGAACTATTAGCTCTTGAGACCTGTTTTCAGTGGCATCTATGGGCATACTTTGTGCTTCTTAGTACAGAATCTTATTTTCATACCCCCTCTCTATTTAAAAAATGCATTGTGCAGGTGCTAACTTTGTGGAGTTGGTTTTCTCCTGTCTTATGAGTTCTGAAAATCCAGTTCAGGTGCCTTTACCCACTGAGCCAACTTGACAGTCCATTAACCTTTTATTTTCCCCTCTCTAACTGTTAAATATAATTTCTGTTGTTTAGGATCTTCCCCAAATGTCATCTGCTAATGTTTTCTTGTTCTCCAATGGGTCTCATTTTCCTTTTCTGTTGATTATTTACCATCCGATATTTTATAGCCATAGCAGTAGCTACAATAAAGAGGAGGGAAAGAAAGGGAGGATGTGTAGAGGGAAGAAAGTTGGGGAAAGGAGAAGACAAGGAGAAAGAGGAGGAGGGAGGAACTATGATTCATCATGCATTTGGCACGTTTTATCCCTTTTACATCCAGAACCACTGTAGGCATGATATACCGTTGGCATATTTAACAGATGATAGAGAAAGGTTAGGAGTTGGGTCCCCAAATAAAATGCTTACTATAAAATTATAAAGATCTGAGCTTGTATCCAGTTTTGATCTCAGAAAGCATATAGATAATCCATCACATTATCTGTAATATAATCTATAATGCTGAGAGATAGAGACAGGCAGATGTTGGGAGATCACGCTAGCCAAAAAAGGGGTGAGTCTCAGATTCAGTTCAAAGCTCTGTCTCCAAAAAGTAAGGTGAGAGGTGATGGAGGAAGACATTCTGCCACTCACACACATCCTTACACATCTAGATAGTGAAATGTACCCATACATGCATGTGTTCATACAAACACACACACACACACACACACACACACACACACACACACACACCACATCCATGTGCATGCATGTATACAGAGGCTGGGACCATGTTTTAGCTCACTTAGTAGATAGTCCATAGTCTTTGACTATGAGAACTGGGTCATTCTTGCCTCAGAGTCCCTTTAGTAACTCCCATAGTACCAGAGCACACACCCGGTGTGTGCTCAATAAAGAGTTTTCAGTTGAGTGGAACAAAGGTAATTAACCAAACCTGAGGAGTGCTGTACACACTGCACTCAAGGGTAGATGCTTCTCATCCACATCTTTCTATATTGCCTTTCCAACCTGAGCCAATGCCAGGTATTCACATAGGAAGACCATATAGTGCTGGCTTCTAGCAAAGTCATGGGACCAGTCTTCCCAGTGGAACGTGGAGGTATATGTTGGACACCAGTTCCAGGCCTGGCTGTAGAATACCACTAGATCACTCCTGTTCTCTTCCCTCCAAACATGGATCCTCCAGTAGGAAATCCTGTGGTTCTGAGGACTAACATGCCTTGGCCTCTGACTAAGCCCATGAAGCCAGCACACTTCCCAACACTCTCAACTGCCTGCATTGGACAAGCCAATTGGACAAACTGCATGGGTGGGTAAGTTGAGATTTCAGGGTTGTTCCAGGAGCCACTAATACTTATTCTCATTAATCACGCCCTTTATGTGAAATCTTTAGGAAGGCCTTTCTGCCTTACATAGATAGGCCTATAATTTTGAGTGAAGCTTGCTGGACCCCCAAGCCAGAGTAGCAGGTGTGGCCATTCTGTAGATGTCAATCACTTTTACGTGATTCCACAAGGTACTCAGAGCCTGACTTAGGAAGAGGCCTAATGGAAGATTTACCAGATTTCTCTCTAGCAGCATAAGGATTTTCCAGATGACACCACAGCTACAATAGCAACAGAGTAACAAGAGAACTCGTGAAAGCATTTCCCTTTGGTCACTATTCTGCCCATCTTTCTATATGAGGTCTTTTTCTTTCCCAACTGTTTATGATGCTGGAAAAATTCTCTATGGCTTCCCTGGATGGCTCCAATATCTAAAGATGTCCCTCACCTCTGGATTTATTACTGAGCTTTTCTGAGTGGGGTCAAAGGGCATCCCAAGCCCCATATTCTGAGCCTCCTCCTTCCCTTATGTGCTCCATAACTCTCCTTTGCCACTTATTGACATTTTAGACACTTGATCTATGACTGCCTTCCCTTCCCTCCCCCCCTGTGTCCATGCCTTGGTTTCTAGGGACAGCAGGAATATATTATTTCAATAGTTAGGACCAGGCCCGCTTATTTAGGCTCTGTGAGTGAATTACCAGTAATTTGTTTTTGCATAGGTTCACATTTAAGACTTGAGGATTCAGCATAAGATTAAACACATTCTTAATGTTCTAGACCTAGTAACTTAAGAGTAGGACCAGGAATGAAGCTCTGCATTATATCTCTCTAATTCTTGGCTTTGTGTGCATCCCCTCCCTGGTCCTGGAAGGTAGGTACCACCTCCATGCCATGAGAAACATGCTCGGTCAGATGCTGGATGGGGTAGGAAGCAGAGCCAGGCCTTTGGCCTTACTTCTCTTTACCTGCTAAGGGCTGCCAAGGCTAGCATCCATGTCAACATAAATTAGAAAATTCTTTAAGATGAAAACTGGATCCAGGAGTTGTCAGTTTCTTAGAAAATCATTTGGCCTCACTGAAATGAGTGTCTGCAAACCCACACTCCTTGTCAACTCCTGGCCCTGCTCACCAGAGGTCACAGCCTGGGGTCAGTTATGTGCTGGACCAGAAGGGGCTGCTATGAATTCATGGGCTTTGAAGATCTGGTTTCTTTATTCTTCTTCAAAATCAACCTTTAATTCTGCAAAATGACTTAGAATATCGACTTTAAAAATCATCGGCTCCTGGGCTTTGGGGAGTCCTGATGGTATTGGGGACAATAGGCTAGCTCTGCAGTTGCCCAGCTCTGATCTTTGGAGGGCGCCTGTCCGTGATGGATTTTCTATTGCTTCAGGGTAAGGAAGAAAATAGGGACAACAGTAAGCTTTCTTAATAAAGCTATTTGTGTTCAATTTAAAGGTCTGCCTTTATCTCAAGCTCATATATATTTTATATTTTTTGATGTTAAAATGATAGGATAGATTTTTTTCCTTGCTCAATTCTTAATTGGTAAAATCAAAAGGTAAAATACCTCTCTCTATGTAAAGAAGATTTGCACATATACAAGCAGACATGTAAAATTGTTTCATGCAATCTAAATTTGGAACCCAGTGATTTAGCAGATTTTTTTTTGTAATGACCTCTGTCCTTTGCACAACGGGGTATCCTTTTGATATGTTATCAGTCTTGGGCAATCTGTTTTAACTTTATCTGAGCAAAATAAAAAAAATTATCTTTACCTTCATATCAATCAATTCCCATGTGGAAGAGATTTTTTTTCCTTCTGGCTATAGGGACTTAAACTCCCCCACCATCCCTTTACTACATATTTTAGGAAACCAGACTGACTTTATAAGAATTGCCCACAGGAAGTGAGTTGGTCTAGTTTTGCTGTTGGCACATAGAAATAGGTACATTGCTAAAATTGACATCAGATTAATTTATTTTCATGCTTAATGCAGTATTTTAGGAAAAAAACTGCATGAGGCAAAAAAAATCAAGGTTTATAATTCTATATTCCCAGATGCCCTTTATTAATGAATTAAACCAGGTATGTCATAAATAAATTACACTTATTTCTAACTTATAAACATTTTTGCTTTAACCAAAGACTTATGGGTTGGATAGCATCTCACTGCTTGGCTCACTGTGGTTCTTAAAATTTTGAATGGTAACTCTGAGCTGGAGCACTGGCTCGCACATACCCACCTCTCCCTGTCAGCTTCCCTCTGCTAGCATGCACCTCTAAGAGCCCACCATGGTCTTCCTCTGACACTCAGGAACAATTGGGACCATTTTGGTCTTTATTTATTGGAGCTGCATAATCTAATTATCTCTCATTAGTACACACCTGATTATTTCATTTATCTTTGTAAATGTGACAACAAAAGGCTCACTTTAATTAAGCAGATCAGCCATTAGCTCTTGTTTTATAGGAGTTTTAAACATCCCTGTCCTAATAGCACAGGGCACGATTATAATCAGACTCCCAGTACAGAATAGTGCAGAGGACAGTTTGATTTAGAACTCCATTTAGGTGGATGTTATGTAGGCAGAGTGACTCTCCAACAACAGAGCTGCAAAGAGCACTTCCAAAGCCAGGGCGGATGGGAGAGGACCAGGCCAAGACCTTCTCACCCTCATTACCATAAATGCAGTGACTTCATTGCTTTAAAATTTATTCATTCATAACAGTAGTTGTTATTATTTATCAATTACCTACTCTATGCTAGGTCTTGCTTGTTGCTGCAACTATGTTAGTCTTTTGTAAGTCTTATGATACTTGGTTGGAATAGCTACATCAACACAATAACCACAGCTCTCATCTTAGACTGAATCATAGACAGTTTTATTCTCCAGCCAGTTTGAGTGACTTCAGCCATTTGAGTGGCCCAGGAACACAGGTTTAGGTTAATCCAAATTCCATGCTCCAACATGAAAGCATTTCATGAAGGTTTGTTTGTTTGTTTGTTTTAATTTTATAGAACAGAGAAAATAGAAAATCAAGGCATGTTTAAAATGGTGGGTGTATCTGACAGGTAGCTACCTCTGTATGGGGGAAGCTTTTCTATAGGATCAAGATGCCATCTGATGACACTCTCAGCTTCTGGGTTGGTTGAAGCTGGTTGCCTGCTAAATTAATAGATTCTAAAAGACATTTTATCTATTGTCACAATATGTTAGGTCTGACTCATGGGGCCAAGGAGTGGCTGTTCCTGAAACCTAGAACTTAGCATGCAAGAAGGGAATTAGCTCTTAGACCTGCAACACTCTCATCTTTCTATAGTGCTCGAAATCTGATCAGCTAACTGGACTCTGCAAATATATTCCTGTCAGGAGTTTTCATCCACAGGTGTTAGTATCTTATTCCCATTTCATGGATAAGCCAGCTGAGGGTTAGAGGTTAAGTTACTTGTCCATGCATACATAGCCCAATAGTAGAGCTTTAAATTGATATTTCTACCTTGCATGTTGGTTTCTCTCTGTATTAGTCAGGACTCTCTAGAGTCACAGAATTTATGGAACATCTCTATATAGTAAGGGAAATCATTGGAATGCCTTACACTCTGCAGTCCAACTAATCCAGCAATGGGCAGCTGTTAGTGGAAAGTCCAAGAATCTAGTAGTTGCTCAGTCTTGTATGGTTGGTGTTTTAGCTGGTCTTCTGTATAAACTGGAATCCTGAAGAAGTGGGTTCCAACAGATGTGCTGGCAAGTCAGTGCAAGCAGGCAGAGAAGGCCTTCCTTCAGCCATTGTCCTCACATAGACCTCCAGCAGAAGGTATGGCCCAGATTAAAGGTACCGCCATGCCTGGACCTATGCTGTTCTTGGAATTTGCTCTGTCCCAGGCTGGCCTTGAACTCAGAGATCTGGCTGCTTCTGTCTCCTGGGATTAAGGGTGTGTACCATTTTACCTGGTCCTAGTCATTATGCCTCAAGATCCAGATCAAAAGCCTATGTCTTCCAGTCTCAAGATCTAGATCACAGCTGTGCCCTCTATTTCTGGATTGTAGTTCATTCCAGATATATTCAAGTTGACAACTAGGGATAGACATCACACTTCCCCTTCTTTTATTTGAACACCAATAGCTTCTCTTCTTGTTTCCTGCCTGGATTTTTAATCTTCCCTATCCATTCTTTTTACCCAATTCTCCCATGATAGGGTAGGATGCTGAACTCATGATCTCTCTTTCTTGAAAATATTTTTGAGTTGTACCTGAACAATTTTATACATCTATATAACATGGCTTGATCATATCTAACCCAACTCCTTTCCATCCCCTATGCCCCCCCAGTACTTTCACACCCCTTATCTCCTCCTCTTCCTCCTTCTCCCTCACTCCCCCTCAGTTCACCCAGTCCACATAGTGCTGCCTCCATGAGTCCACGCAATCTACCATGGAAGGATAATGATCCCACCTTCTCCAACAGCAACCAAATGTCAATGACTCGTCTGTTAGTGCTAAGGGCTCATGAGCACCTCTCCCACTTATGCTGGAATCCTGACTGGCTTGATCGCATGTAGGCCTTGTGCAGGTGACCATTGCTGTTTTGAGGTCATAAGGACAATGTCTATGCTGTGTCTAGAGATCTGTATTTTATGGTGCTTCTCTTCATCTCTAGCTCTCCGTGGGAATCCACTCTGATCTCCAGGGTTCATCAGCCTCTTCATTTACTACAGGCCTTACCCCTACCTCCACCCATCTGACTCAGCTTGGGGCTGGTCCTCCCCAGTACCTTGTCAGTGGTAGCAGCTAGACCAGTTGTCCAGGCTTAAGTGCCATTACTGGTGGTGCTACAGCGGATCCCACCTACAGCTGCTTTTTTACCAGCTTCAGGAAGGCCAATGGCTTCCCAGTGCTCCACTACTTCCATCCAAATAGCCTTTGCTCACCCTAGCAATTCCAGTGAAGGGCCACCCGTGCAGTGTAGCACGCCCTGTACTCGGGGCCAACAACCTGGAGAACCTTTGTTTTATTAAACCACAACAGTGGAAAGAGCATGCAGCATGGGAAGGCCTGGAGTATGGAGAATCCTAGTGTGGTAATGGCTTGAACTTGCCAGGGTCACTGAGAAGGTTTCAGAAAGGGTATGATACTATTTTATTTATTTCTTAGGTCATTTTCCATGGAGGCAAGTAAAAGGTATTCAACTTAATAGAAGAATGGGAGAGACAGGAGACTCTTCGAGTAGCCAGAAAGATATATGCAACAGTCGTGTCTGTGTGTGTGTGTGTGTGTGTGTGTGTGTGTGTGTGTGTGTATGCTTATGTTTCTCTGTGGGTACACATGTGTGGAGACTAGAGATCAACTTCTTTAAATTACTGTCTGCCTTGTATTTTGAGACACGGTCTCTCACTAGCTTGGAACTTGCCAAGTAAGCCACTCTGGCTGGCCAGGGATGCCTACGGATGCTTCTGTCTTACCTACCCAGCAATGAGGCTAACAAGATTGCACAACCACGCTCAGCTTTTCCATGTGAGTCCTGGGAATCAAATCAGGGATAGAGGTTTTAAGTTAGTTGTTATCACAGCTAGAGGATGCCTGGCCCAAACTTGTGCTAGTCATTGTGGAAATGCAAGGATGTCATATGGCTTCATGATGGAGGAACAACATTTATTAGCATGTTGGCTTATCTCGAAACTCAAATTCTCTCTTCCATATCCAAGCAGCTATGTGGTTTCATCTATGCTTTGAGCCTGGTCTCCAGTGACCATGGAACTGACACTTTAAAAATGCCTCTAGCTTTTCCCAGTTGCTCTTGTTCATGTGGCTATGTCTCCTCTGCCCATTAGCTTCTCAGCTTAATTGGTTTTGGCATTGAGGCTTTTTGTAAAGCCAGTTACACTCTCTATCTTGCTTAAGCAATCATATTCCATTTGATATTTTCTGACCTTCCTCCTGGGTGGAGGAATAATAGAGTATTTCACACAAGGATGAATTGTGACGTCGGAGGTGAATGTGTTGGGAGCTCATAAATCAACAGGGATCCCCAGGGACCACCCAGGGCCTCCTGGCCTTGGTCAGTGCTCTTTAGACCTCTTTATGCTAATAAAACAGAGATTTCCCTCAGAAGGGCTCCACCTTTGCAAATGACACTCATAATCAGCTTGCAGCCCCAATACTGTGGAAGGTTGTTTACCTGCTAGTGAGTGGTGATTTAGCCAGTGTAAAGGGGCTAATGGTTCATTTCTTGGAGATTTAAGAAGGAGGATTTTGTCCACATAAACTGCACAGGCTGTGGAAGGCCCTGGAAAGAGGCAAGGACAGGAAATCTGTTTTCAACATGCTCTTTCTGAAATAGGTGAGGAAGGATACTTGGGGTCATTTATTGCCAGATTTTTATATGAATTACTGAATTTCTGTGAAAGATTTTTTTTTTTGGCTACCCATTTGACTACCTTGCTAAATTGGAAATGGGACAATTAAAAAAGAGCATCTAATAGCTTACTGTGATTTACTGCCCTAGTAATTAAGACACAAGAATGCATGCTACTGCGGGGATGGCCCAGCCATTTAAGATGCGCTTGGATTATTCCATATAGGATTAAGGTGAATATGCTTGGGTTATTCCATATAGGATTAAGGTGAATATGCTTGGGTTATTCCATATAGGATTAAGGTGAATATGATTGGGTTATTCCATATAGGATTAAGGTGAATAGTTTATTGCAAGGTCTGGAGACAGGGAATGGACGAGAGGAGTCAGGTGGGCTCAGACAGCTTTAAGAAGGACAGGGAGGAGTGGAGTCTGACTGGACTCCCAGAGCAGTGCGTTTCTCAGTGTTTTTTCAGAGAGGCATCTTCTTGCAGTAGACGGCAGCTAACACACAGAACTTCAACTGGTCAACGTGCAGAGAGTGAGAGATTGTGGAGGACTCTGCCCTAACTGGGGCATACATATCACTCACCTCCACAGGACTCAGAGGACTTTGTAGAAGAGGGGGCAGAAAGATTGTAAGAGCCAAAGGGCAGAAAACGATGTAAAGGAGACTGTTTTTGTTTCTTTGCTTTCGTTTTGACCATTACACTTATGAATTTGCAGTAATTGTTACAACACGCACAGGACCAGAACAAGCTCCGGCCAGGCAAAGATCCCCCAGCATGTGGGGGAGGTAGATATGAATCCCCCAAACTAGCTGAAGAACTATTGTCGTTTGGTACCTGCCAGGCGAGGGAGAGTTAAATTTCTTTAAATTTGTGACTCCTTATAGGTTAATCTTATTCCAGGGCAGTTGGGGACTATGATAATTATGAGAAATTCTCGAAGAAGTAGTAAAAAATGAAGACACATAGACAGTGATGCAAAGAATTATGGAGACTTGAAGACAATCAAAGTCATAAGAGAAATGTAAGGAAATGTACTTGATATGGACATGGAATCCCCCATTATCTGCTGAGAAGTATGTGATGTAGACAGGTATGTGGGTCATAGCTTGTGAGCCTTGAGCTCCCTTCATACCAAAGCCTGTCAACTCTTCTCCGATGCTCTCCAGATCTTCCCCTCTTCCTCACTTCCCTCTCTTGCCTGACATCCACAGGACCGTGTCCCTGAATTCCAGCTGGGGAGGCCCCACAGGAGACTGGAAGGGGAGGGGAAGAGTGGGGCCACTGTGCTCTGCCCTGTGCCCATCTCTGTCCCTGACAGCCTTCTGCAGACTCTGGCTATTCTCTTTTCTTGCCTTCTTCTGGGGGGCTCTTATGATTAGCATCTTTGTAGACAATCTCTCCCACAATGATTTTAGACTGAACATGTCCCCAGTGTCCTGGCTCCTCCTAGGTCACACCGTGGTCATGGTCGTGGCTTTCCCCATTATCTGTTTTAGTTAATGCTTTTTCAAAAATGACATTCTTTTTTGTATTGAAGTTACTCTAAATTAGTGTTTTAATGACTGACAGCCTAAAGCATGCTCTTCCAGAGACTCAGTACTGTTGTCTAAGTATCTAATTCATATTTTGCACATTCTATATTGATGCATTTTTAATTTTTTATCTTATACTTTTATCATTTATATAGGCACTAACTAAAACCTAAGAGTTGTGTTTATGTATAGTGGACCGCACATAGCTGCCTCAAGCTGCAGGGCGACTAAACTAAACTTGTTTAAAACCTTTGCTAAATGACACCTCTTTTTCTTTTTCCGTTTTGCTTTTTTTTTTTTTAATAAAAACATTTAAAATCTGTAGTTACTCACTGTATTTAACTTCATTATATTTAACATGTTTCTTCCCAGATGCCTTTTCAATCAGAGCCTTTTGGTTGGTGCCAATCAATACCTTAAGAAACACAGGAAGAGAATATGAGTATTAAATAGGAAAATAAATTATGCATAAAATATCCTCCAAACGGATTTTTCCTTTTAGGCTACATGGATTTATGTTATACTAAACTTTATGTCGCTTACATCATTCAAACCACTCTCCTTTGGCAGGAGGCAGGAGGCAGTGAATTATCTATTTGGCTAAATCTGACTAGCCAAACTCACTGGAAAAGGGCCAGCCCTGGACCTGACTCTGTTCTGTGTAGACCTGTCTCCAGTCTAATAACTCCTGAGTTGCAGAATGATTTAGAGGGAGATTAAGTTTCTTCTTAGCCCATGACTTGGTGTTTCAACCTTGACCTAGTAAACTTGCCCTTTTCCAGGAGGAATCGGTAATGAAATCAGGGCCATCACTCAATCGCATCTCCTTCAAAAGGCCAAGGGAAAAAAATAAATGGGAGAGTTTCTATGAGAGAAATTCCATTGTTGTACTTCCGGCTACAGCAAGCCAAGGAATTAAACCATTAAAAAAAATCATGAGGAAGGTGGGGGCTTCTTCAGAAGAAAGGCATGAGAGACCCAGCTGTAAAAGGTGCATTGCTGACTTTGGCTTCTCCTAAAGCATGTGCTAGGCCAGAGAACTTGCTCGATAGTTAAGACATCTGTGTTTGTTTCTTATGGATAACGATAGAAGGTTGAGATGTCGGTCACCCAGAGGCCCCAGGACTCCCAGGGACTAAACCATCAACCAAGGGGTACACGTGGTTCCAGCCAAAAATGTGGCAGAAGGCCTTGTTGGGCATCAGTGGGAGGAGTGGTCCTTGGTCAGGTGAAGGCTCAACAGAGGCCCGAACAAAGGGAAATCGAGGGGAGAGGAGGTGGGAGTGGGTCCGGTGGAGGGGCATATACTTGGAGGCAGGGGGGTGGGAGGAGGGGTTGGAGGTTTTCTGGAAGGGGGGAAAACCAGGAAAGGTTTTAGCATTTGAAATGTAAATGAAGATTATATTCAATTAAAAAATACAAACAAAAAACCAAAGTCAACTTCTGACAGAAAAATAATTGCTGTATGCATGATTATGTCTATTTATATATTTCCTTTTAGACTATTCTTCAGATATAGATATTTTTATAAAAATTGGTATAAAGCATATATATGGTGCATATATAGCATATATATAAAGCATATATATGGTGCATATATAGCATATATATAAAGCATGTATATGTGTGTGTGTGTGTGTGTGTGTGTCTATTATAAGACCTTAGTCTATGCAAAGTAAGTGCAATTGCTGAACATACTTGGTAATTCTGTTTATTTATTTGTTTGTTTATTTAGACAGGGTCTCATATAGGTTTCTTTGGCCCTAAACTCATCATATAGCTGAGAATGTTCTGGAACTCCTGATCCACCCACCTCTGCCTTTGAGGCTTTGGGATTACAAGCATATACCACCATGCCTGGCTTATGTGGTGTTGGGATCAAACACAGGGCTTCATGTCTCCTATGCAAGTGGTCTACTTACAGCTCCATCCCAAGCTTACCTAGTTATCCTCTCAGATACAAAAACACATACAAAAGGCTACAAGGCAGATTCACCATGCTAGCTCACTTAATGTGATAGCGTACTCACTGTGTTCGTAACCACGACTGATTAAAGGAAGCCTACTGACAGTCCCGATGAGTAGATGCTAATAACATAGTATTTATTTCTTCTTTATCATTAATGTCTAGTAGCACTCCAAGAGAACCAGGCACATTGGTAAGCATATGTTCACCCTGATACTTGCACACACACAAGTACTTCAGAACAACAGTGCAGCTTATAAACTCTTCAAAAAGGATGGGAGGTGATCATAGAGCAGACTCCAGCTGTCCATTGTGAGAGAGATCTGAATTCCACAGCTGCCTGGAGCCAACCAAGCACCTGACTATACAGGTAGATGTCTCCTGTTTTTCTGTGAAGCAGCAAACACCATAACAGCCCCAGTTTCTAGAGAGTGTTAGTTAATCTGTCCAGTAGCCTCCTAACTCCCCACGTACCTCACATAGTGGAGCCACAGAACAGATAAAACATGTCTTTAGCTATCACATACTCAATCCAGTGACTCTGGTTGATGGACGACTTTCTGATTATTTAAAACAATGCCAGCCTAGGGCCTAGTAGTGGCTGCATGGTGCCTGAGATCTCTTGTTGTGCTTTGGGGCTCTTGCAGGGAGCAGGGGAGGAGGATGGACGGGAAGAGGGGAGGGAAGGAGCTCTGCAGTACGAGGCCTGGCTCAGTCATTTTAAAAATCAATACTTGCTCTCCAAGCCTTAGATAATTTAGAGAACATAATTCAGAATTCTCCCTTTCAGCATGTACCCTCCATCAAAGGGGTGTTTTCACCCAGACTCAGCACAATGCTTGTGTGACCCAGGAATGAACAGATGAGGTTAAGAAGAGAGAAAGAAAAAAATGCATCTATTCTGTGCATCTTTCTCCAAGCATCTTCTGGACTGTGTGTGTGTGTGTGTGTGTGTGTGTGTGTGTGTGTGTATGTGTGTGTGTGTGTGTGTGTGTGTGTATGCCTCTGTGTATGTGCATGTGTGTGTGTGTGTATGCCTCTGTGTATGTGCATGTGTGTGCGTGTGTATGCCTCTGTGTATGTGCACGTGCATGGGTGTGTGTCTGTATGCTTGTGTGTGTGACTGTGTGTGTGACACTGTCCATGTGTCTATGTAGAACTGAGAACCCAAATTATGTCATCATACAGCCTTATTTTATAATTAAGTTTTTTTTTTTGTGTGTGTGTGTGTGTGTCTGTGTGTGTGTGTGTGGGTCTATTATAAGACCCTAGCCTAAGGGATGCCAGCTTCATGTCATTTATTCTCAGCAGAACAGATATAAGATACAAAAATTCCAGCCTAAGGGCTACTGAAGCCGCTCTTCACCTCATCCCGGGCAGTACTATCCTGTCATGGTATGGCCAGTGATACATTCCTGTATTTCTTTGAACAGAATCAGAGGATTCTCTTGCTTAAAAACCAGAGCAATGACTGTTATTTAATCCCTTGCTGTCTCTTCACCAGGTTGCTCTAAAACAAGAGTCCCCAGTGGAAAACATCTTGGTCATTTAAGCACAAAGAGCCAAAGATTTCACAGCAATTTTCCAATACTAATTACATTTCATACAATATATCATATGCACGGCTTGCAAAACCTTATTGATTTTAATGCATTCTCCTGCACTATGAACAGGTTATTTTATGACATGTTATGTTACAGGACCTCTATGAAATACCTAGATCTTAAAATGCGGGCACAGATACACTCCCAATTATCCACAAGTGGATTATCCACTTGGTCTATTACCCACAATGCATTTTAAATTAAAACTGCTGTCATTAGGTGACTTGGTAGCCCTGGGCCAAGTTGGATCTGCCTACTTCTGCCAGCTGGAAGTGGGAGCTCACTCTGAGAGCCTTTGCTAGCATGCTTAGTGGGGACTCCATGTTAGATTTATCATTCAAACGAAAGTGAGCTAGGTTTGGAGATCATGCCTTGTTTTGATATCACCTACAACATCAATTCCTTTCCTTAGCAAGAAAAATCAAGTGGTCATGTGCTCAGGAATGCATAGTGAATATGTAAAGAAACATATTTCTTAGTACTGACTGACAGTGAATGACAGAATATGATAGTCTGTAATGAAACCTCTTCTTTGATGTCTTCCTGTATCTTGTCCTTATACCTGCTCCCTTCTTTCTGGGCAGCACTGTGGAGAGAAAGAACGTGCACTTTGGAAGCAGAAAGATTATACAAATGTTTAATGCCAAGAACTCAACTATAATTATCTTGCCATTTATTTTCTAGAAAGAGTGAGTTCTATTTTATGTTTTCATACATGTATCAGCAAGAACCTAGGCATACCATTAACATCTGCACTATGTATGTAGCATACATGTAGGAAGACAAAAGATCATCTGGAATCAGTAGCAGGAAAGATCTACTTTCCAAATTCATTAATTGTTTTATTGCTTCTACAGAGTCTCCAGGATCATACTAAAAAGTTTTTCATCATGCTTAAAATATATATTTGATAATCGCACCATATTTTGTTTTTCAGTGAGGAGCAGGGTGCGGCAAAGTTCTCGCGGACTTTGTATTTTTAATGATAATAGAAGTCCTTAAGGCAACAAGCATCCAATTAGCCATGGGAAGCCAGAGACTTTTATTATTGTGTTTCTGTGGCTTTCAGTCTTGTTTCCAAGAATTCAGCTGAAGTGCTGCACCCCCTTTTTTGGGAGTCAGGCTATGCCTTCTCTGTCCATGGTCCTGACAGCCATCAAGTGCCCCTATCAAGGCAGGAAATTTGCCCATCTCCTTGAGCATGGCTTAGATGATGGGTTGTGTGTCTACAACATCATTCTGTTCAATATATCTTGGGCTACCTAGTATCTTGACTTAAACTTCAATTAGAAAGGTACTACGTGTCATACAATATTAGATAGAGACACACTTTAGGAACTCTTGGATACTAGAAGTAAATGTACTCACAGAACCCTTAGGCACAGGACATTTCAAATATATTCATGAGTTCCCTCAACTACACACAGGAACTGTACACTTACCCACAAAAAACACAAGGCATTTGAGCTTTGCCTATGAGAATTTATCTGGACCCCTTGAATAATCCGACCAGAGACAATGCTTCCTTGTCTATCAGTGATGAGAGACTCTGCTTACCTGAAACCTAGCTTATATTCATCCAGCAATACAGAACCAGTGAAATGGACGAATCACCAGGTCTTCTTGGTTGCTTGGATCTGGCAGCTTAAATACTTAAGTGCATAGCAACCGTAGTGAATAACATATCAAAACAAACATCTTGGAGTGCAGTGGGGTGAGGAGGGTGTGTGGGGTCAGTTGGCGAATGGGGGTTAATTTCTGCTCAGTCGGATGCAGTGCAAATGCGTCAACCTTGCTGGAAAATCGCTCCAATTGTGGCCGAATGGTCTAGTTTCCTGCAGGATACGAGCAGCCTATTATTTCACGTTTTAAAAGGCTTGTTCAAGTCTAACCATTTGGATGGGAATCAATACAGTGGAGGATAAGGACAAACATCAGAGCGCACACACACACACACACACACACACACACACACACACTCACACACACAATCACCAAGGCCAGGCTTGTATGGCCATTAATCCTCCAGGAATCCAGGAGGAGCAAAGCTCTTTTTGGTTTTCTGATACCAGAGATTGGATGGCTCGCTTCAGTCTTCTAGGACTCAGAGAGGACCGGCATCCAAGAGGTCAGTTCAAGACAGAAGTTGGAGTGGTCGGCCCTTCGAATCCCTGACTTTTCTTTAAATTTCTCTTATTACTTTATTATTTATTGTGGGTCAGTGGGCAGGTGGTAGTGCATGTGTGGAGGCTAGAGGATAACTTGCAAGGAGCTGGTTCTCTTCTTCCGCCACGGGGTTTCCAGGGACCAAACTCAGGTTATCGGGCTTGATGGCAAATAGACTTTCTCACTGAACCATCATGACAACCTGGTACCTATTTTAAAGTCATAGCTGAAATGAATCATCCAAAAGTAAACAAAGCCATTCCTTGGTGAGGTTGGCCAGCCAGGATAACTGCAGCCAAAGGCAGTGGTTATCCAAGCCCTCAAGGTGGTGCAGGCTACCTGTCAAGGCTCGTCAAATGTGTCCTGGTGTCCTGGCTCTTCTGGTTAGTACATGACATGGAGAAAGAAGTACATGAGTGAGGACATTTGTGAATTTACTTACAGCGAGTCATCTTTAGGGACATTTTTACTTACCATCATGGTGCAGACAAAAACAGAAATCTTTCTTTTGATGCCCATAAGAGTCCCAGTGTATTGCTGGGATGTCACTTGGTCAGGTGAGTTGCTGAATAACTTCAGTTAAAAGAGAGGCTGATGTCAGGCACGTTTTCTTTAAATGATATGAGAGGCACCATAGTGATTTTTCTAATGTGTCTAGGTTGTTCCAAAGAGCCAAGCATTCCGTGACAGCTGAAACCGTGATTATTTGTGTTATGGTCTTGCCACATGTTTGCCTTGTTTCTCTCTTTCTGTGTGAGAATCTCAGCTGCATTTTCAGTGCTGTGACAGCACCAGAGCTGACAGTCCCCATCCGAGATGATGAGTGAGCACTAGGTCCCCTCAGTGGTACAGTTTGGTGTGCTGTTGCGTTTTGGTCCTGTGAGGTTGTGTGGACTTGCATGACAAAGCCTTGCTACCCAAATCCACCCTCTGGCTCATCTAAAAATGAGTTAAGGGGCAATGGGGATCCTTTTCCAGTCCTATCAAGCATTCCATCCTCCAGTCAAAGCTGCAAAGAAAGCAGTCTAGAGAAGCCAAGGCTTCGGACAACTGCAAAAAGGAAAGTCCTGTCCATCTGTCTCAAAACGTACATGAACACACATACTCATAGTTGATGCTGGGAGAGAAGACAGGCAGGCCCTCGCTAGCAGTTCTCTGCTGTAGACTCCTAGGGGCATCTCTGAGGAGAAGCCACTCACTTTTGAAAATTTAATCTGAATTTCTTTAGAAAGAAAGAACCTAAACAGAGCTAGCCCATGATGTATTTGCTTGTGTTCTAAGACTTCTGAGGCAAAGAGGTGACCTGTAAGAGCAGATCTTTATGTTTGAAGAAAAGCCGTGGAGTTGTGATAAACTCCAGGAGAAGTTGGGGAGCAGATAATAAGTTAAGAAGAGGTAACACCAATCTTTTGGTGAATTATCTGAAACATCTGAAGGGAATACACAGGACACACCAGGGCTGGCGTTTAAAAATCCAGAGCTGCCAACTCTTTGGTCCAGTGCATTTCAAAGCATTAAAATGTATAATTTCACCAGAAATCACATACAATAATTGTATAAGTAAATTTAAGATTGTTTTGAAGAACTGGACATCCTCAATTTCTTCTCTTGGAGAGGACTTTTCACTTTAGACAGCTCCATTATTTTTCCTTAAACAAATCACATTATATTCCTGTAGGAAACGTTTTGAATCATCTTTACTTTGTGATGTGAAAATAAGCCCTCAATTGATCTACACCTCCCTCCCCCCAGCCTCTTCCTGGGCTTCATGTCTCCTAAACCACCTGCTAATCATAGCATTTGCTAATTTGAGTCCTTTTTTAGTCTCTTCTAGGGATGACAGTACCAGCTCCTTTGCAGTGGCCATGTGGTCAGGCCCCCACCCAGGCTAGCAGGCTGCCACTGTGTCTGTCGCAGGGGTCTGCATTGTTCTCTGGCCTCTGCTGCCCATGAACAATTCTTTCTTGCCTAATCCCAGGGGACCTGCTTCTTCCACTGTGGGGGCGGGGCAGGCTGCTTTGTGTGCAGCAAAAGCTTCCCTGGAATTGTGCACACATGCAAACATACACAGAAGAGCCTTGTCTTTCTGGATGAGGGAGGTGGTGTGTTTATATGTGGGCATGCTCATATGTGAGTGTGCCTGTGCACACACACACACACACACACACACACACACAGAGAGAGAGAGAGAGAGAGAGAGAGAGAGAGAGAGAGAGAGAGAGAGACTCTTTAATATTAGCAGCAACAACTAACCTTCTTGGTTTCATACCTACAAAACTGTTTTAAAGGCTTGGTCAGCAGGTATCTTAAAGCATTTTTTTTCATATGGTATATTTTGATTATGTGTTTTCCTTCCCTAAACTCTTCCCAGATCCTCTCTACTTCCCTACCCATCCATCCAATTTTGTTCTCTCTTAAAAACAAACAAAAAACAAAAAAACAAAACCCAAAAACCAAAAAACAGAAAACAAAGAAAAACCTGCCATAAAAACAAAAATGAATATCAAAGCAAACAAGAAAAAAAATGCCCAAACAGAACAAAATGACCCAAAAATCCACAAAAATAGTCCACAGAGTTCGTTTTGATTTGGTCAACTACTCCTGGGCATGGGGCCCAGCCTGGCCTGGAAGTGGTTGGGAAAACCTGATTTTCCTATTGCAGGTGGGTATCAATTGCAAATGGTTTCTTGGTTAAGGTTGGGACCTGATGTCATTTTCTCTTCTCAGTGCTGGGACCCCATCTAGCTTGAACCTGTGCAGGTTCTCTGTGTGGTCAGCAAGAATGTCCAACCCACATGATACTATCTTTCCATGTCAACCATTTGAGTTTCCTTTGCCTCGTTTGAAAACTCTAATTATTTTCATCCCAGGCATGACAGTGTCTAAGACTTCACTTATCAGTTGTCTGAAGCCTGCTGTCCCCTGTACAGGACTCAGTAAGGGATTTTAGAGTGAGGACGAGACAGAGGAGCGGTCTTCCTGACCCACACCGGTTGGATTTGATCATTCTGCTCAGCAGCTATGCTTTGCTGGGGAGCCTCCCTCAGCTGAAGAGCAGATACAATGCCCCTGATTTCCACATGAGGACCTTTGCTATGGCATACAGTATTTTGCTGCTGCTATGGATTTATCACGTCGTCGCTGTGTTACAGGGCAAAGGAGAACAGGGATAAAAGCGGGTGCTTGCAAACAGCCGCTCCAATCAGGAGACAGTGGTAATCTGTAAACATTGAAGCTTACCATATACCACAAAGAGAGAGAGAGAGAGAGAGAGAGAGAGAGAGAGAGAGAGAGAGAGAGAGAGAGAGAGAGAGAGAGAGAGAGAGAGAGAGAATGAGACTTTGAGGGCAGATTAAAAAACAAAACCAATTTTCTAGGGAAGCAGAGAGGAAATTGTCCAGTGAACATATTTTGAAAATATTTGTGTGAATCACCAAGCAGGACGGTTTTGTAAACTCCTCTTTACAAGTGCTGCTTCTTTCCCTCAAAATGCTTAAGAAAATTGAACCAAAACACCCATCTTCTGTTAATTCCAGGTTGTTTTGCGGGCAACAGCTACTACACTCACGCCGCTGAGCACGGCGAGAGCGCCCCCTAGGCGTGGCAGTGGAACACTACGGGCAGGTGGATCTTTAGAGAACCCACGTTTCCTTAGATTTCTAAGTCCAATACAAAAAGCCCCACAGCCGCAGACCTCTGGTTAATGATCAACTGACTGGAAAATGTTGCCTTTTGTTTAGGGATTTTCATATAGGCATCTCTGGGTGCCTTTCTTTGTCCGGTCACCAGAAAACCTCAATGGAGGATGATCCTGAAATCCAAAATTGACCCTATGCACGCTGGTTCCCAGGTAGCCTGGTGGTGCTTAGATTAAGGGTTTAGTGCATGCTGGTTTCCTGTCCTGTCTCTTAGCCTCTGGGATTTTATTTTCCCCTCATTTATCTGGGAGCAAGAGTCCCACACATGATATCTTCTTGGTTAAGGTAATGGGTGGAGGCCTCTTCAGACTTCTGGTCAAAGCCTTCGGGATGTACTGGGAATGAGATACTGGACCTAAAGACGGAAGGCTTCAGATTTTATCCTGGCTGTCTTGCCCTCATTGCTGTGTGACTCTGGGTAAATTGCCCTGCCTCTCTGAGCTTCAAATTTATTTCTATATAAAAGAAAGAGAATCTATCAGATATTGTTGATGATTTATATCCAGTTTTAAAGCATTGCTGGAACCTTAATTTTGAAAACTGTTTTTTAAAGATTTCCAACTGGGAAATAGGATATTTTATTGTATTCATGAAGTACTCAAATTTCTCAAAAGATGATAAGTGTAAATTTGTTTAGGTGACCATGTCTATGAACTACAACTAGCAAAATGTAGACTCGACTACTCTAGGTCTTATTCACATCCAACCTTGATGATAGTCACATGACTTTCCAGTTACCTAAACTGAGTGATGTCTCATCAGTCCTGATGATCTCCTTCAGGCAGACATGAATACCTAGGTGGCAGCTTCCCCCCACCCCCAAGTCAGCTAGTTGTCTAGTCACCATGTCCAGGGTAACTGTGGGCTGTAAGCTGCCCTGCAGTGTTGGTCATCTATAAGGAGGCCATGGGAAAGAACTGCTCCTGTGTGTGTGTGTGTGTGTGTGTGTGTGTGTGTGTGTGTGTGTGTGTAAGTTACTGATTTGAGCATTAGAGGAGTGGGCTCTTGGGTTGGGAAAATGTTCACATTTGTAATTCCGTCCTCTAGGAAATGGAGACAATGAGTGGATCTGGTGCTGGTTTGTCAGCCTAGTTGAAATAATGAGCTCTGAGTTCACTGAGAGACCATGCTTCAAAAAAATACAGGGGAGGAGACAGCAGGAAGACACCTGATGTTAACTTCTGGTCTCCACAGGCATGTATGTACATGCATCACACATGCACATGTGCATGCATACACACAGGGGTTGGAAAGAGAGAGGGGGTGGGTGGGTGGAGAGGAGAGAGTTGCTTCGTTAACAGCAGAACCCAGTTGTACTGGCTGGTCTTGTTTGTCAACTTGACACAGCTCTAGTTATCACAGAGAACGGAGCCTCCCTTGAGGAAATGCCTCCATGAGTACCAGCTGTAAGGCATTTTATCAATTAGTCATCAAGGGTGTGAGGACCCACTGTGGGTGGTGCCATCCTTGGTCTGGTAGTCCTGGGTTCTATCAGAAAGCAAGCTGAGCAAGCTAGTAAGTAACATCCCTCCATGGCCTCTGCATCAGCTCCTGCTTCCTGACCTGCCTGAATTCCAGTCCTGACTTCCTTTGGTGATGAACAGAAATGTACAAGTGTAAGCTGAATAAATCCTTTTCTCTCCTACTTGCTTCTTGGTCATGATAGGAATAGAAACCCTGACTAAGACGCCAGTGCATACAACAGGATCAAGCTAGCCTTTGGAAAAGACTCACAGCCATTCCCCTTGTCCCCTTGTTAGGTGGTGGTACTGGTTTCTCTCTTAATAACTGATCAAGTGCCTCTTGGTGATAAAACTTGGCCCTAGGCCTCCATGCCTTTGCCCATCATGTCCTATTTCCCTGAAAACCTTCTTTGAACTTGTGCAGCTGGTGAGAGCTCAAACAACGCTTTGTGCTAACCAGGTGTTTCTCTGAAATTGCAATATTCTTGTTATGTAATTGGCGCTGGTATCTGGCATGTTCCAGTGTGGCTGGCTTCATAGCTGTTTACATATTAACATGCTGTGTTTCCACTTACTAGAACTGTTCCAGCAACTCAGTGACTTACCCCGAAGGGGAGGGACCAGAAGAATCCTTGGTATCAGAGACAATGGGTATGAATGTCAGTGCTTTCATGTTTTTGAACCTTCGATAAGTCTCTGAATGTCACATAGCAGATCTGTAGCTTGATCTCCATGCTGGTCCCAAAACAACTGGGGTGGGGACTGTCCCTGACTCTGTTGCCTGCCTGTGGATCCTATTCTCCTAGTTGGGCTACCTTGTCTGGCCTCAGTGGGAGAGGCTGTCCTGCAGTGACTTGATGTGCAGGGTTAGGGGGCAGTGTTTTTACCCTGGAAGACCTCCCCCTTATTAGAGGAGAAGGGGACAGGGATGGGGAGAGCGACTATGTGAGGGGGGGGACTGGAAATAGGAGGACTGCGATTGGGATGTAAACTGAATAAATAAACTCACGGGAAAAAGTCTGAATGTCAATGTTTATCTGCAAATAGGCACAGTATGAATGCTTTATTCTTTATATTGCTTTGGTATATGGCATGGCACCATAGCACAGCCTAATGTTGATGGCTCAGTAAATCATCAGTTCTGAGGACGATGGTGGTAACTTCCTATGCTTATTATGGCAAACTGTCAGAGATTATGTGGCTTACAATAATGTAAATACTTTTTCACAGTACAAGACAGGGGACCAGAAGTCCGGAGTTCAAGTGTCTTCATGTGTGGTTCCTTCTACAGACCTGAAATCCATGGACTTATAGAAGGAAAGACACCTTAGCTCTCTCCCCCATTCTGGGAGTCACTGATAACTCTGCATTCTTTAACCTGTAGATTCCTCCCTCTATTTAGTTTCCTTTTGTTTCTGGCATGAAACATTCTGAACTAAAGCAATGTAGGGAAGAAACAATTTATTTGGTTTATAAGTTATCATTGAGGAAAATCAGGGATGAAATTCAAAGTAGGAACTTGAAGTAACAACTGTGGAGGATCACTGCTCTCTAGCTTACTGGCTAGCTTGTTCTGAGGCGCAGAGCTAGTTTCCTTATACATTCTAGGATCGCCTGCCTAGGAATGGTGTTGCCCTCAGTGGACTGGGTATACCTACATTAATCATGAATCAAGACAGTTTCTCATAGGCACGCCCATAGCCCAATCTCATGTGGGCAATTCCTCAGTTGAAGCTTCTTCTCTCTGGTGATTGTAGACTTGGTCAAATTGACAATTAAGGCGAACCAGGACACCTTTACATGCTCAAACATGCAGTTATCCCCTCTAATCCTTTCATCCACCATGTGTGGCTGTCTATCCTCTATGTCTCTGTGTTCTACTATTCTCTGTTTCTCTGACTCTCTCTCTCTCTCTCTCTCTCTCTCTCTCTCTCTCTCTCTCTCAGTTATTTTATTTATTTACATTTCAAATGTTATCCCCTTTCCAGGCTCCCCCCCCCGACAACCGTCCTATCCCATCCCCCCTCTCCCTACTTCTATGAAGGAGCTTCCCCACCCACTCACACCCCCCACCTCACTGCCCTAGCATTCCCCTTCCTTGGGGCATTGATTCTCCATAGAACCAAGGGCCCCCCTCCTATTGATGCCAAATAAGGCAATCCTCTGCTACATATGCAGCTGAAGCCATGGGTTCCTCCATGTGCATTCTTTGGTTGGTGGTTATGTCCCTGGGAGCTCTGGGGGTGAGGTGGGGCGGAGTCTGGTTGGTTGATGTTGTTGTTCTTACTATGGGGTTGCAAACCCCTTCAGCTCCTTCAGTTCTTCCCCTAACTCCTCTATTGGGATCCCTGTGCTCAGTCCAATGGTTGTCTGCAAGCATCTGCATCTGTATTGGTCAGGCTCTGGCAGAACCTCTCAGGGGACAGTCATAGCAAGCTCCTGTCACCAAACACTTCTTGGCATCAGCAACAGTGTCTGGGTTTGGTGTCTAGAGATGGGATGAATCCTATTCTATTTGGAGTTGTTGTGGTAGCATCTCTGCAATGTATTTTTTTAATTGACAAGATCCAGTTCTCAATACTTTTATTTGACTTTTTGGTAGAGCTGTATAATGCCAAATTGCTGTTTTCTTCACTTACCCAGGTTGTAGTTTAGACTTCCTTCTCATTGCAGAGGGTGTGCCCTTTTTACTGTACTGCCAGAGAAATCTAGAATGTGACTAATAAAAATCTTTCTAGTGGACAGATAGTATTTGAGCCTCTCACATTTGGAACTGATTCCAAGTGACCTGGATGGCCATGAGGGTTCCTTCTTATTCTTACTATGAAGGTAGGTGTTGAAGGAGCAGAGTCTGAGATCAAGAGACAATCTCAGAGTGGCAGGACTCGTGAGCATACTGAGAATTTTTTTCCTTCCTACATGATCTATCTCCAAAGAAGATGTTCTCATTCCATAGGAAAAGCCATTATTATTTCTGACATAGAAATAATAAGATTTTAACACTTAAATGTAATGCACTGCTAAGGGATGATTGTATAAGATGCAAGGCAGAAACCCAAAACAGTGCTTACCAAAATTCAAATCACCGTCTTCCTTTATGAAAACAAACAACCCTCCAAACGACAAAGGACAACAAGACCAATAAATCATTTTATTGGATAAGTCCTACTGGAACCATTAGAGTTAAGGTTGTATTATGTTTCCATTTTAAATCTCTGTTTTCTGGTATTTTTGACATCCAGTGTGTGTTTTCAAGTAAGAGGAAATTACATTAAAGAAAAAGTAAGAAAGAGACCAATACAATTGCAATCTATTATTTAAAATTGACTGAACTTTAGTTAAGCAAAAAGGAAGATAGTGTTTCCAAAAGTATTTTGTATTGTTTTAGGTTCAAATAATTTTTGAAACATTTTTTACATTATCATTACTGCTATTAGAATTTGAGAGCTAAAAGCAATAAAAGGGAGCGCTTATTCAGAAGGGGACACAGCTGACAGAAATGGCCAGCGTGAATGCTCTCACAGAGCTAGCTTGTTCTACCCAGCCCAGTGTTGACCCTTGACTTCAGCATCTTGTCTAGCCCATGACTACCGCATAACAAATTCAATGACCTGATATTCTATTCTATAACTATACAGATTCTTGCTCTCCTCACAACTGCTTCCTATTTTTCATTTCAGTGGTTTCTCTCTGGAAATATTTCCCTGAGCCAAAATATCTCAGAACCAATTCAACTATCTGTGAAATTTCAACTTAAGAAATGTATTCTCTGTGTGTGTCTGTATGAATGAATACCATATGAATGAAATGTTCTTAGAGGCCAGAAGGCTGCATCAGACCCATGAAACTGGAGTTCCAGGTATTGGATATGGGTTCTGTGTACTAAACTTAGGTCCTCTGCAAAAGCAGCAATTACTCTTTACTACTGAGACATCCATAGCCCCCAATGACTTAAATTAACACATTTCAAAGAAAGGACATACTTTTCTTAATATATTTTTCATATAATTGGATTTAGTTTAATTTCCACTAAATCTGCATGGGAAATATAAAACGTGGACCACAGAATCCAAATTCAGAATTTTACATAAAAAGCCTAGATTCTCTATCCCCCCGGAGGTTCAGAGACAAGGGCTTGTGAGGCAAGTAGGAAGCCTGCAAACTCAGCTAGTAATAATTTGCCTCGATATAACACCTTTGCCCCGAGTAATCCCACTGAGCTAAATTTACACACCCCTCAGATACAGGGAAAATGAGCTCATTAAATTTTAACCATGAGCATGCTGTATCTAATTATAAGGTGTCTTGTCTTAACTCACCACGGCTACACAATAAATTCACTTAGCTGATTTTTCTATTCTATTTATTTAATCTGCTTTCAGTGCAACGAGGGGCACTCTCATGAATGAGGGGGAAGGGATATCCCTTAATTCTCGAGTGTTGACCTCACTAGAATATGTATGGGCATGTGCGCAAGGGTGTGAAATGTGTAATTGTAAGGAACAGAAAGGCAACTACACCTTTATGATTAGTGGCTGAGCGAGAATGGCTCCTATGGCCTCAGACTTTGAAAACTTGGTCCCTTGTCAGTGGAACTCCTTTGGAAGAATTAAGAGGAATGACCTTATTGGGGGAGTAATGTCCCTGGGGGAGGGCTTTGGGGTTTCAAAATCTCATGCCATTCCCAGTTTGCTCTCTCTGACGTGAGCTCATAGCTTTTTCTGCTGCCGTGTCTTCTTGCCACCATTGTAGACTCTAAGCTTCTGGAACCATAAGCCCAATTAGACGCTTTCTTTTATAAGTTGCCTTAGTCATGGTGGTTTATCCCAGCAATAAAAATGTAACTAAACAATCCTCAGCACTTGGCTTTAAAGATGACCTAGGAAATAAAACTTCATACACCGTGTGCTTCCCAGCTCTTTATTTTTTGTGTGTTATTTCCATGAAAAAGTTTTGTTGTTGTTGTTGATCCAAGAGTCATCTCAATAAGAAAAAAGGTATGATCCTCTTCCTATGTATACGTCAGCCAGGGGACATTGATCTGAGAGTCAGAGGATGCCTGTGTTTGGGGCAGTCAGTGGTAGCGCACCTGATAATTGGAGGTGGGGGATGCTCACACAGTTGCACTGGGCTGCAACCCTACTCAAAGTCAATGAGCCACAAAGTCCCTCCAAAGTGACTGACTCAGATGAGACTGGTGTGGGGAAAGGGACACCGAATGGAGCTTTATAAAAGCTAAGTTGAGGAATGAGGGGTGTTTCTCACTGACTTTTGGCTTTCCAGGACGAGTGTGATAAGGATGCGTGAGGAAAGGAAGGGTTGGCGAGCTGCAGACTCGCCTCCTTTTCGGAAGGCATCCTGTGGCAGCTCTCTCTCTCTCTCTCTCTCTCTCTCTCTCTCTCTCTCTCTCTCTCTCTCTTTTTTGGATATATTCTATATTTACATTTCATTTCCCTTTTTCTGGTTCCCCACCCCCCCAAAGTCCCACCTGCCCGTTTCCCTCCCCATGCTCCCTCATCCACCCCTTCCCACTTCCCTGTTCTCAATAAAATAAAGACACCGAATAAAGATGCCTGCTTGATTTCAGCATGAGATTCTGAGCTTATTCAGTCAACATGAATTCACGTTTTTCCTTTACTCAAGATTTAAAAAAAATATTTGTGGCTGTGTACATATGTGCATCTGCAGAGATGAGAGGACAGCGGGAGCTAGAGTTATGGGTGGTTGTGAGCTGCCTGATGTAGGTGCTGGGAGCTGAACTTAGTTCCTCTGCAAGAGCCACAAGTTTTCTTCACTGCGGAGCCATCTCCCCAACCACCTCATGTATAGTTTATTCATAATCCTTCATTTGGAATGGTGTACAAACAGTAGGCATGTTTAGAGAGAGATCCTTAGAATGAGGAGGTCAAAAGCTTTGTACTACATAGAGTTTAATAGATCGCCTTTGATTTCTAGAGTCGTTCAAAGTCCCCCTCCCTTCTGGGGAGCTCTGCACAGGTGGTGTCTCTTTCTTGCAGTCTCCTCAGGCAGACTCCTTCACCAGCGGAGACTATGGTTTCCTCCTTCTCACAGCTGAGAAGGAGTCTGCTGGGAAAGTGAGCTAGCAGAGCTCCTAAGAGGGTTCAGTGCTAAAGGCATTGGCCACCAAGCCTGAGGACCTGGGCTTGATCCCTGGAATTCATACGGTGTGAGCTGAGAACATTCTCCTGGAAGTTGTCCTCTGACCTTAACACACACCCTGTAACACACCCACATTTCCTCACCCCTAGAAAACAAATAGAGGTTAAAAAGTGGACTAATGAACAGCTAAAATCTAAAGACAAATAAAAATTCCCATCTTTGCAGATCATTTCATAAACCTTTGTTTAATGAACCCCAAGTAATATTTCTTTGAAGAAAAAGGGGGAATTTGCCTCAACAAAACTCAAATTAGAGTAAATGCATTTGGGACTCTTATTTTGAACTTTACTTTGAAAATAGCAGTACTTACTTTTCCTTTTGATAACCTACTTAATTTCATTTTGAGTGTCTGTATCCATATATAAGATAATGCTAAGATAAATACTTCTACCAAACATTTACCTATCAGCTACATTATTCATCTATCATATATATGTTTGCCCATTATTTATTTACCTATTTAATTATCCATCATCTCTTTCTCCCATCTATGTATGTATATCAGATATCTGTCAATCAATTATCTTTTATTTATTATCCATTTATAATCTATCAGTCTATCATCTATCTGTCTAACTATCTGCATCAATCATTATCTTTCATTATCTTTCCTTCCCTTATCTTCCTCCCCCTCTCCTCTTCCTTCTCCTCTTCCTCCTCCTCTTTCTCTTCCTCCTCCTCCTTTTTCTTTTATTGAGTTCTGCTCCAGGCAGATTCATTTTGAAGCTTGGCACTTGCCTCTTCTCCACAGCCATCTTATAGGCAAAGCAAGAGCTCCTTCCAATAATCACTCCTAGGTAAAAGTCCAAGAACATGGCAATTAAAGTGTCAAATTTCAGAGGCTAAGCCAATTAGAACCAAGAGAACTTTTACTTGCTTTTATGTTTTGGTGTATCTGACCATTCATATTTATCAAATCCCACCTTGACATTCTTTTAATACTGCCTTTCTTGCAGCCCAAGAAGTCTTAAACTTTCAGTGTTTCCACGCTTCTTCATATAGGCAACACATAGCACAGGTGGACAGAAAACAAAACACCTTTGCCAAGAACACTTATGGAGAATGTAAAAAGATGAAGACATAGAGAATCCAGAGGCACAGACATGTTCACAGTTCTTCAATTTCCAAAAGGAATTCAGAAGGAGGACTTCGATTAATGTAAGTAATGTGATTTTTTAATAAAATGAATATTGAGAGGGTTCAAATTGGACAAAAGAGTGAAGACCAACCAGGCCCGAACACCTACTAAGAGCACAGAGGCACAAATGTTAGGGGACCTTTCTGAGATCTCTCTCCTTAGAGTGTAGTTATGCCCCATACATCATCATCAGAAGCTCAGGTGGGACCCACATTCATGCCACACCCCCACACCCAAGCAGAAAGAGCAAAAATCAAACTTAAAGGCACCATCTTATGAACAAGGTGCTTTTTCAGCCTTTGCTAATTTGCAGGGAGAAATACAAATGCAATCTAAATATGATTAACTATCCAAGATGATTACCAAATTGAAAATGAATTATAAATACAGATAACTTTATCTTGCTATACAATCCACCCTTGTTTTTTGAAACCCTGCAAAGCTGAGTTCTTAGCCTGTGCTCTAGGCTCCAAAGCCTTTCTCAGGTCTGAGGAAAGGCTGTGTGGCAAGGATAAATAAAATAGTCAACAGCACAGAAGACATCCTGGGAGCATCATGAGGCTCAAGAGTGAAAGGTACCGGGAAAGGAGTTTTCTCTTTCAGTTAACAGCCGCTTAAGCAGCTATCTGGGGAATGCTTTTACAGAAAAACCCAGGTCAACCTATACCAGGTCAACTCCCTGCCTTGGAGAATGAACGTACGGGATCCCATTCAGCACAAACTGCAACACTCTTCACACAGAAATCAATCAATATATGCTGCTGGCTGGTGCCTGAGTTTACTTAATGCCTCCCTTTATGTGGCTCAAATTGCTTTGACAGGACAGATAGTTCACTGAGATTTTGAGCAACCCATGGTTGAATAGAAAGCAGCTCCTCCTTCCTCATAACTAGGCAAATGAAACAAAAGGTGGAGAGAGAAGATATAGCTATTTGACTCCCGTTCCTTGTCCATACTGGCAAAGTCATAGTTTCCTTCCCCATTTTCTTTTCTATAAGTTTCAGTGTGTCTGGTTTTATGTGGAGGTCCTTGATCCACTTGCACTTGAGATTTGTACAAGAAGTTAAGAATGGACCAATTAACATTCTTCTACATGCTAACCATCAGTTGAACCAGCACCATTTGTTAAAAATGATGTCTTTTTTTCCCCTGTCAAAGATCAAGTGATCATAGGTGTGTGGATTCATTTCTGGGTCTTCAATTCTATTCCATTGATCTACCTGCCTGTCACTGTACCAATACCATGTAGTTTTAAATCTTTATTGCTCTGTAGCATAGCTTGAGGTCAGGGATGGTGATTCATCCAGAAGTCCTTTTATTGTTGAGAATAGTTTTTGCCATCCTGGGTTTTGTTGTTGTTGTTGTTATTCCAGATGAATTTGGAAATTACTTTCTAACTCTATGAAGAATTGAGTTGGAATTTTGATGGGGATTGCATTGAATCTGTAGATTGCTTTTGGCAAGATGGCCATTTTTACTAAATTAATCCTACCAATCCATGAGCATGGGAGATCTTTCCATCTTCTGAGATCTTCTTTGATTTCTTTCTTCAGAGACTTGAAGTTCTTGTCATACTGATCTTTCACTTGCTTAGTTAGAGTCACACTAAGGTATTTTATAATATTTGTGACTATGTCAAACACTAAGCACAGGAGACAGATGCTATTGTGTCCATTTTCTGTGAAGAAATACACAGAGAGAAGTTAAACAAGGTTATACGGTTGTGAGTGGTGGGACTGTTAGCTAGGTCCTATTCACTGGCATGGCAAATTCCTAATATTATTTTCTTTCCCTTTCATATCCTCCAGTCTCCCCTTCTCCCAGCCAACACAAACATGCACATACATGCTTCCAAGTCTAGCTTATTGCAGATACTGTTCTGCATAAAATCTGAGTTCTCACACTTAGCTGATGAGCTATTGGTAGTTGTTGGCTGGTTATGGAGGAAAAGCCAATTTTCTTTAAATGCGTGGTCCCTGGATCTCCCAAGAAAGAAGAAATGGATTATAGTGCTATGGAGAGATGAAGGGGAAACTAGAATAAGAAGATTCAAAGAGAGATGGGAGAGTAGGGTAAAAGCAGGACTTTGAGAGGGACAAGTAGCACTAAGGGTCCCTTTCACAGACCACATGAAGCTCAAGAAGAAGGAAGAACAAAGTGTGGGTGCTTTGGTCCTTCTTAGGGGGAGGGTAGCAAAATAGTTACAGGAGCAAATACCAAGGCAAAGTGTGGAGCAGAGACTGAAGGAAAGGCCACCCAGAGACTTCCCAATCTGGGGATCCATCCCATATACAGTCACCAAATTCAGACACTATTGTGGATGCCAAGAAGTGCTTGCTGACAGGAGCCTGATATAGCTGTCTCCTGAGAGGCTTTGCCAGAGTCTGACATATACAGAGGTGGATGCTCACATTCAATCATTGAACTGATCATGAGATCCCCAATGGAGGAGTTAGAGTAAGGACTGAAGGTGCTGAAGTGGTTTGCAGCCCCATAGGAAGAACAACAATATCAACTAACCAAAGTTCCCAGGGTCTAAACCACAAACCAAGGAGTATACATGGAGGGACCCATGGCTCCAGCCATATATGTAGCAGAGGATGACATTCTCAGGGATCAGTGGGAGAAGAGGCTCTTGGTCTTGTGAATGTTCAATGCCCCAATGTAGGGGAATGCGAAGGTGGAGAGGCAGGAGTGGGTAGGATGATGGGGCACACCCTTGTAGAAGCAGGAGGAGGGAGGATGGGATGGGGGTTTCTGTGGGAGAAATTGGGAAAGGGGATAACATTTGAAGTGTAAGTAAATAAAATATCTGATAAAAAAGAAAAGAAAACTGTAAGGAAATGTACTACTGTAGAGGCTTCCTGAAACATATATATCCATGAATGGAATTTAAAGGCAGTTACCATGTAATGGGAGAGATGATGACCCAACTAGATATCTTATGCTATCAAGGAAAACTTCTAGTATCAGGAATGGGTTACATATTGAATCCTTGGCTAAAAGGGTTCCCTAGATTCACCAAACATCACAGTCCATTGGCAAGACTAACAGTTGTTCTCCACAACTTTATGATAAGCTATTATTGCTGAGGACATCACTTATGTAATTGATCATGGAGAGGCTGCATAGGTTTCCACCTAGAATTTTCACCTCTATTGTATCATAGCACTTTTAGGGGGTGGGTTTCTCTCTCTCTCTTTTCTGTTTAGCTTCCAAATAAAAGGCACAAACACCTGGTATTTTATTTGCAAGCTCCTGGCACTGTGCTGAGCAGGTTCTGAAGCTATTCTCCCCCAGCTAAGATATTATCAATCATGTAAATGCCCCATCAATTGTCATCTGTATCTTGCTCAGCTACAAGTGTATCCTCAGGACAAGCTTCTCTTGGCCAAGTGCTCATCATGGTCTGTACCTGAGACCCCCTACGATCTCCAGTCCTACCTTCCTCTCTCTCCTACCTAGTCATGGGCTCTAGCCCTTTTAGTAACCAATCAGGGACTATTGGGGAACATTCTTTATAGAACACTGGTTACAACAGTGTCCCAAGATCTGGTTTTAGGATGGACGGGGTCACAGAACTCAGCTTCGGAATAGTGAATACTACTGACTAACATTCATGGTGCTTGAAGGTACTCTTCACACGCTGTGCTTCACTCTGCCATCTGCATTTTGTGCTCTGTACTGGAGGAGAAGGGTAAGTATCAATATCACCCAGCTACACACCCTATGACCTACAGCAGCTACCTGCCTACAGTATACTGGTGCAATCATGGAATAAATGTTATGGGAGTAACAAGCCACCTTTTGATTGTATTTGAGGCTCACGCCATGGAACCAAATGGAACCTGACACCACTAAAGTGGCCAAGAATCTTAGACTAGACAGGATGAGTATGGGCCCAGGGGAAAATGTGATAGGGTTATTATGCTTAAGGAACATAGCAATTAGTTGATTCCTAATACCCTATCACTATGACCTTAGAGCAGAGCCTTGCTCAACCCTCCCCAGAGATGCTTCTTTTTATAGTAGATGGTAATTAACATGGAGATCCATAACTGTACACATTCAGAGTATGACAGACTTTAGAAGACTGAGTCCTAAATGGGATGCCTTCATCAAACCCTTCTTACAAGGCTAAGGGATCTGTGTGGAAAAGGAGGTGTGAAGATTGTAAGAGACAGAGGTGGTAGTGGATGATCCCAAGAAAACATTGTCTTCCAGACACAACAGGACTGATAAACATAGAGATAGGCTGATAAATCATAGATGCTGTGATACCACTCATCAGACCTGCACATGTTCAAACCAGAAGGGGTTCTAGAACTGAGAAAGGGAAGTGGACATGGAGTCCCACCCCTAACCACGAAACTACTTAAAATTCATATGTGCTGGTAAAGATAAGATCAATTTCCTCCAATAGAGTGTCACTGGGTATACTCAGCCACATGCCAGGACAGGGCCTATTTCCAGAAGTAGTAGTAGTTAGACAACACAAAATGAACTCTTCATGTAATCTCTCTCTCTCTCTCTCTCTCTCTCTCTCTCTCTCTCTCTCTCTCTCTCTGGTGTAGGCTTTTAGAATTTTGTCTTATTGGTTTTTTTGTGTGTATTTTTGTTTTGATTTTGATTTTTTGTTTTTATAAAGAGAGAACATGAAGTTGGGTGTGTAGATAGGAAGGTGAGTTGGGGAGTATCAGGGAGGGCTTGGGAGAGGAGAAAGCCATGATGAAATATATTGAGTGAAAAGATTTTCAAATAAAAGTTTTAAAATGGTGTGGTCTTGTGGTTGACCATGCTTTAGAGGATCTCCTCAGTGCAGACATGGGTGTGTAGCACAAATTGGACTGAGTAGTTATAAAGAAAAATGAAGCAGAGAGAGCAATATAGGGCAGATTTAGTAGATGTTAGAGTGAGGGAAGAAAGGGATGAATATTATCAAGATACATTTTATCCATGTGTGAAAAACTCAATAAAGAAAAAAACATCTAAAACTGACATCAAAACCCGAGCTATTAATTTGGAAGAACAGTTAATTCGAGCAACCCCATATTCACTTGAGGTATAACCCATTACAAAAATTTTCTTCCTCCCACCCCAGAGTGTTCCAATTTATGTAAGTGAAGAGGTCTCAAATTATCTAAGTGCCTTGAGCTATCTGGATGACAAGATTGATTTTCATGTGTGACAAGTGTAATCGGTCTCATTACTTTATAGTCACACCTCACGTTCTCCTAAATTACCAAGTTGGGATGAGACAAGAACATGGGATTATTCTCCAAAGGAAACATCATCTGAATCGATATTTTATTCGGTTGAAGTCTCTGATAAGTATCGATTCATAGATTGTTGAACTGAGTTTAAGTTTCTATCAGCCTTGTTAGAATATAACTCTTAATTAAACTTTTGGGGGAGCAGAGGAGACTCCTTTGGAATTAATATTGACAACTAGTCACAAAGATGGCTTTAGGAAGGAAGAAAAGTTTACTGTTTAAATATTTGGATTTGAGTGTAAATGTGTTACTTTCCCCCAGACACAAAGGGTCCACTGCAAAGATAAGCAAAGGGTCCTGGTGTATTAGCCTTTCATCACTAACTCCAAAGATCATATTGGTTGATTTTTTTATTCATATTATATCTTGGATGGTCTTCTGGCCTTGCCTCTTCAGATCTCTGTTCAGTGGGGAACCAGCAGTATGAATGGAATTGACCTTCCCTGACCTCTTTACCCTAATATAAACCTTGGAGATGAAAATCAGAAGAACACTGGGCAGGCAGATCACGTAAAGCTAACTAGCATCTCTCATTTGCTCTCTGGTTGAGAAAATTAGACTCCAGGTATGCTGTGAGCCACATCATCACAAATGCTTTCTTCTCGTGGAGCAAACAAAGAAAACTGGGTAGTCAGCAATTTAGAGATCTGCAAGGGGTTCCCCTAGAGCCACAGCCAGAAGCAAAGGAGAAAATAAAATGATGAGAACAGCTAACATCTTAGAATTCAACCTGCTGGGTACCCTCCAGCCATGGCCAGAAGCAAACAAGAGGACAGAAAGGCAGGCATTGTCAGCATCTTACAGATCACCCAGTGGTACCCAGGAGCTGTGACTTGAAGCAAAGGGGAGGGTAGAAAGGCAAAGACGCAGAGGTCCCTAGCACAGCTCTCTTTGACAGCTATAAGATTAAATATATCCACTACAGTGAGGGCAGGTCTGGGATGGGGGATGGGAGACAGCAGGTATGAAAGAGATGGGAGACTAGAACACACACCTTTCTGAGAGCTGGTCAATGGTAATCCTGTTCTTTGTCCTTTACTGTCTCACACATTTTCTTACCCCTCTAGGAGACTTACCTGGCACAGATGAGTTTTGAAAAACTGCCCTGTCAGCAAGTTGGCAAGTTATTACCTTGTTAATTAGGGTCGCTGCTCACTAATAATTCAACCAATAACATGGTATTTTTTTTAACAAGGCATTTACTGCATTTATTTCCTTTGGCAAGAGCCATAATAAATACAATGACGTTTATTAATTTATGAAGCTTTTATCTAATATAAATGCATTTGCCACAGTCCTAAATTTTCTTCGTCTCCATAACCATATCTTACTGCCCTTGTGTTTTCCTGACTCTGACATACAAACTTTCCCTGACCCCACATAGCCTATTGGGAGCTAAACCCATCTTATAAGATACTTTAAGAATTAAAGGACATAATGTATAGGAAATTGACCTGGATATACACACAAATTTAGTAATAGAAAAAAATTATTCAATAATGATGTTGAAACAATAGGATATGGAGAAAAACATGCGTTTTTATTCCTACCTCACTTAAGCATACATAAACTTCAGACGATGTAAATGTTTAATTCTATTTATGATCATGATTGTATTAGAGGAAAATATGGGCCCCACCTTCGCCTCTGTTAGCATAATCATAACAAAAAGAAAAGCCTGCTAACTATGCTATAGTAATTAATTCCGCGGGAGGGGGGGTGAGGGTGGGGGTGGGGCGGGCTGGAGAGATGGTCCATCAGTTAAGAGCTTGTTCTGCTTGTGTGGGGCACCAGAGCTTGGTTCCTAGCACTCATACTGAACATCTCACAATCTCCTGTAACTCCAATTTGAGTGGACCCAAAGCCCTCTCTGTCCTCTGCAGGTACCTGCACTTCTATAGCGTATACACATACAGATATGCAGACAAGCACATAAATAAAAAGAAATCTTAAAAACCTTATCTAGGAAATCTTCATAAGATCAGGGAAAGAAAAACAGGGAGAAATATCTTCAATTTTATCAGAAATGAAATATTTTCTTAAAATATGTAAATCCCCCATGGGTTGAAGAGATAAACAACCAGTAATCCAAAATAAAAGCTGGCAAATTATATGAACAGTTTACAGAGAAGAAAATACAAAAGTCTCATGACACCACCTACCTTTTGCTGAAGAGAAAGTTGCCAACCATGTCCAGTGTTCTGAAAGGAATACAGCTATGTAGGTTTCTGACTGCTAACTTTGTGCTACACATGCCTGGTAAATAAATGAGACAAATTGCCATTGTCTATGCTAATAAAATTTGCAGGTAGGTGAATGCAACCTGTAGAGATGTATCAGGATGCACATACTATAACACACTTGGAAACATATACCTTGCATTCTGTCATGTCTGTTTAGTGTCTCCTTAATGCTAGGAGAAGTTCTGCAGCCTTTCCCCCACCTCTCTTAACTTTTTTGGAGGGTCAAAGCTAATAGAAAGTACCACAAACATAAAAATTGTAACCTCTGAGAGTTCTTGCTCCACACCCAACCGTTATCACAGTCCTATTCATGCATACCGGTGCTATTCTTATCTTTCAAAATAGATCTTTTTATCATTGTTTATTTTTTATTATTTTATTAGTATTTAATATATTTTAAATTTAATATTGTTTACTTTTATAATAGTTATGTGTGTGAGTGTTTTGGCTGTATGCATGCATGTGGATCCATGTGCATAACAATTGGATCCTAGAAAGTGGAGTTATGTTTTGTTTGTTTGTTTGTTTTTGTGTTTTTGTGTTTGTTTGGGTTTTTTGTTTTTTTCGAGACAGGGTTTCTCTGTGTAGTCCTGGCTCTCCTGGAACTCGCTCTGTAGACCAGGCTGGCCTCGAACTCAGAAATCTGCCTGCCTCTGCCTCCCAAGTGCTGGGATTAAAGCCGTGCGCCACCACTGCCCTGCTCAAAGTGGAGTTATGGATGATTGTCAGTGCCATGTGGGTGATGGGAACCTTTGCAAGAGCAACAAGTACCTTTAACCATTGATCCATCTCTCTGGCCCCATTCTTATTTTTCATAATACATCTTTTTTTCTAATAATAATAAAATCAAAATTAATAAATATAGACAGGTGATTGCTGATATGGAATTCTCCCATTTTTTAATATGGTGACATACAGAAAAGTTGTTCTTTGTTTCTTTATAGATTTTGTTTATGAGTCCACACCAGCTTATAGATTCTGTTCCCATCCTTTTGGGTGAGGATGTAGTATGCCATTGCAAAGGTAAAACAATTTATTCAACTAAGTCTAATGTTACATGTCCGAGTTACTGCCAATGTTTTGCTATTCTGAAATTTCACAATGAAACTTTCTGTATTTATTATCCCAGAAATATAGACCTCCAGAGGAAAGTGTTGTTTTTATGATGGACAGTAACACCATGTAGTTCTCAAGGTGCCCTCTGTGGTGTAGTGTGACATTTTTATGTTTTCTAGATGCTATGTACAGCCAATGCTTCTGAATAACAGAAGCATCCATGAGTCATGTTTTGTCTGTTAAAATATTACTGGGAACATTTTATAAGAATCAAAACATAAAATAAATAATATATAACCATCTAAGATTATGTTCAGTTTCTGTTTGTTAATTGTCAAGAAGCAAAGGGTTGCATTACTGTTCCATGCCTGTTATTTTAGGTGCACACAGTACAGGTCAGCTCAAGGTGCAGAAACCCAACATCCAGCTCTCCACAGGGGTTCTAAAGCTCAACAGGGCTGCTCTGTGTGGCCTGAGGATCCACAGGAAGTTAAAAACCCTGGAGAGTCACTTTGTCCTCTTTGTAAATGCATCTTTCACTCATTTCTAAATGGCCATTTCAGGTTGGCTCAAGAATTCTGCAAACAGCACACTGAACATGAATTTCATTTATTTGTGTCAAGGGTATTTTGCGGGTGCTTTGTTCTGAGTTTGAAGGGGTCCAGTGGAAGCCAGATGGTTGGTAGCAAGAAGCAGTGCATCAGGCTGGCTTGCTCCGCCTGTACCCAGTCCCTTTCTTTGAATAACACGTTCTCTGCAGTTCACACTCAGGATCATAGGTTGTCGTAGTGAAGCCCTGAGATGTTGAGGAACTTGGCCACAGATGGAAGCGAATGTTGCTACCTTACTCATGGGGTCCGTGAAGTCTCTCTCTCATCCTTGTCTCCGCCACTTCAGTAGGGCAGAATTTTCTGTAGGAAGCATCTTTGCCCCTCAGTCTGCTTCGCATGTTTCTTTCCAGGCTCCTCAAAATTCTCATTGTTCCCCAAGACCTAGGATGTTGAATGTTAAATACTAAACCAGATCTTTATGTCCTGCCTTCTGTCCTTCCGGGCAATGCGTGCAGGCTGACTGGTGGTCAAGAAGACAAACCAGAGTCATGTCTTCTGTGGGGACTAGACAAGTGCTTGCCGCCCAGTGCTCTGGCTCTTCTCTCATCTTCCCATTTGTGCCCATCTGTTTTTTTAAAATTTATGAACAGAAAAACCATCTGTTAAAAGAGCCCCATAAATCATCTAACTTTTGACAACACTGTTTACTAGAGGGCCCATGGAGTAGGAGAAGCATCCGAGTGGTTCTCTGGTCCTTTGTGTCCATCATCTATCTCTTGATCATTTCTCACTCCAAAACTCAAAGTCTGATCCCTAGAGAGAGCTAGAGCTGAAACTAAATCTTAGCTGTACAGAAAAAAATGAGATTTCACATACACATTTAGCATCTCTAAAATGGGCTAGCAATGCCTCCTGGGTAGATACATGCGTGGGATCCTGTGCCCTGAATGTGCCTGGCTCATCTTTTCTCATGTTTGTCCTTTTTGCTCTTTATTCTCCCTTCCTATAGGCATCTGTTGCTCAAATATTATTATTAACACCAATAAAATATAGAATAAAAAGATAACACCTCACAATCCCTTAACTACCTTATCATTTTCCCTTTCTGGGTTTCATTATTATTTAGCCCTGAAGGGTAGTCTTTAGCACACAGAAGCACCCTTTGAATGAAATTTTGTATTAGAGAAAGTCAATATTCTTTGAGAGTGAACAAAAGAATACTCCCTGTTTTCATTTTTAAATCTTGAGCTTGGGCTTTGGGGTAGGGACTGTCTGGGTACAGGGAAGAAGAAAGGGAAGAAAAGAGGCAAAGTGGAGGGATGGGGTAAAGGGGGGGGTCTGGCTTGTCTTGTAGACTAGAAGCCTCTTCTTTGAGGTAACTCCACTCCTTTCACCAGGATAAATTCCTGTTTCAGATTGTGATTATGGATTAATTTATGGCTTCCTTTAATTGTCTGAGCAATGCAGGGTTAATGTCTTGGTGAGTAAAGTTCTTCTGTTTTATGAGAGCAATCACTTAATGAAAATTAGGCTATTACTTTTTATCTCCCTCTCTTTGGCAATGCCTGATGATACCATGGGACACTTCGGCAAATTCCCCTCCCCTTGCTCTGGGTTAGGGGATTAGATCTTTCTCCGCCCTTGGCATGTTGAAGATTTCCTGAGAGCAGATAGCATTGCTGAGATCAGAAGTACCACTCAGTAGACTGGGTTAGATCGGGACATCCACCCAGGGATGTGGATGCTTTTATTTTGAGTCAATACTGACTTCAGGAGCAGCTAAAGGGAGGGCAATGCTGTGACAGACCTGCGTGTGAAGATATCGCTTTATGTTTCCCAAAATGTTAAACCCGGGCTGGGGAGTGCCATAGCACAGCATGCTGATGAGTGTGGTTTAGGTCATAAGTGGGCTTGAAATTGTCTTCTGGCTCCTCCACATATTCGCCATTGAGTTTGAATAAACTCCTTATTCTTAACCTCAGTCTATGCAAAGTTGAGGACTACTGTACCCACAGCTTTGTAGGTTTCTACTGCTTTGATTTAGCTACTCCGTTAGTTTTTCAGCTGACACCGTAACCTGGGCTTTCTAGGGGGGCAGACTCTAGTATAGGGGTTTATGTAACATTATTTATAACCCATAACAGAGTGTTTGTAACAGATAAAGGAAGGGACTATGCATGCATGCACTTTAGGCCAATTCCCTTAGGGTTTATCTTCAGTCAAATCTTGCAAGAAATCCTGAGATATCATGTGACCTGTCTGTATTCATTCTAACTTATAGAAATGGAGTTGGGGTTTCTGTAGTCCAGTACCAATCTGTCAGTGGCTAAGAGCTGTCCCATGGAAAAAGGGTGAACATAAACAACAGATACTGAAGATGTGTGCTTCTAGCCACATGACAATGTCTGGAAAAGGACAGCCATCTGCTGGAAAATAGAATGAGATAGAGATAGATATAGAGACAGAGATAGAGATATCTATGTATATCTATATCTATAGCTGTATCTCTATCTGTATCTTTATTTATATCTGTATCTATATCTATAAATAGATGGATGGATGGATGGACAGACAGACAGATGGGCAGACAGATAGATGAGCTAGAGAAGTATAAAAATGCTGTCCTCCGGCCATGGCATGTTGCTTCATACAATAACTCACAGCAGCTCTGGATGCCTGCACAGATCCTGCACAGAATCAACTCAGCCAACATTACAGCACAGACAGGGATGGGTATGGGTGAGCCAGCCCTGAGGACCTAAGAGCAAGAGAGAGATGACCATGCCACCTGTCTATGATGGCATTGGGTCATGTAGCCAGAGCAAGGCTGAAGCCCTCACCTTGGTGGTGCCAATAGTGGGAACCAGCTGGCTAGCCAGCTCAACTACCACCCAGGTCCATATCCAGGGCTCTGAATTGGCCCATCTCAAAATCTCTATCATCTTCAAATGGTTGGGATGCATGAAAGGGCCCCTGCTGATCCAGCTGCAGAATCTTCATGACACAGGGCAACAACAGGAGGAGTGAGTCTGAGTGAGGATCCAATATTGATGGTATCACAGAAGCCTAATATCTAGAACCAGATCAATGACACATTGCAGTGAATATCTGCCAAGGGAAGATGTGTGGACAGAGGGATATACTTAGGGACACACTGTGACATATTACAGCTTCCGTTGTTGTTGTTGTTGTTGTTGTTGGTGGTGGTGGTGGTGGTGGTAGTGTGTGTGTTATCTTGGGGGGAGGTTGCAAAGACAAAGGGCAGATATGAGGGGATAAGGAGATGAGCGGGACTTGGGTGCATGATGTGGAACTTAAAATGAATCAACAAAAAGTAAAAACAAAAACAAAAACAAAAAACAAACACCACCAATGACAACAACAAAAAATGTAGCCAGTGCTCTTACTAAGTCATCTCGCCAGCTCCATTATTGGATCTTAAGAGGTATCTATCAGCTTGGAAAGTCACATTGTGGTGATGGCTCATAGTATTAGAGTCTTTAAGACCACACCTATACATCAGTCTTTATCGGCAGCAGTCTGTATTGGTACTAGGAAAGCGTCTAGGGACCTCCTTGGGTTTCCTAGTGTGATCATCCCAAAGCAACTGCATTTCAACAGTGAAATGCGGCCTATTTCATTATAGCCAACTTTTCTTTTATTTGGTTTTTATATTACAGCTATGGTATTACACTGCTTTAAAAAATTTTGTGTGAGAAAATTATGTTACCTACTAATTTTATTTCAGGGGAAGGTGCTGAACTATTGTTATACATGTGGATTTGTATCAGGTAGTCTTAAGAAGTACATGTCTCATGAATAAATAATTGTCCCAACAACTGGTCAGTCACACATGTGGTAGGAGCCAAGGCCTGCACACAGAAATAGGGATTCTGTGAGTCCTGTGGCTGGTGCTGCATGTGGTAGAGTGGGTCTTCTTCCCTGCAAGGTAGATGCAGATGGGGAAAGACTACAGTCTCTGTTTGGGTGGATAATGAAGGCTCTGCCCCCCCCCCAGCATCTGATGTGACAGGGCATAGGTAAGGGTCATATTGTACTATAAATATAGGAGTTTTATACTTCTTTTCTATGTGGGGAAAAAAAACACCAAAGACACCACACCCTTGGAAGGACCCTGTTTCTTTATTGCATGACAGATATTTATTCCACATCAGGATCTTTTGGAGATTTTACAGAGGAAAACCAACAAGGAGCCAAGGCTTTCTGAGGCTGCATATGTTAGAGCACCCAGGTTGTAAACAAATAAAGTCTGTGTATGGGACTAAGACTTCAACATGATGAAAGGCTCTGGACAAAGACTGAGCCACATCTGGAGGCCTCGGAGGTCAGGAGGGCTGGGCAGGATGCTGTTTTCATGGGGGCGAGGGGCAGCGGCACAGGTATGGGGAGTGACTTCACATCCCTGTGTAAGCCAGGCCATGCACCCTTCCCATCCAATCCCCATGCACTCTCTGCCTTGGCTGCTCTTCTCCTGCCTTTACAGTCAGCCTGGCACCCTGTGCTGAGTGCCACGCTGGCTGGCTGGTCTTTGCTGTTTCCCATTCCACTCTGCCTCCCAGGCAACCTCAGTTCAGATCGCTCTTTCTGAAATCCGAATCCGTGTATGCGGCCCCTCAACATTTTGAAACTTTAGCTTTTACACACAAGCTGTGTTCTGCTGAAAGAACTGTAATTCAAAGTCTCCCCTGACCGGACCTCACCTTTCCATCTCTCCCTTGATGTTAACTCCGACAGACCCCATTCTCCAATGGAAGCAACTTCTGGCTGCCAACTGTGAGGACGCCCTTTAGTTTTCTTTCCCAGCCGCCCCTTTTAGAAGTCTTTCCACCAAACCGGTCCTCCTAGCCTCCGAGACTCACATATCCTGTATTTTAGGACCGCTTCTCCATCCTTGTGACATGCTCACAGATCTCCTACCCATTTACATTGTCATCTCTTTCTTTTATTAGATGGCAACCATGAATCATCCTCTGGAAGGAGAAGCAGGAAGGCAAGCTCAGCTGACACTGGGAGCCTTGCAAGAATCAGAAGGGAGCCGTATAGTATGGGAGTGCAAGGAGGGGAAGAGAGGTACAACCTATGGAAAACCCAAAAGTTTTACACCGTCCCTGCCCCACTGTGTGTAGTTTATTGAAAAAAAAACCATACTTTCTGGATGTTATTTGTTATCAGAGCAAATGTGATTTTATGTCTTATACTTATTAATCATATTATTTGATGATTTCATACCTTTGTATAATGTATCCTGATTACTCTCTCCTTTGAGAGGGACCTTTTGGGTCCCTCTGATCCAGTGGTAACTCTTCTCTCCTACTGAGCTCATTCTAATAGGTTATCATACACCTTCGAATTTCTAACTCTTCATTGTTGGAGTAATGGCACCCAATCAAAGCACTGATGAGAACTTATAAAATGGCACATAGTAGGTGTTCACAGTGCTATCACTCTCTCTCCATGCCTGTCACCACCTCCTGCATGGTTCTCTCCACAGCAACTCTTGACAGCTTCTGGCTACATTGGACTGTTTACAAAAGAGTAAGGAAGTGCCACTAAAGGATGTGTTAGCCATAGTTAGAGTACAGAGCAGGAGAATTGAGTGTGAGGAGGAGGGACCAGGGTGCTTCCATAAGGATATGGCAGGTGCCAGGGCTGGGCAGGGTTTAAAGGAGTAACTGAGAAATGGTGGAATGGTGTGCATGAAGACACAGAAGGAAGAGAGAGGAAGAATGCACCTTGCTCTTTTGATGGGCAATTGTCTATCAACATCAACACTTTTGATGCACCAAATCAGATTAAACCAATTAAGAATGTCTCCTTGCGGCTGACCTCAGAGGCAGGGGCCACCAAATCCTTGTGTGATTAAAAGCATTCTCTCCCCTTCCCTCCCTTCCCTTTCCTTCCCTCCCTCCCTCCTTATGCCTCCCTCCCATGGTGTGTGTGTGTGTGTATGTGTGTGTGTGTGTGTGTGTATGTGTGTATGATAGAGAGAGAATTGCCTCCCTGTGTGAGTGTGTCTCTCTGTGTTCATGTGTGTCTGTCAGCAGATAGCCTAGTTCTTTTAAGTAGCATTTGATGGAGCTGGCTGCTTCCAGGCTTGCTGGTATAGGATGTAGTTGGTAGAATAATGAGTCATTATTATTGAATAGCCTTGTGTAATTAATCTGGGAAAATCATGTACTGAACTACTATATTACTGAAGAGAGTGAAGAGGGACTTCTGTGTCCTGAGGGAGTGCAGGCTTCCTTCAGAGCAGTTTGAAAATGCAGATTTCCTCTGCTTAGGGCCAATTGATCATTTGTATCTGTCTGCCTTCCCGACACAGCTGAGAACAAGGTACCCCTTTCCAGTCCAATAAAGGAATAGATGTTTAAAGATGTTAGACAAAAAAGGAATTGTATCAATGTATGTGCTCATATGTACTATATGTTTGTGTGTGCAAGACTTACAATGTCCATGACTACTGACGAAAGGCAATTGAATAAAGTACAACAAAAATAGAATGGTTTCCAATGAGAGTTCCTTACAGGAGGTGAGGAAGATGAGCATAAGTACTCATCATACACATATAAACATACATACATATTGCAAACCATATAGATTATAGATGGATACCTAGTACAGCATAACTGCTTCAATAAATAAAAAAAGTGATTTTCTGTGATGTGTGTAGACATTATTACTTACAAATAGTCAAGTCAAGAGCTAAGCTGGTTTGGCTGGAAAACTCAAATAATTAAATATATTCATCTTCAATAATAGGGAAATGGAGACAGAGACTGGCAAGCCAATGTAGATAGCTTCTGGGGTTCTGTTTTCGCTTCTTAGTTCCTGGACATGATTTTTCAATCGTCTTATTAAAAATGTAGAGAGGTCAATGTGTTGAGCAAAGATGCATGCTGGAGATTTGAACTCAGGTCCTTGTGGTTGGGCAACAAGATCTCTTACCTGCTATGCTATCTCCACAGCTCCTCAAACTGCAGTTATTAACTATCGTGTTCTCACTCCCCAAAGGATAATTTTAATAGACATGGTATTTTGGTCTTACTGCAGGTTTGTTTGTCTGTCTATTTATTTATTTTTGATTGGATATTTTATTTATTTACATTTTCCGGTCTCCTCTCCTCAAACATAAATCCCCTATGCCATCCCCCCTCCCTGTGACCTCTAAGAGGGTGCTCCCCCCTCCCCTGCCTCCCGCACTCATGCCTCGCTCCTCTAGCATCCCCCCTATGCTGGAGCAACAAGCCTGCATAGGACTAAGTGCCTTCCCTCCCACTGATGCCAGATAAGGTAATCCTCTGCTACATATGTATCTGGAGCCATGGACCCATCTATGTGTACTCTCTGGTTGGTGGCCTAGTCCCTGGGAGCAGGATCTTAGTATTAGCATGAGAACATGTGCCATGACTTGTGGTTAGCGTGCCCACCAGAGCCTCCGTGCTCCTCCAGCCATTTGCTGCTCACAGACATCGGTGACTAGTCAAGGAATCTCACCGTGGAAAAGTAGACCTGAGATGAGAACAGTTTTTAGCCTTCAGATTTCTCCACTGCATTTATTACCATTATAATTATTAATACTTAGCATGTCCAGCCTCCCTCCGACCCTGGTCCCTGTTCTTTCCCTAGTAGTCTCTCTGCTATTTTAAGACTTTTTTTTTAAACTGTACTTTTCTATCATAAGAAGCAATGAATTCCCCTTGCCTTTCTGTGAACTATACTTCTGAAGACGGGGCAGACATGAACAGTAAGGATGTTATCACCTGTAAGCAGTACCTGAGCCTAATTGCCAGAATACACCCTCTCCCATCATGCCTTGGGACCTATTGAGCTCATTCAAGATATAATTGGAAAAAAATCAGCAATACCATTGTTGGGGAGCACTGGGGCACTCGTATTGGGAATGGGGTGTTATGTGATGTTACAGACTTAATCTTGGCTGACACGCCTCCTTCTTATCTAATAGAGAACAACACTGCACCCTTTGCGACTCTATCTCGATAATTAAAGGGGTGACATGGCTCTGCCAGGAGCTTTGCAAGGACATTTAACCACAATTAAGTACAAAAATGGTACTAGTTCTGAGAAGTGGGCCGTGGTAATTATCATAATCATGTGCTAATCTGATTCATTCATGAACTCGCCAGGCACAATTGTCAAGAGCAGGGAATCTGAGTTTTGAATTCTGAATTTTTTCTTGCTGAGCAGAAAAAAATAGGCTTCTGCAGGATAATTTCCCTATGCAATCCCTAGTGTTTTTGCAAAATTGAAAAAATAAGCCTAAATTAATCTACAATAAAAATTACTTGTTGCGGTCAGGAAAGTGTCACCAGGCCAGAGTTTGGGTCACATTCTCTGCACGCTGCAGAAGAAAGGTGCTTGTCTTCATCATGGCTCTGTAGCTTCCCTATCTATTAATGGAACTAGCAAAAAATATTTTTCTCCAGTTTGTTGAGATTGTCAGTGGATCATCCATGACAGTACCTAACCATCAAAATATAGTTGTTTAAGAACGATTGATAAGACATGAAGATCCCCCAGGAGTAGAAGACAGTGGGCCTTTGTTCTGGCTTCCAGGGCAGCCTGCCTATAGTGATAAGTTTCATTTTTTTGTGTTCATAAATCTTTTATTTTGCATCAGTTTTACAGCAAAGTGTCAGAGGGAGGCTGGACATCCCAAGTATTAATAATTATAATGGTAATAAATGCAGTGTAGGAACCTGAAGGCTAGAAACTGTAAACCCTGGTGGGGGTAAGGGGCTGGGGGGTGGGGGTGGGCAAGAGAAGAATTTGATCATAGCCACTGAATCAATGGGTGACTGGAGCTCTCAGCACTTCTCTGGGCATCTAATTCCTCCAACAAGCAAGAACCAGAGACCTACTATGCTCCTGGGCTCCAGAGTGAGCTCACTGAGTATGAGGGCCCCAGAATGTAGCTAAGATGTGCTGAACCTCTCCTCTAGAGAGAGAACCAGGAAGACAGTTGAGCAGGCAGAGAAGTTTTGGGTGATGCAAGTGTTCAGAAAGCCTATGTGGCTTGGAATTCAGACTCCATCTTAGTTTGGAGTGCATCAGGGAGGAATAGGCATTTGCATTGGGCCTGAGCACGAGTAGAATCCAAGAAACAGCCTGTGCTGAGTAGTTTAAATGTCAGCTTGCAGGGCTGGAGAGATGGCTCAGCGGTTAAGAACACTGACTGCTCTTCCAAACGTCCTGAGTTCAAATCCCAGCAATCACATGGTGGCTCACAACCATCCGCAATGACATCTGACCCTGTCTTCTGGGGTATCTGAAGACAGCTATAGTGTACTCACATATATAAAATAAATAAATCTTTAAAAAAAATGTCAGCTTGCTGTACAAGAATCATAAGGATGAGTTCCAATTCAGGCATTATTTTGATCTGATAGACATATGGGCATGTACGTAGGGCTGTCCTGATTGTTCGTTGACGTAGCCCTCTGTGGGTGACACCATTCCCTAGGCCAGGCCCTAGATTGTTTAGGAAAGCTAGCAAGTAGCAAGCAGGAAGTATAGTTGTACATTGTTTTTCTCTCCTTCTGGATGTGATATGAATAGCTGCTTGAGTTCCTGCTTTGCCTTCCCCAAAGTGATGGACTTTAACATGCAGTTGTGTAAGTCAGAGACACCCCTTCCTCTGTTAATTTTTTTTTTGCCAGTACTTTATCACAGCAACAGCAATAAAACTAGAACAAAGGGTATGAGTGTAAAGAGGAGGTTTCAGGAGGATTTTTGGGGGAACATTTTATAGAGAAACTGAAGCAGGCCATGTTGCAGGAGTCCCCAGTTCCTTGAGCCCTTTATTTGGTAGATAACACTTGTGAGGTTTTGTGGCAGTAGTTCCCGGTGCTGTAGTAGGAAGCTTATTCATAGAGCCTATGCAAACAAACAAGTAGAAGGTTAATAGGGGCTGAAACCAACACAGTAGACTGCAGTACTTGTTGCAGGGGGTGAACAAGAAAGGAGCAAGCTGAACAGGCTATTCCCATGTGAGCTGTGAGATAAGAGCTGGGACTCACTGGCATTGGTGGACTAGCTGCCAGGACCAGGACCCTTACTGAGAGTCTGAGGTTTGCCGCCTAGTGAGTAGCTTTCTTTGTGGTGGTTTGAGTAGGTTTGGCCGCCATAGATTCATTTATTTAAATTCTTGGTCATAGGGAGTGACGCTACTAGGAGGTGTGGCCTTATTGGAGGAAGTGTGTCACTGTGTAGGTTGTCTTTGTGGTCTCCTATGCCCAAGCTCCGCCAAGTGCAGAAGATAGTCTCCTCCTGGCTGCCTGCAGAGGAGTCTCCTTCTTCCACTTGTGGATCAAGATATCAAACTCTTGGCTTCTTTTCTAGCACCATGTCTGCCCGCATGCTGCCGGTGCTTCCTGCCATGATGATAATGGACTAAATCTCTGAAACTATAAGCCAGCTCCAATTAAATGTTGTCCTTTATAAGAACTGCTGTCATGGTATCCCTTTACAGAAATAAAATCCCAACTAAGACACTTGTGCTTGCTAATTGATTCCAGCATCTATTGATCTAAACATTGCCTAGGCCCACAGTTTCTGGCATCATTGAAAGGCACAATTGTGATAGACTGACCCAGCCTTGCCTGAGCATTCCTATGGTGATCTAGAATTCTCAGTTCTTTCAGTGTATCTACCCATTCCTAACTAATTTAATGGCAATAAATAACTGCTTCTGCTCTCATTCTCTCACAGGTGTTCAGAGACATAGTAATACCATATTGATGATGACTAGAATATATGTTTACATATTTTTGTGCTTCCTAGAACTTTCTTAAGTATCAGTTTTAGGATAAAATATGAGCTTTCTCTAGAGATTAATTCTGTTTTCAAGACTTCAGCTGCACCCTGAAGGACAGGTTATATCTAGTATAACCTCATTATGTTTTCACTAGATCATATACTTTTTTCTTTTTTAATACAATTTTATTATGAGTCATAAGTGTGAATCTTTCCTTGCATTTGTGTGAAAATATAATACTAAGCATATTTAATTGTCTTACATTGTTTAAAAAATATCTGAACTCTATATAAACCATATTTTAAACATCCATGTTTTTATGTAAAACCTAATTTAGGATTTAATATTTTATTCTAAAAATACTTTAATATACATTGTTTTGTACCTAAGTCTAGATTATAGGCTTAAAAATGACAGATTAGAAGAATACAGTTTTCTAAATTAATGGCTGAATTGTATGTATCTGAAAGTGATGAAAACATAATTTTGGGAAGGAGAAATTGAGATGAAACTGTAGATAGAAAAGAAAAATGTGTGGGAACTCTCTTGGTTTTACAGTAACATCAATGAAGGTTACTGAGCTACGGACAATAAACTATATATGTATACCTCTGTGTGTAGCTATGTGCTTCCTATAATACTTTTAATATTTCTGTTTTTTAATTCTTTTATTATTTTTTACAGTCCGGTCTTTATCCCCCTCCCAGTCTACCCTCTGACTATTCCTCATCCCATGTCTCCCCCAACCCCTGTCCAAGAGGATGTCCCCATCCCCCCACTCCCACCCCACCAGACCTCCCCATTCCCTGGGGCCTCAAGTCTCTTGAGGTTTAGGTACATCTTCTCTCACCGGGTTTAGACTAGGCGGTCCTCTGCTGTATATGTGTTGGGGTTCTCATAGCAGCTGGTGTATGCTGTCCGGTTGATGGCTCAGTGTCCGAGTAATCTCCGGGGTCCAGGTTAGTTGAGACTGCTCATCTTCCTATAGGGTTGCTATCCTCCTCAGCTTCTTCCAGCTTTTTCCTAATTCAACCGCATGGGTCACCAGCTTCTGTCCATTGGTTGGGTGTAAATATCTGCATCTGACTCAGCTGCTTGTTGTGCCTTTCAGAGGGCAGTCATACTAAGCTCCTACTTGTAAACACACCATAGCATCAGTAATAGTGTCAGGCCTTGGGCCTCCCCTTGAGTTGGCTCCCAGTTTGGGACTGTCACTGAACCTCCTTTCCCTCAGACTCTTCTGGTTGGTAGTTCAGTCTCTTTCAGTCCCTATAGACCCTGGTTAATTGATTCTGTAGGTTTTCTTGTGGTGTCTTAGACCCCTCTGCTTCCTACAATTCTTCCTCTCTCACATTAGCAGGATTCCCCAAGATCTGCTTAGTGTTTGGCTGTGGGTCTCTGCATCTGTTTCCATTAGTTGCTGAGTGAAGCCTCTCTGATGACGGTTATGCTAGGCTCCTGTCTGAAAGTGTAGCAGAATATCGTTAACTGCGTGAGGGGTGGGTTCTCTCTCATGACATGTGTCTCAGGCTGGACCAGTCATTGGTTGGCCACTCCCTCAAATTCTGCTCCACTTTTACCCCTGCACCTCTTGTAGGCAGAACAAATTGTAGGCCAAGGTTTTGTGGCTGTGTTGATGTCCCAATCCCTCTATTGGAAATTTTACTTGGATACAGTGGGTGTCTGGTTCAGGCTTCATGTCCCCATTGTTAGGAATCATAGGGCCAGCTTTGTACATTCCTGGGAGTTTCCATTGCACTAGGTTTCTAGCTCTATTTGTTTAAGAAGCCATTGTATAATTTTGGCTTCTTTGTAAAAAAAAAAAAAAAAAACCAAGCCTCCACAGATGTGTGGAATTACTTTTAGGTTTTCAATTAGATTTCATTGATCAACCTGTTCATTTTTATGCTAATACTATGCTACTTTTATTACTATTGTTCTGTAGTACAGCTTAAAATCAGGGATGGTGATACCTCCAGAAGTTCTTTGATTGTGTACTATTGTTTTAGCCATGCTGGATGTTTTTGTTCTTCCATATGTGAATATTGTTGTTTCCAATTCTGTAAGGAATTGTGTTAGAATTTTGCTGGGAATTGCATTGAATCTGTTGATTGCTTTTTGGTAAGATGGTCATTTTCACTCTACTATTTTGATAAGGGTTAGGATTATTTAAATTGTTTACCTGATTTTGATTTAACTTTGGTAAGTTGTATCTATCAAGAAAATAGTCCATTTTATTTAGATTTTCCAATTTTGTGGGTTTTTGAAATAAGACCTAATGGTTCTTTGGATTTCCTCAGTGTCTGCTATGCCCCCCTTTCCATTTCTGATTTTGTTCATTTGGATATTTTCTCTCTGAAACCCTTAGTTTGTCTAAGGGTTTGTCTATCTTCTCAAAGAACCAACTCGGTTTCATTGATTCTTTGTGTTGTTCTCTTGGTTTCTACTTTATTGATTTCAGCCCTGAGTTTGATTGTTTCCTGCCCTCTTCTCCTCGTGTGTGTGTGTGTGTGTGTGTGTGTGTGTGTGTGTGTGTGTGTTTGTTGTTGTTGTCGTTGTTGTAGAATTTTCAGGTGTGCTGTTAAGTGGATAGTATGAGCTCTCACTAATTTTGTTTTGAAGGTACTTAGTTCTAGGAACTTTACTCTTAGCACTGCTCTCATGGTGTCCCATAAGTTTGGCTATGTTGCACCTTCATTTTTGTTGAATTCTAGAAAGTCTTTAATTTCTTTATTTTTTCCTTGGCCTAGTGGTCATTGAGTAGAGAGTTGTTCAGTTTTCATGAGTTTGTAGGCTTTCTTGTTATTGAATTGCAGCTTTAATCCACAGTGGTCTGCTAAGATACAGGGAGTTATTTCAATTTTCTTGTATCTTTTGAGACTTGCTTTATGTATAAGGTCAATCCTGGAGAAGGTTCCATGAGGTGCTGAGAAGGTATATCCTTTCACGTTTGGGTGAAATGTTCTAGAGATAACTGTTAGATTCATTGAGTTATTACATCTGTTAATTGCATTATTTCTCTATTTAGTTTCTGTCTGCCTGACCTGTCCACTTGTGAGAATGGGGAGTTGAAGTTTTCCACTATTAATGTAGGGTTCAATGTGTGATTTAAACTTCAGTAATACTTCCTTTGCAAATGTAAGTGCCCTTCCACTTGGGGCATAAATATTCAGAATTGAAAAGTCATCTTGGCCTATTTTTCCTCTTATGCATATGAAGTGTCCTTCCTATCTCTTTTGATTAATTTTGGTTGGAAGTCTATTTTATTAGATATTAGAATGGCTACTCCAGCTTGCTTCTTGAGTCTTTTTACTTGGAAAATATTTTTCTAGCCCTTTACTCTGAGGCAGTGACTGTCTTTATTGTAGCCATGTGTTTCTTGTATGCAACAGATAATGGGTTCTGGGTTTGGATCCATTTTCTTAGCCTGTGTCTTTTTATTTGAGATTAAGTCCATTGATGTTGAGAGATATTAATGAGCAATGGTTGTTAATTCTTGTTATTTTGATGTTGGTGGTGGTAGCACGCAAGTGTCTGTGTGTGTGTGTGTGTGTGTGTGTGTGTGTATAGTTAATCTCCTTGTATTGTTTTCATTCTAGTAGCTTCAGTAGAACTAGATTTGTGAATAGATAGTTTAAATTTGGCTTTTTAATGGAATATCTTGTTTTCTCCAACTATAATGTTTGAAAATTTTGCTGAGTATAGTAGTCTGGGCTGACATTTGTGGTCTCTGAGAGGCTCCTCATGGTTTTAGCGTCTCTGTTGAGAAGTTGTGTATAATTCTAATAGGTCTGCTTTTGTATGTTACTTGGTCTTATTCCCTTGAAGTTTATAATATATTTTTGTTTTTTCTGTACATTTAGTATTTTAATTATTATGTGATAGGAACAGTTTCTTTTCTGGTCCAATCTATCTGGTGTCCTGTCAGCTTCTTGTATATTTGTAGGCATCTCTTTCTTTAGGTTAGAGAAATTTTCTTTTATGGTTTTCTGTGTCTTTGAGCTAAGAATCTTTTCCTTCTTCTATTCCTGTTATTCTTTGGTTTATTATTCTCATAATATTTCAGATTTCCTGAATGTTTGCTTGAATTTTTTACACCAAATATTTTCTTTGACCAATGTTTTTTTCTATCATATATTCTATGCCTGAAATTAACTCTTCTATCTTTTGTCTTCCATTGATGATGCTTGTGTCTGCAGTTCCTATTCGCTTACTTACATTTTTCCATCTCTAGGATTCCCTAATTTGTGTTTTCTTCATGGGCTCTATTTCCATTTTAAAAGTCTTCAACAGTTTTATTCATTAGCTTCACCTGTTCATTTCCTCTTTAAAGGCCTCTAATATCTTCATAAGATTGGGTTTAAGGTCATTTTCTTGTGCTTCAGCTCTGTTGGAATATTCAGGGCTTGCTGCAGTAGGTCTCTGGTGTGCCATATTACTTTGGATGTTGTTGATAGTGTTCTTAAGCTGGCCTCTAGTCATCTGGATTTGGGAGTTATTATAGGCTTAGGTGCTGATGTCTGAGTTTATCTTTCTTAGATGGGTGGGTTTGGGATGTTTTTCTCCTTGCTTTTTGTTTCCTCTCTGGTTTGTGGGCTTTGGTAAGTCTTCTGGTTCAGTAGAGTGTCCACACTGAAGATTTTGTGACCTGTATGACCTCTAGGGTTTTGGGTGCCAATGTTGTCTCTGTGGTCCCTAGAGCAGTGAAAGCAGATTCCTTTTGCCATAATTGTAGCCTAGAAAATGGAGCCAGGTGATGAGGTTCAGTTTACAGCTGTTGGGGTGCTTTGAGAGGGCTTGGTGGGCATAGGGCATAGGCAGGGTCTTACCTGGGGTCCCTAGTGCTGGCATGTCCTCCGGGAAAGTGGGCTGAGTTGTGGACTGGAAAATGGAGCCAAGGGAATGGGCTTGTCTCTTACTTTTATTCTTAGCTTCAGTTTGGTGTCTGAGTTTTCAAGTCTGCATTCCACCGCAGTCCAACAGCTCTGTTGTTTTGCTGGGGCAAGACTGACATGAGACTAGACATATGAATTCATGTGGGGTGGGTCAGCCTCTGGAATATCTATGTGGTGTCCCAGCTTCCTAACTTGCTTTTGCACAACACTATTTTCTTATTCCAAGAAATCCTGCATTTATTTTGAAACAGAGAATTTGGGAAAAGATTATATGACTGGTGCTGCTGTGAAAGGCATACTGCCACTCTTTCCCAATCTTTGGTCTTCAAGATGCCATTAGGTTGCTTTCAAATCAGGCAAAAATGGAGCTTTTGACTGTGGGCAATTAAACATAAAGTTTAGTGTTTTGAAAAATTAAGCATAAGTTAACCCAGATTCCTTTCATATTGTATTTGTGGACACGGTGCATTGTGTATTATTCTATAGAAATTCTATTCTAATTTAGTTAAATAATTCGTGTTTGTGTATCCAGTGTGACAGCATCATTAATTATTCTGCAACAAGGGTGGAAAGCATCCAAGCTGCTGGTGCTAAGCACTTCTATAGATCACATCAAAATTTGCAAGCATCTGAGAATAAACTGTAAGTCTGACCTCTAGTCTTTGATAAACCCCGGAAACACCCTAAACTGACACATGTCTTTAAACATAGTATTAATGATGGGAAATGCAAAGTAGGCACTGTGTCAGGAAGTGTTGTCTCCTAGCAGGAGCATGCTTATCCAGTTATCCTCTGTTGCCAGCTTCCTGCTGGCAAAGCAAGGCCCTCTCCCCTCCTTCTGCCTCAAAGCATGCAGAAGGTGCCAATTACCACGTGCTTATCAGTTGCAAACTATGCTTGTGAGAGGGTAGCATCAATTATTTGTGAGCAGAGAGCTAAGGCTGTTGGAATCCTAATAATGGTGCTTGAGTTTCCTGCTAATAGACTATATCAAAAGGCGAGATGTAGACCAAAGGCAGTGTGTTTTAGAAGTCTATGCCTCAAAGACAAAATTAGGCTGTATTCGCAAACTTTAATGCTGTCTAGGTGCATATGGATTCACTAAAATGCTAATGAAGAAAGCTGGTAGAACATTTTTCTTTTATCCACATAGCCTTTAACACACACTGTGTATTTATTAATACTATTGACTTTTCCTTGCTGAAGTCTGTGGATATGTATATGCAGGTTGTGTTGGTGTGTGTGTGTGTGTGTGTGTGTGTGTGTGTGCGCACGCGCACGCGAGTATGCGTGTGCTGTCTTCTAAATAGTAGCAAATACCAGGTGAAATTAGACCAAAGCTATTCTCAGTTCATTTGTTTTCCATGGCTATCCTTTGAAGATGAGTTTGTGAATATCCACAGGGATTGCAAGATGTATCCTGGGTAGGGGCCACTTGATTTTCATTGGCACAGGGAGTTAAAGAGCCTAGGTGGGTAGAGAAAGGCTAACCTTGGTCAGTCCAGTTTTTACAGTGTATTCCCAGTTCTATGAACAGAAAATGTTTTTGTCAAGAACAATCTACACTGCATTCTGTTCTGATATTCATGTAAATTAACCTGACTAGCCCACTTTGGCCTTCTGGTTAGTGTTATAAACACACTTTTGATGACATTTTAAAAGGTTTGAAATTACCTTTCAAAGTGAAGATTGCCTCACAACAGAATGACAATCTTGAACTCACTACTATTTAGTATGGCTGGGGAAAGGATGGGCCATTTAATTTGGTAGATGGTCTTCACAGAGGCAGGTTTGGGGAGTACCATTGATTTGATTTGTAACTAGACCTTTAGAGTGGTTTTTCATGTCTAGAAATGTCTCAAAGATTTCACAAGGAATCCTTACATCCCTTGCACCTTATTTCCCTACTGCCATATGGACATTTTATATTGTGATTGCATATTTGTTACAACTAAGGGGCTAATACTGGCACCTTACCACCTATTGACTTTTAATTTAATCTGGATATCTGTTATTCATAAGACACTGTTCCAATATTAGCAATTAGGTTTTTGTTGGTGGTAGTTTGTTTGTTTATTTATTTATTCATTTATTTGAGACAAGGTTTTTCTGTGTAGCCCTGGCTTTCCTAGAATCTTGGAACTCACTCTGTGGACCAGGCTATATCCTCAGACTTACAGGATCAGCCTGCCTCTGCCTCCAGTGTGCTGGGATTAAAGACATGTACCACCACTACCCAGCTAGCAATTGTCTTAATATTTACCTATCATAATAATTTTCCAAATCAATTCCATCTTCCACCCAGCCTGTTGCTCTCCAGGCTGACTGTAGGTTGTTCCTGATGGTACTTTTTCATCCCACTTACCACATGCATCTGGGCTCCTATGTATTTCTCAGACTCTTATCCTGGGACGCAGGCCACAGACAATGAGTGAGGTTTCAGTTCTGGAATAAGAAAGCTACTTAAGGGACAGGGCACATTAAACACTTTGTTCAATCTACAGATTTATAAGATGAAAAAAAAAAAAAAGGAGGACCAGAGCAGTGAAGGGACCCACTCAAGGTCACACAGTTTGGGTGGTTTGGACTAAAGTCTGGTCTTTTAATTCCTCTGTACTTATTGCCTCTGATAAAAATTTCACAGTGCTGCTTTTATTCCATTTATTATTTACACTCTGCCTATTTAAAAAGGCATCGGAGCCAGCTGCCCTGTGATTTACTTTGCTTTGAACACTGTATGGACCACTATATCTTTTGTGATTTAAAAACAAGAATAGCAGTCTCATCTACAGTTATTTAATGAAAACTTTTTACTACGTAATAGTCATGCTTTTAATCCCTTACACACAGTAAGCACTCAATAAATATAGGTAAAATAAATGAGTTCTGCTACCTCCGGTTTATCATTAGCAGCTCAGAGTACGAGCAGGTGGCTGTAGCAGGGCTGGGTGGGTTAGGGCTTTGGAGACCTGCTGCATGGTAAACTATGATTATTTTGATTTGTGGTGAACTTTATGGAACTAGATGATTCTATGGGTGTCACACAGTATGTGTACGCCTGAGTGCATGCATACATGTGTGTACATGCGTGTGTAGGTTCCTGATGTGTCTTTGGGCAATCAGCTTGCTTTGTCACCTGTGGGACTGAGAGCGCCTATCCCTTGGAGTTATTGTCACGGTTACAGTTAGTGGTAAGAAAATAAGCCTAAAACCTGGCATAGATATTAAATAACCTAGAACCATTTAGAAGGAACTCAATATTTAAGGAAAGTTTCCTGGAAACTACTTCGAGCCTCCTTTCATGCTTTCTAAGCTACACAAGTATGGTGACAATGTTAAAGAAATGAACACTGGGGGCGTGTATGCTACATTGTAGATACCATCTCCTGATCCATTCTAAAGAACCCACTGCACTCAGAGCAGTTGAGAGCCTGCTACACTCAGAGCAGTTGGTAAGAACCCCCTCCCACCTCTGGAGTCTCAGAGCTGCTTCTTGGGGCCCAGCAGACTCACTACCCAGCAACAATTGAAACCCCTGCCACCCCGCATACCACTCTCCTTTAGTTACTTCTGACCCTTCCGCCACCCAGCCTTTCTGCAGCAGCCGACTCTTAGCGGGTCTGCTATAGCAAAGACACCATCTCCTGATCCATCCCAGAGAACCTGCTGTACTCAGAGCAGTTGGAGTGCAGAAAGGCCTGAAAGCACAGGTAGGAACCCCCTGCTGCTCAAAGGAACCCATCCAGAACCCTTAGGTGGGAGCCTTCCGGTTTCTGTCTCCAGCTTGGGACCATCCTTGGCCACATTGTGCCATATCCAGATGGCACAGGGAGACAGCTAAGCTCCCAGGACTGTGGAGAGGCCAGAGAGTGCAGGGCTAATCCTGGGCCACAGAGCTACATATACAAATACCACCACAAAAGAACTGGTCTCCCAGGAGTGCCTACATATCTGTGTACACATATAACAGGAATCCAAGGAGTACAAATACATAGGCTTGCAGGACAGAAAAGCCACAGTCAGAGACAGTAAGACCAGCTAACAGCAGAGATAACCAGATGGCAAAAGGCAAATGCAAGAACATTACCAACAGAAATCAAGGCAACATGGCACCATCCAAAACCAGTTCTCCTACAACAGCAAGTCCTAGATACACCAACACACCAGAAAAAGAAGATATGGATTTAAAATCACATCTCATGATGCTGATAGAAGACTTCAAGAAGGACATAAACAACTCCCTTAAATACAGGAGAACATGGTCAACAAATAGAAGCCCTTAAAGAGGAAACACAAAATCCCTTAAAGAATTACAGGAAAACTCAAACAAGTGAAGGAACTGAACAAAATCATCCAGGATCTACTTTGACCATAGCAGCCTTATTTATAATATCCAGAAGCTGGAAAGAATCCAGATGTCCTTCAACAGAGAAATGGATACAGAAAACATGGTATATTTACACCAAGGAGTACTAGTAAGCTATTAAAAACAATGATTTCAGGAAATTCCTAAGCAAATAGATGGAACTAGAAAGTGTTATCCTGAGTGAGGTAACCCAATCATCAAAAGAACATACATGACATGCACTCACTGATAAGTGGATTTTAGCCCAAAAGCTCAGAATAAACAAGACACAACTCATAGACCACAAGAAGCTCAGGAAGAAGGAAGACCAAAGTGTAAGTGCTTCAGTTTTTCTGAGAAAGGCAATACTCACAGGAGCCACTATGGAGACAAAGTGTGAGGCAGAGACTGAAGGAAAGGCCACCCAGACTGTCTTACCTGGGGATTCATCCTATAAACAGTCACCAAACTCGGACACTATTACGGATGTCAGGAAGTGTGTGCCAAAAGGACCCTGTTATGGCTGTCTCCTGAGGGACCCTGCCAGAGCCTTACAGATACAGAGGCAGATGCTAGCAGCCAACCATTGGACTGAGCAAGGGGTCACCAATGGAGGTTTGGAGGGAGGACAGGAGGAGCTGAAGGGGTTTGGAGCCCTATAGAAGGTTGGCCAACCAGACCCCCCAGGGCTCCAGGAAATAATCCATCATCAAGGGGTACACAAGGTTCCAGCCACAATTGTGGCAGAGGAATGCCTTGTCGGGCATCTGTGGGAGGAGAGGTCTCTGGTCCTATGAAGACTCAAGAGATGCCCCAGCATGGGGAAATTGGGGAGGGGGATAGGTGGGAGTGGGTTGGGCAGAGGGACATCTTCTTGGAGGCCGGGAGTGGGAGGGTAGGTTAAGGATTTTCTGGAAGGAGGGGAAACTGGGAAATGGTATAACATTTGAAATGTAAATGAAGAATATATTCAATTAAAAATTAGGTAGAAAAAAAAGAAATTAACATTGGGAATTGAGGGTATAAATCAATAGATATTTTACAAAACTAGATTTACAACTCAACAAAGAAAGCCAAGACAGAGAAAGCCAAGTTAGAAGTGGTAAGCACTGGGCCTTGACACCCTCTGGGTAAGATGGGGACATGACCTTACCTTTACCCTCTTATCTATGAATTGCCTCATTGTCATTGTACCTCTGTCTTCACTCCTATGGCCTCTGCTGCATGGTCATGGTTAACTTAGCCTGACACTGATGGATGCCGGGAGGCTTACTCATCTCTGTGTGTCTTCTCATCCTTTTAAAATATGGCTTTGCTGCTGCTTTAGTCTCTCAGGACCCACTCCATCCGTGTTCCATGACCCTAAACCCTGAACCCAAGTCCATATCAAGAAGAGTTAATGGACTATGACCCAGGGTATGAATGTTCAGAGAACTGACCTATGGAAAAACCTGAGTTTAGTTTTAGACAGCATGGTGTATGTTTAGTCACATCTAGATTAATGATCAAGGAAGAGGCTTAGGCAGGGGTTATAAGGCTTAGAATGACTTAGTTGACAAAAGATTTGTCTAACTACACAATCCACAAAGGTGGGAAGCAGTGTGATGTGGTAACTTAGTATATCTTGGTCAAGGCAGATAGTGTCTTTCTCTTCACTTGGTCTCATAGTTTGATGTATTTAACTTTTGAAATATTGATTCTTGTTTAAAGAGAAAAAGTTGATGAAAGTTATGAGCTTTAAAATATTTGGCAGAGGAAAAAGGGTTGTTGTCTGTCTCTATGTTTGTTTGCTTGTTCTGTTTGCTCATGCTTTCATATCCCCTCACTCATTCGTTCAACCCACTAACACTACCTGCAAGATTTTCAAGTTAAAGTAGCAAATCAGAATAGGTAAAGCACTACTGGAAGGAACCAGAGAACCAAGAGATATCAGAATAGATGATCAATGTGTGTCATGATGTGATATGTGATAAGGGCTGTGGGGCACAGAACCATGGGGTAAGCTTGGAGTGAAGTCCTAGATTACATAGGTGGCAGAGCGGCCTCTTCTGGGGAGACATAGCTGAGACACAATGACATTGAAATTAGGTGCCTGCAGCCTGTATTCTATTAGCCAGGCAGCTTAGGGCATCTCTTCTGAGCCTTATGCCTCTGAGGTCTGAAACACAGACTTTGAGAACTGGGCTTTTTTCCCCCTTGATTGGTATTTTTCCACACTGGAGAAAGGGAGAAACTCATCACTCTGGGACAAACCTATGGCTTCATTTAGTGAGAGAATAATAACATTCAGTAATGCCTCATTTCCCTGACAGCTATGGAATAAGCTGTCCCATGGAAGAGATGTTCTTATAAAGCAGCTTAGCATTTTAGTTCCTGAGTTTAACTTAATACATCATTTGGAGTGAAACCTTCCAAGGTCATGCCGCACATGCATCAGATTTCAAAAATAGCTCATTATGCATTTTAATTTATTTCCACTAGAACTTCTCTCCTGTGGACCATTACCAAATGATAAAATACACATTTGCTTTATATGCAAAAGGATTTTGTACACCATACATAAAATATCAACACATGAAATTCAGGATAAAATGGTATAAATTTAGACAGTTATAATCCAAGAAAAATAGCTTGAATGTAAAAGTCCATAAGGCCCTTGATGACTGTTACAAAAGAACTAAAATTAGGTTATCAGCTTCCCAGTGGTCAAAGCAACATGGGAAAAGGCCAGTTGCATCCTTTGATTAGTGAGGAAAGGGGAAAAATCAGATCACTTCTTTAAAGAAAGAAACAGCTAGCACTTACTCCATAGATGATTTCTAAAGAGAAGTTAAATGCAATTTCAATCTAGAGATTAGTTTATTATTTTGAGTGATAATGTTATTTTATCATTAGTAAAATCATGTTGAAAATGGTAGGAATATTATCTATTGTTTTCTAGGAGATAGAGGAGACTCCACATAAACTGTTTTTTGAATTCTTGTATCTCTCTCTCACAGATTTTTTTGATTTCCTGGTTTTTCCCACCTGGTCTTGTTCTGCTGTCTGCCCATGTCTATGCTTCTAGGATGTTCTCCAACTTGACTGATTTTTAGCTTCTGTTCTTCTGTACATAGACAGTGTAGAGGGTAATTCGGTCAATTTGACATGCCTGAAGGGGGTTTGTTGATTATGTTATTTGAAGTGGGAAGTCATCCTTAAATTGTGAGTGGCATCATCTCACAAAAAAGGGCCCAAGAATGAATGAAAAGGAGAAAGAGTTGAGTACCAGCACTCATCTATCTGTTTCCTAAGTGCAGACTCAATGTAACCCGCTGTCATATCTTCTCCACCATAATGAACTGCACCTTGAACTGGAGTCAAAAATACATCTATCCTCCTGTAAGTTACTTTGGTCAGAGTGATGAGACAAGTTACTGAACAAGAAAATTTGACCATCTGGCTTTCAGAGTTGCATCTTATATAACAACAGGTGACAATGCTAATAAAAATATCATTAACTAGGATTTCATACATGGCTGCAGTGTCCTAAATATGGTACATCTGCCATTCCATAAGCCTGTCTATAGTCTGAAGAAAGACAAAACCTGCCATATCCACTCTTCAGGATTATTTCATTTGCCCTGTGTCTCATATCCATAAATGGAGAACAGGAGGCATGGATGTCCTGCAAGGAAATACTGTGTGTGTGTGTGTGTGTGTGTGTGTGTGTGTGTGTGTGTGTGTTCTCTGTTCTTGTTTCTCAAAGTATGTCCAACTTCTTGCTTGTAACATTTTGTGTGGTTCCAGTCTCTAATAAGCATGCTCCAGTCTTATCTGGCTGGGGGACTTTTCCTCAGGAAATAATGTTATCTGAAAAGCATTGATCTTCTGATTAGACCCTGGTCTATTGAACTACAGTATCTGCATTCTCATCTCCAATCTTCTCCTTTTTTACTTCTTCAAAATGAGTTCACTTATATGTGCACAAAGAAATCGAGACTCATATGAAAAGTTAAGATGAGTAAAATTTTTAAAGAATTTGATTTATTTATATTGTCTTTATTTGTGTGTATAAGTGTGTCTGTGTGGGGGCTAATGCACCATGAGTGTGCAGTACATCCAGGGGCCAGAAGAGGGTGCTGGATATACTGGAGCTGAAATTAAAGGTAGCTGTGATCTGTCCTACATGGTTGCTGAAAACTGAAGTTGGTTCCTCTGGAAGTGCTCTGAACCTCTGAGCCATCATTCCAGACTCTAAATGAATAAAAATTTAAAAGAACTCAAGCCATGTCCCTGATTTACATTATGAATAGGAATGCTTATGTTATTTGCAGATATTTTTTACAAGTGGAATCTTATATCATCACATTCAAATCATACCCCTGTATTTAATATATATTCTATTACATAAAATGTCTTTTGTGTGTATACATTTTGGATCATGGTTCTGTCACCCTTTCTTTCTGATACTTCATGCTATCTACCCATGTAGCCTGGATCAGCGCCCAAGTATGTAGCAGAAAGCCCTCTAATCTAAATTTAGAAGCTGGTAAATAAAACAAAGACAGGAGACTTGGAGTCTGTGGAAACATAGCTGATAGTCCTTTAGGCTTTTTATGCAAACATAACTTGCTCTTAGCAAGGAGCTTCAGGATCAAGTTAGTGTAATAGCACTTGTCTCTTTTGTATCATGTTTCAGTTAGTAGCCTAGAAGGGATCTTAACAAATGCACATGCCTTTTAGATTGGTTCTTGTACAAACGGAGACTCATATTCATGATGATCCATCAGAGATGGGGGCTGGTCTGTGCTAATCAGAGGATCTTCATTTGCTTGACCTATCTGTCTATCTATCTATCTATCTATCTATCTATCTATCTATCTATCCATCTATCTATCCATCTATCTATCCATCTATCTTCCAATTATCATTTATCATGCTAGTTTGCTTTCTACTTCTGTGATAAAGACACCATTACCAAAGGCAAATTGAGGAGAAGAGTTTATTTGGCTTACATGTTTCTGTCATGGCCCATTATTGAGGGAAGTCAGGGCAGGAACTCAATATGGGAACCTGAAGGCAGGAATGGAAGGAAGCAGAAACTCCAGAGGAACTCTCCTTATTGGCTTTCCTACTATGGCTTGCTCAGACTGCTTTCTGATACAACAAAGGACCACCTGCACTGGGGTGGAACTGCCTACAGTACACTGTAGTTTTCCACATCAATCATCAATCAAGAAAATGATGCCATAGATTTACCTACAGAATAATCCAATGGAGACATTTTCTCAGTTGAGATTCCTGCTTTCCAAATGAATCCAGCTTATGCCAAATTGACAAAAAAAGAGAGAACAAAACAAACAAACAAACAAAAAACAGCAGCAACAATAACAAAAATCCAGCATACTCATTGATCCTATAGTCATTGTCCTAATAAGAGTCTCCTGCATTCTATGTGCATGTATATATGTGTGTGCACATATGTGTGCATATGTGTATTTTGTTGTTGTTGTTGTTGGTGGTGGTGTCTGTGTATGTGTGTATATTTTGCATGCATGCATATGACAGGAAAAGGCCTGGTAAGGACATGACAAAGGTATCTCTCTGTGAGTCAGGAGATAACCCTGAATACAAAGCACTATGGCACTTTATCAAGAACTCCATGTTTCAGAACTGTGAGAAAATATACCTGTGTCGTTGCCACTACTCATTCTGTGTTGTTTTGCAAGTTTCTCAAGCAACACAACAACCCTCCTGAAAATTAAGTTATCTTAGTGTGGTCTTATTAATCACTTTTGCCTAGTGTTTTGCTAAGCTGCACACTATCAGAGTGCATGTCCCCAGCTGCACAGACCTGAATGTCATTTCAGATCTGCTTACTTTCTTGTATTGTCCATGCAGCTACTTTTCCTGCTGAGCTCTCTGGCCACACATATCCAACCGTGTAAGAGAGTTATGCATAAATTTCTGTCCAATTTGCCTAACAACAATGTTTTGACCCTTTAACATGTCTTCTTGTATGAGCCTGAGAAACACTGGCCCCAAATCCTCTGGCTTTTAACCAGGAAGCCATCCAGGCCTGGCAGCAGATAAGCATGAGAATTCTTGTCACCTCCTAACTTTCTCTTTTCTTTCTCTACTGTCTCTTCAGGCTGATGCTGCCTGCATAGGTGAGTTTACCAGGTTGACCTTAGCACTTGGAATCAGCACTTGAACAACAACAGCATGTAAGCCCACATCAGGACCATAAAAAGAGATATCATATGGATAGACTCCTCTCTCTCTCTCTCTCTCTCTCTCTCTCTCTCTCTCTCTCTCTCTCTCTCTCTCTCCATAATTGCAGGGAATATGGGCTTATTTCAGCATTCAGCAAAAGTGATATTTTTGTGATTCTTGGCCTTAGTTCCATAAATAGGTAAAAATGGAATTTTCCAGTAGAGAACTATATTATCAAGAAGGCAAGAGAAGATTAAAAGAAAAATCAGCACTGCAGCGCTGCCACTCAAGTGTGAGTTGCTAGGGCCATCAAAGCTTCCTGCTGCCAATTCTACTTAAGTATTCTCCACAGCTTGGCCCCTTCCCACCCAGACCTTCTACTAGGCCAGGGATGCCTTTGATACAGGCTTGATTCATGTCCTTTGTAGGGGAGGGAGGACACCTGTAGCTTCCACTGAGGTGAGAGAACCCCTCCCAGGATGCTAAGCCTCTCTCTCTCACCCCTGCAGGGAAGGAGGTAGGGACTTTTCTCAGCATTCCCCAGAAATGAGGTATGGGAGGAAGGTTGGCTGTCCTGAGCATACCTCACAAATGGCTCCCACACAGAGCCAGAGACTTTCCTACCCTAGGGGGAAGGGGTAGGACCTGAGCTGTCAGAGTGCTCAGAGGGCCCTACTGAGGGAAATCTTGCTTCAAGGACAGCTTAAATTCTGTGGAACAAACCAGAATGACCAGTGTGTTCTCTGAGACCTTTTTGGCTCCTGAGACACACAAGGGGCTCTTAGAACTGCAAAGGACCTATTTTGGTCTCCTCACATGAGGAAGAATTACACTTTGATTCAGACAGATGGGAGGAAAGTATCATTCTAGGTTTACTGATAAAATGAAAGGAGGCAGGCTTTAAACATTGACCAGAACTAGATGATGATGGAGTTGGGAACAAAGCATTGAAAGCTAGTTCTGTCGGATTCCAAATCCATGCACCTCTGCTTAAAACAACAAAACAGGTATTTACAACACAAAAGTTAAATATCAGAGTATCTCCCCCAAATTTTCTAGATGCCCTCAGCTTAGTGACAGAAACTAGAGCCACCACTGTAATGTGCAGAAACATATGAAGACTGAGTTCATCTTTTGTGCAGACCAACTCAAGCTGTGCCCTCCACAGGCTGGGCTGTAGACCCACTGGGCACTGAGGAATAAAGAATTCTAACGCACTCAAATTTTATGGGAAATTATTCGCTGGTAATATCAGTTAGCTTTTCTGTTGCTGTGACAAACACCAAAGCAAACTGGGGAGGAGAAGGTTTATTTCACCTTCCACTTCCAGCCACAGAACATTTTTTGAGAGAAGTCAAGAAGGAACTCAAGACAGGAATGATGGAGGAATACTTCTTACTGGCCACTCACTGGCTCATGTCTAGTCTAGTTAGCTTTCTTAAATCACTTAGCTTTCTTATGTGGCCCAGGCCACCTGCCTAGGGATAGTGCTGCCCAGAGTGTCTGGACCTTCTTCATCAATTAATCAAGACCCAAGCAATCAAACAAATGCCCACACAGACATGCCCACAGGCCAATCTGATGGAGGCAGTTCGTCATTTGAGGTTCCTTCTCTCCAGATAATTCTATACTGTGTCAAGTTGACAATGAAAAACCCATGAACACAACTGGCTCTCCAGTCTTGAGGGTTTGACAGAATACATCCTAAAAGTTATGTTACTCATCTCAGGCAAGAAAGGCTTTCCATCCCCAGGGCTTGTTTGCTATATTGTGAGCTCAACTCTGTGTGTTGATAGCTGGGAAAGCTGCCCTGATACCCAGACACAATGCTCTGTATTTTAGCACCACCCTGGGGAGCCAAGATCCCATACAATCACTTTAGCTGAGTTCAGATATTCTGTGAGGCTCATTTCTGTATCTGTAGGAAAGTGTTCATGTGAACCATTTCGCCACTGTAAATTTTAAATGTGATAATCTGCATAGAGTCTCTCATATAGAGTTTGTTCAGAATAGTCATTCAGTAAATGGGGCTAATTCTTAGAGTATGAGTAAGGCTCTAAGATCCTGAAAGTGTGCAAGCCCCATGTTTTAGTTCAGCCTCTAACGAGAGCCGTGAGTTTAGGCCAGTCACTTAGCTGTTTGGTGCTTCAATTCACCCATCTATCAAGTTGTCAGCTGGCATTTGATGACTTACCTAGTGCGCTCAGAGGAGCGGATTGCCTTGCAAATATTAGGAGCTTAATAGGTATTTGTCAAAGGATCAAATCGCTATAGCAAGTACCCCGAGAAGCTGAAATCACCACTCAGATACTCATTTAAGTGCATCTTCAGGTACAATTTATGTGCCTGTTTTTCAAAAATGTATAACCCTCAAGGTACATGAGAAAATGCCTATATTTAACAAAAACTTTCTGGAGGTGGTGTGTGTGTGTGTGTGTGTGTGTGTGTGTGTGTGTGTGTGTTTATTTGTGTGCATGTGGAGACTAGGGGACAACCTCAGGCATTATTCCTTCACAGATATCACTCGTCCACCTTGTTTACTGAGAAAGGTCTCTCACTGGGACCTGAGATCACTGAGTAGTAGGCTACTCTGGTTATGGTGTGCCCGAGTTCCTCCTGCCTCTGTTTCCTCAGTCCCAGGCTCACTGGCACATGCCACACACTCAGACTTTTTACATAGTGCTGAGGATCTGACTCTGGTCCTCATGCTCCCATGGAAAATATTTTATGGGCTGAGTCATTTCTCCAGGCTGATGTTACTCATTATTTGAAAAAAATTTTTTTCTAATTATGGTGGTATAGTAATAATAACAGCCTGATTGTGTAAAACTGCACAAAAACTTGATAGAGTTTGCAGATAGCCCCTAGATACTCCACTAAGAACAGTGAGATGAATGCCAAGAAGGTTTTCTTTTTTTAAAATCTTCCTGCTTCCCTTCCTCTGCTCTGAAACAATCATCAATTACCCTTATCCACCGGCACCATCTCATCTAAGTTCATTTTCGAGATGAAGTTTCCTCCTTGGATGGTGGCTGTCCAATCCTCCCCCTGTCCATCACCAGCTGCCTCAAAGCTGTCCCCAGATTGACAGCTTGAGAGCGAATCAATAATAATTATCTGGCTGCAGCCATGGCGAGCTGTGTAATTCTGCCACGGGACAGCATTGTGCAAACAGAGATGTGTCTCTGGCTGCAGGTTTAAATATGCAGACCCAGGCTGTCCATTTAGGTGTGCTGATCATGTGATTACCGGGAGGGAGTACTTCTTCCTTCGCTGCATTAAAACCCTTTCAGATGATACACTCACCTTCAGGGACTCTGGCTGCCCACAAGCACTGTGCTATGTAAAACACTGTCTTTGGGGCCTCAGACCATAAATCAGAGCTTTAAAGGCAAAGGCCTGGAAGGGGAGACACGTTGCTTTAGTTCTTTATGGAGACTGAGAAAAAAACCATGCTGATGGAGTGTATATAAGCTCAACAAAAATAAAATAAAATTTCAAATATTCCAGAAAGGATGTGTGTGGTGTGTGGTGTGTGTGTGTGTGTGTGTGTGTGTGTGTGTGTGTGTGTGTATGTGTGTGTGTGTGTGTGTGTGTGTGTTATGGTGTGTGTGTGTGTGTGTGTGTGTGTGTGTGTGTGTGTGTGTCCCCAGGTTATGTCAAGAGAAGATAAATGATCTCTGACGTTCATTGCAGGCAGTTGAGTGGTTAGAGTTTGTTCAGTATAAGGACTTTGTTGATTTGATGGGTACAAGTTCAGCATTTTCCCTCTGAATGAGAAGATGGTGGCTTTCCTGAGTTGTGTGTATGGTTTTGTTCTCTTTGGCATTCTTGGGTAGGAGGTGCTGCTGGTAGCTGAGGGATTTGCTCATAGGAATAAGTGACAGGTATCATCTTATTGTTTATATTTATGTCCATTAAGTGATGAAGCAGTAGGTGTTCCTTGGTGCCATTTTCTTGGAATTTCCTTCTGCTATGAAGTTAGGGGGGAAAAGATGTCTTGGGAGTAAACAGCTATTTTTTCCCCTCAACAGAATTTTAGTCAAAATGAATTGTGTAGCTCAATCCCTTTCTTTCTTCTTCTGCTTCATTCTTTTCTTTCTCTCTGCTAGGCAACCAATCAAGGAAAGAGACAAGCAAATGCCCTGCTTTTATTATTAACTAGAGTCTACATATAGGACCTTCATAGGAATCACGCCAGCACCCTGTTCCTGGGGAAACTGCAAACCAGTAAGAGAGACAAAACATTGGGATACCAATTAGATTCCAGGAAAGAGGTACCATCCGGCAAGCAAACTATCGAGAAGATGGAAGAAGGTTCCAAGGCCTGGGCAGATTTCCAGCCAGGGGGTCATAGTTGTAGGAAACCATTCTATGATCAAAGCTTACACCTGCTATTTTGCAATGAATTAATTAACTGTTAAAAAAGTAGGAAGCCAATTAAAATATGGAAGGAAATAACAGAGTGCTGAGTTTAAACAAAGATTAAAGTCTATAAACAGGGGGCAAAATAGAGATAATTTTAGGTGGTCTGGAAAAGAGGCTTCGACACTATGAGCACATAATAACATCTGGATTGTGACAGGGCAGCAAAGAAAACTATAGAACTGTGGATAAATAAATAAAAAGCAGTTGCAGGCACTGTTGTTGAGTTGAATGTCAGATTTCATTCTATATTAATTTGTAAAGCTAAAGCTTGTATCTTATTTACATTTGTGTGTGTGCATGTTTGCTTGTATGAGCATGTGAATCTACACATGTTTGAGCAGACATCTGTGCTCATAAACTACACAAATTCACACGTACACATGCACACACACAAACAAGCAAGCACACACAAATATGCACACATGGACACATAAATCTCTGTATATGAGTGTGTATACATGTGTGTGTGTGTGTGTGTGTGTGTGTGTGTGTGTGTGTAGAGGCCCCAGGTTGACCTTAATATATTTTCCATTTTATTTTGGGACAGAATCTCTCTTGAGGGATATTGCCTTTGAGTACACAGATACTACTGTTCCTGAAGCCGGTTTAGGAGCTGCTCCCCTCATTTTAAAAATAAAGAACTAAGCCTAGAGATAGCTTTCTCAGAGTCAGTGACCAGTGACAGATGGAACCAAGGCCTGGGAACTCCTTTCCAGAGACTAGACTCCTAATCTTTTTATTTTTAAATCTTGCAACACACTCTTCATATTAAATCATCGCCCAAACCTGATCTAGACGTATCCAAGAGAAGCCACCTATTTGGTCCCTTATAATAGTGTCTTTTGCTTCCAGAGTTCCTAGGAGTTGTTTTGTTTGTGAGCTTTGTTTTCTGCAAGAAGACCCTGAGACATAAAGTCCTCCACTCTAGCATTAACAAATCTGCCACCCACACTCTGACACCTCTGGCATAGCCTCTGTGATCAAATTTCATTTTGAGGCCATACCAGGAGACATTCAGGACCTCAGACTTGGGCCTCTGTTGTTTCAGAGCTCAGCACTGTAGGTGGGACATCAAGGGGTCTTGGAAAACCTCTTGTGTTGTTTCTCGCTGGTAGTGTTTTGTGCCTCTCCAGTTCTGGAAGAGCTGAGACGCTTCCTGTTTCTACGACAAACGGAAGATCTGTGTAATTATTGCCTGGTAAGCTACTGCAAAGAAGCCAGGGTTCAGAAATAGCTGAGTGCTTTGGGGGGTGGCAGGAAAACATCCCAGCTGGCAAATATCTCAAGGTCAGGATGTGACCTAGCATTTCTTATTGTAGGCAGGAGCCCTGAAATACCAGGAAGGTTTTGTATATTCAGTGGAGATGTAGTAATGCTGCAAAACACCCTGAGTGTACATGTGTACTCAAAGGACAATTTCTGGCTTTTAAAATAATGTCCACAAATGCAGATACTTAACAGCCAACCATAGGATTGAGGTTGGAGAACAACATAGAAGAGTTGGAAGAAGGACTAAAGGCATTGAATGGGCTTGCAACCCTGTAAGAAGAACAAGTGCCAATTAACCTGGACCCCTCAGGGCTCCCAGAGACTAAGCCAAAAACCAAGGAGCATAGTGGGCTGGTTCATGATCTCAGGCAACTATGTAGCCTTGTATGACCTCAGTGGAAGAGGATGTGTTCAATCCTGTGGAAACTTGATGCCCCAGGGAAGAGGGAAGCTGGTGAGGGGTGAGGTGAGGTGGGGTGGGTTGGGGGCGGGGGAAGCACCCTCTCAGAGGTGGGTGAGAGGGAGGATAGGGTGAAGAACTCAGGGAGGGAGGGCCAGAGAGGGGAGCAACTTTTGGAATGTAAATAAATAAATTTAAAGATTTAAAAATTAAAGTAAAATGGCATCCATTTGTGGAACAGGATTAGAACAAAGGTGTGTGTGTGTGTGTGTGTGTGTGTGTGTGTGTGTGTATACTTATGTCTCAATATGTACTAGTTGTGTATTCTGGCTAAGCAGGTGGTGCCTGCCTTTAATTCTGGCACTCGAGAAGCAGAGGCAGGCAATTCTCTGTAAGTTCAAGACTAGCCAGGGCTATACAGTGAGACCCTGCATTCAAAGCAAACAAACAAACAAACAAACAAGCAAACAAATAGAAGTTTGCATCCTTTGTATGAACTTTCCTTATAAAATAGAAATAATGTAAGTGTCTCTTAATAGTAATGTTGGAGGGGTTGGCTGAGTTGAGATAGTTCACTGAAATGACATGTGTCTTCTCTAGGGGATCTATAGTCTGGCAAGTGGTCCCACATGAGGAGACCAAACCACTGATTGTTCAGGGACTAGACTTCTGTGGCTTGTGGGGAAGGTATGGACAGGGCTTCTCAATTTTAGCATGTTGAAGTCTTTTATAGGGGGTAGAATTCACATGGATGGGAATGGAGTTGGAAGTTGACCGAAGGGTTGTCTGGGTCAAGGTCAGGAATGTCCAACCTGCTGGTGTACTTGAAAGCTAGGCAGTCTCTGAATAGAAGCTGCCTGAACAGGGCTGAGTTAAGGCTGGGTCAGGGGATGACCCCTGATTACTCCCAGGGCTGGAAGAGGACAAGTAAATGCTTCCTTTGTCTTGCATCATCTAGGTATGAAACCAGAATTAACTAGAAACTTCTGCCTCTGTTTCTTCTGTTCCAATGTGGGTCAGGAGCTTAGGGAGTTAGGTAGAGAACAGAGCTTTGAATTGGGTATGAGAAGGTAGTTTAAACTCTTTTGGATTACATTTTAGTAACACGAAGAGTCCGAGAAACTGCAAAATTGGACTAAATTGTCATCAGAGAGAACATTACATTACATGAAAACTGGGAAAGACAACACAGGGTTGAAAAGCTGACATTAAAATGGCATCGCATTCAGTATATGAGACTCCACAAGGAAGCGGTAATGTAAGATTGTGCTTCCAAAGAGCAGAGGTGGAGGGAAGCAGGGGCAGTGAGTGAGATTCAGATTTCCTGCTCATCAAAGTTAGTGGTCCCGTGGAAGAGCTGGATATCCAGCAAGATGAGGTTCAAGTTTGGCTCTATTGCCTCTGGTTGTGGAATTTGAGGCCAGTACTCAAGGCTTCCTATTATGGCTTTGAGGTAGGAATATGACTACTCTAATCCACCCTAATGTAGTCAGGATAAAATGACAGGAAAATTAAATACGTGGCAATATGTGCTAAGGCCTAGAAGCTGGCCGGTAGATGCTAGCTGTTTCTCTCAGCTGGGTTGAAGCTGTGGGCCAGCCTTCTGGCTGCATTCACGTGGCGAGGGTAGGTGCTAGAGAGCAAGCCTCCTCAGAGATCATGTTGAAAGGGACAGGATGAGGGGACCAGGAACCCCTAACTCTAAAAATGCAGCTTGCCTACGATCTGACTGTTACCTGCATTTGAAAAGAGGACCTAGGTTTAAATGTTCCCAAAGCTGGAGAAGCCTCAAGATTTGACAAAATTTACTGTTGCCACCTGAAAAGACTTGTTGAATTCTAGTGCCTTGTGCTGTGTGTGTGTGTGTGTGTGTGTGTGTGTGTGTGTAAATTCTTGAGGGCTGGAGAGATGGCTCAGCAGTTAGAGCACTGGCCCCTCTTCCGGAGGACCCCGGTGCAATTCTCAGCATCCACATGCTGTTCACTGTTGTCTATAACCTCAGCTCTAGTAGATATGGCACCTTCATACAGATATACAAGTAGGCAAAACATCAATGCACATAAAAATAATATATAAAATATATTAATTAATATGGTACATATTTTATATATAAACATGTTTATATATTATATATTTATGTGTATATAATATATATTTATTATATTATATATTTAGATGTATAGCTATAGCATATACTTATATATTATATAAATTATATGTAATATATACTTATATAAATTATATATACTTTTATATATTAAACATAATTAATATATTATATATAAATATATAACATATATTCAAATTTAGTAATATATTCAACATATTAAGTTGGTACTTGAATATCTTTTTATCCAATTTACTATTCCCTATAATCATTGAAATTAGTAATTCTATTTGTCTAGTATTTTCTAAAGCACTGACAATCTACGTACATTGTAATATAAGAGAGGATATGTCTATTTCAGTAGGTATATGTACACAGAATTAGCATCAACTAATGCTGGAATAAGAGAAACATGGGAGGGGATTCTAATGAAAACATAGGTAGAAGCAAAGTGCCCAGTAGTATTTCCTTCTTAGACTATGATTGACAGCAAGACCTCTTGACTGAGTACACAAAAAGGAGATGAGGAGAAGAGCTGGCATTTTACACAGTTATCTTTCATTATTGTATTTAATCTTTAAAAGGACATGGGAAACCTTTGGGAATTCTACTGCAGCCCTGAAATCCTGCCACCAATTCCACATTTTATTTCTACTTATTATAGTGATAAAATTTAATATCTTAAAATAAAATAATATTAAAAATTTGCAAAGACAAGCTACTTAGGATAAATGGGAGAGAAATATTTCTTGAAGAGAATGTCTGTGTTTCTCTCTTTAAGGTCCTCATAATTTAAGTAATGGAGATCTATTTATTACACTAAGATATCATTCCAGAGATGGGAAATGAAGAGGATTGCTTAGGGTTACTAGGTTGTGGGTGGGGATGTAGCTACACGTTTGAATGCTTACTTTGTGTTTTAGTTTGTTTTCTGTTGCTGTGGAAAACACCATGACTTGGAGAAGGGAAGGTTTATTTCACCTTATACTTCCAGCTGCAGCCCATCTTTGAGAGAAGTCAAGAAGGAACCCAAGGCAGGAACTACAGAGGAACACTGCCTACTGGCTCACCGGCTCAGGTTTAGTTAGCTTTCTTATATAGCCCAGGTCACCAGCTTAGGGATGGTGCTGCCCAGTGTGTCTGGACCAGCCTACATTAATTAGCAATCAAGAAAATGCCCACACAGACATGCCCACAGGCCAGTTTTTTTTTTACACAAATGTGTGAAAGCATTTAATGATTTTAAAATATGTTTTTTTTCAATTTTATGTGCTGGTAATACATAAAGAACATAACTATTTATTAGAAGGGCCAAAGTTTGTTTATATACATAACACCATGAAATCATCCCTATTATCTCTATTTATTTATTTATTGCTTATTTTTTATTTTTTTTAAAATTGGATATATTCTATATTTACAATTCATTTCCCTTTTTCTGGTTCCCAACCCCCAAAGGTCCCACATGCCCTTTTCCCTCCCCCTGCTCCCTCATCCACCCCCTCCCACCTCACTGTTCTTGTACTCCCCCACAATGATGTTTTGGTCCATTCTAGCACCAGTGTCCACTCCTTTCTTCTTGTCAGACATCACTTGATATGTGATTTATGTCTTTGGTGTTCCAAGCTTCTAGGCTAATATCCACTTATCAGTGACTGTATACCATGGGTATTATTTTGAGACTGGATCACCTCACTTAGTATGACGTTCTCCAGCTCCATCCATTTCTCTAAGAATTTCATGAATTCATTGTTTCTAATGGCTGAATAGTACTCCATTGTGTATATATACCACAATTTTTGTATCCATTCCTCTGTTGAGGGACATCTGGGTTCTTTCCAGCTTCTGGCTATTATAAATAAGGCTGCTATGAACATAGTGGAGCATGTATCCTTATTGCATGCTGGGGAATCTTCTGGGTATATTCCCAGGAGTGGTATGGCTGGGTCCTCCGGAAGTATCACGTCCATTTTTCTGAGGAACCGCCATACTGATTTCCAGAGTGGTTGTACCAGCTTGCATTCCCACCAGCAGTGGAGGAGTGTTCCTCTCTCTCCACATCCTCGCCAACAACAGGCCAGTCTTATGAAAGCAATCTTTTAATTGAGGTTTTCTCTTTCCAGGTTACCATAGGTTGTGTTACTTTGACAATAAAAACACTAGAATAGCTAGTGTTACAAACCCTAAGTTTGATTTTCCTCCACCGTAAGATAGTTGTGGAGGTATACACCTGTAAGCCCAGCATTCACAAGTTAGAGATAGAACAATCAAGAGTTCATCTTAAACATAACATCAGTTGGTGTGTGTGCGTGTGTGCATGCATGTGTGTGTGTGTGTGTGCGTGCGTGCGTGCGTGCGTGCGTGCGTGCGTGTGTGTGTGTGTGTGTGTGTGTGTGTGTGTATTTGGGTAGAAAACTGGGAGGAACCCTTTATGTGTCCCTTAGCCTTACTGGCTCTAAACTGTGAGCCTGTGTGATCTCTTGTTCTGTCAGTCACTCAGCAAGTGCCTCCTTAATTCACAGGGATGGTTGCAATGTTGAATACTTCTAGGGCAGAAATGTATTGAGAGGGATGTCTACAAACCTTTATTCTCAGGATTTTCTGCAGTATGGCCAATTGACTTTTTATCTGCAAATGGAAACTTCATCCTAGAGCAGATACAGCTGGCTTTGAGGCATGGATCGCTCGCCCCCTTTTACCTGATTCTTAGATGTTTTCTCTCTGATAGACCCATATGGATTTCTTTTAATTTCTTTAAGGTCAAACTGAAGATTTGCACTACCATGGAATACCAATTCTTTCTTTGCAAATATGCCCTGACATTGACCACCACTTCTTTCAAAGTCAGTGGGAGCTGACACAGATCACAATGGTGTTTAGGTTTCATGCAGGGGATCAGAACAGGTTTTCTGGGAGTGGCTCCATCTTGAGTTACACAACAGCATCCTGACTGTGGCTCTTGTTCTTCTTTCTCTTTGTATTGCATCACAAGGGTTAGGGAGATTGCTCAGTGGGTAAAGTGCCTGCCATACTAGGTTGAAGATCCCTAGTACCCATAATATGTATATGTATATGTATATGTATATGTATATGTATATGTATATGTATATGTATGTATATATATATGACTGATCTCAGGCAACTATCTATCTATCTATCTATCTATCTATCTATCTATCTATCTATCTATCTACCTATCTATCTATCTATCCCAATTCTCTATCTCCATCTCCATCTTCATCTCTATCATCTCTATCTCTATCTCCGTCTCCATCTCCATCTCCATCTCCATCTCCATCTCCATCTCCATCTCCATCTCCATCTCCATCTCCATCTCCATCTCCATCTCCATCTCCATCTCCATCTCCATCTCCATCTCCATCTCTATCTCTATCTCTATCTCTATCTCTATCTCTATCTCTATCTCTATCTCTATCTCTATCATCTTCAGACTTAGCAGCTCACACTTGGAACCCCAGGGATTATTCCTGGAGATGGTTGGTCAATCAGTCTTGCTGAGTTGTCAACATCCAGGTTCAGTGACAAATGTATCCCCAAAACCAAGGTATAGAATGATAAAGACAAGCACACACATGGATGTGTACCACTTGAGCACGTCCATATGAACACCTCACTACCCACCCATACATCCAACGAAACTGCTAAAATCTAAATAAGTGAACTAAAAAGTATATGAAATGATCAAAAAACATCAACAATCAGTGTGTGAGGGCATCAGCTTTGCTTAGACAATGGCAGAAACTTTACTGGCTCATGGGAAGCCATTTCTCATGCTTGTCTAACAAAATTGCCTCATGTTTGTGGACTGTAGTCTTCAGTGAAAATCTGGTGACTTCTTGCAGGAGAGTTCCCTCAAGCCAAGCAGAAAGCATCTCACTGAGAAGGAGTCTACCTAAGGAGACTAGTTTGCATCCTGTTGTGATTTTTGAGATCTGATCTTTTTGAGGTACTCATAACTGAGCTCTCCAGGAAGTTAACAGCCTCATCTTAAAGCATGTTACACACACACACACACACACACACACACACAATCACACAAAGTCTTGCACTCACTCAAAAGAGTGATCATAATTGTGGGTTAAACAGTCTTTCAACATATCACATCTATTCTCTTTTTAATTAATTAAAATTGCTGCTTTCTAGTTCTGGAAAAGCTACATGGGACCACTACATTTTGGACTGTCCTGTGGATGCAGGTGGATTCAAAGCTATAGGAACACTAACAAAGATGCCCAGCCATCAACAGCCATGCGGACTGAAGCCTTAATACCTTTGCCAGAGACAGAGGCTGAAGAAGAGCCCTCCAAAAATGTATCAGCAATGCAAAGCATTGTGAGCCATGGCTGTACTTAGCTGATACTTTCAAATGCTTATGTGTAACAGTGATTTGCTTCTCACTTTCATAGGCAGAGGTGATAACTCATGTTCAGATGTTATCCTGAGAATCCTACAGGACTTGCACCTACTGAATTCAGTGTATCCTAGTGGCTATTAGCAGTATTGACTTGGGGCTTACAGTGAATTTGCAACACTTACAGGCAAATAGGATGGAAGTTTCATAAAACTCACTGTAGGGTACACAATCCTGAATGTGTTTGAAATGATACCTTTGACTGGCTCTCATGTAGCCCAGGCTGGCCTCAAAGTAGCTATGTAGCCATAAATGACTTTGAAGTGTGATTTCCCCTGTCTTCACCTCCTAAGAGTTGTGATTGAGGTGGGGGCATGACAGCTAGTGTATTCATGGTTGGTGAGCACTCTGCTGGGTCTCTGAGGTGATGAAAAATGAAACAGAGATAGGTATAGTGTCTTCTATCTAATTACATAAATGCCTTTCAAGCTAAAGTTTACACCTTTAAAAATAATGTGAACAGTACAGAATAGTTTTACTGAAAAATTGCAATGGAAGTTTCTTACTCTGAAGTAGGGTTTATGATAAACAGAAAATAAATAAATGTCTTATTGTCAAGACATAATTCTACATTCTGACTTATATTTTAGATGGAAAACGTCATATCATTGTATTATATTTGTCTACAAATTATAGAAATCTATGTGCAAGGCAAATCAAATCACAAAAATTAATCATACAACATTTACAATAATGCTTAAGAATCTCAGTGTTGTGGATGAAGGACTAAAACACAGGAGCTTAAATAATGTCTTTACATCCATTCAGTGATAATAAAGCCGATTTGACCCCACTGAGCACTATTGATGCAGTCGCCCTTATGTGGATGTTAACACGGAGCCTCCCGCAGATTCATGTCCATGTGTCTCTCTGAGAGTGGAAAGAACAAGGCAGTGAGTGCCCTTCCATTCCAGGGTGGATGAAAGGCTGAGGAAAATTCAGCATCTCTTACCTTAGTGGAATTGGGTTTTAATACTGTAGTGGTGATGTTTACCTAATTGTCTTTTCTTATTTATTTATTTATTTATTTATTATTTATTTATTTTGTTTTTTTCGAGACAGGGTTTCTCTGTGTAGTCCTGGCTGTCCTGGAACTCACTCTGTAGACCAGGCTAGCCTCGAACTCAGAAATCCGCCTGCCCCTGCCTCCCAAGTGCTGGGATTACAGGCGTGCGCCACCACCGCCCAGCCTAATTGTCTTTTCTGTTTTCATTTCCTCTCTTGGAACAGAAGTAGTGAACATAGCCCATCTCTTTACATCTAATTATCCAGGGAGAAAGGAGGGTAGGTGGGTGAAATTAAAACTCACTGAGCAAAGTTACAATTCTTGATCTGACAGCAATAAAAATAACTGGCTAAGACCAGCCTTGTCCCTTTCTGAGCCTCAGTAAGAGAACTGACCTAGATGATGCCCTCAGTCCTGCCCAGCTCTATCACTGTATCCCTGGCATTTGCCAAGTTACTTTCCTTACCTTACCGAAGGTGATAAGAGCTGAACAATTGATGTCACCAAGCAATGTGGGTTTTCCTGTGGGCTTGTGCTGATGTTCCTTGGAAATATGTATAAGGAAAACTTTCATTTATTTCTAGTAAAACATGGACCCTTTGTCCAGCGACTGTATAGGCTCCCTCCTCTGTTCCACACACGCTGAGCTGTTCTTCAGCATCAGCTGAATGTCTCTCAGCCTCAACCCTGCTCTGTCACTGAGTGTCCAGTGTCACAGCAAGTGCCATAGGATAAAAAGGATACAGCTTGGGAACATGGAGGCATATACAGGACAGTGTGAAGCTCCAGGCCCCTCTAGGTGGATCAGCTGCAGACTACCTCCATGTGTTCAGTAGTTGGAAAGCCCTCTGGCCCCGTATTACAGGGCATTGTCTAGAGCAGCGGCTCTCAACCTCCCTAATCCCGTGACCCTTTAATACAGTTCTTCATGTTGTAGAGACCCCCAACCATAAATTAATTTTTGTCGCTACTTCATAACTGTAATTTTGCTACTCTCAATAATCATAGTAAATATTTCTGGAGATAGAGGTTTGAGAACCACTGGTCTATAGGCTTCCGCACATAGGGTTGTCATATAGGCTTGATCAGTCATTCACTGTCACCACCCCCTGCTTCCTTCCTTTCCACTTTCCTGATGATGGAGATAGGATGAAAGTTCCAGGCTTCTAAATGCAGCTGTGCCTTCCCCCTTAGGAGCAGGGCAAGGCATCTGGAGGAAGGATGCTCCTTTTACATAGGAAGTATTTGACCTGTGGGGTTAGGGGCTGCTGTGTGTTAGGGCAAGAACAAAGGCTAAAAGAACCAAAGATAAACCTACTACCCCATTTCTCAGGAAATTAGGGTTTTAGAAGCACTCATGTAGGGACTGTCACAGTGTTCACCTCAGTACCTCAGTAAGGATGCAGAAGTCAGGTGACCCTGAAGCACCTTGATTTTTTTTCTACAAGTCAGTAACTATTCAAGACAACTACCAATCTAATATGATCAGATCAAAACTAACTTAAAACCTCCACAAACTGTGAACATTGGAGGGCGACGTGAAGATAATCATAGAATTAAAGGAAACTCGATTTGGATGTCACCAGCTGGTGTTGGTTGGACCGGGAGTCTGAGTGAGTGGGCAGCAGCAGGCAGTCTGAGAGAGGAAATGAGGGAGCCTTCAGCTGTTTAAAAACCACGCACTATTACGGGACAAAGATGACAGACTGAAGCCTCGGGTTATCCCTAACACTCAGATAAACAACCTCAAAAGGTAGACCTCACTCATAACAAACACCTGTGAGACTGAAGAGGCCACCTTGTGTCAATAAGCATCAGCAAAATTCTGGACATGTCCGTCCGTGAACAAACCCTTATTATCTTGGACATATTCCAACAGAAAATTTAGCTTAGTCAAAAGTCGCTAAATGTAATAAAAAATAATAGAATAGATAATTTTGGAAATTGTAGAAGTAGCTCATTGAAAGAAAAGTAGTTGACTCTAAGCCTACATTTTCTTGGTGAGAATTGCAGTTTATTAGTCTAATTCATCAAATTAAGAAGTGAAGTTGATTAGAGTTATTTGATTGAGAATGCATTGATTATGGATACAAAGAAAGCTATAAATCTAATCAGAGACAAACATCTGCCCACACGGGGGCAGGGGTTGTCCTTTAGAAGGCAGCTAGCTGCTTTTTATAGCAGCGTCCATTTAATAGTTGGAATTATGAAAAGTTACAAATCATTGACGTATGCATAACACTTGGAAAATCTATCATAATGGAGTTTGTAGAAAAGGATGCTAGGCCTTTTCTAGGGAAATGAGGACGGATGTCATCCAAGTGGAACCGTCATCACAACCAGAGCGCCTGCTGAAGTTAGATATTTAATTTGAATTATCAGGCAGGAAGCATGTCCCAGTGATTTCAGTCACACCTGGTCTCCTTCTTCTAAGCACCTTCTCTTGTGCAGATGCAGCCTTCATGGCTGAGGGATGAGGAGGAAGTGTTTGTTTCTAGAGAATGAAATGCTGCCCTTTTGCTCAGAACATTTTCCCCTGGAGAGCCTCTGCAGATCAAACATACACTTTCTTGCAATTGAACCAATCCTTGCAAAAGCTGGGACCACATTTTATGATTTATTTTGGCCTGTGATGAAAGGCAAGCACTTTGAAAACGATTCCACCAATGGCTCTCACCAGGGAGAACACTGGGGGGTGGGGGGAGAGGCAGAGAACATTTTGAAGGATGGAGAGGTGCACAGATGTTCTCTGTTAAAATGCACTTTGCTTGGGAATATACTCTGAAAACACTCACCATCATGAGTCACTGTGGGCCTGGTCATACTGTATGCCAAGACCTACGCCAACACCTAGGCTTCCTTTTATTAACACCCCTTAGCTGTTAACACCCCACTGGTCTTGTTTTCATCACCATAATAAAATACCCAAAGTAGTACTTTATAAGGAGGAGTTTGCTTTTTTTCACCCCTCACAACTCTCCCTTATCCCTGCTCAGCCTCCCAGCTCTCATCTGAACTCCAGTGGGTCTCTGGGGTCCTCACTCTGAACATACCAAATCACTGTGGCTTTCTGTTCAGGCTCTCTGTTAGTCCTCAGTCAGAGCTGAGGGCCACCCAAAGCCCTTGGGGACCAGACCTCACCTCATCACAGAAACACTCGCCCTCTCTCCATCTGCCATCCTGCCCTACTTTTACTTCAAAGCCTGTGTATAATTTGTTTCTTTTTCTACCAAGGTTCTTGAAGTAGAATGGAAGTCCCTCAAGGGGGAGGACTTCAAGGGAGGACTTCACCTACTCTTTTTAGGCCTGAGTTCACTTCACTCAGTGAGAGTCTGATGAAAAGTTCTCTCTGGGTCATGGCAAGGGATGAAAACTGGGTAACAAGATGACACAACTTGTGCCTCATGGCTATGAAAGTAGAAGTCCAGGATTGAGGGTGTGTGTGTGTGTGTGTGTGTGTGTGTGTGTGTGTGACTTTTATGAAAGCTGAGAAAGATAACATCGTATGTCATCCCCTGACTTTGGGAGAAGTCTTGGCCATTTTTGGCTTAGCTCCATCGCTGCCTTTACTTCATGTAGCTTTCTTGGGAGTATGTCTGTACCCAAATTTCCCACTTTAAAAATTAAGTAAAGTGATTTATTTGTCAGAAAGCATCTAGGAAAGGTTAAAGGCATGCAAGTGAATTTTCTTTTTTTTTTTAATTTTAGACTTTTTTAGTTTAAAGAGCTTTATATTCATAAAAGTATCATTCAATTATGAGACAGGTTTTAGGCATATATAATATACCAGATTATGCAGAAGAAAATAAGTTTAACCCTTCTTTCAAGTTCACGCCTTTGAAGTTCACACTTTTGGAGGAAACTAATTCTTTTTTTTATGGTTTATTTTTTTTATTGAATATATTCTATATTTACAATTCATTTCCCTTTTTCTGGTTCCCCACCCCCAAAGGTCCCACATGCCCTTTTCCCTCCCCCTGCTCCCTCATCCACCCCCTCCCACCTCCCTGTTCTTGTACTCCCCCACAATGATGCTTTGGTCCATTCTAGCACCAGTGTCCACTCCTTTCTTCTTGTCAGACATCACTTGGTATGTGATTTATGTCTTTGGTGTTCCAAGCTTCTAGGCTAATATCCACTTATCAGTGACTGCATACCATGGGTATTCTTTTGAGACTGGGTCACCTCACTTAGTATGACGTTCTCCAGCTCCATCCATTTCTCTAAGAATTTCATGAATTCATTGTTTCTAATGGCTGAATAGTACTCCATTGTGTATATATACCACATTTTTTGTATCCATTCCTCCTTTGAGGGACATCTGGGTTCTTTCCAGCTTCTGGCTATTATATATAAGGCTGCTATGAACATAGTGGAGCATGTATCCTTATTGCTTGCTGGGGAATCTTCTGGGTATATTCCCAGGAGTGGTATGGCTGGGTCCTCCGGAAGTATCACGTCCATTTTTCTGAGGAACCGCCATACTGATTTCGAGAGTGGTTGTACCAGCTTGCATTCCCACCAGCAGTAGAGGAGTGTTCCTCTTTCTCCACATCCTCGCCAACACCTGATGTCTTCTGAGTTTTTAATCTTAGCCATTCTGACTGGTGTGAGGTGAAATCTCAGGGTTGTTTTGATTTGCATTTCCCTAATGACTAATGATGTTGAACATTTTTTAAGGTGTTTCTCAGCCATCCGAATTTCTTCAGGTGAAAAGTCTCTGTTTAGCTCTGTACCCCATTTTTGGATAGGGTTATTTGGTTTTCTGGGGTCTAACCTCTTGAGTTCTTTGTATACATTGGATATTAGCCCTCTGTCGGATGTGGGGTTGGTGAAGATCTTTTCCCAATTTGTTGGTTGCCAATTTATCCTTTTGACAGTGTCTTTTGCCTTACAGAAACTTTGTAATTTTATGAGGTCCCATTTGTCTATTCTTGCTCTTAGAGCATAAGCAATTGGTGTTCTGGAGATGCCCCACCATTTTGCATGGCCTGCGATGGGTGAGCTCTAAGAAAACAGGACTTCATTCCATTGTGTGTGTGTGTGTGTGTGTGTGTGTGTGTGTATGTATGTATGTATGCACATAATACATGTGTAGGTATATGTGCATGTATATAAGTACACAAGAACACTTGTGGAGTTGATGAGACAGGTGGCCAGGCCTGACCAGAATGTGAGTGCATGAGTCTGTGTGTGTCTGTGCCTGTTGTCTGTGTAAGTGACTTTCTTTTCCTTTCTCTCTGGTTCATGAAGAGTTAAGAAACTCTGAGCCCCTTGCCTGATCACTGAGGGGCCCAGGAGTAAAAAGAACAAAGAGCCAGAATAAGCTGATTCTTTTATATAATCCTTGCTGCTAAACAGCAGTTGTTAATCACCAGAAGTTAGTGGCTTTTGGTCACAGAATAGAGAAGAATTAATAAAAGTAAATATTACTAAATTTTACTCTGACAAAATCAAGTATTGCGCCTGTAACTGAGATGCCAACCCCCATCGATAATGCCTGGCCTGCAGCATTGATTGATTGATTGATTGATTGTGTGTATATGTATCTATGTGTTTGGTCAGAAGACAACTCAACAAAGTCATTTTTCTTCTACAAACTTGAGGATTGAACTCAGGTCTTTAAACTTGGTGGCATGCTCCTATATGTAATAAGCCATGGTGTCTGTCTGTCTGACTGTCTCTCTCACATTTCTCTCTCTCATCTCTCTCTCTCTCTCTCTCTCTCTCTCTCTCTCTCTCTCTCTCTTATTGGATATTTTATTTATTGGCATTTCAAATGTTACCCCTTTTCCCAGTTTCCTCTCCATGCATGAACATCCCCTATTCTATCTCCCCTGCCCTACCCACCCCCTTTCTCTCTTTTTTATATAGTCACCAGTCATATTGAATTAGAAACTACTCTTCCTAGCATGGTTTCTTTAATTACATCTTCAGATATCACATCTCCCAATATAGTTGATTCTGAGATACCTAGGGCAAGATGTTGACCCATGAGCACTGGGGGTCAGGCCCTTTTTCTCAGGCTGTGGATAACTGGGGGGTCAGACCCTTTTCCCGGGCTGTGGATAACTGGGTTCAGGCCCTTTTCCCGGGCTGTGGATAACTGGGTTCAGGCCTTTTTCCCCGGGCTGTGGATAACTGGGGGTCAGGCCCTTTATCCTGGGCTGTGGATAACTGGGGTTCAGGCCTTTTTCCCAGGCTGTGGATCACTGGGGGTCAGGCCCTTTTCCCGGGCTGTGGATAACTGGGGTTCAGGCCTTTTTCCCGGGCTGTGGATAACTGGGGTTCAGGCCTTTTTCCCGGGCTGTGGATAACTGGGGGTCAGGCCCATTTCCCGGGCTGTGTATAACTGGGTTCAGGCCCTTTTCCCGAGCTGTGGATAACTGGGGTTCAGGCCCTTTTCCCGGACTGTGGATAACTGGGGGTCAGGCCCTTTTCCCGGGCTGTGGATAACTGGGGGTCAGGCCCTTTTCCCGGGCTGTGGATAACTGGCCCGCTATCTCTATCTGCAGCCTCAGTTCCCTCTCCTACCCACTTCCTGAGCACTCTCTTTCCCTTGTTGCTAAGCAGCCACAATACATAAATCTTCCTGAAATAGCTTTTGTCTCGTTTCTTTTCATTTCATACTCAATCAATATCATTTTATGGATAAAGTCCAAATACCTTAGATTTTGGAATTCAGGGCCTTCTATCAACTCAACATCACACCTGTCAACTAAGTGTCATTGTTGGCTGCCTTCTTCTGAACTCCCTATTCCAGAGTCAACACATACAGTGCATGGGGACATGCATGTGCCCATGGGATTATTAGGAACTTACCCAACCACTGAATACAAAGGGCCTCACCTATCTGGGTTGCTTTGTGTGTGATGACCTATGTTTGAGGAAGTTTTCTTTCAATGAGTTGGCGTGAGGGTGACATCATTCTTTGATGTGGAAATACCAGGTTTTCCTTTTTAATTGTTTTAAAAGGAGGAGTGGGCTAGCGAGATGGATCAGCAGGCAAAGGCACTTACCACCAAGCCTGATTGCCTGAGTTCAATAATTGGAACACATATGGTATACAAACACACACACACACACACACACACACACACACACACAGCATTTTTTTTTTTAAAGCCGAAGGAAAGAGCTGCTTCTGACTGTGAGGGGAACAATACGCTTGGCAATTAGATTTAGATTTACATTCCTACATTTATTTGAAAACTGATTTAGGAAGCCTTTTCTTCAATGTGCAATTTAAATGAAAAATAGACAAAGGAAACGATCCCCAAACGGAAGCGTCTCTTTAATTTTTTTTGATGAAAACTGTGCACCAAGAAGCAGAAGCCGAATGTCAGAGATTATTTGAAACCTGTCAAGGTGAAATTACTGGCTCTTGGAGACTCTTCTTTTTCTGAATGACTTAGGCTGAGGGCATGAGGCCTGGTGGTAAATCTTAGCTTGCCAGATGACTTGATTCTTTATGCATTATTCTAAAAGTCTACCCCCTCTGAATTATTTTATGTGGAGAGAGAGGAGAAAAAGCAGCAATGAAGGGAGATGGGATTGTTTGGGTAGAAAACAAAATCCTATGTAAGTGTGATGCCCTGGAAGCATTAATGTGGTAAAAACCAAACCAAACCACAAAATCCTGCCACATTCCCCGCTTCTAGCCTCGTCCGGAACAGGCGAGGGCAGCTTTTGAGACAGGCCAGGTAGTCCTAGGCAGGTGCGTCTCATGTGCCACCAACAGTAGCTTGCTGCACCCTGTGTGTGAAGTGGCTAAAAAGGGCCACTTAGAGCTTTGGCTTGTGCTTACAGCTGCTTCGGGGGAGTCTGCCTAGGACTGGAAAGAAATGCTAGCGTCCTGGAGAAGCTCTGTGCTTAGGCTGCCCGCCTTCAGCACCCCGAGTGTCAGTGCCGGTCTCAAGTCAGGAGGTCACCCCAGAAATGGGCGCTGGAAGTTCACACCAATCGCTGAGGAACTGTGCAAGCGAACGTCATTAATTCAGCTTTGACTCACGCCCTCCCTCTTTTCCTCCCTCCTCTCCCTCCTTTCTTCCTTCCCTCCTTCTCCCTGTCCATCCCTCCCTCTCTTCTCTTTCTCTTTCCTCTTCCCTCCTCTTTTCTCTCTCTCTTCTTCTCTCCTTCCTTTTTACCCTTCCTCAGCTCCTCCGTTTTCTTCCCCTCCCCTTACCTTTGCTTCATTTCAAGGAAAGGTACACAGATCAACCGTCTCATCTGTCATTAAAAGCTGATTGGTTTACACCGTCTCTCCTTCATGCTTTCTCTTTTTAAGCTCCTCTGGAGAACTCAAGGACAATTAGCAGAGGGCGAGACGGGGCACTTGGAAGGCTGGGCTGGGGCTGTCCAAGGGAGGGCACAGTGGTGAAGTTAGAGGATTGACAGCCAAACACAAGGAAAGGGCACTCACTGAAGGCGAAGGAGAGAAGCAAGGATGAGCACTGCGCTTCAACTGTTCCGGAGCATAGCGGGAGACCTGAGACTGGTTAGCTTGTGTTACCCATTCTCAGCCGTGCCCTTGAAATCCTGTATTGCAGCAGCCTACTGGGAGAACATTAGGCTTCCTTTGAAACAATAACAAAAGAAGACTTCTAGAGAATACCAGTATGAGCTACTTTTCTCTGTGTTTTAAAGCTGTACTGTCTATTGGGAAATTTGATTATTCAAAACCATTCTGGGATGCTCTGGACAATTCTACATGGTATATTTTCCCCATTCACCCATTAGGTTATAGATTTAATGAGTGGACAGATCTTAACAATTGTACCCTTTAACATTTAACTCTAGGTTGCCTGGACATGCTCCAAGAATATACATAAAACATTTTAAAGTCATTTAACTCTTAGAAAATCATTAAAGTATTGTTAAAAGCCAGTCATTTTATCATAGAATCTCTGAGTCAGTTTTATGATCTTGTAAACTGGTTTTTAAATTCTTTTCTTTCTGCCTTCTGATGACGTTTCGCTAAATTTGCTAAGAAGATAATATTTTTACAGCTCTGGAAAGAACCCAATTTGTGGCCAGCATTAGAATCTTCCCCTCTCTCCTATTGTCTTCTATGAGGCGAAGAAAGACTCGGAACAGGGTGGTTCATTCTTCTAAGGCTGCTTTCTGTTAATATATTCCATAGTCAACCTCTTGGCCTATACATTACTGCCTTTTACATTACTTCATTACCGTACGTTTTGTTATTGATTTTGATTAAATCCATTTGGAAGTCAATATTCACAACACTAAAAAACAGAGGGCCCGTTAGACTATCATATACAGTACATTTATCCTGCTCCAACACAGCCCTGCCTCTTCGGGGAATCTCATCACAAGCTGCTGCTGAATCTAGGGCTCAAACTCCAGCCTATCAATCAGTAGGTACCGCGAGTGTGCGGGCCTTGAAAAGCTGGGCATTTATAAAGAGCCACAACTGCTCTGATTTGCCTCTCCCCACACTCCATGTGCACCTAGCTGGGTGAGAGTTTCAGCTTGTTGCCCACATGTTAGGGACACTGTTTGTACGGCAGCTACCCTTGCTTACCCTCCGGGAAAGGGAGGCTGCAGCAACCACAGGGAAAGCCACACAAGTTTGGCTTGAGGAGGGAAAAACATTCTGAGAAGGCAGCATCCTCCAGCCGGCTGTGACTAAGACAGAGTAATTCAACAGTGAAAAGAACCAATTAGCTAGAAAAGGGCTGGTCCCCAGCTAGCTGAAGGGCTGGTTACTCATCACCTACTGTTATTGAGGAGAAGGTAGAGTCAGTACCCCTGAATGCCTCCAAAGGTGCAAAAGATGGTACCTCTTCCTGCTCCACATTTCTAGTCCTACTTTTTGTCCTTCTATGAAAAATAGTTTGCACAGCAATTTCCCAAATATGGAGAAACAATACCTTCTTTAAAACACTGTGTGTGTGCTTGTAGTTATGTGTATGTGTGTAGGTATATATAGGTTTGTGTGTGTATGTGTTTGTAAATAAATATGTGGTATGTGTATTATGTATGTGTGTATATATATGTGTGTGGTGCATGTGTATGTATGTGTGCATATGTATGCAAGTGTGAATGTATGTGTGTGCCTGTGTGTATAGATACATATATACCTGTATTTGTGTTGGTGTGTATGTATGTGTGCATGAGTTCATGTATGGGTACATGTGTATGTATGTGTGTGTTCATGTGGGTGCACCAGAGGTCAATGTGAAGATGTCTACAAGTGTACTCCTCTTATTTTTGAAGATTTAAAGTGTATTATTCTTTTTTATGTGTCTCTGTGTGGGTGAATGCTCTGTGTGTGTAGGGTGGTTCCTAAGAAGCCAGAAGAAAGCATTAAATATAGTTATGGAGCCATTTTGCTTAGAGCTATAGTTATCGACAGTTGAATTGCCATGTGGGTGCATGGAACTGAATTCAGGTTTTCTGCAAGAGCAGTAAGTGTTCTTAACTGCTGTACCATCTCTTTAGCCTCAGGGAAAGATTAAAAAACAAGACAAGGAGCAAAAAACAAAGATTGCTCACAACTGTCTGCAACTCCAGCTCCAAAAATTTCTTCTCCATTCTTCTGGCCTCCACAGGCACCTACACACATGTGCCAATAAACATGGTACATGGGAACACATGTACAAGCACTCACATGTTCACACAACTAAAAAAATAACCTTTAAAAAACACCCAAAAGGTGTTGAATATGACATACAATACTTATAAGTTTTGTTATATCGGATCAGTGTCTTAGTGAGATCGAGATAGGGTTTCTCCAGGTAGTTGTGGCTGTCCTGGAATTTGCTCTGTAGACTAGGCTGGCCTTGAACTTACAGAGATCTGCCTGCATCTGCTTCACAAGTGCTGGGATTAAAATCATGGACCACCACCATCACCTGGCTCATCTTAGTCAACTTTAAGGAGATAGTGTCCAAATGTGGAGAAATCTAGTTTGTTTAACTAACAAGAGAATGCCAGGAAGAACATGTGAAGAGATTTGCAGATGAGTAAGTGAAATGAGTAGGAAAATAATGGCAGGAACAGAAATACACACACATGCACATACCCACACACTCACACAGCTTTCCAAACTTTCCAGAACTTTCCAAATTCTTTTAAATTATAAAAGTGAAAACAGTACAGATTTTGCCTTAAGTAAAATCATAGAGCACTTGCAGTCTTATTTAGCATTGTACAGATTTATAAATGCTTTTCTTTTTCTCTTTCATTTTTATTAGTTTTTGGAGAATTTCATACTGTATTTCATCATATTTATCTCCTTTTCCTCTAAGTCCTCCAAGGTCTATCCCCCACTTCTTTATCCATCTGGTCCTGTATAATCTTTTTTATACCATTACAATTTGTGCTGATCAAACACTCTTGGACTTTTAGCTGGAGCATGGTCAACCTACCAGGGTCCCAACTCTTAAAGAAAACATACTACTTTTCTCCCAGAAGCTATTAATTGCCGACAACTCCTTAGCTAAGAGTGGGACTTTATGCCCATCTCTTTGTCCCATGCTTTGATTTTTTTCTCTTGAATTTGTGCAGGATAACCCTGAGGTCAAGAGGACAGCCCAAGATGCATAAGATGTTGTCTCAAACACATACACACACACACAGATTTTCAATGAAGTTGCCATATAACAGAAGAGAGAATACTCTGAATACTCCATCCATCTAGATATCATATGCTACCAAGTAAGAAGAATCAGTCACATTTTTCTGAATCCTTTGCCAAGAGACTTTGCAGAGTGAGAGATTTTGGAATGTACCCTGTAACTTTAAGTTTTTTCAAGGTCTACTTTTAATGATCGTTTTTAAATGCTCTAATCTCCCTTGTAGCCCACTACCCACCAGAGGTAGTGGAAATGAAAGGATACAGTGTGTGGAGTGGGGCGGGGTAGGGGGGAGCAGGGGGGAGGAATAGACCTGTTCTTTATAGTAATTCTTGTCTGTGTTGTCTAGAAGTCAGCAGTTCAGTTCACAGGTTAGCAGCAGCAGCTCAATCCACACGCAAACACTTCACAGATATATCAGCAGTCAAGTTAGGTGAAGTCAGGATAGGAAACATGAATCAGCACTGATGCCCTACCTAGCACAGACAGCCAGGCCTCCTCACAAGTCTGCAGGAGCGACCGGGGCCAACAGGAACACCAGGAAAAGTTCTCAGCTGTGCCTCTCTCAACAAAGTGAAGATCAGCAAAGACAGGAGACCCACAAGCTGTGGCACAGCTAGCTCTATAAGCAAGCTAAGCTCAGCCCCCATCAGTCCTTTCTATACATCCTCCAAACAGCATGTGTTCTCCACGTGTTTTGCCTCAGCACATGAATCTGTCTCACATCACTCTGCAATCAGCCTGAGTCTGCCAAAGCAGCAAGAACTGCAACAAGTTTTTTTGGTGTGCTTCTCTCTATGGAGTCCTGACAAATGGAGCACAACTACACAATGTAAGGTGGACTGATACATGCGTGTAGTTAGCAATGAATTCTTCATCATGTGTCCTTTCATGTGCTTGCTTTAGCAGAACATCCTTTCTCCTGTGTCCACTTCAGCTGAGTGTTCCTTTACATGTTTGCCCCAGCAAAACACCATCCAACCCACTTTCCAAAGAACCCTTAAGTTTCTACCTCAGCACTTCGAATTCAGTCTCACTTCAAGGCTCAGAGAACTATGCAGAAGAACAAGTAGAAATATAGTAGTAAGAGCCAGAGGTGGTGAAAGATTTTAAGAAAATAGCGTTTTCCAGACACAGCAGGGCAGATAGATGTACAGGTGAACTTACAGAGACTATAACAATATACATAAGAACTAAAGGAGCTCAAACCACACAAAATCCCAGCATGGGAGAGGAAGTGGGCACAATAATCCATTCACCCGAAATAGTTGCTGAGTGCATCAACCATTCCATCTCAGGCCTTAAGCTCAGGAACAACTGGCCAATAAAAACTGAACTCATTTTTTAATGGACTTTTCCTCTTTCTTTCTTTCTTTCTTTCTTTCTTTCTTTCTTTCTTTCTTTCTTTTTCTTCCTTCCTTCCTTCCTTCCTTCCTTCCTTCCTTCCTTCCTTCCTTCCTTTCTTTTCTTCTTTCTTCTTTCTTTGTAAAGATAAGGAGCATGAAGATGGGTGGGTGCATGGGGGAAGTATTGGGAGACAGAAAGTGTATGATAAAAATATACAGTATGAGATTGATTATCAAAGAATAAATAACTAATCCACACATGCGTGTGTACACGCATGCATGCATGCGCGTGCACGCGCGCGTGCGCGCGCGCACACACACACACACACACACACACACACAAGTTGGCTACTTCCATGACATTAATACCACTATTGCAAGAGTGTTTGTATCTTCTTAGAGCTGTCAATGCTGTAGCTCCCAGGGTTCACGTCTTGGTAACATTTATGATTACTTTTCTCATTTCTGGTAGCATGCACAATACCTTAGAACATTAGAAAAGGTAACTAGTGGAGATGAAATTGCATGTCAATAGTAGCTTGATTTCCTCACATTCTATGGCTCAAATATGTGGTGTCTTTAGCAATAGGGTTTTATCATGGGCATGGTTTTCTTATTGAAAGTAATCAAGAGTGTTGACAATGTGTGTGCTCTATTGCTGTAACAGATCACCTATACCAAAGTAACTTATAAAAGAGAATGCTTAATTGAGTTTACAGATTCAGTGGCTTAGAGTTTATGATGGCAGAGCAGAGGCATGACAGTAGAATAGGAACACTTTGATTCACAAGTAAGAGGCAGAGAAGGGAAAGGAAGGGAAGGGAAGGGAAGGGAAGGGAAGGGAAGGGAAGGGAAGGGAAGGGAAGGGAAGGGAAGGGAAGGGAAGGGAAGGGAAGGGAAGGGAAGGGGGTGTAATTCACCAGGAATAGTGCAAGTCTTTTAAACTCCAAAACTTGTCCCCAGTAACACACCTCCTCCTACAAGATCACATCTCCTAATCGTTTCCAAACAGTTCCACCAACTGAAAATCAAATATTCAATGTGCTTATGGGGAACACTCTCATTCAAACCAACACTGTGTAATGTTTGGGGGAGTTCTATGGGACTTCAATGACCATCAAGTCCAAAAAAGGTAACCCATTCATAGAACTAGGTTTTTTGTTTGTTAACCTAAAGTGTGTAGTAGGGGCATTGCCAATCAATTATAGGATAACTCTTTTTAAATTCAATTATAGGATAACTCTATTGTAAATCATTTTGGAGGTATTTATGTACGCATTTGGAAAATTTCTACTTTTCAAGACCACAAAGGAAGTATATTATTCTTAAAAAGATTCTTTGAACAAGGATTTGAAACAAGAAGGAAAGAAACACTGAAGCCAATGAAGTCATCCAGACTCCCTTTAAAGGAGGGATCTGAGCTGTGATTGGACAAATAATCAGGACTAAGGTGATGAGCAGGAAGGCAGAGAGGCATGAGGAGGATGGAGTCACAGAACAGAAATTCAGAGGGAGAAGAATGAGAATTAGGTAGACGACTGTGCTTGGATGGGTGTGGTATAGCCCACAGGCCTTGAGTGAGGATGCATGGCTCCAGCGGGGCTCAGAGAGGATACACTTTGAGTGTCAGGCAAAGGGTAAAGCATAAAGGTTTGTTTTCAGGGCGTTTCTGGTCAGTGGCTTCATCTAGAATTCTGTCTATGAGATTAGTTATGCTATAAAAATGGGAATCTACACAAAGGGAGAGAACAAGATGGCAACAGCTCTAATCATAGCCTCTTCTGCCCCATTCCCCCATTCCCAGTGTGTAGCTGGACTAGGAGACGGGCTAACCAAAAGGCAGAAATGGGTGGAATGCTGACCTTTGGGGTTTCATAACAGAAATGAGGCTTTAAGCCAAAGGAGAACATGAAATAGAGCATGCAAAGGAGAGACAGAGGACGAAGACTCACCCTGGGGCAAGAGCTGGATGACAATAATTACGAAGTCAGCCAGTGCAAACTTGTAGCACATTTCTCACTCTTCCAAATAAAAGCAAGCAAGCAAACAAACAAACCTGTTTATGTGTTTATTTATATTTAATTAAATTATCAAGTCATTTTATTTTAGTAAGAATGGGCTGGAGATGTAGTTAAGTTCGTAGAGTGCTTTCCCAATACACAAAGCCCTAGGTTCCAGTCATGGCAGTGCATAAGGCAGGTATGGTGGTAGAAGCCTGTAATCTCAGCACTTGAGTAGTAATGACAAGATTAGGAGTTGATCCTTAGTAACATGACAATTTCAAGGTTAACCTGAACTTCATGAGATCTAGTCTCAAAAACCAACCAACCAACCAACCAACCAACCAACCAACCAACCAACCAACAAACCAAGCAACCTACCTAACAATCCACCATCCAAGCAACCCACTGCTATACTTACCAACCAACCAACCAACCAAATACCAATTAACCTATCAGCCAATCAACCAACCTATCTACTAACCTACAAAACTAGCAGTAATAAAATAAAAATAACAAAATGATAATCTGTGTAGTTTTAGGGCTCATGCTCAAAGCAAAGATGTTTCAAATAACAAATAGCCTTTGACAGTTTCTTTTTACTATGCCCCAGTATAATGTCTTTTTCTGCTGTTTTGGTGTCTATTCACAGTCGACTCCATGCAATGTATTTCCCTTTTATTTCCTGGGGAAATTTGATAAACCTGGGCAACACAGTGTTCTTCAAATCAACAGTTACAGATGTTTTCATCTCTAGCCACGTCTTCCGTGACCTCAATTACCACATTAAAATATTGTTAGCAAATTAAAATTCAAACAGCATTTATAACAGGGGGATCAAGTTTATTTTACAAGTAATTTACATATTGTCACTGACTCTGTGCCAGTTGCTTACAATTTTGGCCTTGTTTGTGGGAGAGCAGCCAGCTCTAATGCATAGGACAGGGGACAGAGGCACCATTTATCACACGGCTTTCTCTCTCTGGCTGCATGATACTTAGAGAAATGAAGCAGCATGCTATCATTCAGTATAGATGATCAGCATAGCTTTTTTGGGTTATTTTAATTTTGAAGAAGCTACAGTTGTTCATGTGTAGCTTCTAGGGCAGATTACTAGGTACTAGACATACTTGGGGACAGAAAGAAGGAGGGTGGGTTAGTTGGTAAATTTGAACCATTCTCATAAATTGCCTATAATCTTAGCCCATTTTGTGTGTGTGTGTGTGTGTGTGTGTGTGTGTGTGTGTGTGAGAGAGAGAGAGAGAGAGAGAGAGAGAGAGAGAGAGAGAACAGAAACAGAGCTTGTGTGTGCAGGTACATACACATGTGCATATAAATATTTCAAAGAACAATTTTAGCTGCCCTTCCTCGGGTGTTATTCAACATATTTTGTATAAGAAAGGGTCTCTCCTCACTGGCCTAAAACCATCAAGTAGGCTGGCTGCTGGCTAGTGAGCCACAGGGATCTGCCCTTTTCTGCTTCCTTGGTGCTGGAATTACCGTATGTACTATGATGCCTCTTTACATTGTTTATTTGTTTGGTGGGATGTGACAAGATCTCCTTATATGACCATGGCTCTCCTGGAGACTCTAAATGGGCCAGGCTGTCCTCAAACTCACAGAGATACTTCTGTCTCTGCCTCCCAAGTACTCAGATTAAAGTTGTGCCCCGCCATACCTAACCCAACACCTAACTTTTAAAAATGTGTGTTTGGGGGGAGCTTGGGCCTTCACGCTTGTGTAGCGTGCCCTTTATATATGTTGCCACGTTCCCAGTCGTCCTGTCAATGTTTGTTAATTTTGTCTTTCTGTTCAAGGCTCTAGACAGCACGGTTGTGGAAAGCAAAGATGTAGAGCCTGGGTTCAGACTCCGGCTCTAGTTTAATCGGCTAGGTGACCTTAGCACCCCATTCTTCCTGCACCTCACATTTCCTGCATTTAAAAATAGGACCAATTTTTATGCAGCCTGCCTCCTGGGGCTGGCTTGAGGACTGGATGATTTAAAAGAGTGCCCCACATACTAAGTGCCAGGGATGCCGTGGCTCCTTTGTGCCCAGCTCTGTATTGTTCTGTGCTGTGTCTTTCTGTTCCTTTCTATTACATTAATGTTAGACAGCTTTACTCTTCTATACATATTGTCATATCACCATCAGAGCACACTCGTAGCTTTCAGGGTGCTTTTTTATTTTTATTGAATGGAGTCGGGAGAAGAGAGATTCTGATCTTGTTGACAGAGTTCAGGTATTTTTTTATTTTCTTTTTTATTATTATTATTAAATATTTTCTTTACTTACATTTCAAATGTTATCTCCTTTCCTGGTTTCCCCTTCAAAAACACCCTATCTTATCCCTCACTCCCCCTGCTCACCAACCTACCCACTCCTGCTTCCCTGTCCTGGCATTCCCCTACACTGGGTCATTGAGCCTTCTCAGGACCAAGGGCCTCTCCTCCCTTTGATGTCCAACAAGGCCATCCTCTGCTACATATGGTATCTTGAGCCTTGAAGATTCCTGCCACTGGTGCTCTGCCCTTTCATGCCTCACAGCCCATTTGGTGGTCACTGTGGGTTTCTCCATGAGAACTATTAGCATACACAACTTCAGGAGGTCACCACACTTGGCAATCTACAACTCAGTTTGCTTTTTTTCCTCTATGGTGATCCTGGTTAGATCAATGAAATTCTTCAAAAGCAGCGGTTCTGAACTCATGACCCCAGGTCCAGCATCACAGGGAAATAGATGGAAATGGAAGTTCTCACTCAGTTTCACTCAGACCTGAGAAGTCAGAAACTGTCTAGGTCTTCTATGGGGATCATCGGCACACTGAGAGGTTTGGGAAATTGCTCCAAAGGGCCTTGGTTCCTCAGCTGCAGAGCGTGGTAGCTCTACCTTCTCCCAGCACTGAAGGAGCCTCAGGTGCTCTCACAATCAGCTGAATGTTGGTACACAAACATCGTGGGGGAAATGATCTGAGCTAGGCAATATCGGCAGATGCTTTTTCAGATGAGCTTGTTAAAATTCAGCCACAGGACTGGGGAGATGGCTCCTTTGATAAAGGTTCCTGTGCAAGCATAGGAACTTGAGCTCCAGCCTGAACACCCACATAAAAATCCCGGGCATCTTAGCAAATGCTTATAAGTCCGCTGAAGAGGCTGTGACAGGAGGATGCCCGGAGCTCCCAGGCATGATCCCTTAGGTAAATCAGTGAGATCCAGGCTCAATGAAAGATCCTGCTTGAAAATTAACGTGGAGAGAGTGATAGAAAAGGCAGCCAAGGTAGACATCTGGTATCCAAACACACTTGCATGTCTGTGCACATACATTCACATTCATGTATACACACACACACACACACACACACACACACACACACACACACTTTAATCACAGTCTATTACAAAGATGATAATATTCCAGTGTTGTGGGAGCAGAAACTTGAGCCACAAACCTCTCCTGGGGGCCAGGGGGCACTGCACAGGTAAAGGGCAGATCTAGAAACCAAATGCTGGCCTAGCTCATTTTTCTTTCCATCAGAGACCCAAATCTTTGTTCTTTGCTTAAGTACTTCCTATTTCAGATATTTATTTTCCTGCCTTTTACTATTCCTTTTTCTTTTTTTATTGGATGTTTTCTTCATTCACATTTCAAATGTTATCCTTTTTCCTGATGTCCCCCTCCTCCCAGAAACCCCCTATCCCATCCCCCATCCCCCTTCTTCTGTGAAGGTGTTACTCCATCTGCCCCCACCATGCACACACAGTCCCCTACACTATGGAGCCTTCATAGGACCAAGGACCTCTCCTCCCAATATGACAAGGCCATCCTCTGCTACATATGCACTGAAAACATGCATACTCCTTGGTTGGTGGTTTGGTCCGTGGGAGCTCTAGGCATCTGGTTAGTGGATATTGTTGTTCTATCTATGGGGCTGCAAACCCCTTCAGCTCCTTCAGTCCTTTCTCTAACTCCTCTATCGGGCACCCAGAGCTCAGTCCAATGGTTGGCTTTGAGTATCTGCCTCTGTATTTGTAAGGCTGTGGCAGGTTCTCTCAAGAGACAGTTATATCAGGCTTCTTTCAGCAAGCATTTCTTGGTACCTACAATAGTGTCGGGTTTGGTGACTGTATATGGGATGAATCCTGACGTGGGACAGTATCTAAATGGTCTTTCTTTCAGTCTTTGCTCTACACTTTGTCTCCACATTTACTTCCATGAGTATTTTGTTCCCCTTTCTAAGAAGGACTGAAGCACCCACACTTTTGTTTTTCTTCTTGAGGTTCACGTGGTCTGTGAGCTGTATCTTGGTTATGCTGAGCTTCTGGGCTAATATCCACTTATCAGTGAGTGCATACCATGTGTGTTCTTTTGTGATTGGGTTACCTCACTCAGGATGATATTTTCTGGTTCCATCCATTTGCCTAAGAATTTCATGAATTCATATTTTTTAATAGCTGAGTAGTACTCCATTGTGTACATGTACCACATTTGCTGTTTCCATTCCTCTCTTGAGAGACATCTGGGTTCTTTCCAGCTTTTGACTATTATAAATAAGGCTGCTACTAACATAATGGAGCATGTGTCCTTATTACGTGTTGGAGAATCTTCTGGGTATATGCCCAGGAGTGGTATAGCTGGGTCCTCAGGTAATACTATATCCAATTTTCTGGAACCACCAAACTGATATCCAGAGTGGTTTTACCAGCTTGCAATTCCACCAGCAATGGAGGAATGTTCATCTTTGCCAGCATCTGACTTGAGAGATGGCTTAGCAATTAAGGGTGCTTGCTACTCTTGTGAAGACCTGGCTTCTGTTCCCTGCACCAACACTGGTCAGTTCATAACTACCTGTAACTCCAACTCCAAGGAGTTGTTTCTGGTCTCCCCAGGCATCTGCACACACATTTCCGTAGCCACATACATGCATGTAATTTAAAAATAATAAGATAAAACCTTAAAAAAGAAAGTAACCAAGTTGTATTAGGAACTGGACTGAGGATCAGGGACAGAGCAAGGAGAAGGTTTAGGAGACAAAATTGGGTCTGAATTGCCGTCAAGATATATATGTAATGTTTATATATGAAAATGTTTCATATGCCCTATTAGTTTGTCTAATCAATATATATTAACTTCAAATAGAAAAAAAATAAAATCATATGATACATACTTCAGGACTGGTTATGTGGAGAAAGTCGGTTTTCTGAGTGAAATGAAAGACTGAAGAGGAAGCAGGAATATGGAGTCCTTTCTAGGCACGAGGCCAGAACCTTGCTTGTGGTTCCAACCGAGCTCAACCCCTGTGAAAAATCATTAAATTAGGCAAAGATCCAACAGGCTTAAATTTTCTGTTTTTGATTGCTTGCTGTGAGAGACACTTCGGCATGATTTAAAATGATGATTTAATGTAAGAAGAGGCGAGGGACTCTGAAGCTCAAATAGCACAGCCATATAGTTCTAATCAAATTAGTCCATTATGTGCAAATTGATTGCTGGTGCCTAGATTTACATGATGTTTATGATATCGGAATATCTGACAAAAATTGATGTCAATATTTATGCCTCTATAAATTACTCATGCAGCGCTGTTATGATGGCTTCTAATCAAAGTGGAACCAAGCTAATTGACCTTTAAATCCAGAGGACTTTGTAACCCAAAGCTCACTCTCACTGGGACAGAAGACTGCTTTCTGTATAGGAAGGAAGCATTTGGAGGGTTGGGATGTCCCTCTCTGAAAACTTAATTGTGCATTCTGTAAGTGTTGATCTCAATAAGCCCTTGTAGATCTGCCTTAAACTCATCTGCTTTTAAACTGAAGTTAGGAAGGTCTTTGATAATCAGAGTTAAGGCTTGATGCTTAGGATGTTGGAATATTCCTTTGCTATTGTTTCATCTTTTTTATTATGTGTTTATGTGTATGTTCCTGTTTCCACGTGTGTGTATGTGCATGTATGTGTGTGCACTTGGCCACAGAGTCCAGAAGAGGGCCTCAGACACCTTGGAAGTGAAGTTATAGGCAGTTGTAAGCTGCCCAACATGAGTTCTTGGAACCAAATTCAGGCCCTCTGCAAGAGCAGCATATGCTCTTAATAATGCTGGGCATCTCCACGCTGTTCTTCAGGAGCTTGTTGTTGTTTGTTTTTAGATAAAAAATATTTGTTCTTTTTCTTTAAGGATTAGGTGAGATATCTGATTAGATCAAAGAGCCTTGCTATCTATCTATCTATCTATCTATCTATCTATCTATCATCAACTATCTATTATCTATCATCATCATCTTTCTATTAGTTATTATTATATGTCTGTGTATGTATGTGTGCATATCTATGTGTGTGCATGGGTTTAGTAAGAGGACAATCTTGGATGTCATTCCTAGAGTACATGTTTTTCTGAGTCAGGGTTTCTCAGTGGCCCTGAAACTGTCATGTATGCTAGTCTGGCTTGTCAGGGAGCCCTAGTGATCTGCCTGTCTCTGTCTCCCCAGCTCTAGGACTGTATGAGTGTAACACCATGCTCTATATTTTAAGCTGTCAGTGCTAGGGATTGAACTTGGGTTCTCATGTTTTTGACACAACCACTTCACTGATTGAACTGTTGCCCCAGCCCCTCTTTTTTTAATGTAAAATAATATTTTTGTCTGGGGACAAATATGTTTACTGAAAAATTATAAATGCTGCTCGTTGATGCGAGAAATTACAGCTTCTTTTATGTTTGGTGATATCATTGTATATTCGTAACTGTAATTTTGCAGTTTCTATATGCTCACTGTGTATATGGAGCACAGGGCCAGTGTAAGGCATGACGTGAGGATTAGTTCTGTTTCCAGGCCGACAGAAAGACTAGAGCATAGAAAAGCTCCTGTAAGGTCTCACTGTTTCCCGGATGGAGCTTGGCCTTGGCTTTCCTACCCTTCTGATAGTAGGAAACCAATCAGGTATTGACTAGTTCATTTTAATCATTATTATTTGACTATCTACTGGTAGGGACACTAGCTGAAAGAATTGATTTGGGGAATGTATGTCCAAAGGGGACCCAACCTGGTTAGAACATCAGGATTCTTGTTCTCCATCCTTGAGCAAACTAAGTCTGGCTGAAGTTCTTGCTTCCTCAAGAATAAAATAAGCTCTTCTGGAGATCCTCTCCAGGTTGGAACTACCAGCCTGCAACCATGTGTGACTCCACCAGACAGACGGCTGTTCCTTATCTTAATGCCAGAATAACAAACAAGCTAAGGCAATGGGATAAAGTTATTACACACACTTCTGTGCTCGTCGAGGAATGCATTTGACTAAAGAGCCCTTGCACGCTTGAACGTCATCAGTCACGGCTTCAACACGGGAGCACATTTTCACCACTCAACTCCTTGTCTGTTACTGCAAAGATTTCTATCTGCATTTCGGAGAGGGCTGCTTAGTCTTGTTATAAAACCTCATTACTTTTCTTCCTACAGACTTGGTGGAGCCTTCTCTCTTGAATTGAATCATGGGATTCTCTATTAGGCAGACATCTAATACTATATCGCCTGTATTGCTCAGCATTCCTCTCTGTTCCTTTATTTGCCCTTTGGCAATGCCTCAGGAGAAGTCATTGAAAGATGATATTTCTTTCAAATAATCCTCCCCTGTCTCGGGAAAGCAGTCTTATAAAGATAATTATTTAAACAAACTATACTACCTAATTTTCTCATCTTTATCAATTTAAGCTTCCCCAAAGAGTGCACAGGGAGAATAAATAATTAAGTGATCAGAAAATAATATACAACAATAAAGACATATTTGAAAAATTTCTTCAGGATGATGAGTGTGCTTTCCATATTTCCCCAAAATACTCAAGCAGCCCGTATGTGTTAAAGGTCATCCCATAATCCTTTATGAACCATAAATAGCTTCAGTTACTAGACACCCATGTTTATTGAATGAAACTATTAAAGCAATCTAAGATTATCTCACAAAGATACTTAACAAGCAGGTGTGAAATAAATTGTTAAATATTTTAAAATTAAATATTAACTCTGCTTATATCCAAATTCCTGTTGTAGTAAATTCACAATTTAGGTCACTGGTTCTCAACTTTCCTAATGCTGTGACCCTTTAATGCAGTTCCTCGTGGTGATCACCAACCGTAAACTATATTGTTGGTACTGTAATTCTGTAGTTGTAATGAATGGTAACATAAATATCTGATATGTAGGATATCTGACATGTGACTCGGTTGGGAGTCTAGACCCGGAGATTGAGAACTACTGATTTAGATGATCTGACTTTCTATTGATGGATGGTTAATGACACCTCTAGTAGCTGGGGAAAACCACCGTTTGGTTGTGGTTGTGGTTTTTCTGGGTACAGAATGGGGAAAGGCTCAACTGGGTGACTCACCTGGGATTCCGCAGCATCAGCTGCCATTCACTTACAACAGGGCTTCCCAGGGCTTGTCTCTCTCACCTGTGTGTCTGCACACCAGGGACTGATTTAGTAACTTTTCTCATTGCTGCCAACAAAATCCCCAACAAAAGCAACTAAAGGGAAGATTTGGGATCACAGTTGGACAGTACAGTCCATCATGGCACAGAAGGTATGGCCACAGAAACATGGGGCAGCTGGTCACATTGCATATGTAGTCCTCGGAACCCGGCTTCTTTGACCTTCCAACATGGACTGAAGATCAGCAGCTCTCTAGAATCCTTCTTGTTTTCTGCATCAGTGGGAAGATGAGGCATCCGGTTTTACAGACTTGGTAGCGACTTACTCTCAGTCTCCTCATCATTCCGTCATTACCAGACTTTGTATCCTGTATCGTGTAAACTAAGCTGATTGGTCCTCTTTGGAACACATGTTCATTTATTGGTTCTGTTCTTTTAGAACAAGCTCCTAGGCATTTCTGGTCTCTGCTCATCTTCAGCTCGGCTGTGCCGTAGAATTGTGATCTTGGTTCATACTTTAGACTTTAAACTGTCTACCATATTCTTCATGAGGACTGAACTTCATAAAGAGTCTTTCTGTTGTTCTCCCGTGAGCATCACCCCATCACGGAAGCTTTTCCTGGCCATCCTCTAAGCAGCTGCCTTCCAATCCTGCCTGTGACATGCTCTGTTCCTGCTTAGCACTTAACTCCCTCTGAAATTGTTTTCCCACCTTTTGCTCATTGGCTGTCAGTGTCATTTTTATATAGCCACGTTTGAGTGTTTGGTATCCTTTTATCTGGATAAGGGTACAGCACCTATCAGCTCTATAAGTGAAGTAACAACACAGACAAATGGAAATGTGTTTGCCTTTATGCTTCTGGTTCTGTAGCAGCAAATGCAAAGCATTTCTGAAACATTAAAGCAGCACACACACACACACACACACACACACACACACACGCACGCACGCACGCACGCACGCACGCACGCACAGAGAGAGAGAGAGAGAGAGAGAGAGAGAGAGAGCTAGCTAGCTTAGCTAGATAGAAACTGATTATTCAATAGCATAAAAACGTAAAGAGCAAACATTAAAAATATATTTATTGTATTTCATCAATGCCCCGAAATAACATAGCAAGTTCTTGGAATGAAGTATGCCAGGAAGCTTATATCAGGGGCTGCCCCTTGGAATCACAGAGGTCAGACGTTACTATTTCTTTTCCTTGTTTCTATGTTGTTTCTCAAGCATCTGAAAATGAGTAGCAGAAGTTCCAATCCAGGTACATGTAATATTAGAGAGCAGGACCTCTTTCCTTATTTGTCACTAGCTTAGCAAGGTCACTGTAAAGAACCTCAACTCCAATTCAGGCTTTAAGATATGGGAGCTGGATGAGGGTGAGGCACAATAGTCTTTAGCCACTGGTTTTGAGTACAAAGATCTTTTTGTGTGTTTGTTTTTTCATTCTATTATATGTACTTTTGAGACAATAATTTTTCATTGACTTTCATCCTGCGGAATTCCACTTGTCTGCTTGTTTTGATTTCAATAGGGAATAGATTAGGCTACACACAAAAAATACTTTTTTTAATTGTTTCTACTATTTCTGCTCTGCAACAATGGTAAAAACCTTCAGTATCAACCACTGGGGTAACAACTCCCAGTGATTTTTGGTCTAGACTGTACCAGGTACTTGTTTTTGTAATTTATAAGCAGTGTTGATATATGTCTTTAAATAAATGACAGTTTCCATCCAGAGTCCATTGTCAGAAACAGTAAGCTCCCACGCCAATCTAGACAGGGGTAGGTTCGGGAATGAAAGGCATTTTGTAGTGTGTCACACAAGAGTGATGGTGGCTCACCGTGTGCTTTAAAACACCTTGGTGATACTTTATCTTACAATGACACCTGATGGCTCACACAGCTTTCTCTCATTCATTATCTGATTTAATCCTCAGGATCTAACAGGAGATAATCTCATTCTCATTTTGCTGATTTACAAGAGGCAGCTAGGAAGTGGACGAAGGGGGCTGGGAATCAGAAGCACCCTCGGCAAAGAAAAATCAGTGGAAAATATGTATGCCAAAAGAAACCTTAACTTCATAGAGCTGTACTATTGCCCAGAATTGATGTTTAAAAATTTAAGTTTTTTTTCTAAAAGTGATTGTTATCAGATGCTTAATTAAGTCACACACACATATATATGCATATTCATCACAGCTATTTAAAAAGTAATTAATGTTTTAAATATTCTGCAGTTATAAATTACTTGCATGTATACCTGTACAGCCACCCCCATGCACACGAATTTGCTTGCACACACACATGCACACTACACACACACACACACACACACACACACACCTTTGAACTAACAAAAGAACAGTACATTTTTTTCGAACCAGTGTTTTTGACAAAAATAGGAATTGATCTGAAATTGAAATGCAATTGAAATTCTATAGAGCAGTCTTTGGAGTACAGATCTGCAAAATGACTATTTTCCAAAATGCATATTAGCATTTGAGGAAAGAATCTTTTATTCTTCCATGTCCTTGAAAGAGACCTAGTTTGGCTAGGATTTCCTCTCTTTGAATCTCTCAGTGATGTCATTTTAAGTGAAATGGGCACTCAGAATGATGAGGGCCATATTTTGTAGCCTCTGCAGGCAGCACAGTCCTGCGAGTCAAACTGAACAATTTGCTTCCCACCTAGAGAAAGAGGCATTTGTTAGCCAGATTGTGAGGAATGAATTCTAATTCCAGTGGGGCTTCTCTGTTGGGCCCACCAGCAGAGTCCCTTCTTCCCTAACAAATGAACCCTGAATTGAAATCTGGCGTTTAGGGATTTGAGAAAAACCACACTAAAACTGCTCACTTTAAACTTAGGTGATGTCTCTTTGTTGTTTTTCTATTTGTTTGGGCCATGTAAATAGCAGGTAGATTGTAGCAACCCTTTCTTATACTTCATGAACCACACTACCAATAAGGATTAAAGTCACTTGAGAGTTTTCTGTGTATGATTGCAATAAGAGTTACATGCCCTTAAGGAAATTTAAAACAACAACAACAACAACAGCAACAGCAACACCACCACCACCAACAACAAATCCCTTTCATTTTTCGTGCCTGGTCTTATAAATGTTTACCAGAGTTTAAAAAAAAAAAAAGTACTGAAAGACATTTCTGATTCTTTCCCCCCAAAAGACCCTGTTTTTTTTTTTTTTTTTTTTTTTTTTTTTAGTAGAAAACAGATTTAGTATTGTTTTAAAATGGCCAACATGTTCTAGAGGTACTTACAAAAGTATTTGATGGAATGTAGTTTATAAACCAACATTTAAAGGAAGTCTATGAGAATTCTTCTGGGTAAATGGGCAATATAGGTGTGGCATCACCTACCAACCATTATAATTTTGAGTGAGACCTGCTTAACTTTGGGGATTTGAAAGCTCTTGATTTGTTGTTGTATATTATAGGTAATTTTTTGTGATGTCTGTTCATCACAAATATGTGGAAGAGCTTTTTTTTTTCCGCCTCCTGTCCTGTTTTTTAAGCAGTGTGTCAGTTCCGTGTGTGGCTGAAGCAAGCTCCATCTGCAAGCTGGAATGTCCTGGACATTGCTTTTAACAGGTCAACAGGATGACATGTGGATACGAGCTAAGCTACAGCAGGGGACACACACCCTCTGTTGAAATAGCCGATCAGATAAACATTGTGGAAATCACAATGTTGAGCTGGGTGTCTTTGCAAAGGATCAGATGGATCGTCAAAATGAGGCAGGTGCACTTCAGATACCCACAGCTGGCTTGCCATGTGAGCAGGAGGCCAGGTGATGGCAATTTAGATCTGAATCCAGGACCGTAGCAGCAGTGCTGCCATGGTCAGCACAGAAAGCCCCACATTTCAGCATGCCTGCAGAAGCCGTCATTTAGAAAATCGCACGCCGACCATCCGCATTCATCTGCGAGTCAGCTTTAAAGCTTACTACTCCCTGCTAAAACTCATCTCAGAGACTCCGACAGTTTTATTGCACTCTAAGTAGGATGTATTTTCACAAGATAGCTTCCAAATAATTTGAGTATGGAGTGGGGGTGGGGGTGGGGCTGGGGGTGGGGGCGGCGGTAACTCTCACTTCAAAGCTTATTAGTGTAGGAAAAACACCAAACTTGAAATGTTGAAGCAAAACTGTGGGATTGAGGAGGTAGAACAAGCAGTTGAAGCACATGGAACAATCATGAAGACCAGAGTTCAGATCCCCAGAAGCTACACAAGTGCAGGGTGATCTTGAGAGCCGCCTGCGAGTCCAATCTTGGAAGGAGAAAAGCAGATCCTGCAACAAGCTGTCTGGCAGGACCAGCTGTCATTGTATGCTCTGGTTTGATTGGCAGACCCTGCCTCTAAGCATACTGTGGAGGAGGAATCAAAGATTTCCGGCATCAACTTTGGGCCTCACAGTCACATGTACCTACATACACATGCACACTTTTACACATGCACACATACCATACACATGGAAAGAAGAAAAATTATGGCTTGTAAAATTCCTATTATCCATTGACAAAAACTACCTCACAGTCAGGCTTAGTTTTCTTATGTCATAGTCTGTAGCCCAAATGCTAAGATAGAAAGCGGTCACTATTTTCTCACCTTTAAATCAGAGTTTGCTATATCGTGGATGATGAATGCAGGTGGAACATTATTCTCAGTACTGTGACTTCCTCGCCAATCAAAACCACTGAATTTCCTTGTCACAGTACAGATGTTTATTGGACAAATCATATATTTTCACATATATTCTCTTTCTTAAAAAAGTTTTATTTTTAACTATGCTTATGAGTTTGCATGGGTTTAGGCACATGAATATATGGACTTGGGGCCTGAAGATGGGCTTGGATGCCCTGGAGCTGGAATTACAGAAGATTATAAGCTGCCTGATTCAAGTACTTTGAACTGAATTTAGGATCTCTGCAAGAACAATGCAGTTTTAGCCAATCCTCAGCCCCACCGCCATCTTTTCTCTTTCAATACAGAGTCCCCTCCGACCCTGCAGTGTCCTCTTGTCACCACCACTGTACCATATTTCTTTCCTTCTCTCCATAATCAAGATAAATCTGGTCATACCTAGGATGATCTGCTCACCTAGAGACACTTCATGCCACTGTACCTGCAATGTCTCAGCTGTTTTTCTACCCAAGATAAAAATGTTAGCAGGCCGAGTTCTAGAGATTAGAAGATGGATCTTACAGGGCTGTTAATCAGCCTCCATCATCCAAGGACAGCTTAAAAAATACACCTTCAAGGAGGACATCAGCTCCCAGTGTGACTGCAGCTACCAACCCCATTAGATCGTGGCTCATGGGGCCTCTGCCTACTCTTTTCCCTCAGTTACCCAGAGCCAGGGCTAAGGCAATCTTGTAGCCTGTTTTCTTTTGAAGGCTGCCCCACCCCATTTTTTCACTGACAGTTTTGTCCCTTGAAACCTTAAATATCAGTTGGTTTTCAACCCATATTTTTCTTTTCCTCAGGCCACAGGCTAGGTCTCCTGTTTCCCATTAAAATTCTGATTATAGGCAAACAGAATTGACATACTTCTCCAGGCCAAATGCTGGTTTCAACCCTCTTTCTTTTAGATTAATACTCCATATATTTCTGTTCTGGGTCCAAAAACTCTTATTTTTCTATCAGATAGCCAATACTTTACCTTAGTAGAGAATATTATATATAGATTTTCTTCAGGTGCAAGTGTTTGTGTGTGTGTGTGTGTGTGTGTGTGTGTGTGTGTGTAAATTTTCATGTGCATATGTGTACACAGATATGTGCATGCAAAAGCCAGAAGTCTGTGTTGGGTATCTTCTGCAGTCTATGTCTATCAGGTTTATTTATTTTAATTAAAAATTATGTATATGAGTGTTTGGTCTGCTTGGTGCATACTCAATGAATGTTAGCCATTACTTTGTTATCATCAAGGGGTGAATGAAGCAGTCACTAGCCATTTTTTTTGAGGATTGGACTTCTTCATCTTCACTGATGAGAATGTATTTGGGCATCCAACGTTCTGGGAAGATGTTCTGATCTGCATAAGCTGCACCTAAATGCTGTCTGTTCATTCAGCAGGATTGATTAACTTCCCCACCGATGTTGGCCCTCATCAGCAGATGAACCACAAGCCACAGAGCAGGGACCAAAATCTACACATGCAAAAGAAAGATGAGAAAGAAAGAAAATCTCAACTCTGCAACCACAGGCTGGGCCAGGCTTCCCCAGAGAGGCTCCTACCCTGAACAGGAAGAAGGTGCAGTTATTGTGATGGATGTGTTAGGAATGCAGCATGCTCATGTACAGATGAGGGTGATTCGGAGCCTATTACTCTAGCTAGAAATCTGATATCCCACATGTATTCTGTATCAGTCAGAATCCTAGAGAGAAATAAAGCATTCCAGGAAGCTAAGACAAAGACATATAAATTCATGTGAGGAGGAGACAGTACAAGGTAGGGTTGTGAGAGTAAGAAAAGGGTGGTGAAGAGGGAGAGACTCAAAATGGGAGAAAGTGTACATGTGGACCTCAGCAAGAGCAGGGAAGGAAGAACTGAATAGTCAGGAGCAATCCTCGGGGTAGGCAAGCACTTCCAGGAAGCAGTAGTGAGGCGACACCCATCTCCTATTCCTCCTCTCTTCTGATGTCTCTTACTTGATGAATTTAGTTGGACACTAGCCAGCAAAGGAGCTAAGCCAATGCCTCTGCTGACAGATAACACAAAGAAGGATGAGAGTTCAGAGGGAATAGCTACCCTTTGCTTCCCCAAATATTCTGTGCTGCCTTGTGTGTGTGTGTGTGTGTGTGTGTGTGTGTGTGTGTGTGTGTGTGTATGTTCATGTCCTCACATATGTGCACACATGTGTATGAATGGAGACCAATATGATATCTTGTCTCTGGTGTCATTCTACAGATGTGAACATTGTTTACCTGTTTTGAGAGACTGTGAGTTTCACTGAGACCAGAGAACCAAAAAACAGTCTAAGCTAATTTTCCACAAGTCCTAGCAATCCTCCAGTCTGCTTCCTTCATGCTAGAGTTACAGATATACACTACTAAGCCCAGCTTTCCTTGTGTAAGCACTGGGATTGAACAGTGTCTCTGGCTTGTCTGGAAGTACTTCAATGACTTTGATTCTCAACTCCTGTCTTGGAATTCTTCTGCTATATTTGAACCAATCTTCTGTTGGTGCTTTGTAGGTGAGGCATGCCAGTGAGGCTAAGCCTGTATTACATGGCTAAGTTTGTGTGGAAAAATAATTGATTTCATTGATTACACTCAATTTTTGCTCTGCTAAAGACAGCCACATGCTTAGGGTACAAGGCAGAGACTTTCCAGGAGTACTGCAATGGGGTTTGGTCATAGCGAGAAAGAAATGGCTTAGCTGTGAACATAAAGGACAGAGGGATTGTGTAGACAGGCATGTGCCTTATTGTGCTTTCTATTGCTGTGATAATACAATGGCCAAAACCAACTTAGGGAGGAAAGGGTTTATTAAATCTTAACTGAAGCAGAGACGATGGAGGACCCCTGATTATTGGCTCATTCAGTCTAGTTTCTTATATAACCCAGAATCCCCTCCCAGCCCCCTCCACCGCCTATGGCCAGCACTACCCACAGTGTGCTGGGTCCTCCCACATCCATCAGTAATCAAGGAAATGGCCCCATGGACTTGCCTATAGGCTGGTCTGATGGAGGTATTTCCCCAATTTGTGTTCTGTATTCCCAGATGACTCTAGTTGTGTCAAGTGGACAAAAGCCTAACCAAAAGAACATGGTAGAAGGTACCATGTTTGTGGATTGAAAACTACTAAGAAGAAATCTCAGTGTGTGGGTAGACTTTAGCCACACCAACATAATAAGTTTTCAATGAAGGTGGGCTTGGGTGACCAGACATTGGAGGTTGGAAGGGAGAAATTTAGTCAGATATCAAGAGTGGGGAATTCTGTGTAGAATATTGCATTTATAATTCCTGATAAAATGAGTGAGGGCCTGTCCATGATTAGAATCTCTCACAGAAGTCTGCCTAAAGTTTGGTCCAGGAGACTATCCTGTCTGACTTCTGCCAAAAGCATGAATAATCTTAGTCAAACTATTTAAGCCTTAAGTCTTTTAATCTATAAAACTGAGTCAGCACCATAGACTTAATGGCTACCATTGAAGTTTGGGGATCAAATGTAACAAATGTAAAAGTCAACTTTCAAAGCAGCATGGGAAGATCAGACACTGAAGGGTCTGCTTTTCCTAAGGGCTTGGAAATTCTTAATGCATAAATGATAGGGCTTAGAGATCTATATGATAACACACAGAAAGCGAACAGAGATGTCTGTCTTGCCATCAACACTGTACTGTCTTATTCCATAACATTTAAATTATGATCTTGCCTACAGTGGCCCGGAGACAGGGCTTTCCAGCTTCTCTGCTGAATGCAGCCGTGTGAGCACCTCCTCCCAGTGATGGGGGAGGGGGCTTCAAGCTCTTTCATTCCTGTTCTCACGCTTTCTCCCTCATATGCCCCCCCTTCTCCACATCCACAGGAGGGTTACAGTGGAATGACCAAAACACTGTCACTAAAGATGGTAGAAGGACCCTTAGCTAAGGGCAAGAGAAGAGTTGGGTCCCTGCCCTCAAATCTGTGCTAGCTGACTGGATGGTCACCTTTGACAATTACAGGTGAGAAAATGAGCTTTGGTTTTGTAAGTCTCTGAGTGTCAAAGCCTCTTAGTTATAGGAGCATATTTATAGCAGCTTAGTGGGCACATCCATACAAAGTAACCTAACATTCTGTGATATAGAAAATATTTTTTCCACAGTTCTACCCAGAATATAGTTGGGTTGTCAATGTGCTTTTGAGAATGGGCTGAGGTGGAGAGGGAACTGGAAGATTGAAGAGTGGGGAAATCATCTTCCTTCCTTCCTTCCTTCCTTCCTTCCTTCCTTCCTTCCTTCCTTCCTTCCTTCTTTTCTTCCTTCCTTCCTCCCTCCCTCCTCTCTCTCTCTCTCTCTCTCTCTCTCTCTCTCTCTCTCTCTCTCTCTCTCTCTCTCTCTCTCTCTCTCTCTCTGAGATTAAAGTCTCCTGTAACCCAGGTGGCCTTGAATTCTGAAGTCACAATGTAAAGGGAGATGGCTTTGAACTGCTGGTTCTCCTGCCTCTGTATCTTGAGTGCTGGGATTACAGGTGTGCTGTGTGAAGTACTGGCGCTCAAACCCAGTGCCCTGTGACTGTTAAGTAAGCATTCTTCCCCCTGATGCACATGCCCAGAGCCCTATAGCAGCCATGTGGTTTCTAGATTATCATGGCTTGCAGGCTACTGCAGAAAAGACCCAAGTCCACAATTGGTTTTAACACAAGTAAGATGTTCTTAGAAGAAACTTTGGAAATTATGAGTAGAGACATAAGGTTTTAGAGACAGTAGTCATTTCCTATAGTAGCAGGCAAAGTCTATTGAGTAGGAAATTGGCACATTTATGAGTCATACATAATTTGGATAGTTGTTTGTACTTTGTATCTCAATGGCTAGTTATTTTGGAAACCATCCAGTTGAGGTAAGTTATTTTAAATCATATAAACATTTATTATTTGACATTCAAGAAGTATCACAGTGGGCTAAATTTGAGTCAATATATTGTCAATTTTTTTCTACTTCTCAATGGTATACACATCTTGGTCCTCTATATGGAGTCTTTATTCTCAGATTGACTTTCTAAGCTAGCACAAATTGGCTAATATCAACAGCATTACACTGTGCTGATTCATTAATCTCTAATGTGATAGAGAGAAGGGGAGAGAAAGGAAGGAAAGGACAGAAGATGAGAGAAAGCAAGAAAACCCCCCCTCCCCGCTCCCTCCTCTCCCATTCTTTCCAGATGAACTTAAGCCAGGTGCCCAGTGTTTACCTTGCAGAAATGTCATACCTTCCTTGACTTGTGCCAGATTCCCTAGCCATCCATGATAACAATCCTGTGATTGTGATTGTATTAATTATCTTTAAGGCAACTCTAGTCAATCATCTTAGCCCAAGTGCTAATTCATATTTATTTTTTTGGAATGCTTACATTTCAAATGGTCAGATAAACATTTTTTTGTCAATACCTTCAATCTTGCCTTTTTGTTTACAAAACCTAAGTTCTTATATTGGGTACAATGGTGCACAGTTATAACCCTAACACTTGGAAGGAAGAGACAAGGTGTCGCCATAAGGTAGGGACCATTAGAGTTTGCAAATTAAGTTCCTCACCAACTTGAGCTCTAGCTGCCTTAAACAAAAGCAAACAAGCCAAAGGCCTGAGATTCTTTACTGTTTGGTTGTATAAGGATAAAAGTCAGTCAATTATTTTCTATATATTAGTTACCTATTCATTCATTCATTCATTCATTCATTCGTGATTATGTCACATTCATGTAACATTCTATGATCAAAGGGCCATTTGTGGGAGTTGGATTTCTCCTTTTATCATGTTGTCCTAAAATGCCATTATCAACTGAGCCATTTTACTGGCCCATTTTGTTTTTTACATTTTATTTACTTATTTGTGTATATATTGGATGGGGCACACACATTCTATAGGAATAAGTTTCCTTCTTTCACTGTGTGAGTTCTGGGGATGGACTCCAGGTATTCTGTACCTTCTGAGCCATCTTCCCAGCCCCAGCTGATCTGTACAAGCCAGAACCTGCTTCTGGAGTTGAGGGTAACAGACCACCATTACTTATGGCTCCTGGACTGTTCTGGCAATACCCAGGAAGGTAGGTAAGCTTGTTTGAAAATGTGGGGCTCAAGACACCTGGCAAAGCAACACCAAGCATCCAGGAACTTCATCAAGCTGACATGGCTACTTCTACTAATTTATGCTGCTAGGATTGTTAATGTTTAGTGTCTCCTCGGTGAATTCTGCTTGAGGCATCATGATCCTAACTGGAACCGCTTGCAGCAATCCACTTCTCATCCTTTTCACCCAGCACCTCTCTGCTGTGCTTGCTCCCCAGTCCTCCTCTTTTGGGGTGTGGAGAAATCAGAAAAGGTCTGGTCCCAACTCATGCATATGTGAAGTAGACCACCCCGAGCCAGGCCAAATGATGTGAAGGTCTCAAAGTGTGAAGAGCATCTCCAGTGCAGACAGGGTCATCCATAACGCCGACAACCAAAGCTTGGCCAGTTGTATCTGGGTCTGTGTTTGGGATGTAGCTGGAGGAATGTGCAATTTAGATTTTAAAAATCAATGTGAATTAGTCTCAATCTGAATTCCCTTCAAGAGGAAGGCACTAGTCCTAGAGATAGGAGATGAGCAGGAATCAATAATGTCTCATAAGTTCAACCTCTGAAATCATCTCTACAACAAGGTTACAAAAAGGTAAAACACTGGGCTGGGGAAATGGCTCAGTTAGCAAAGTGCTTGCCTTGTAAGCCGGAGAACCTGCGGTGGCCACCGTTGATAGTTTCATATCACTGCATGCATATTTTTAAAATTTATGTAAAGACTCAAAAACAGAAGTTGGCATGCACACACAAATATGATTTTCTGTATATATATCCTTAGCACAAACGTTTTGAAACTGAACATTTTCATTTAACATTTTATTACGATTTTTATTTTGCATGTGGAAGGAATGGGGCCATGTAGGTCCCAGAGAGAAGTAGACTTATTTACCTGCTGAGCCATGGAGTCTGCCCCTGCTCATCCTTTTACTTAACAATACGTGCAACGATCTTTTCATGCCCATTGACATCAATTTACCCTTTATTTAAAAATGCTGTGAAATAGTCCATTTATTTTATGGATTTACAGATATTTATTTAACTAATCAAATTGATGAACATTTAAAGAACTTAGGGAAAGTTGTCACCATCCCAGGGGACGGGATTTGATAGGTAATTACACATCAAATGTTCTTATTTGGAGTTTTAACAGCTGTTGGTTTTTTTTATATATTTTTTTATTTTCTATATTTTTTTGTTTATATTCCAAAGGCGTTCCTCTTTCCCAGTTCCCCCCTCACCATATGTCCCATAAGTCCTCTTCCCTCAGCCCATTCCCCAACCATCCCCCCCTCTCATTTCTCTGTTCTGATACTCTTACAAAACTGAATCCAGTCTTTTCAGGACCAGGGTCCTCTCCTTCCTTCTTCTTGGGAATCTTTTGATTTGCTAATTGTACCTTGAGTATTCAGAGCTTTTGGGCTCATTAATATTCACTTATCAGTGTTTGCATTTCATGTGTATTCTTTTGTGATTGGGTTAACTCACTTAGGATGATATTTTCCAGATTCAACCATTTGCCTACAAATTGCATGAATTCATTATTTTTAATTGCCGAGTAGCATTCCATTGTATAAGTATACCACATTTTCTGTATCCATTCCTCCTGTGAGGGACATCTGGGCTCCTTCCAACTTTTGGCTATTATAAATAAGGCTGCTATGAACATAGTGGAGCATGTGTCTTTATTGTATGCGGGGGAATTCGCCGGGTGTATGCCCAGGAGTGGTATGACAGGGTCCTCTGGAAGTGTCATGCCCAATTTTCTGAGGAACTGCCAGACTGATTTCCAGAGCAGTTGTATCATCTTGCAATCCCACCAACAGTGTAGGAGTCTCTCTCTCTCTCTCTCTCTCTCTCTCTCTCTCTCTCTCTCTCTCTCTGTCTCTCTCTCTCTGGTTTTTTGAGAAAGGGTTTCTCTGTGTAGCCCTGGCTGCCCTGGAACTCATTCTGTAGACCAGGCTGCCCTCGAACTCAGAAATCTGCCTGCCTCTGCCTCTCAAATACTGGGATTAAAGGCGCGCGCCACCACTGCCAGGCGGTTGTTGCTTTTAAAGCATTTAAATACATTAAGATACTTCCTATGTCGCAAGTGTGCAGTTTATGAGTCAAAGCTCTATGTTTACAGTGGGGAAGGACAGTTCTTTGCCCTCCACACACTATCTTCCAAGCTTGGGGAATATAACTTCCATGCTTGCTACCTGTCTGACAATTTCATATCTCCAACAATTCATACTTGCTTTAAAAATCATCAACTGCTCACTTCATTCACATTTGTGTGTGCTTTCCCATGGCTGTGATATTTCATTATCCTAATTTAAAGATAGAACTAAAATGTTTCTTTCTATAGTTTTCACTCTGTGGTATCAACAGTAATTTTATTTACATTTTGTTCATTTATTGGCCCTTCCCTCGCTTTCAAGTTTTGACCCTCTGTCTGAGCCAGGCGCCTTCCTCTTGCCTTTATGGTGCAAGGCAACTTGAATGTTTCCTTCACTTCTCACCTATATTAAATTGCCTATTTTTTTCAGTTTTATGTCTTCCTTTTTACTGTTCTTGGTCATATTTATAGCATTATGTATAGTTTTTTTCTGTATGGTAAGCCTCCAGCTATTTGTTAACTCACAGAATAAATAAAAGCATAATTGGATTCACGTCTTACACCTAAGTTAGATGATTGATTGATATAACTTCAGGAAAAAAAGAAAGAAAATCCAGATAAAGTGGCACATATTTACATTTGTTGAGCATAGTGTGCAATCTGCAGAATCTTTGAGGAGATGTCTGTAACCAACAGGGAGAGTGCGAGCTTTGTGAAATGACTTAACGTGTAGAGTGCACAGCAGTAGACAGTCTGCGGCCGGCTGGCTTGGGCTATTTAGCCCTTTGCCCTTGGCCTCATTAACTACCCCACTTTCTCCAGCAGGATCTATAGCCACAGGCAAGCAGTTTGTGAGCAGCCTGGAAAGCCAGTCCCCAATCACAACCCCTGGCTTTTGTCCTTAATAAGGCTTGCTCCCATCCTTGGTCCTGACTTTCATCCATTTTCTCCCTGCAGGCTGCCTTTAAGGCTGTGTTTATCAGCAGTCTCCGCCACAACAAGAGGAGCAGAGAATCCCTCCCCTGGTAAGGACCCTAGTGGGTTTTGTACCGAGTAATTTGCCACCACAACCCACCTTTACTCAGTAGAGTCTGGCTCTAAGTTTGGAGGTGAAGGTCAAGCTCCCTTCAGAAGTCTTCCAAACCTTAAATCATTTATCCGCTGTGCCTTCTCAAGTCTGGCCAATGCGACTCTTGGCTTGCCCACACTCCCAAAGTCAAGGACCTTCTGTTCACAGGCACTGGCTCTGTCCATCCTTTCTCCTCTTGGATTTGTGTGTGAATAAGAAAAAGCCATTGCCCCCACTCTGGTGGTGTCTGTGTCTTCAGAGTTCATGACTGTTGTGTCTGCTGCTTTTAGATCACACAGTCATAAGAGGAAACAGATAAAGGCAGAGACTCCTTTAATGTGCGGATCACTGCAGCTGTGAGGAGGCAGTGGGTGCCCAGACCGAGGGCTGCTTAGAGCAGTTCACATAGCTATTTTACAAGGAGGACGATTTCTCCTTAAAAACAACAACTCAGTATGGAGTCAACATATAAATCATTCTTTTGAAGTTTTACAATATCCCTACAAGAAACAGAGGCCTCAGAAGAGGCCGATGCAATTTGGGTAATATAACTCCAAATAGCACCCCCTTTAAAGGATGTTAAACTGTACTTAGTTTTAAAAGTGGTGGGTGGATCAGAGACAGGAGAGAAAAAGGAAGGAGGGAGACCCTTCAGAAACAGCTATCACGTCCCCTGCAGTGTACCACAGATGGACCTCTCATGTCTCTCCTAGCAGGGGCACACACCTTGGCTGCTGTCATGGGAGCAGGCACTGGTGCTCACCACCCACCATTTTTTATTTTTTATTTTTGGTGAGGATATACTTTTTGAGTCCAAAAGAAGTCCTCTCCCTCTCCCTCTCCCTGTGCCTCTCCCTCCATCCCTTTCCCTCTCCCTCCGTCCCTTCGTCCCTTCATTCCTCCGTCTTCTCCCTCCCCTCTTTTGCATGACGTGTGTGTGAGTGTGTGTGTGTGTGTGTGTGTGTGTGTGTGTCTGTGTCTGTGTCTGTGTCTGTGTCTGTGTCTGTGAAAGCTAGAAGAGGGTGTTATATCTATAGATGGTTGTGAATCAATTGACTCACAACCAAACGAAGAACCTAACTCTTGTCCTCTGCAAGAACAGTATGTGCTCACAACCACTATCTCTCCAGTTCATCATTTATCTTAACATGGTAGCTTAAGAGTGCCGACTTCTACCTACTGGACATCTGACCTGGGGATAAGGGGTATTCTTTGAATTGTGTGGGTTTTGCTTCACAGCAGTGGAAAACTGAAAGCTACAGTATGTGACCACATTGGCCAAATACCAATGGCTCTGCCAAGACAGGGCATTTCACTCATTGTACATCTGATGTGAAGCAGGAAGTCTATCAGTGACAAACAGATTATGAAACTTACCAGGAAGACTCATATAAGTGATAAAATTGAAATGGGTGCTATGGGTGGCAGAGCCAGATATGATTCAGCCTTATGATGAGATTATTCTGTGAACAGTGCTTCTTATCTGGTTTGCATAATTCAGGCACCATAGCTTAGGTAAATCATTACAAAGAAACACTGCTCCTAGCCAGATGCAAGATGCAGAAGTCACCCGGGAGGGGCAAGTTGTTGTTTCTTATAAAGTTAAACATAGACTCTCTACATGACCAACAATGCATTCTTAATGATTCTTTCAAACACCTGTCCACTCAAAAATTTACACAGAATGTTTATCCACAACCACCCCAAACATAAATCCTTTAGTAGGTAAATGGATAAACAATTGGTAATACAGCCATACAGTGGGCTGCTTTTTTGATAAAAGAATCAAACTACCCCATCACGAGAATGAACCATAAACAAATGTCACTGAGGTGAGAGGAACTGGTTTCACAGTTCCTAGAGACACAGAAGCAGAAGTATATGAGTAAAGCCACGATCCAAGATTTGGGGGCCTGCAGTTATAGACGCAGTGAAGCCCCTTGACATACCATCTGCATGCTTAATGCAAGGGAGCTGGTGTACTAGTCTGAGGCTGAAAGCCAGCAAAGAGAAGGGGACAAGAGATCTAAGTCTTCAGGTTTGAAGGCACGTGTAATTGTAACTTTTAGTCACCGGATGTAATTGTCAACTCAGAGGCTTACTGATGAATAAGCTCACCTTTTCTAGTTCTTTCTGAACTCTGGCTGGCTGCTTCTGCTCAGCTGTTCTGGCTCAACCTCCTCTCCCAGATGACTGATTGAATGTGGCTTCTCACTGATTTCCTAGACTCTTTCTTTCCTCCTTCCTAGCTAAGGAATTAGTAAGGAAGTTGGGTAGCAGACTAGTAGATGGGAATTACTTTTTTTTTTCAAGACCAGTTTTCTCTGTGTAACCCTGGCCATCACTCTGTGGACCAGGTTAGTCTCAAACTCACTGAGATACACGACGTGCCTCTGCCTCCCAAGAGCTGGGATTAAAGGCGAGTACCACCACTGCCCAGCATAGATGGAAATTCTGTCAATCTATCTCAAGTATGAGTTCCTAAGAAAGGAAGTTTTTCACACCCAGTGTAATGATTTACTCTGTCTTCTCTGGAATCTGGGTTTTGTCTTGCTCTCAAGGGAAGAAATGTGCTCAGCTGTTCTGTGTTGGGCTCTCCCCCCAGTGGAAGCACTATGGAGCCTGCTGGTGTGCCTTTGAGCAGCTGAAGGAGCTATCTTGCTTTGTTTCCTTTCATTTACCAAAGGCTTCTTGGAAGTTATTGCATTGCTTTCAGATATCTACAGTGGCATCTCCTTCAGGTTGCCATGACCTCCAGATACATCTGTTACTTCTTGGACTCCAGCTCTGCAGTGTCTAGTTTGTGTGGTTCATATAGAACTCATAAAATTTATCTTTAACTAGTGCATAAAACATAAAATTGTGTATATTTGTAGTACAATATATTTTGTAGGATAGTATATTTTAATACATGTTTAAGCTAAACCAAATGTCTATCTTCATAAACATTTAAAAATAATAAAATATTCTAATTCCATTCTTCTAATGCTTAAAATATATGCATATTTTTGGTATGGGTATTTATAATCTTCATAGTTTCATAATCTCACATTAATATTTAGTCTATTCTAAATTGAGTTTATAACTGGTATGAGAAAGGAGTCAAATTTCATTCTTCTATGTATGGAGAGACCTTTTTTTCAAGCATCTTTTATTTAAAGTTTTGTTTTTATGGATGTATATGAGTGTTTGCCTGCATGTATATATGTGCACCATATGTATGCAATATCCTTGGAGGCCAAAAGAAGGCATCCGATCCCTTGTAACTCGAGCTATAGATGATTGCGAGTCATTTTGTAGGTGCTGGAAACTGAACCTGGGTTCTCTTCAAGGACAGAAAGTGTTCCTAACCATTGAACCATCTCTCCATCCCATATCCTTTATTTAAAAGAGTATCTTTTTTCCAGTGTCTATGTGTTGTGGTCTTTTTTCCTGGAAGACACGAACAAATGTATATTATTCACTCCAGGAACAGGATCCAAAGTCAGGCCAAAGAAATAATTCCATCCAAGTCCAACATGGTGAACCAATGAGTTTATTGGGGTCTTAAAGGCGTGGGCAATCTCTGGAAAGCTTACTCCAGCATGGGTGATGACTCATGGAAACTGCAACCCAAGAATCTCCCTGCAGCTTGCAGGCAGCTCCACCCAAGGTCTTCTTTCCCTGGAAGTCACTAATGAAGACTCCAGAAACAGGAGAAGGCAGAGCAGCAGGGGGCCTCCAGCTGTGTCCCAGTTGCTCACAATGGCTTTAGCTGTTTAATCCTATAGTAATTTTGGAATCATCTTTTCTAATTCTCTAAAAAATCGGATTGTAGCTTTGTAGTGATTGGATCTAAAGAGACCTCTGGGTAGTATGGCCATTTTAACAATACAGCTTATCATAATTCATCACACCAATGTTTCTCCTGTACTGTGTGTCCTCTTCAGTTTAGAGAGAAGCCAATATCAATTATTCTAAAGCATTCCAGAGGATGAAAGTCTTCCAGACTCTATAAGGCTAGCATTATCCTGATAACAAAACCAGAGAACAAAACCACAGACCAAGGTTTTCAATGAATAGCAATGCAAAATACCTTGGCTGAACATTGGAGCACGTTACAAAGATCATTCACCATAATCCAGTGATACTCCTTAAGGGCATGAAAGGATAGTTCAATATATGCCAATCAATTAATGTGATATGCCGTTTGGCAGAACGAAGAACACAAACTGTGTAATTTTCCTTGCAGATGGAGAAAAGTTTTGGTAAAATACACTATCTTTTTTCACCCACTACTCTGAACAAATTAAGAACAGAGGGAATATACCTCTATGTAATGACAGTCATGAATAGTAAGCCAATAGTCAGCTCATATTAACTGAACAGGGAAAAGCTCATTCATAGCAAACACAGGTCCTATAGAGAAAGGCTTAGCTCTCAACTGGACAATGAGCTAAGCAAAATAGGCTATTTCAGGGGAGACGTCTGGGAGTCTGGGCTTTGTGGAGAACTGGGGAAAGGCACCCCTACCCATGAATCCTAGGGGTTGGACAACTTTATCTTCACTTATAGAATAAGGCTCACCAAAGAAGTAAGCATCCATTTTACTTATTTTTCAAAAAAGAGACGGTATGTTCAGACAACTTAATCTCAGTGCTATACGGCTAAAACTACTGATGTGTGTTGTTTTAAGAATGGATCCAGCTGCTAAAGTTCTGTGATTCTTAATGTTTCTCAGTATAAATCCATCAGAGATAAGCCTCTTTAATGCACCGCTGTTAAGGGACAAAGGAGCTTCTATTACTAGTGTGTGATGAATTTATGTGAAATTGTACAATAGGAGATGGCTTTGCCCAATTGTAACTCCAGATCGGTGCAATTACAAGGGCATACTCTGATGCTGTCCTGAAGGACAGTAAATATGGTAATGTTGGTTTTTAAGAGGCACAAGGCTGCTCTTCAGTGCCATTTCCTCCAATAATGCTGCCAACAGTAACATCTATGATCACTCTACATCTCTAAAGCAGGTTTCCCCACAGTTGCATCAGGAATGAAAGCTAATGACATTTGTGTTCAGACTCAATAATCTCTTAATTTACCGAATTAAGGATTTCCCAATTAGAGGTAAGAGGCTGATCTAGGCAAAGAAATGTGAGAGTATTTACTTTCTGTTTAAAGACTTTTTGGATTAAAAGATATTGGAACAGATAACAGTGCAAAATTAGTTTTTGCTTCGATGGCAAGGTTAAGACTCCTGCTGTTGCTAGGATATACTGTCCTATCACAACTGATCTTGACAGTGAAAATTGGTGCCTTAATTTCCCAGTGGTCCATGCTGCTTCTGATTTAGGCCTCATTCTGGTTAATCACACTGTCATTCTCGCTGTAGATTGCCTTTTGACGTCTTCATCCGCAAGAGGGTCCCACAGCCCTCTTAGACTCAGGACATGGAGTCAGTCAATCCAGTGCATCCTTCCTGGTCACTGGACCTGCGGCTGACTGGAGAAAAGGTTGGGAGAGATGTGGGTGACGGCAGGAAGCAAGGAGGGTGGGAGGCCAGCATTTCTCTTGGTGTACGTGGGAACACACCTGTAACTGAAACTGTGGAGGGAATGTTCATGCACAATGTTAAAATCTGCGTCAGTCAGAGCCTGTGATTTTTTTTTTTAGTGAAATATCCTAATAAAAATAATCTACCATGTATTTTTCTAAGGAAGATGGAAAAAAATGGGTTATATTTTGTTTTGGAAATCTAGCTCTCATCAACCTCAATTTTAAAGCCCCTACTTTAGCAGGATGAAGAAACCTGACTGGATACAACTGTCCAGTCATGAAACCCTTAATGGTACAGGCTGTTGTTGTTGTTGCTGTTGTTGTTGTTGTTGTTGGTGGTGGTGGTGGTGGCGTACAGAGGATGAGGCCATAGTTCAAAGTAGCAAAGTGATTGTACAAGATTAAAAAGTCAAGAAGTGGCATACTTACAGTTCAACTCCCACCCACCTGATCCCCAGCCCAGACGTCACTTTCTGTGGCACAGCCTCCTGAGCAAGGGCACGGCGACAGGTTGCTTCATCTCAATAACCCAGCAGTTCCTCTACAGATGTTAGCAACAAAAATTCTCAGTATAGAAATGTTGATTTGTTTCATGGATTGAAAAAGAAAGAAAGAGAGAGAGAGAGAGGAGAGAGAGAGAGAGAGAGAGAGAGAGAGAGAGAGAGAGAGAGAGAAAGAAAGAAATGAGAGAAATAAAGACAGAAAGAGAAAGAAAACAACCAAACTAATTCTGTAGTATTTTATTGTGGACTGCTGAGCCCTGCCTTTGCCATGGAGTGCGCGCAGCTCTGGATGTGGATGGACGCTTACGGTACAGTTTGTTCCTCTCAAGTGTGTGTCTTTTTTCCTCACTGCCCATCAATTGGACTCTCTCTTCGAACGAATAAAGTGGCACTTGAGGAAGATTCATCCAAGGTCATGAGTGTGGCCATTAGTGTCACCCTGATTCTCTTCCTTCCTCTTGGTCATAAATGAAGAAACCTGAAGCAGTGGATTTGGGAAGTTGACTCATATATATAGACCAGAGACAGAGCAAAGGGACTCTGAAAAACTGCCACCTATTTCCTTGTTTTCAATTGAGAACTTGCCCTTCAAGTTAACTGTTTGAATGAATACACCAGGAGGCAGACAGTGTTCTAGGACATATTAAGGCATTGACTAAAACAAAATATTTCCCTGAGTAACATGGATTTTTGTGTATTTATCTGTGTGTTAATATGGTTTATGCATATGCAGATAGACAGGAAGACAGACAGACAGACAGACAGGCAGGCAGGCAGGCAGATAGCCAAATAACCCAGGCTAGCCTCAAACTCAATAAGTAAAGGGTGACTTTGAACCTTTGATTCTCCTATCTCTACTCAAGAGCTGTAATTACAGGTACTCTCACTACACCTGATTCATGCAGTGTTAAGAATCATAACCAGGGCTTCACGCTCCCTAGACAAGCATTCTACCTATCAGGCTCCATCCCTAGCCCCCCTGTGTTTCTGACAGGTCTGTCAGGGACTCAGAACTCCTTCTGTGGAGCTCTGAGGAGCATTCGGCTGTGCAATTCAGAAATGGCTGTTATTTCATCTGGAATCACACTCATGCAGTATGCAAAGGCCCAGACAAGGATCACACACAGACACACACACACACACACACACACACACACACACACACACACCAAAGAGAAGAGGAAAGAAAGATGGTAAGAATTGGGGTCCCTTAACCAACAGTGTGAGAGTCAGGAGTAGCTGCTGACATTAGGGAGATTTCACAGGAGGATGTGTGCCACCCTGGAGCCCAGGCTTCCTCCTTTTGTATGTTGAGTTTGCCTTTGTTTTGTCATAACAACTAAGCGCTTTTTATAAAAGTATTCCTTTCTGGGTTGGAAGACATTGAGGAGGAGGGTGGCCCCATAGGAAGACCAGCAGTCTCGACAACAAACTTGGACCCCTGAGATCTCTCAGACACTGAGCCACTGCTGTGTTTGTATCAGGCAGCATACACTAGCTGGTCTGAGGCCCCTGACCCATACATAGCAGAAGACTGCCTGATTTGGCCTCAGTCAGAGAAGAAACACCTAACCCTTGAGAAACTTGAGGCCCCCGGGAGTGGGGAGGCCTGGCAGGGTGTGGGAAGTGTGTGTGTGGGGGGGCGGTGAGGGATGGGGACATCTTGGGGATGGGGTGGGGAGGAGGAATGGGAGGAGGAACTGTTAGAGAGCATGACTGGAGGGGAATAACACCTGGACTGTAAAAAAAAGATTAAATAATAACAGATAACTCTTTCCCCTCTTATGCATTACTCTGTAAACTAAATCAATCCCTTCAGTTTAGGCAGATTTCAAGGGTTGCCGCCTGCTAGTCATATTCCTGTGACCTTTGCCAGTTAGAGTCCACTTTTTCCCCTGCACATTACCTGCACTCCCAAAGAGATCCTTTAGCTGCTTATGAGCCCCGCCCTCAGAATAGCTGGAAAAGTCAGCATTGATTTGTATTTTAAGCTTAGAGAAGGGTCACTTACTCCGTGGGCAGCAAATGCTGCCAGCAGCTGCCCTTGCGGCAGAGTCCTGTCAAGCTCTGGGGAGCAACCAAGACACCGGCAAGCCAGAGCGTATCTAAAACAGTACAACACGCTTTACTGAGCCTTCACTCTTTGGTATGGCTGTTTTGTCCTGGTTCTACATTCAACACCCCTGTGGTAGCGCATGTAGCACATTTATATCTGCATCTGGCCTTTGTCAAATAATGTTTACAAAATGCTCACAGTAATTGCCTACTGTTCCGGCATGTTTTAGTGGAACGTTTAGGAAACAGCAAGGGAAAGAATATCCCACTTTTTTTTCTAAGTGCCAGAGATAAAACTGAGGTTGGGTGACTTTTCCGGGGTCTCACTGTTGGTACTCTGTTCAAGCTCCACCCCACAGTTACCTGGCAATAGCCAGGTATGCCCGGCCCCACATGCCTGGTCCACTATAAGAGGGGCTGCCTGCCCCCTCCTCTCTCTCTCCCCCCCCCAGCTCTTTCCCTTTCCCCTCTCTCTTCTCATCCTCTCACCTCTCTGCCCCTCTTGGGCTCCCCTCCCCCCTCTCTCCACGTGGTCATGGCTGGCCTCCACTCTCTCTCTATTCTCTCTCTCTCTCTCTCTCTCTCTCTCTCTCTCTCTCTCTCTCCTATTCTCATCTTATTCTCTAAATAAACTCTATTCTATACCATGTTGGTGTGTATGTGTGGTCCTTCACGGGGAGGCGATGCCTAGGCATGGGCCCGCTTAGGTACCCCCTTCCCCCACATCACCATGCCATACTCACTAACACCCTTTCTCTCTTTTAAATCCCATCAATGGTGCTGAAATCCGGGAACATCAACCACCCCATTAATAAAGAAACCATCACTCATAGCTTGTAAAGGGCAAAGCAGTAGCAGGAGAGAAACCATCTAAGTCTAGATTTTTCCATCCTTCCATTCTGCCTCCTAACCAGGCCCTTCAGGATGCTTGCACCTGAACCCCACTATGCTCTGCTCAACACACCATGCCAGAAGGTCCGGGGGAGACACAGAGGGAGGCAGAGCATAAAGGAAATCTCCTTTGTCTGTTATCCCAGCACTTGGGAGATGCAGAGGATCGGGAGTTTCAGGTTAACTTGGACTACTTGAGAATCAGTCTCAGGAAAGCATCAGCCCCTACAAGAAAAGCTGCTTGGACTTCGTATGCACAGCCATTGTGTGTGCAGCTGGTGGGGTGTGAGGGAAGCCGCCTCAACTCAGCAGCAGGTGCCGAGCGGCGAGCTGTCACCCTCCGTTCCTAACGCACGCACAGAGTAGACAGACATTTCATTTGAAGAACATTTGCAACCACAACCCAGGCAACTCCTATTCACACAGTCCTCACTCTTGGCTGTCCCAATGGCTGCTCAGTATGGAGGGCGAGAGGTCCTAGTGGCTCTGCCAGAGGCCCTGGACGTGACCCAACCCCACCGGACAGTAGGCAGTAAGAATAAGTTTGTTCCCGTGCTACTCTGCTCTCCCATCCCCCACAGCTGCCATGGAACTGACAGTAGAAGATGCTGCCTGAGGCTGCGCGGCTCTCGTTATTAGTTATATGCCATCATAAGTGTGCATAGAGATGTCCAGGAAATGAAACTGTGCCAAACACCAAACAGGACCTCTGTTCCAGAGAGCTTTTGGCCTCAGGGCAGTGGCAGAATATCAGACAGACAAAGGGAACGGAGGGCCAGATGAGATGAGGGTTTAGTACCATTTGGCCTGTCGGGGGTGGGAGGTGGGGGTGGGAGGGAGTAGCCAGAAGGCCGAGAGATGGGGTCAGCATCACCAAGGGACTTACAGGAATAAGCTGGGAAAGATTGGGGAAGCCATGGGCATCTGGCCCTCCCGGTATTTCAAATTACAGTTGAGGATGCGTGAGACTTTGCTTTCGATCAGCTCAGGGGTGATATGACAGCTAGGAGAGGAGCACGCTGCAGACTCGCCTTCTTGCTAAGCACTCTGCCCCCAGCCCCCACTGCGCGTGGGATTACACTGCACAGATCTCTCCAGCAGAGGGGATGTGCAAATACAGGACAAGAACTGAAGATGCCTGAGGTTAATACTGAGGAAATGCTGAGTGGAGAAATGGGGAGAAGGAACTGACAGGAAGCCGCTGCATGCCACGGATGCATTATGCACAATAATGAGCGTTTTAAAAGGCAACAATAACCAAATGTCAGAGAGGCCTGGAAGGAGAAGAGCTGAGCAGAAAGCTCAGAATAGGACGGTCCCAAGTCAAATGTCCTTTATCACCTTGCACCCAACGACTCCTCGGGGAGGACACAGTAGAAGAGTTGTTTGAGAAAAGTACCCTAGGGTCATGCTAAGAGTACTGGGAATGCCCTCTGAAGAGTAACCATGCCCACCACCCAGAGAACCCTGGCCGGGTTGTTCAATCTATGTGAGCCTCAACTTTTCCACCTGTAAAATGGTTTTTAAATAGAATCCATTTTATAAAATCATGAATTATAAAAGACAGATTCATGCCAAGTCTGGTGGCATATGCTGAGTCCCAGAAGTCAGGCAGCCGAGGCAGGGAGATAGCTCTGAGTTCAAGACCAGCCTGGTTTACATGCTGAGTTCTAGTAGAGACAGGACGGCATAGGGAGACTGTCTCAAAATAGTAACGGTAAGTGACAGATTTATAAATTATTTATCCTACCACGTAAGACTTTTACAAAACGAATTACCTCTAAGACCACACTATCAGTGATAGTAATGTCACCAATATATAGAAGTAGAAGCTAAGTTCTGTTCAAAGAAGTGGGAAAGACTAAGGAGGGAACATATTTGAAAATGTCCTTGGGTTGTGATGAGTTGGTGGGAGAACATGAATCAAGTGAGGGAGAATACAAGAAAGAATCTGGGCTGGAAAGGCAGAACAAAAGAATAGTGAAGGAGGTACTCATGGGACCCAAATCGTGGAGGCGTTGGCTGACTCCTCTGACCACCATCCTGTGGGTGATGCAATGAACAGATGTCAGAGCCATAAGAATCCGGAGTCACCGAGTCCAAGAGCTATTTCAGGGAGATGGTTCTGGAACAGTTTGAAGAGTGCACCAGTGTTGGGAAAGACAGAAATGCCAGTTTTGGAACTCTGGCAGTAACCTAGGATAACTCTCCTGAGGGTCTGAGTCAGGATAGAGGCAGTGACGATGAGGAACGCAGAGGTTAGCAATCCGTCATTGAAAGAGGGATGCCTAGAGGCACACGGTATGCTGAAGCTCTCAATCAGGACTCTAAGAATCTTGGGGCATGAGTAAACAACATGGAAGGAGAGAGGTGAAAGAGAGTAAAACTAGTTAGTTTTAGCTTATTGAGTCTTGGAAGAAGCTTCTAGAAATGCAGATATGTGGGTGGTATATGGCCAGCACCCAGCTGTGGGGTTCATTCCCACTTCAGTTTAATTGACCACATCAGTGACCAGGTTCCCTAGGGAGGAAAGAATGAGACAGAAATGTAAGATGGAACAGAAAAGGGAGAGAGGATGAGACGAGGTACCAGGAAGTATGGTTGTATCGGGGCTGGAAAACTTGACTATGAAGAAGGTGGAGTCAAAACAACAGGGATGGCCAAGCAGGGAGTCTATGATTGACATGCCCATCAATAACATAGAAAATCAGAGCAGAAGGGCTTGCGGTGGAGCTCAGGTAATAGAGTAGTTTCCTGGGCTAGACAAAGCCCTGGTTTGTGTTTCTAGTACCACATAGACTAGTCGTAATAGTGTACTTCTGGAAATGGAGTCCAGGGATCAAAACTACTGCCAGAACTTCTGTGAACCACCATACTAATTCCATATCTATGAACAATTCATCCCTTCTTCTTCCCGAAGCCTTGGTTTTCATGTCTGTAAAATGGGAAAAAAATAATACCTACTTTGTACTTGACAGGATATTAAGGACAAAGTTCTTTGTGGGCAGCAGGAAAGCAGTCGGGTTAGCATGCTAAGAAGGAGCCATGGCATCAATGGACCCTGATCACCAAGTCTCTAGAAAGCCTGAAAGCAACTCTGTGCTTGGGCTTTCTATTCTTCCCCACTTTGGTGTGCACAATTTAGGAGAATCCATTTCCATTTTGTCATATGGCTCATGAGAACCCTGGCTTATTTCCCTGTGTGTGATATGCTTTCTCTGTGAGTTTCTTTTGCATTTCTCCAGCAGCAACCATACACACAGTCAGAAGGGTTACATGGGAATAATCCCACTATGGACCCCAGACCATTCAAAAGTAGTGGGGGAAGGGATGAGAGACTGCGAATAAATGTTTTGTGCATTATGCAAATTAACAGGGATAAAGCCATTTTAAGGTCTGAGGAACACAGAGCCACGTATTAGTTATGCTATGAAAGACAGTGTCATTTCTATGAGGTTCCTGTCTGTTTTTTTTTCCAGACTTGATGTGGTTCCTAAGTGCGCAGTGAAACCTATTACCTGCATTCCCTTCCTGCGCTGTGATTACAAGTTCTGGGTCTTGCATCAAAGACTTTGTTTGAAATCAAACAACATTAACTCATTAAGTCAATAATTCATGGACTCTTTTATCTAAAGTGGCAACATCACACCATCAATTCACAAAACAACCACTTCTCTGAAGTGTGGGTGATGATAATAATGGATTTTCTAACAATACCCTCTCAAAGCAAGGTCACTGTGCCTAGATGCTGCGGACATGCCAATCTGACCCTGGCTAGCAAGACAAGTCTTATTATTGAACCTAATTATGAACTATCAAGATAATGGGCTAGACGGAACTGTTTCTTAGGGGATTATTTAGGAAAAAAAGCAAGCTTTTTGGTTTTAAATCTGCTGTTTGGACAGAACCTGTGTGTAAGCATTCAGGAAACATTTTTTTCTTCTCTCCTCCCCTTCTCCTCCTCTTTTCCCTATAGAAAGGATTAAAATCTACACAGATATCTTTGCCATGTTAAGCATAGTCTCAGTGTTGTTATGTGATTGCAAGTGATATTCCAATTGGAAACACACACACACACACACACACACACACACACACACACACACACACATGCAATCTAGCTATTGCAAATAGCTAGATGGGGTAGCTGAGGCAACCAAGTACATAGTGCAGGGTGCTGTTTAGAGTCCCTGCAACACATGAGTCTACATGGTTTGCTGAAACATCTTCTGTGACTTTCACTTAGGCAATGGTTGTGAAAGTAATCCTTTCTGCTATTTCTGGAGAAGTTGGTGGTTAGCATGCATCTCATGTTCAGTTTCAAAGCATGGCCTCACTGGTTGACTTAGCCTGGGGAATGGAGCCATGGTGGTTCACCCTTAGCATGAACTTGAGGGATGAGAAGGAGGAGCCAAGGTACGCAGGCTGGTTTCTAGACTGCACCAGCAACATTATGAAAGAGCTGAAGGAAAACTGAACAAATTAGGGAGTTGATGAATAAATCAAGTGTGTGAAATGTGAAACTGAGAAAAATGCATTGAGAACTAAAGGATTAAGATACATTTTATTAGACTGGAGACGTCCTGACAAAACGATTTGTCTTATATGAAGAACCACACTTTCAAGGACAGGGATGTCACGAGGCATGAGTGAAGCTGGTGCTTAGAAGTTTATCTCTCAACCCTTGAATAAAAGACCCTGGAGTCATTCCACCCACCCCTAGTAGTGTGCAGTCAGGCAGAAGACACACAACCTCAGGTGCTTTGGAAGATTTTAGATGTACATTTAAATGGTTATGTGAGTAAAAATTATCACACATAACTGAAGCCAAGAGCAGAGTAGAGGGAAGAATCTCTTCTGGTATGTTCTTGAATAGAATGTAGAACATATATAGAGTCTAGAGTAGTATAGAGTGTATAGAGTATAGAGTATAGACTGTACAATATAGAGTATATGGAGTATAGAGCATAGAGTATATACCATAGAGTATATAGAGTATAGAATATAGAGTACATGGAGGGTAGAGTCTATAGTGTATAGAGTATAAAGTGTAGAGTATATGGAGTATAGAGTATAGTGTGTAGATTATGGAGTGTAGACTGTAGAGTATAGAGTATAAAGTGTAGAATATAGAGTATATAGTGAGGATAGAGTATAGACTGTAGCGTGTCGAGTATGGAGTTTATGGACTGTAGAGTATAGAGTGTAGCGTGTAGAATATAGAGTATATGGACTGTAAAGTCTAGAGTATATAGAGTCTGCACCCAGTGGTTGGAGGCATCCGTTTGATAGTGGGTCACACAGACTCCGATAGTCTGTGTGGTGTTTGTGTTTTGCCTTCGTTCTTGCTAGTGACAAGTGGGGTGGACTAGAGGGCAGGAATCAGGCTGCTTTACCTCCTCTAAGGCTCAGCATTCTGAGCTCTAAAATGATAAGAACATACCCCCCACAGTGCAGACTGATTGAGAAGGTGAAATGAAGAGATATCCAAATAGTTGGTGCTCTGCACACTCTCTCTACAGTGAGGAACTGTCAGATTCAACCATGGGAAAGGCTTTCCCATGTTCACACTGTTCGATACTCGTGGTCGTATCTCTTCACCTAGATTCGCTACATGAAGCTGGACTTGGCTTGATTTGCATTTTCATTTTGGCTACATTTTTATTGATTTATTTCTAAATATTTTATTTATTCTCTCACAGTTTCATACACATATAATGTTCTTTGATCATATTCCCCCCAACTGTCTCTTATCCATCAGACCCATCTTCCCCAGTTGTCTCTTTCCTATTTTTATGTCCTTTTAGCCTTCTCTTCCTTCTCCTCTTCTTTCTTCTCTCTTTCTCCTTTAGTGCTTCCTGTCTCTCTCTGTCTTCTTTCTTTTTTCTCTCTTCCTTCCTTTTTCCTTTTTCTTTCCCCCCTCTCTGCCGTCTGTCCGTCTGTCTGTATCTCCCTCTCCCCATCATTTTTGTGCCCTGCTGCATTTACTTAGAGTTGCTTGCATGTTAAAGGATGGGGATTATTAACTGGAGAAAGCACAGCTTACTAGTAGCTGTGCAACGGAATATGATTCTGGTCTCCCAGCAGTCAGAACCAGCCTGAGGATTTTTAGGGAGCAGAGGTCTTGTAAGCCCTCCTGCCCCCCCATCCATGATGGGCCTCGTCTTGTACACATTTTGTTTCTGTAACTTACTTCTTTACTGCTGTGAGTTTATGGGCTCAATGGTCACGTCATGTCAGAAAAGAGCATTTCTCACCATTCCTTCCTGCCTTAAGCTCTTACATTTTCCATGACCTCTTCGGAATGTCTTGCTTATCCATTTTAACCATCAATATTATTGGACGCTGAGGAGGAAGAAGAGGAGGTATTGTTAGCGAATGAAACTATTTTCAGTCCTATATAAAAGCACACAGAAACACCCAGACAGATGTGTTCAGATTCACTTCAGTGGTAGGAATTCCTCAGAATCTGGTCAGTAGGACATCTCAAGATACATGAATTAGGAAATGGAGGGACTGCTCAGTGGTTATGGCCATTTGCTGCTCTTGGAGAGGAATGGAGTTCAGTTCCTAGCACCCACATGGGGGCTTACAATCACATATAACTCCAGGTCTAAGGGGATCTAATGCCCTCTTCTGCTTTTTGTGGACACTGCATACACACGATGCATGTACATACTTGGAAGCAAGCACTCATCTACATGAAATAAAGTTACACAGATTAAAAGCTGCCTGAGGTCCACACTTAGGGACAGAGTGTTGCAGGGCACAGTATTTTTTGCCCAGTTCATTCCACTTTCCTCCTAATTTCTTGTGATTTTTAAATTTGACAGCAGTAAATTTGGTACATGAACAAAACGCTAATGGAACATTCACAGGAATTCAAATGACCTCAGATAAAGTCCTCACCCTCATTCTGGTCATTATGAAATGGTTTTACATAATTAGCACATCTACTGTAGACATTAACAGCTGCATAGGTAATTAAATCATCACATTAAATGTGTTAAGAGGAAAAAAAGTCAAATTTAAGTAAAATCATTTCATTTACATGCTATTATAATTTTTAAAAAAAGAATAAAATTGACTAATGTCCAAAATTAGGTCAGTAGAAACATGCCTATTTTTCTACTCATAGAGTAAAATAATTTTGCTATTCCTTTTATCCCCTGTATCTGAGTTTTCAATAATAATAAAAAATAATAATTGCTATTAAAATATTTAAAATGTCACGTTTCTTAATTGTTTAGAATCCTTCACTTAACTTCAAGGAATCTTCTAAAATACACTTAATCACTTAATAGTAAAAGACATTTGATCAAAGGAGAATTCTTTTTCTTTCAGGGTTTTAGGTAGCTCAGACTGACTTAGATTCACTATGCAGCTGAGGATGAGCCTGAACTCCAGATCCTTCTGCCTCTACCTCTTCAGTGCTGGACTTTTCAGGCAGGGATCACCACACTTGGTTTATGAAGTTCTAGAGATCTGACCTAGGGCATCATGCATACTAGGCAAGCAATGGAATTATGTCCCCAGTCCTGTGAATTCTGAATGAATGGGCTTCCCATTGATAAATATGTTTCTATATTAAGTACCAGTCCCACCACTTCATTTGAAAGACTTCATTTCATTTCACCTCAATGAAATGCCCTGCTTGGACTCATACAGCAGTGTGCTGCAAAGCTGAGGCAAACGGGAAATCCTAACTCTGCTCTGGCGGTTCTGCTTAGAGCACACAGAGGCTAGGCAGAGAAAGGATATGGGGGCAGCAAAGACAATGAAGGCCATTTAAAGCCATCATGGATGTGATAAAGAAAAGGGCAAGTAGTGGCTTTGTTCCGTATCATGGGACAGAGTCAAGTATACACTGGAACACTGAGCTGCAGATGTGTGTGATCTGTTCAGAACTGACTTCTTGGGAGGAGGGTTTCCCAGCCAGCTTTGTCAACCTACTGCAGCCTGGAGTCATCTGCCAGGAGATGCCCCAACCGCTCTGAGGTGTTTCCCTTTAGCTCTCTGCAGCGATCTTTCTAATCTGTTCTTTCTCATTCTTCGGACATGGCCAGACTGGTGGGGCTTGGGCAACTCCAATCTGCTCTATATTCACCTAGATATTTATTTCTCTTCCTATTAGTTGAGGATGGAAAGAACCTAGACTCATGACTTGGTCTTGGTGTTGAAAACAGCAGAACTGTCAATCAGTTAGGCAGCTTTCTCACCTTTGGGTTTATCACATGCGAAAGAAAAGCACATCATTTCAATTTTGGTTGGGTCACTGTATTGCCTATGTCATTATGATAATTTTGTTTGTCCATTAATTATCACATCAACTAAGAATCTCTGGCCCAACACCCACAAATCCCAGGCCATCAAACATGGTGGGGAATTATTGCTTTTGATCCCTAGGTCTTGGTCTCTCTGTGCGTGCTGGTCATTCTGGCTCTGGACTCGGGTGATTACATTTAGCATGGCAGATACATTTATATCTTCAATGTAGCTTCCTGGGGGCCTTCCCAGAGTCTGTTCAGCACAGGACTTTCTTGGAGAAGACAAGGAGATATAGCCACAAGGAGATCTTGCTTTCTGTACTCAGGCCAAGGCTAGGCAGCAAAAAGCCAGGCCTTGCAACAACTTTCCTGTTTCCCACTTTGAAAACTACCGGCTGCTAAGAACACACTGCAGTGCTTTAAAAGCCACCAGCTGGAGTCAAAGGTCTGCCATTGCAATGGGAAAAATCTTTAGCACTTACAACCTTCAGACTCTCCTTCATCCCATCTCTAGCCTGCCTTGCCTTTCTTAACCCTAAATTTTATTAATTTCTTTCTGTTTGATATTTGCCTTTTATTTATCTTTTGAACTATACCTGGCAACATTTTAGGGGGGAAATGATCTGATTTGATATATGAATGTTACAATTTTTTAAAATATGATTTGCATCTATCTTTGCCATATACACTCAACAAAATCAGTTTACGGGCAGGACTGATCTGGTAAAACCAAAGAGTCGATACACTTTGTCTCCTGACTTTTAATTTTCTTAGAATTTTCTGCCCTTTTAAGCTTCCTTCATGTCTTTTTATTATACAAGACTTCTGCTTTTGTTCTATTTGCTTGTTTTTTATCGGTATTTTAAAAAGTCACTTCTTTCCCCAAACTATCAAAGTCTCCAACCCAAAATAATATAAAAGAATTTCGAAGAACCTGCTGCAAGCAAGATGATAGAGACATATTCACAGAAGGTGAAATGTCAGAAAATCTTCATGGGACATAGGATAGGGGCTTTCTTGGAAACTACTGAGGCGCTAATAGTAGACAGTGTTTGATAGTACCCCATTGATATTAGCTTCTTACTTGTGACAAATTATATCTAACAGCAGAGATCCTAACTGAGGGGCTGCTTATGTTTGTGCTACCTTCACAGACTATTTATATGTCTAATACTACTCTAATAGAAAAGGCTTGATTTAGAAAGGTAAGTTGATTTCTGCTTTTCCTTTTAGCTCTCTTTATGAGTGTGTATTCATTGTTACCAATAATAGTTGCATGCTGACATTCCCATGCATGTATAGCATCTAGTTTTACTATCACTATGCAGTCCTGGTAAGCTATACAGTCAGCTATAGTTATCTGGGAGGGAAATGTCAGTGGATGGATTGGTAGATAAGGCTATCCTGTGGGCAAGTCTGTGGATGATTGCCTTGGTTGCTGAGATAAGAGCCCCTCTTCTACTGTGGGCAGCGTCATTCCTTAGGTAGGCAATACTGAACTATATACAAAACCCTAACAGCATAAGCCAGTGAGATAGCTAGCCATTGAGAAAGCAGTGGCATCCCTGGTTCCTGTTGGAACTCTAGTTTCTGCATATGAGAGAAAACATGCAGTGATTGACTTCTCTCCTGGGCTTTTTAAGTTGATGTCCTCTATGCTTTCAATAACCCAAAACCTCAGAGGGCAACTCCACAGCAGACTAATTCAGAGTAAAAATTTGAGGTTCAATGTAAACTTACCCTAGACCATTTCTCCAAGGTGCATTTCCAAAATTGATCTTTTTTTTCCCTCAGAGTACAGTGGGTGAGACACTTGGGTGTCTCTTTAGCCCCTAGAAATTCCTTCCAGGGACATGAGGCATAGTGTCCAAAACAGATCAGCTCTGAAAACTCTAAAAATCAACATTCCCCCCTCAGCCAACACCACAGCCCCAAACAGTGAACCTTTTAGTCCCACAGATAACACATTCCTTCTTATGGATATAAAACTCTTCAAGTACACTTTGGAAAGCTTAGATGGCTTACTGGTAAGGTTTAGAGATGGTATTACGAATGCTCTGGGGACAGAAGCTTTCTGGTACTGTCACCTATTACACTTCTCTTCCTGGCCACACAAGCAGCTCCCTGGGGGAACAGTCACCCTACAGGAAAACCACTAAGGTTTTATTATAGATACAAAGGCTGCAAATTCTACTTAGAAACACACGATGTCAGTCTCCTGACTCTGCTAATTGACTCTAACTTTAATGGTGCTCTGCTCATTATGCCCCTTTTAGCAGGGCCCGACATCAGCGTTCGGGAGCCTTTGAAACAGCACACATCTCGAATCCATTGCAGTTTGATCATTGAAAGCTGTAGAGATCAATTGTCCAGGCTCTCGCTTTCTGGAGCTGACTGAGCAGACTGTGGGCTGGCTGATCCTCTTAGCTCAGAGGCCTTCCAATTGATAGTGATTGCCCTACCACATCAATCGCTCGGTGACCCACATCAATTAAGACCGCTCAGAGGCATGAAGAGAAGTTCCTTTACCAGCTCCATGGTGGAAACACAGAAGTAGTTAAGGAAGAACACCCATCTGTGTGAGTCTCAAAACTATGAAGTGTGAAGTCCACTGTCATCCACATGCCGACTGAGGGAGGGTTCTACTTCTAGAATGTTCCCACCCCTGTGCCTTCACTTCTTGCCCCTTGAGCTGTATTACATGTAGTTTCAGTGAAAGGGACCTTGGGAGGTAAACTTGTGGCTACACCTAATTATAGCTTACTTGGCCATGTAGTAATTAAGCAATAGTTGATGTAAATAAATATTAAATATTTATTCTAGCTCAGAGACCATGCTGGGTTGTATCACTAAGCAAAATACGGTGTCTGCCTGTTGAAGAACTCTGACAAGAACACCAATAATCAATCATAAGACAACAGCACACAAGGTTCAATTAGCAAAGGCTTCAGATGCTCTGACAGCCCAAGTTCTGGGAGTAGAAGGGCTTCTTACAACAAGCCATGGAGAAAGGACAGCAAGTGGGTGCCCCAGAAAGGTTAGGACCAAGGTGACAGGAAAGATACAGGAAGAAAGTCATCTATCAAAAGATGCCGGGTTCTATGCTCAGATCTTCCTGACCCCAAAATCCAAAGAGGATCTGTACATAGTAAGCACCAAATTATGGCCCCCAATGCAAACAAATGGTACACTTGGAAAAACCCTGTATTTCATTTTGTCTAAATATCGAGGGCTTTCTTTTTTTTCTTCCTTCCTTCCTTCCTTCCTTCCTTCCTTCCTTCCTTCCTTCCTTCCTTTCTTCCTTTCTTTTACCTATTTGGCAAATATTTATACATTTATGAGACTAGGCATCTCACAAATTCTTGTCACAAGGATGGTAACTAAGTACAGTGGCTGGTGCCATACGAAGACCTCAGTCAAATTCTTAGCCCTGCCCACCCTCTGCCCACCCCCAACACTTTTTTTTCAAGGGGGGCTGTAGTGGTGCATGCTTGTAATTCCAGCACTGAGGATGCAGACACAGGCTGATCCTGGCGATCTCTGGCCAGCCAGCCTAGCTTAGTCAGTGACTTCAAGGGCATTAAAGACTCTCTGTCTCAACAAAAGTAAGGAATATGGGATCTGAGGAACAATCAAGGTTGTATTTCGACATCTGTACATGGCACACATGCACATGCATGAACATGCACATGCTTTTTGTCTTTACTGTCTTCTTTTCCAACTGTTATATTTATCTTCTTTTTTTATGTGACTAACTTGTCTCCATTTGTGGAAGAAACTCAGATAGGGTTCTGATTCTACAACTCACAAAGTTCTAAAGAGTCCTAGTGTCATTAAATTTTAAATGTCATCCCAAATCAGAAAGAATAATGCCCCAAAGCATGTGACAGTAGAAAGTCCAGTGCCACCCTCTGTCCCCTACTGTGGCCAACTATGTCCTGGGAACTGAAGTGGCCATCCTTCTTCCTAGCACTAAGCACTTATGTTCGATCCTCACTCCTGCGAGTTGAGCATCTGAGCGAGACACCCAGGGTGGGATTTGTTTCACTTCCTATGTTGTGGAAATGGTGATGATGACTCCTCCTTCTTTGGAAGATAAATAATTGTGCATTAAAATTGTGTGTGGTTTAATGGTTCAGATGATGGCTCATGATGTAATAACTCAAAGTAATGATCAGGAACATTTTTTGTCTTCTCAAATACTTAAAGAGTACTTTTTGTTGAACATGTTTGATACAAGTTCTCTTTTGCTTTTAAAAGTTACTTGAACTATGTTATGATTCCTAGCATCCAAGAAGGAGGACCATATATGAGGTTTACTACCATATGCCAAACACAGAAAAATATTCTATTGTTTTACATAGCACTGGGATAGGGCTGTAGGGATGACAGCTCACGATAAACTGTTAACTTTGTGACTAGCTAGGCTAGTGGAGCTGAATGATTCCAACCACAATGCAATGATATTGGAATGGAAACCCAGTCACCTGTCTAGACCAGCACATAATGAGCATGAATATGATGAAATATCACACTGGGCCTTGTGAGATGGCTCAGTGAATAAGTGTTTGCCTAGCAAGCATGAGGACCTGAGTTTGGATGCCCAGAAGCAATTATAAAAGCCAGGCAAGCATGGTGATGGCCTGTGTTTCCAGATAGTAGAAAGCAGAGATGGAGGGTTTTTTGGATAAAGTGAAAAGCTAGAGCAAGTAGACTTGGTGAGCTCAGACTTCAATGAGAGATTCAGCTTCAATAGATAAAGTAGAAAGCAATCGATCAAGACCTGCAATCAACTCAGGTATCCATATGCATGCACATATATTGTACATGTACACCTGTTTTTTCCCCCTAACCTTTATATGTTGAGGGAAACTCACCTTGCCTAGGTGATGGCTAGTGAGATGTGGCTCATCTGTCCCATGGCCAGCATCTGGTATTCTATGGGCTCCTGGCATTAGAAATACCGAATTCAAGGGTTCCAAAGGATCCCTTAGGACTAAAGCAGACCCTAATAAAAATCAGCAACACAGTTTGACGTGTTAGAAAGCATAGTGCTACAATAAATATACTCTTGACCTTGAAAAATAGCTTACAGAAGCAGAGAGGACAAAGTGAGAGCCTAGGACTGATTGTTATGTGGTAGAGGAGGGTTAGATCGGATCAGTCAGATCAGTCAGGAAGCTCTAGCCCCTGGCATGGGTGATCCAGGCTCATCCAGCTGCAGTGAGCTGGGGTGCTGAGAGCCTCGGAGTGCTCCCAGGCGACTTTGGTTATTTTTATTCAGCTCTGTTCGGTAGCACTAAGTGTTCCCTGTTCACCCCAGCATTTCCCATGCATAGGCAAATATTAAATTGGTATTGTGCTTAAATTATGTTTTAGTAGATCAATCATGCAGGGACAGAGTTGCTTCTTCAAGATAAGTTTTAGAAAAGAACTGACCATGCTTATTTGCAGAAGATGGAGGAATGGCAGGAGACTTGCCAAAAAGTAGGACAGTGACCACAAAGGAATGCAGTTGGCATAATGGGAACTGGCTGGAGAGATACAGGAGCCAACTGAAAGAAAATTCAGCGGCTGAAGCAGTGTCTGCATCCAACAAAACAAACAAAAAACAAAAAACAAAAAAACAACAACTATTGATCAAAGTAGTATTGGATGAAAATTCACATTATTAAATATTCATAAGGTCATGAACTGATGCAAATTAAGAGATAAACAAGTACACTGGGGAAAGGGGTTTTCTTATGTAGAAAACACAATTTATGAAGATATTTATTCCTTCTAAGTGGGGAACAGAACTGGGGAGATAGCTCAGTCAGAAGTATGCATGTCATATAAAGCCCAGGAACCTGAGTTTGACCTCCAGGACTCAAAATAAAAGAAGTTGGGCACTATGGTGCTTGTTTTTAAGGTTAATTCTTGGGAGGTGGAGGCAGCTGTATCTCTCGGGCTCACTAGCTGGCTAGCCGAGATGACTTGGTGAGTTCCAAGCCGGTGAGAGACCTCTCCATGGAGGACAGTATCTGAAGAACAGCCAAGGGTTAATTTTGGCCTCTATATGTATATATGTACACATACAGATGTGTAACTACAGAGAGAGAGAGAGAGAGAGAGAGAGAGAGAGAGAGAGAGAGAGAGAGAGAGAGAGAGATCCCAATCCTTATCCATTATCTGTGAAGTTGTTCTTAGTGACTTTGTTCTGAAGAGCTCACTTTGGAGAGAGGTCTATCTGGGGATGATGATCTACTTTACAGTGGAGAAACCGAACAATCTTCAAGACCCAGGCGATCAATGTCATGGCCAACAATAGTGACTATGCCCTCAGGAAGTGCTCTTTGTATGGGGTGACGCCATGCCAACTTATTCTGTATTCTTTTCCCTAAAAATTCACAGTGCACATCTAATCAGAAAACTCCCCCTGATGCAAATTCCATGAAACTTCCAGACCCTGCAAAGCAAAGATAATTTGAGAGACTGTCAGAAAGATGAACCACTAAGGATACTGGGTTGGGACTCGTAGGTTGGAAGAAAATAGCGGAAAAAAAACCCTGCAACTTTCACTAAATTGTGAGCCTTAGCTAATGGTAATGAACCAATATCAGTTTATTAACTGTCACAGTTGTATTCTGCTAGTGTAAGGTGTTTGTGACACACCGTGTAGGAACTCTTCCTACTATATTTATTCTTCTTTTGCCATAAGTATACAACTGTTTAAAAAAGATCCTGTTCAAGTTAAGCCCGCTGGATCCTGCAAATCTGAAGAGCTGGATGCCTTTGTCTTGACTCTGCTCTTTTACAGAGTCCAAGACAGTGTAAGCCCATTCTTCTTGGTTAGCTCATTATCTCATTAAGGAAAGGGACCAGAATCTCTCTTCATTCATATTCAAAATATCTTTTGAAATATTTATTCATTTTCAAAATGTGTATGTGTATTTGTGTGTGTGTCTGCGTGTCTGTGTGTCTGTGTGTATGTGCATGTGTTCCCAAGGCCAGAGGCATCCAGTCCCTCTGTCATTTAAAGTCACAGGCAGTTGTGACCTGCCCAGTGTAGGTGCTGCGAACAGAACTGGGATTCTGTCTGTGCCCTTAATAACTGAGCCATCTCTCTGGCTCTTCTCCTTGATTTTATATGTCTAGTATACTGTATGTAGAGTTTATGTTGGTGTCAGCTGTTCACTGTGTGTATGTTAAACTGAAGCTCTCTGTTAGATCCTAGCCAACGTGTGTACTTTCTGTAGTTTACCTTCCCCTGATCAGATACCAGTATTAGAAAGAGTAGAGTGCATATTATATATGTATGGAGACTTCCTTTGACCCTTCAAAGGGCTTTCTTTTGTAGACCTGGGAGGAGGGAAAGCAAGTGAATGGGATGTATTTCTCTATCCTAAAACCCAGATTTCCTTCCTGCTAAGCAGTGGGTTTCTGATTTTGACATTATCTTTTCAACAGCATTCTCTTCTGCCTTCGAAAACAATGTGTCAATCTAAGAAATCAAAGTACCTCTCATTAATCCATATGCCCAGCATCTAAGAAATTCTTCACACCCTACTCCAAATCCCAGCTCTCTCAGGAGAACGTTTCATCAGGACGTTCCAGGGTGCCCTGTTTGTAAGAAATTACTTTTTCTTTTTCTATTTCTTTTCCTTTGTCTTTTTCTTTTTTCTTTCTCTATTTCTTTCTTTCTTTCTTTCCTTCCTTCCTTCCTTCCTCCCTCCCTCCCCCCCTCTCTCTCTTTCTTTTTCCACAAGGCTATCTCTAAGTTCTCCTGTGCAGTTTATCTTTAATCCACACTTAAGACCCTAATGAGTTGACTACATGGTCTTTCTCTTAGAGTCAGTGATGCTCTAAACTTAAGGGCTGACACTTCCATCAAAAGCATTTGCAGAGCCTAAAGAGTTGGCTCAATGGTTTAGAGCATGTGTTGTTCTTGCAAAGGACCTGAGTTCAATTCCTCATGTTATCCAGTTATATCCAATTCTGTCACACAGAAACTAAGGATCTATTTTGGTATTAGATACGCTAACCTAGAAAGTATGACTATTGTGGAGAAATCCCACTGAGGCTCCGATCTTTACATATCCCACATTATAAATAACATTGGTTTTTGGAGAAGCCACTTGTGACTTTTGTTCACCGTGGCATAGAGGAGACAGTTATCCCTCAAGAGGTGCATTAAGTTTTGGAAGTTGAAAATCTGAGATAAGTCTATACTGGCTCGTTTTTACACAAGCTTGAATCATGAGGGAGGAAGGAGTCTCAGGTGAGGAAATGCCTCCACGAGATCCAGCTTAAGGCATTTTCTCCATTAGTGATCAGTGGGGGAGGGCTCGAACCATTATGGGTGGCACCATCTCTGGGCTTGTGGTCCTGGGTTCTATAAGAAAGCAGGCTGAGCAAGCCAGTAAGCAAGAACCCTTCATGGCTTCTGTATCAGCTCCTGCTTTCAGATTCCTGCCCTGTTTGAGTTCCTGTCCTTCTTCATTCAATAATGAAGAGAAATATGGAAGTGTAAGTCAAATAAATCCTTTCCTTCCCAACTTGCTGTTTGATCATGGTGGGTTTGCTACAGCAATTGCAACCCTGATTAAGCCTGACCCTCATTGACTTTATGAAGGGTATGGCCAGTAGACTGGTAAACCCTCCTCTACACCACTATAGCTCAGCTTAAAGACCTTGATCTTTGTGGTATCCTTAAACCCAAACATCATCTCTTTCCAGTGTCTCTTTATTTGACTTTGGTACAAATTAACATTCTGAGGAAGGTGGACTTTTCATCGTGGTCTAAATTTATAGTGAAATTATTTTTCCATAATGACTACTATTGATTATTAATCAAGGGAGAAAGAGGTATCAAGACAGGAACTAGTGAGATCAGAGGACATTGGAATAAAATCAGAAATCATCCCAGAAGATCCAGGGAAGGGTCCAGCAGATCTGTCTGTCTATCTACTCATCTATCCATCTAGCTTGTGTGTGTGTCACACACACACACACACACACACACACACACACATACACACTCACTCACATACATTATTTCTACACTTTCCTTTTAGATTTAAGTCTTCAAAGTTGAAAGGTTTTGTAGACCCACAAAGCAGATAGTGACAGACATGAGGACTTGCATGTCTTGTCTTCTGGATCTGAGGCTGCAAGTGTGTTCCTCACCTCATGGCAATGCCTTCTACAGAGAAAACCTAAGCCCTGGCTGTGTGGCATCCCTCCTTCCCGACAGGCTCTCCATCCTTCTGTGCCTACATTATTTATCAGGGAAGAGACTCTCTGAGGCATTGATGGAAGTGTTTGGGGGGATGAGCTGGACAGTGGCTCTGAAAAGGAAATGAATTTCCTGTTGATTCAACTGAGGATAGATGAGGACTTTGAAATATGTTTGTCTCTTAGACATAGTCATTTTCCTGAGAGATCCTCACCATCAGTAAGAATTATAACTTCTGAAATGCTTTCTCTAATGAAATGCTCTTTTCTTTTTTGATAATGTAGCACTCGATTAGAAAGACTCTTTAATTGACTTGCTTTCTGCAGGTTTAATATGATTTTGAGGTTTTGGGTTTTTTTTTCCAGACAGAATGGCTTTGTTCATCAGAGTAAAGCAGTGTGGTCCCTGTCTGAGCTGGTTCAGGTTCAGTTCAGGTCAAGTCACCCAGACAGGCTTTTGCCTTGATGGTGAGCAGAACCCCTTCAGCAGCTGACCTGAAGCCTTACAGTCAGAATCTTATGGCCTGGATTACAGCCCACTCTAGTTATTAGTTTCCAGTCCCTGAAAGTTCCATAGGCTCTGGGAAGTCTAGCACTACAAAAGAATCACTGTCAAGCTCCACAAACCTCCATGAACATTACTATCATTGATTAGGAGAGGAAACTGAGTCTTAGAGGGGATGAGCAGTCTGTACAGTCTCATGGCTACTTAATAAGGTCAGGATTTGGATCTGAAATATATGCTGTCAGTTCATAAGATATACACGCCTCGATATACTCGAGGACACAGGAGCACTTGGAGACTTGAAAACTTCTCACTCATTGTCTCTTCCTAATTTCTCCTTGAGAGGAGGGGAGCAGAAGAAGGTTACAGTTTCAAGGCTTAGGTTCTTTCTAAACCCCAAGTGTCTCGTGGTAGACATCAGTATCTGGATCATTTTTCTTGTTGCTGAGACAAAATATCTGACAGAAACAAGGCAAAAGCCCATATGTATTTTGGTTAAGAGTCCAAGGGTGCAGTCAGTCATGGCAAAAAAGACATAGAAGGAAGAGCTGGAGGCAGCTGGCCACAGTGTCCCTGCAGCTCCAAAGCAGAGAGAAATGGCTGCTGTGGTCAGGGTTGCTTTCTCCTGAGTTCAGCCCAGGACCCCAGCCCAGCGGACAGTGTTATCTACAGCGAGAGGGGATCTTCCCTCCTCTCTGAATACATTCAGTCTAGAAACTTCCTCACAGGCACAGGTTTGTTTCCATGGTTAATTCTAAATCTTAACAAGTTGACAGTCAAGATCACACCTACTAGGCAAGATTTTGTTTGCCATCAAATTAAAATTCATTGGTTGTAAATGACCTCTTAACTTATATGCATACACAAGAAGAAAATTATATCAACCTAATATGCTATAATGAATGTTTATTGATCAATTACGTTATTATTAGTGTCTTGTAAAAGTGGCCCCTGAACCTATCAAAATTCAGATTGTATATATTTTTGTTTTGTTTTGTTTTGTTTTTTTGAGAGACAGGGTTTCTCTGTGTAGCCCTGGCTGTCCTGGAACTCACTCTGTAGACCAGGCTGGCCTTGAACTCAGAAATCAGCCTGCCTCTGCCTCCAAAGTGCTGGGATTAAAGGCATCTGCTACCACTGCCTGGCAAATTGTATAATTTTTTCATTCATTTCATTAAAAATTTTATTTTTATATGTCTGTGGGAACATATTCAGTTTGGATGCAGGAACCTGTGGAGACCTAAAGTCAGAATTTGGGTCATTTGGAAGAACACCCACTGCTCTTGTTGAACCATCTATTGAGCACTAGAAGACTATTTTAAGGACAGATTTGTCTCTATAGATGACATTCAGAGCCTTACTTGACATTTCTCCCTCCTGGTAAGCTCTTCACCACTCTCAGTGCCTTTAAGTGTAAGCATGGTGTGGGGGAAAATACTGACGCTCAGACCCAGGGGCTGGAAACACACTAGTCACATCTTTCTGCCTCCCGGCTGCCTCCAATCTCTACAGAAGTAAAACTTCCTAAAGACGTTTATAAATAAACAAAAAAGGTCATTTTTCCGGAGTTCTTTGGCTAGTAAGGGGAGAGAGGTAACCTGCATGATGGTCAATCTTGATGGCCAGCTTGAATGGAATGAGAGCCACCTTGAAGCCCAGTCAAGTACATTTCTTGGGGTGTCTCTGAGGAAGTGTTTATGGAGGATTAACCAAGTGGGGAAGACATTCATGAGTGTGTGTTGATCACCCAACAGCCTGTGATATTGGATGGAATAATAGTGCAGACACTCTTTCGATGCCCAACTGTGAGCTATTCCATTTCACACACCCCGGAAACTGAGCCTGAATAAGACTTCATCCTGTAAGTTATTCATGTTGGGCATTTTGTCACATAAATGTCAGCCCCTTTTAACATTGGCTGGTCTTGGAAATGTGGCTTAGCACATCTGATTTGCCCTCTTTCCTGTTCTTACCATACAACCACTTGGCTCCCAGGGGTTAAAAGGGCGTTTTGTATTATCCCCTTGATTTTTCTTTCCATTTCCTGATTCCTGTTGCAACGTGTAATTTCATGTACATTCTACTGGGCAATGAGATGTCCATACATCTGCTTACTGTTTCTTTGTAAGATGTACTGGATGGTGTCTCTGTAAGAGTTGAGAGCTTGATTGGACTTGAGAAAAGTGGACACTGCCTCCCCAATAAGGACCTGGATCGAAGAAGAGGCCAACGGTGGCTGAATCCCCTCCTTCCCTGGCTGCTTCAGTGGGAACATCAATCCTCTGCCCACTGCCCACTGTTTTCATGTATTGAGACTTGGAGTGGAAGTTGTACCATCAGCTCTCTTTTAAACTATCCCATGAGGTCTGTCTTTCCTAAGGCTCTGTCTGAAAATAGTAGACTGGACGACTTCAGGATCCATGGTCACATGGGCCCCTGTCTCTGTCTGTCTCAGTCTGTATGTCTCCCTTTCTCTCCTGTGTGTGTGTGTGTGGGGGGGTGTATGCAGAATATCTTGTGCCCAGAATTATCTGGTGAGTTTATCACATTGCAGACAATTGAATTAGATCTCCCATTAGGGTAAGAGCAGGGTGTGTCTCACACATTTGCATTTTAAAGAGATTTCCTGGTAATACTGATGCAGGTGGGAGAGAAGAAACAACTTTGAAATCATTGGCTTTGAACAATCTCAACCTACTTGCTCTTGTGCTGACTGCTATCACAAGATCTCATTGATTCTAAGGGGCAGTTTAATTTCAGGATATTAAAATTTGAGAATAATGCGCAACTTTGCATTGATGGAATGTGATAAATCCTATTTCCCCTCAGCTTGAGCTGTGACATCATTTTCCTTCTGATTGATCATCGATTGACTTACATTTAACTCATCCATTCATCTCTTCGTAATGTTCTCTGCTTATGCTCAAAATGAACTGAGACACCTTCTATAGTTTTAGCTAAACTTTCTTCCTTGCTCTGTTCAGACAAGCTTGAGGTCTACTCCAGGCTCTGTTGTGTATACAAGGAGTGCTCAACCCTGCAGGCTGACATGAGTGCGTCTGGTTCAGAAGTCTCTGTTGTATCACCTCTCATTGCTACACAGGGCTTCTTGCCATGCTGGAACCATACCCAGACAGTATTATGAGGCAGTGAGCCATGCTGCCATCACCCACATGCCTCCCAAGCCCTTCATCCTGAGAACAGATCAGTTAGGATCAGATTCTCCTATTTGATCCTACTGAGTTTCTCCTAAATGACCCTGTTTGTCTTCTTGGGTCAATTTCTAGTAGGTCAATTTTTGCTTTTACTTCTATTCCTGTCCTGGCTTGTTTTCTGTTGCGACAATGAAACATGGACCACAAGTGATGTGAGGGTTTCTTTATCTTACAGCTTACTTCTCATCACTGTGGGAAACAGAGACCATGGAAGAATGCTGCTTACTGGCATGCTTTCTTATATAACCCAGGGTCATCTGTCTAGGGGATGCATTGCCTACAAGTGGGGTGGGCCCTGGTCCTCCTTCATCAACATTAAGGGAAAAAAAGTATCACATACCTAAAGGCCAGTCAGAGGCAATTCCTCAATTGATATTCCATCTCCCCATGTGAGTCCTGTTTGTGTCAAATTGGCAAAAATTAAGGAGCACAGTCCCTTATAGTTTAAAGAAAAGTTTTTCACATAGTAGCTTAGAGGAAAGTTGGACAGTGTTCCACCTCTGTTCCTGGACTTTATGATTATCCAGATTTCTATGCAAATGACTAAAAACCATTTCAGCTCTATGTGTCCAAGCCCTGCAGAGTGTAGCCCCTGCACACTGGGTGACTCCTGGGCAGTTCAGTGTTCTTGCCAGCAGAGATGGCCTGACAGCAGTCAGTTCACAGGCTTGACTGGACTACAGCCTATCTCATTTTAGATTCCTGAATCTAGAGTCCATCTGAATGCAGATCCTGAACTACCTACTTTCTCTGGTACCTTCCATGTTTCTTCTTGATCCATTCTTCTGTTTTTCCAATCCTTCCACTGTGACCTTAGGAATTCTGATCAACAAACTCTTTTGGCCCCCTAGCTAAATATACCTTTCACCTCCTTTCATGTCAAAACTGGACTTCTTGAAGAAGACTTCCATCCCCCACTTAACTTTCCAAGAACAGCTAGATTTCTGAAATGGGTCCTGCTTGATGGTAAGAGGGTGGGTGCCTGTATTTCCCCACACTATGCTCTTCTATAGTTTGAGTCTAATTGAGCTGCTGAAATGAGATCTCACATAATAGGTAGCTTGTGGAAAATACAGCCTTCATTTACAAGATCCTGCCGACCAAGAAGACAAGAGCACATTAGCAGCTTCATGCCTCCTAAGGGCTCTTGTCCTGGCTTCCAGTGGCAGTCCTCTTAGTGTGACACCTAAAGGCAGAAAAAGAACAGGAATCCTCTAGAGCCTCTTTAATCCTAATTTTGAAGACCCTCCTGACCTAATTAGCTACCCAGCACCCACATCAAACTCTAATACCACACCAAGAGCTAGGATTGGATGGGTGAAGGTGATGAGTGTGAGCATCTAGCCTCAAATTGTCTCGGTGTGTTTCTTTCTCTCAATGCTCACATCCACTGAACCACCCACTTCTGTTGATTGTGCCCTGCTTTCTAACATCCAGACACATCTCCTGCTCTCCAGCTCCATTGGCATTCTCCTCCTTCAGCTGTGATCAGGCCTCTTCTGGATCATGCCTCGGTTTCCAGCTGCATTCCTAGTCCCACCCTTCCCCTAATACAATCTGACTTCTGGAAACCACAGCTTAAGGGCTTCCTTCTGTTACCTGATCACTTCCTGTTCTCCATACCTCTGCATGCTTGAATTTTCCTGTCCCTACTATTCCCATCTCTACTTTATTATACCTGTATCTTATCATGCCCCTGGTTGGTAAGTTAAATGTACAAAATGAAAGATTGAAAGCTAAGAGTCACATGGAATAGAAGATGTGGCATTTGTCTCTCTCTGGGCCTAGGTGACATTAGTATATGTATTTTACAATTCCATGTATTTACTTACAAGTTTCATTATTTCATTTTTCTTTGCAGCTGAGAGACCTTCCTATTTTGAGTCTTACCTACCAAATTCCAAAATATCAAGCTTTTTGAGATTTCATTCTTTTCGAGCGGGAACTTGAAGACCATACTAAGAATAATAGATATTAGTTGCACTTGAAATAATATTGAATAGTAATAAAATACTAAGCCACCTTCCTATAAAATACCAGGCTGCAGCATGCACTGCCACATCTATATTCAATCCTCAACATTGTTATAATCCCAACCCATAAATAATACAGCACGGGGCAGTGCTCAGATCAAACTCAACATCTAATGATAGTAACCAATCTCATATTTAAATCTTCTAATTCCCAACTTGGCGCTCATTTTTGTTTTTTAGGTTATCTAATGACAGAGATTCCATTTCAAGCTTAGCATGTCAACCACTCAGGAAATAAATGGAAAAGAACCACAAGAGCATTTAGGCGGCTGTTCCAATCATTCAGTTATTAGACAGAAGAATCTTTCTCTTATGTGCTGTCTACTTGGATAAAGATAGTGAGCCATAACTGGGCTACAGCTATGTAGGCACACACATGGGTAATTCAGGACATTATATGTCTTCAGCAACAATATTTAGGAAAACAGCAAGGATAGCCATCCTGCCTCTTGGCAATATCTCCTGTTTTCTTTCTTCTTCTTTGACTTTTTATCTCATTTGTCCATTTGCTTGAGATAGTAGCTGCTTTGTTTTTAAGGTTGCAATCAATAATCCTGAAAATAGAAACAATATCAGCAGCTGCTGACATTTTTTATAGAGGTAAAGAAATCCAATGAACACACTCAAAGTTTTCTTCAGGAACGAGACATGGTATTTATTTGTTCATTTTCCTGGGTGACCTGGGCTTTTCCTCCTACCCAGGGTGCAACAAGGAGCTGGCATGGGAGGGTTGGCTGTGTTTAATTGAGGAAGAAGTTGTAACCCATCACCTGATCTGTTATAGGTGACATTTGCCTGGTTCACCAGGGAACAGCTCTTTAAAGGGTTTTGAGAAATAGCTGCCAACAGCCTTAATTTAACAGCTGTGCTGGCCTATCAGGGAGCATCCAGATGTGAAGACATGGTGAGAAATGAAATCCAGGCAGAGGACGAGACTAATGGGTACCACTGTGCGCCCAGCACTCCTGGGCTTTCAAACTCAGTGCATCCATTCTGTCTTTCTCTCAAGGTCAGCCTAGTCACTCATACACATGCCAACAGACATTTCTCCAGTGGAGCCTCACCTCACGCTATTTTGCCTCCTTCAAACTGTGGTCATTTTCTATGTGGCAGAAAAATACTAAGGGTACCTGTGTGCATGAACAAAGAGTGCCATGAAATACTAAAGTTGGACAATGCAACCAACAGGACCTAGATCACTATTGTGACTCTTCTTCCCCCCCCTTTTTTTTTCTCATTTCTGAAACAACATGTCCTAATGAACCATGGTGGTGTGATGGCTGATCTCAGCTGTCAACTTCACTGGATCTGGAATCCTCTAAAAGGCAAGCCACCGGGTCCTCTTGTGAGAGACTTTCTTTATCACAGTATTTTGGAGGACCCACCCAAAATATAGACGGCAGCTTCCGGTAGCAACCCAGATAAAGAGAAGATGACAGAAGCTTTGCTGTTTGCCTCTTATCCTGAGACTGAGAAACAGTGGCTCTCCAGGAATCTCCCAGGCTTATAGCACCAGACGAGGACAGTGGAGCCATCCAGCCTCACAGACTTAGCAGCTATTGGAGTCTCAGCCTCTCTAATGTGAGATAGCCATTGTTGGACAACCTAGACAATATCACACAAGCTAATCTAGTAAATCTCCTTTTCATATATATTTGTTATGTGAATTCTGCTCCTCTAGAGCAGTGGTTCTCAACCTTCTTAATGCTGGGACCCTTTAATACAGTTCCTCATGTTGTGGTGAACCCCAACCATAAAATTACTTTTTCATTGCTACATCATAACTGTAATTTTGCTATTGTTATGAGTTGATATCATAGAGGCTGCTATAGGAGCTAAGATAATACATAGATGAACAGAACATCTCATTCGTGTTCTCAAGGTGCCCATGCTTGCTGATTGTGTGCATGAAGCTAAGAGTTATTTGAGTAGAGATGGTTGGATTGGGGAGAGATGCACAGATGGACATGGATGGTATGGGCATAACTGAGGAAGCAGGGGCAGTTTCCTAGGTGAGTCATAGTCCACCTGAGCCTTGAAGGTGGGAAGGGATTCTACAGAACTGCGGAAAAGAGGATGGGATGGCTATTGAGCAGAAATCAATGGCTACTCTTCACTTTTTTTTTTTTTGAAGATCCCATTGGTACAAACGATGCTGTGTGTTGACAAGTTCTCTAGGCTGAGCCCTGCCGTCTGCCTTCTCATGAGGCTCCACCATGCTTACATCTGCTCCTGAAGTTGATATAGGAGAGTTTTTGACATGGACATGGATGGGTGTTGGTACTTTCACTCTCGGAGTCACAGAAGATCAGGCATGGGGAGAACTTTGACCACAGATGCTTGGCATCCAGGCAACCCTTAAGAACCCTGTCTCTTTTTTCTCTTGGAGATAATTTACCAAAAGCCTAAGCCTGGGATTAATTTATTGCCAAACTAGTTTAAAAGCAAAGCAAGACTTTAGAATTTGCTTTTTTCTTTCTTTTCGAATTTATCATGAGGTTGATGATCTTCTACAATAAGAAATCACTCTTTCAGACAACTGGGGTGAGAACCTCATCCTGTGTTTCATTTTATGGATTCAAAGCTTGAGATTAAGGGTCTCTTATTTTGTTTGGTTCAGCCGATATATGGTTCTTTAATCAGATACACAGTGAATACTCCTGTTTATTATTTTCATTTTTAAATTAAATGATGGATCCAGATTTTCCTGAGTTGTAGACAGGGTTAACATTTCATTTATCTTTGGATTTTTGTTTGGTTTTTTTTTTTTTGAGACAGGGTTTCTCTGTGTAGCCTGGCTGTCCTGGAACTCACTTTGTAGACCAGACTGGTCTCGAACTCAGAAATCCGCCTGCCTCTGCCTCCCAAGTGCTGGGGTTAAAGGCGTGCGCCACCACCACCTTTCATTTATCTTTTAGGTAGTGATTTATCTGTTTGTCTGCCTGTCTATCTATCTATCTATCTATCTATCTATCTATCTATCTATCTATCTATCTATCTATCTATCTTGAGACGTGTATCAATATCCCAATATACCAATATTTCAGGTTGGCCTAAAACTCACTCTTTGAAACAGACTGTCCTCAAATTCTTGATGATCCATTTGTCTCTGTCATCCCAGTGCTGAGATTAAAGGCATGTACCAATATACCTAGCCAGTGATAGTATTTATTATTAGATGCTGAATTTGGGCGAGGTGTGAAAGAATTATCCCAAAGTAGGACCATCCATGGTAAGCATAATGTGTCTAATTATTCTAGAAAGAAGTACCTGGGACCTGAGCCAGGAAGGTAGATTTCCCAACAGTGCCTTCCTCATCTCTGGAATTTGAAAGCACCATCCCTGGAAATGGCTCCTCTTGGGTGCAGGGCTTCTATTGTTATGATAGGGGAAAGAGCAGGCTTTACCTCATGGCAGATTTCACTGAACAGCTTGAACCTCATGTCCAGTCTGTGGCATCTTCTAGCATCTTTTTCATGGTGTGATAGGGAAAGGCTGGTGCAGCTCTGCCTGCTGCTGAGATTTCTGCCCCCCACCCCCACACTGCTCCCTCAAAGAGAATTCCTGTCAATCAGCAAGCTTCCCTGCACTCTCACCTGGGTTCTGGCTGTGGCAGCAGGTCTGTGTAAGAAGTATCTTCTTCAGTAGGGTCTGACCTCCCTCTCAGTCTAGGGATTTGGGTTTGAAACCTGTCTCAGTCCCCGGAATAGATAGATGATGCTCTATGGTGCCAATTCAAATTAGAATCTACGATTTATACAGAAATCAAGTCAATGGGCTTTAGTTGCTAGGAATCTGCTTCCTTCTGGGGGACTGAGAACAGCTCTCACATACTGATCTCTGTGGTCAGTCTATGGCTACCATTCAGCTCTATCATGCTTTGTAGAACTATACTTGTGTGGTTCTGCTGGTTAAGGGCCCCAGCTCCCTGCTTCCTAGACACCCACCATCCCCTTGGATTTATGATTTTAGTCTGAAGTACACACGACCCACCATGGCTCCTGATCCTCCAAAGAACATCATAGCAGAACTCTTCAAAGACACCTGTGCTTTTCATGGATGTAGTCCTTGAATTCTTAGAGAAGAGAGTACATCCTGGAACTTCCCATGGGCAGTGAGAGGGTAGGAAGTGAACTTCTTAGATAATAAATATTTTCTAGCATGCCAATCTACCTAAGATTTTAAGAATCTTTTGAAATCAATGACACCAAGTTATGTTTTAGGATCCAGGTAAAGAGAAATGTAGAAAAATAGTAAATGATAATGATGAACAGTAAGGTTAAAAGATTAATTTGCAAACAATGAGGACATAAGGAAGAGCAATACACAAGTGTTGTGTGGTTTTGAAGCACTATTACACACTGTGGAATGTTCTTTGGTATATATTGGTAGGCAAAACAAGTCAAGGTGAAGATGTTTATGTAGCATTACACAAGTTATTTAAAAAATGAATTTATAAAAAATATATATGTACTATGTGCTTCATTAAATGTTTAAAATGATGAAAGCAAGACTTGTTGAATATTGAAAAGGATTTGATGCACTGAAACCAACAGGCAAGGAAAATCCACCTCTGAAGATTGTCCTTGCTTTAGGACTTGACTTTTAAACTCTGCAAACAGCTTGCATACTAGAAAACACACCTTGTAGAAATTTCCTTTTTTAAAAACAAAACTATTTGATGATCACAATGGTGTGGATGCTCTTTGTGCTTTTATTATTTGGCTGCCTCATAGAAAACTTGTGCTGCGGGATTAACACAATTGCTAAATATGATATAGAGGTAAGGTAAATGAGATTAAGTACCATATTCTCGAAATTGAATTAGAGGTGTCAGCATGAATTTGTGGTGTGTTTTGCCTTTTAAAATGTGTATTCTTTTATAAGTGACTACCACTAATGGTGAATTGATTTTCTGTGGACTAAAATTCATTCATTCATCTCTTTTTTCTTCCACTATCTCTTTCTTTCCATGTCTTTTCTTTCTTTCCTTTGAATGAGTGCTCATACATGTAGCCCTTGTTTAGAGCTCACTACATATGAAGTCATGGAAATCCTCTTGCATCAGTCTCCCAAGAGCTTGTATTAAAGATGGAGTCACCATCTTTACAGCAACATTCTTATCAATAACAACTGGAAAAGTTGAGAAAACACCAACACAGTCATTTGAACTTTCATGTTTTGGGACTTAGTTGGATAAAAATTAGGAAAAAAAGTCCATGAGTGAGAAACTCTACAGTGTTGTTAGCTTTGATGACTGCTAATGTTCAATGAGTTGGGTTATAAGAGAACAGTACAAAAAAATATTGGGATGCAGAGAAGGATTTTGGGTCATGCCCTTGAGTAGTGTGACCCTTTCTTTAGTTGTATGGTTCCTCATGTTGTGGTGTGTGACCCCCAACCATAATATTATTTCATTGCTACTTTATAACTGTGATTTTGCTACTATTATGAATCATAATATAAACATCTGCTATGCAGGATATCTGATATGTGACCCCAAAGGGGTTATGTCATAACACTTATCTTCTTATTGCCATGCATAAATATCTGCCAAGAAGCAGCTAAAGGCAGGATGAGTTCATTTTGATTAACAAACACAAGGGGTATCATGGTCAGGACAGTAGGACAGGAGCTTGAGGTGCTGGGCACTTTCCATTCACAGTCAGGAAGCAGAGGGTGGGTGGGGAAGGGAAAGAATGTGGCACCCTTCTTCCCAATGACTTGCTTCCTTCAGCAAGGCTCCACCTCTTAAAGGCCCCATAACCTTCTAGAACTCCACCACCAGCTAGGACCATGTAAATATACAAGTCTGTGCAAGGTGTTTCACATTCAAGCTGCAAAACATGTCCCTAAAATAGCAACAGTTATAAAATAATATGTTCAAACATTCTCATATTTTCATGGAAGTGATGATTTAGATTCATTTCCATAAAGGATATACTAAAGGCTGATTATACAAGCATAACTGTCAGGCTTAAAATCTTTGAGCTGAATTATTTTGTTGACTTTTATAAAGGATAAAGTTATTTTAATGTGTTGATTCCTAGGATACTTATCATTTTGTGACAACTAGAAATAACATTTAAAAATAACTACCAGGTTATTGCTCAGATTTGAACATGGAGTCTTGTCTAAACAAATTCACATTTAGCCCAATTAAATGAGCTTATTCATAATAATGATTTCTTTTATAAATATAGATTTGGAGTCTCCACTTTGACCATTAACTGTATCATTCTGTTTTTATTTTTACTATCTAATTCGTATCCTTTCCATCATAATTGATTATACATTATTTCTCTTGCATTATTATGTTTGTTAGGACATTAATAAGTGCAAGGTGTTTGGATATCTGAGTATTTTGTTTTTGTTTGTTTTTGCTTTTGTTTTTTTCCGTTTTGTTATGATCTTACTATGTATCCCTGGATGTTCTCGAACTTGCTCTGTGGACCAGGCATTGAACTCACAGAGATTCACCTGCCTCTGCCTCTGGAGTGTTGGGGCTCAAGGCCTGTGCCCAACTCTGATTTCTAGTTTTTAAGGGAATTCTTATGTGTAATGTTCATAGTTTTTTTGTTGCTAATTAGCCCTCCATAGGTAATGAAGTCCCTTCTATTTCTTATTTTCTAAAAATAACCTTACCTACTTATATGCTAATCCATAAAGATTTAATTTCTTCAAATTATTTAATTTCTAACAAAAACTTTATCATGTGGTTTACAAAATTATTTTAAACTTCTAGTCAAGGTATGCTCTTCCATTTTTGCTAGTACAGTGAACTATATTTTGCTCAAGGTAAGTTTGTGTCGTGCTAGTCAAATAAGCAGTTAGCCTGGATGTGTTTGTTACAGTTTGCTGAATTCCACTCAGCAATATTTTATCATTCTTATATCCACGGTTATGAATGAGCCAACCTAACTGCATTCCATCAGGCTTGCTACCATGACGATCTCTCTTGTATAAGATATGATGTGGAATTCTCTGGTTTCTAAATGCTGCTAGAAATTGCGTATGACTGAGGGAATCTTGAAAATTTTTTATTTATAATTTTGGTATCAACAAAGCCTGAAGTTGTTTGTTGCTGTTGTTGTTTGTTTGCTTTATTTTTCCTGAAGGGATCATATAAATTTTCTTTGTATTTATATATAATTTCACTAACTATATTTCCTTGGATTTTTCTTTGTAATGTATGAGTTGTTGATATAAAGCTGTTTAGTCCCTTATTTTTTCTGAAGAATGAATTTGAAAATTTAATTGTGTGTATGTGTGTGTGTGTGTGTGTGTGTGTGTGTGTGTGTGTGTTATGTATGCTGTGTGGTGTGTGAGTGTGTATGTGTTTGAGTGTGTGTGTTTATGAAGGTGAGCATCCTTGTTGGATCACATGGTCCAGAGAGATCTGTATAGTCCTTCTCACTGAGTCTGTAAGTGTCTCCAAGTGTGTGAGCTTTTTATGGAATTTTCAGGTTCATCTCTCGTCTGCCCAGGTCAAAGTCCTGCATTCTACACTTGATGACTATCTTCTGCATTTGAGGTCTGGTTAAAGGCATTTCCCACCACATAACCCCTATATCTATTCACTTAACTTCTCCTTTGAGCTCACTTTGGGGATTTTCCTCCTTTGTGGGAAGTCCAGTAATGCACCTGTCTCCATGTTCCAGTCTATACACCATAAGCACTAATGAGCTTAGTGAGGGATGTCTTCTCGGAAGCCCAGTTTAATACATTCTAAAGCCGAATTTTGATAGCTGTTTTTACATCAGCCTTGGGGGAGCTACTTGGATTTTGTTTGCTTGTCTGATCTTTAAGTTAGGCATCCCAGAACTAGAGAGGTGCATTACTAAAGAGTACTGGTTGCTCTTGAATATGATCCAGGTCACACTGACATGACAGCTCAAAACTTTAACACTAGTTCTAGGGCATCAAATTTCCTCTTCTGGATCCAAGAAGGACTGCAATACACTACCCACATATACACACAAACACACAAGCTCCATAAATACACAATGTACACCACAAACACACACACACACACACACACACACACACCACATATATACACTTTCACACACATGCAGACACACACCATACACACATATTCACACACTCACACACAAGACACATACATACACACTAGTACAACTAAAATAAATAAATTATAGAATGGATAGCCCCCACACTTCCTGTCCTGACTATTAATCCATAAGATTAAATAGATGCTACATGGTAAGTGGGCAGAGGTTGGAGATTATTCCATTACTATAAAAGAACTATCCTTTTGTTCCAATGATTGCACACAGTCTTGCCGATGCTAACATATTTCTAGTTCTTATGCATTAGTTTTATATTTTCTTAGACTTAAGCATGAAGCCAGGTTCTTTGGCATCATTCTAAGAAAAGGCAGGGATCCTTCTCCTCAAACCTGAAAAACTACATGCACCATTGACCTGACTTCTCAGATATAATATTCTCTCACACAGCACCGAAGAGAACATTTAAAAAACCCTTTAGGCAGAAGGACCTTCTTGTATCCATGCTGATGATGCATTATGTGCTACATAGCAAGGCCATGACAAGTCTTACCATGTGACCTGCCTGTGAGATTCACAGGAAACATTGCTACCTTCTACTTTATAGATGAAAAGCTGGCCATCCGAACTGAGCAGCAGCACATTTTCTGGCATACACACAATGACTGAGGTGGTGTCTCCAGTTTACTGTGGATTGCTGCTCCTTTCGCTTCTTTCAGAGTCCAAGACTCGGGCTATTCTGGGGACCATGATAAATTTGGGGAAACTGGATAACTGAGGAGGAGAGAAATTTGCAAAGTAGATCAGGTAAATGTAAATACCTAGGTGTGGAGAGGATGATGGATAAAGTTGTTCCGATACATGAATTGGCTGTAAATGCATTGTTCTGATTTAATTTAGGCTGGGGGAGCTAACCTTGGATGGTCAAAGTAATGAGACATCAGCAACCACAGTGCATAAGTATATGTCATAAATGAATCAGATGGGGTAGCTGCCCTTGAGTGGTATTTATAAGGTCATCATTGCCCTTGCAAATCCAAGCTAAATGACTTTGCTCACTCTCACAAAGTCGCTAACAGGCAAGGATCTTTCCTGCTCTCTGCAAGGTTTCGTCTGAGCTGCTCAAGTGTAGCTTGGGGCTGCAGCATTTGTCTTCTCTGCATTGAATGGGGTCTCCTGAAAGATTTAATATTTTCCTACTTGGTTTCCACTTTCTCTTTTCTTTTCTTGTTTGTTGAGACAAAGGTAAACTATTGATGCCCCCATCTCTTGTACCTGCAAGTCACGGTTGTAGGTGTGTATTACCAGGCCCAACTGTCTTAAGGTTTCTGACTTAAAGCATTCAGCTTGACTCATAAACAGAGGTCAAAAATTCACCTAAGACTAAACTCTGCCTTTTTTCCCTGAGTGGGCTCTCTGTCTGCTATTTGGATGGTCAAGGGACATTTCTGTTATTTATTTTGATTTTCTTCTCCCTGTTCCTAGTTTTGATGGCACAGTCTCATAATATCATAGATATGTTAACTTTTCTCTAGTAAAACAAAACTAGAGCTCAGAACCTCGGCTCTGGTAAGTTTCTCAGAAACTGCAGCCTCCCTTGTCTATCAGGCCAGGATGTCTTTCTTCTTTCTAGCTTAGTATTTAAAAATATTTTTTCTTTGCCAGTGGACACCTGCTTTCCTCCAAACAGTTCTTTGGACCTGGAATATAATCCAGAGGTTACTGCTTGCTCAGAAAGCATAAGGCCCAGGATTCAAGACCAGGGAGTGGGGTGGGTAGGAAAGAAAGTAACAGCAAAGCCCCCATTCTCTTATTTGGAGATCTGATGACCATAGCGACCTTCAACTTTGTAATGACCAAGGACGCCATCACCTCCTTTTCTATACAAGAAATGTTTGGAAACATTCCCATTAACTAAACTCTGTCGTTCACCCTGCTTCAGATTTTTTTATTTGTCAAAGGCATGTTCAAATGAAAATTGGATTTTGTCAGACTTACCAATACAGAACTGATATCACTGCTCCACTCAAAAGCAAAGAAATGGACATTGTAGTTAGCCTTCCTGGACTGTCTTGCCTCATAATTTGTAACTACTGGGGCTGGAAAGATGACTCAGTGGTTAAGAGCACTTGTTGATCTTGCAGAAGACCTCAACTCAGTTTCCAGCACCTATGTCAGATAGCTCACAACTGCCTGTTTCTCCAGCACTAGGGCATGTGGTGACCTTTTCTGGGACTCGGGGATGAGTGACCATCTCTTCTGGATTGTGCTCACATGCATATCACCACACATATGTGCATAATTACAAATAAAATAAATCTTAAAAATCTTATTGTTTTCTTGTTTACAGAGAGTCCAACCAAACAGGCACAGGGGTAGGGCTGAAACTCCAAGTTGAAGAAAAAAAAGGGAAAATATGACCTTTTCAGAGGAAAGGCCCTAGGGGATATCAGAAGTTTTGAGGCATCTAAAACAATACTAAGTTATATCCTCTATTAGCCCATGAGCTTACAAAAAGCATCTTAGAAGATTCATTTGTGGAACCCCCGGATGGTCAATGGATAGTGTCCCTGTGGATGATGTCCTCTCGGGCTAAGACCATGCTGGGATGATAGAGAACAAGATAAAAAGATGAATGCTACTAACTGGGAATTCTGCTCCAAGTTATGGGATGGCAGCCATGGGTATTAGTGACTCTAATATGCAGCGCTTAAAGATATGGCATAAAACTAGACCTGCACACCAGGAACACATGGGGGATTTAATATAAAAATCCCTGGGTCCCAATGTCTGCAGTTATGTGTGTGTGTGTGTGTGTGTGTGTGTACATGCCCATGTGTGTGTGTACACAATGTGTGACTATGTATGTGGAAGCCATATTTCCTCTTTCTCTGCCTTATTTTGGGAGACAGCATCTCCCACTGGACCCACAGTTCATCCATTGGGCTAGGTTGTCTAGACAGTAAGCCTCAGAGATCCTGATTCCTTTCCAATACTGAGATTACAGGTACGTTCCCCAGCACCTGCCGTGTGTGTGTGTGTGTGTGTGTGTGTGTGTGTGTGTGTGTCTGCTCACGCATGCACGTGTAACATGAGGATTCGAACTCAGGTCCCCATGCTTAGGTAGTAAGTACTTTACTGACTGAGCTATCTCTGCAATCCAAGCTCCCTCACAACCACTGAGTCTCCCGTTTCTTACCCTGCAGTATTGGGATGATAACTGGTCACTACAAGGTCCCAAGTGATACTGAAACAAGCATCTGGGGACTACAATGTGAGAGCCTAAGGCTTTCATTCACACTTCTCTTTCCTACTAGGCACCTTCATGAGTTGCAGTCTTGGAGGTCTGTGACTATCTGTGCATTCGTTTCTGGTTTACGTGACTGTTACGTGAATTGGATGAATCCAGCCATGTGTTCCGGAGCTCAGTTACAGTCAGGTTAACCCCCACCTGAAGGTTCTAGAATCCAAGTGCTTCCCATACCTTTCACTGTGACTAATTCACATCCTCAAAAGTCTCAGCCTGAAACCCTAAAATGTTATTTGTTTCTATCAAATGCCTGGAGTTTCTGTTCTGCAGACATCAAAGAAGTAGCTTACAGCACATTTCTGCTAATTATTTTAGGCAGCTTCCTCATATTTAGATTTTTTTCCCCAAAATCAGTTATAGAATGAGTTCGTTTGAGATATTTTTTTCACCCATGAATAGAAAAAAATATTGATTTAGAGAATAAAATTCTGCAGCCTGGCAGCTCCTGTAGTTATTTCAGATTTCCTCTTTTCTAGGGCCAATAAGCACATTTTTAAAAGAAATAAGCCAGAATCTTCCTTCATTTAAACTCATTACTGACCGTGTGGCATCTACATTCTATCCACAGGGCCTCAGGTCAAGGTATACACAGATGAGCAATGCACCCCTCCCCCTCCCAAACCCCACAAGACTCTGAGAAATGAGAGGAGCTTGGCAGGGTGGAGCTGATGGTGGAATCAGCATGAAAAGGAGTGGTGTGGTTCAGAAGGGAGCTGAGCAGGCTTACATAGTTGAGTCCAACCCACAGAACAGAGACAGGCTTACACTGCACTGAGTGAACCTGGAGAACTCAGGCTGCAAGACAAAGGGATGCCTCAGGACCAAAGGAGGAGCTCGTCTTATTCAGAAAATGGGCTTTTTATAAGCCGACCCCTGGTGTTTGTATTCCTCTACTACCCTTTCTTCCCCGCACACATGTGCAAACATACACTCATCATGCCTCGTGTAATTTTTTTCAAGTGCATCCTTTGTGCCCTGCCGAGTATCCCAGCATTAGCCACTCTGGCTCCCCTGCAGACACAAAGAGCAAAGAAGCCATTACACTCTTGAAAAAGCCCATTGTGGACACTTTACAGATACATTCAAACCTTTGACCCTGGTAAGCTTTGCCTTTGGCTGCTCTAGATAGGGAAGTCATTTTAGAGCCTGTGTGTGTGTGTGTGTGTGTGTGTGTGTGTGTGTGTGTATGCATGTGTCTATGCATACAGGCATGCATATGTGTATGTATGTGTGTGTATATATGTATATATATACATATATACATACACTTGTATGTACAACTGGAGCTTCAGAAAGCATTTATATAAGTAGAATCCTGTTTTATTTTTGTCTTCTGTTACAACAGGGAGGATTATGACCCTTGATCTTTAAGTATTCTCAGTATTGTTTTTGGAAAAAAAAATATCAACTTCCCCAATTGGATCTCCTTTGCAGCTTGCAAAGATTATATTCTCTTGTAAAGCAAGTGGTTTTTTTTTTGAACCTTTGCAAAGATTATATTCTCTTGTAAAGCAAGTTCTTTTGAACTTCATTGATTTTTAGATGGGCTTGTGGTTAGGGTTTATGCCTTGATTTCTGTTCAGGAATAACTCTGGACATCTCTGGAATGGCCAGAGTAGGTTGGTTTTGATAGCGTATGGCCAGGAATCTGAACAGGATTTTTTTTTTTTACTTTACTATGGAATATGTTTTACTATTGAATATTTTTATGAATCATTTTAACTCCTAAGTAAAGTAAAAAATTATATACATTTCTACTCTTCATTTCCAGGATAAATATTTTGTTTTATACATGTTTTTTTCTTCTTATCAGATGCAATATCAAAGGAAACATTTCTTGTTACCTTTATTTCTGAAAGTCCTATTGTTCATTTCTGTGAATATCTCCCCTTCTTCCGGGTCGTTTCCTTGTAGATGCCTGATTTGGGTTTGGCACTGAGTAGCCCAAATGCACACTGCAGTTAAGAGAAAGTGCTTTTAACAAAAATAAAGATCTCTGCATGGAAATACAAAGTCACAATATGCATAGCTTAAACATGAATCCAACTCAAGGACAGCAAGAGGGGAGAGAGGTAAGAACACAAAAATGGAGAGATGCCACCCAACAGTTTTGTTTGGAGCAGATGGATCTGTCCTAGAGCTCTTGTGAGGGCGAAATTAATTAATATACAGAGAGGAAATAGAGTATTGCCACATTCTATAGTTACAAAGCAGCATGGTTATTATCCAAAGAATCAAACACTGAATACAAAATACCATAGACACGCAATGCTTTGAAATGCAGGAAGCTGGTTAAGGATTTCGGATTTATTTACAGTGTCTCACTCTCTGACTCTTAGCCTCCCATAGTTCTAGGGAAAAGTCAGTGTATTTCTCCTGCACAGTTGCCATCCAGAGGCAGAACACTGCCCGTCTCTCCGAAATGCCCACCCCACTAATGGACATGGTGGCCTCTGCGGCACATGTAAAACAAATAATGATAATAAAGGAAATCCTTTCTTGGGGCCATCATTTTCTAAGCCAGGCTTTGTTGTTGGCTGGCCAGAAGCTTTCAGTCAGCGGGTTCTGGGTTTGGGGCTACAGAAGCAGGCCACACGCCACAGTCAGACTCTTTGCTAATTGGAATGAGGAGTTAATCTCTCTCAGCCTGAGTCCAGCTGAGTCTCTGTGAGCAATGATGTATTTAAAAGATCTCTGGCCATCCAGGGCGTGTGGCACTAACCGGATTTAGCTCATTAGCAAATCCGTAAGGTCCTGCTGACACTGCACCCAGAATAAAATACAGGAGGCTGCCCCATACCCCGTGGGCACCTACAGCCTGGATACATAATGAAAAGGCATTTATTAATAATCTCATTGGTCACACAATACAAAGGAAGGCTACAAGAAGTCAAACGCTGCCATTTGTCGTGACTAGAAAGGCGTAATTAAAATAAGCGCCATGTGATTAACCTTTGAGAAATTAATCTGATATTTCAAAAAAAAAGACACAAAATAAGGAAGACAGATTCTTACAGTGAATTTAGTAGATCTGAGAGGCTGCTGTACAGACTTGATTAAATTCTATTTACCTGTGAAATGTTAGCAACATAGATCGTGTTCAAATTTAGTGAACTTTGGAATGATAAAATGCCATATGATACCATATGATAAAATTTGGTATGAAATTTGGTATGATAAAATTTAGTGAAAATTGGTATGATAATCTTAACAACAACATCAAAACAACCAAAGAAAGAGTTTATTTGGCTTATAATTCTAAATCACTGCCCATAATTTTGGTGAAGCCGAGGCAAGAATGTAATGAATTAATCCACAATTAAGAGCAGAGAGCGAATAAATGCACACATCCTTGCTAGCTCTGATCATTTTCTTCATTTTTAGCAATTCAGGGGCCAGCCTAGGGAATGGTACCTCCCACAGTAGACTGGGTTGTCATATATTAATTAACAACCAAGACAACCCCCAAAGACACGCCCTCAGGCTAACCAACCTTAGACAATCCCACAAGTGAAAAGCTCTCCCCAGGTGATGCTAGGTGTGTAAAGTTGGCAATGGAAACTAAGCAGGACAGAGAGTCTTACACACATTCCACTTTCTCTCACCCCACAAGGCATAGCTGAAGTTTTTGTCTCTTGGAGTTCTCATGCAACTCAAGAGAGTGTCATCTTTTTCCAACCCAATATGTTTGGTAGCACATATTGGCCTCCTATAATCTAACCTTGCCATCCAGCCTCCCATTGGTTCAATTCAAGAAACAATCAGTTGGGTCGACTGTTGTTTGTCATTAAGGAGGCACTCAATTGCAGATCTGAATACAATTTTACTAATATCAGCTCAGAAGGAATTCACTAAAAGTCAGCATTCCTCAACATATTTGTAAATAACAGTGTATGCTGCTCTCAGATCTGCAGTCCTCTAAAATATTCACAGGTCAGCAAAGCAGCTTTGATAGGATGACCTGTTATTGTCAAAAGATGGAAGGAAGTTTATTATATAAGAAGACACTTGGACAGGGCTTCTCACTTGAAGAGCCACTTGAAGTCACATACAACCATCTTGCTGTTTCTTTTTCTGACGCTATGATAAAAAGAAACTTAAGGAAGAAAAGGCTATTTGGCTGAATCGTCAACCCTGATGGGGAAGTCCAAGAAGCAGGAGCTGGAGGCAGCTGGTCACACTGTGTCTAAACTCAGCAAGCAGAGAACAAAGAAAGCTTGCTTCTGCTCAGCTCCATCCTTCCACTTAAACAACGCAGGATGCCAGGGATGAGCTATCCATAGGAGTGGGTCTTCTCAGATAATTAACATCATCACTATAGCCTTCCACAGGTATGCCCCACGGCCCACCTCCCAGGCCATTCTGGATCCTGTCAAGCTGATGATGACCACTTCATAGCATAGCAACATTTTGGGTGTCAGTGGCTCCCTCTTCATCAGACTGTCATAGAGACACAGGACACCCAGAAGTCCAGGAATGACTGTAAGTCAGCATGAATAGGAAAACAAGAGTTTGGAGCTGGTGTCATTGGACTTGGTCCTGCCGATGGTTTTTCCCTTAGCTGTCAGCTGGGCCATCTATTGGCTTATCATATGGACGAAGCAGGTGAAATGCCATGTTATCTCTCCTGCCAACATCCTTAAAACAAACGCACAGTCATTATTTGGTTGGTTGATGGCTTTGGATTTTGGAGTCAAGGTTTTGCTATATATCCAAAGCTGGTCTGGAATTTATGATTCTCCTTCATTAGAATTCAAAGCTTTGGGATTACATGTGTATACCACCAAACCTACTGAGGCTGAATTTAAATATGTCTCTTAGTGATACTATTGTAACTGAAGTTCATTTATTTCCTTCAAAGGCAGCAAAAATAAAAGAAATTCCCCCACCCCAGCTCTCAGTATAATTACTACAGACATTGAATTTAATAGAGTTTAAATTAGAAATACTTGATGGTACTTGAAATATCTTTCTTATCCATCTCACAGAAGAATGACTCCTAGCCAGTCAGGAGCTGGAATTCAGTACATCTGGGTGCTGTGGGATATGGCTCAGTAGAAGCCAACTTTTGCAGCCTGATGCTTAGACAATAAAACACACCCAATATTTCTGTATAACTCAGACTCTCCCAAGGTGAACATCATAACTCAGTGGCTCTGGGTTCAAATCCCATTCCCATCACAAATCTGCAGTGTGACTCGGGGCAAGTTCAATTAACTTCTCTGAGCCCCAGTTTCACCTGCTGTAAATTACTTCCCAGAGGGCTTCCTACTGGCGCCCTGTCCTGTGCATTGAAGAAAAATGTGAACGTTGCATAGCTTTTCTATCCTCTGCAATACATCTTTCTTTTATGTTCTCTGTTCTCCCCCCCACACACACAGCTGCTCTTCTAGGAGGCAGCTAGACTTTCTCATTTCCTCAGGAAAGCACCCCTTAATATAAACAAAGATGTAAAACCTCTATCAGTCAGATCTGGGTATTTATGATAGATCCATCTGTTTGGAAACATTGTTCTGTTTCATTAATAGGGAGAGATGCAACCTCTTAATTAATCAGATACAGCCACAATTAAAGATACTTTCAAAGATACATTATCAGAAATAGCAACATGTTGAATGCCCTTCAGACATGTAGAACCTATCCACGTGTCTATTTATCTTCACTGGATCTCACTGCTTCCTATGTGAACCCTCAGTGTGAAAATTCCTCTTTACTGGAGTAAGCAATACTTTATTGACAGAAAAAGCCAGTTTCAGTGTCTCTCTATTGGAGGAACTTCCCCTGTATTAGCCTCTTATCTTGATATCTATATTATATTTATATTATATATCTATATCTATATATTATAGGTATGTAGGCAAAATACATCTGCATATCTGTGCAAACACACCTCCCCACACAGCATATCTATATATGCATATATAAACATATATATCACAAACACACACATATATTATATAAAATAAAAATTATATATACATATATATGTGTATGTAGATATATGTATGTATATATATGTATGCATGTATCTCCTGTGTGTGTATGTCTGTGAACTATGTTCATGCAGTGCCTGTGAGACTAGAAAAAAGCATTAGAGCTGGACGGTGGTGGTGCACTCCTGTAATCCCAGCACTTTGAGAGGCAGAGGCAGACGGATTTCTGAGTTCAAGGCCAGCCTGGTCTACAGAGTGAGTTCCAGGACAGCCAGGGCTACACAGAGAAACCCTGTCTCGGAAAAAAAAAGAAAAGAAAAGAAAAGAAAAGAAAAGAAAAGAAAAGAAAAGAAAAGAAAAGGAAAGAAAAGGAAAGAAAAAAGCATTAAATCTCCTGGGGCTGGAGTTGGAGTTATGGATGGTTGTAAACTACTGCATGAGTGCTAGAAATTGAATCCAAGTCCCCTGCAAGAGTAACCAGTATGCTTAACTACTAAGCCACCTCTCCAGCCCCACCTGTGACCCACACAGGGTTTCTTAAGAACACATGAATTCTGGTGGAAGCTAAGCAGTTGGGACATGGCCTGGCTCTGTATGAGGGCGACTGACGGTGAGAACAGAGAAGACAATAGGCAGATGGAGGTGTGCACATGTTGCCGATAATATTGCTAACAATTGCAAGAGTTGGCGATGTGAACGGCAACTGGACGGATGGGGACACAGGCTAGAAAGGAGTAGTGATCGCTCTGAAACCTGGGATTCACAGGTCAGAGGCCCTTGCCAGGATCAGACAGATGAAGAATGAATGAACTCAGATGAGGCAGAGCCCAGCCTGGAGGAAAATTACAAAATTGAAGCTGTAGGAGTCAGGCTGTAAATAGTAATTGGTTAATGTATGTGTGGGTACAAGTAAGGAGTGTGTGTATGTGTGTGTGTGTGTGTGTGTGTGCACATGTGTGTGCACATCCTATGGTATATGTCAGCAGGTAAGAGGATGACTTGTGGAGGTCAGTTTTCTCTTTTAACCATGTAGGTCCTAAAATCCACCTTGGGAACCTTTATCCACTAAGCCATCTGACTAGCCTCCAACTTGTTTTTTGACACAAGGTTTTCCACTCACTCAGAGCTCCCCAAATTTGCTACATTATTTGACCAATGAAGCACAGGGATCTTCTGGTCTCAATCTCATTAGCATGGGGATTATAGATGTGTGCCCAGTTTTTTATGTGAGTACTAGGGTTTGTTGGATGCTTTTCTGGCAATCATTTTACCCACTAAGTCATCACCCAAGTTGCTGGCCATGTTTCTTCTAAATGCAGATATGTAAAACCTATCAGTTGTATGGCATCGATCACAAACATTCTAGATCATCGGTCACCTTATAGACATGAACTTACCTTAAAGTTCAGCAAATGGACAGCATATCACTGGGCACCTGTCAGTCATCAGAAGCTCTGATTCTCTTTCCTCTCTAAGACCTGAAATGCTCCTGGACATGTGAAGAGCTTCTCATAGGACACAGGCCACCATGCCTCCTCCTGTCTTCACATGTTCTTTTTTTTATCACAGTCCCCAGAGTATTTGGCACCCCCTCAGTTCCCATCATTTCCCAGTGCTCACCAAACCACTGTCAGACCTTGTGGACCAACTTCAGATCTCAGCATTCTCAGAATAGCAAATGCTGCTGTGAGTGATACAGTTGAGTTCAAGCAAAGGGAAGTAGGTAGGTAGGGTATGTGAAATGAGGCTCCTAGAATCCACCTAGGCACCACCCTGTTGAGGCTCCAGTCCAGCTCTCATCTTCCTAAGCCTGCTGAGCCAGGCACAATGGACGTTCAGCAAAAGTATCAGTTATCCAAGACCCCCAAGCCAATGTCTGTTCCCAGAATGCAGGAAATCAACACTCAGTTGCAAATACCATATAAGACTTGGCGCCTTTATTGCAGTCACTGCTTAAAACACAATGAAAACCATTTTGAGTGTCTCTTTGAACTCTTGGCAAAGTAAAGACAGTAAGAAAGATTCTTAATCAAAGTGTGGTTATCTGGGCATCCTAGGAACAGACATTTATGTATCTAGTGTGTGCACATGCATTCCTTGCATACGTTGTATAGGAGCTCAGAGCACAACTTTCGGAAGTCAGGTCTTTACTTCAACCATATAGCCCTAGAGTTTCGAACTCAGACTACCAACCTGGTAGCAGGCACCTTTATCTGTTGAGCTTATTCACTAGTCCCAGAAATTTCAAATTTAAAACCAGACAGCACACCTCTTCATAAGAGGTGTAGGGATATCCTTAGCAAGTGAGAAGAGGCTTTTCCTGGGAGGTTGGTTTGAGTTTTTACTTGGGTTGCATTTGCCCATTTCCTTTCCTGCAGACCCCTCCACCATCATTCTTTCTATATGGTATTGAGTTTCACAAATGCATAATATAAACTAAAAGTCTATGATGTCCCCTCATAGCCCCTGCCTTCTCCTCTGTATCTTCCAAGCATTTTTTTTTCATGGTAAAATACATAGAACATAAAATGTCCTTTTCAGCAACTCATGGGTCAGTAGCATTAGCTCTTTTGATTTCGGTTATATTTGGGACACTTTGTTTCACATGTTGCCCCTGGCAATGCCTATTGACTGTACATCAGTATCTAAAGAGATTAGATACATCAATACCATGCTACCCTTGTATTCTAATTTCAAATTTATTTTAAATAATCTTTATGTGTGTATGTCTGTGTGGTTGTTTGTGCACATGAGTGCAGGTTCCCATGGAGACCAGAAAAGGATGGTCCTCTGGAGCAGGAGTTCTAGGCAGTTGTGAGCTGCCTGATATAGGTGTTGGGAACAGAACTTTGATCTCTAGAAGATCAATACTTGTTCCTAATGACTGTAATGTCTCCCGGAGTCCTACTCCTTGTTAAACTCCCAGCATGCACCAGCTACTGTGCTCAGTTACAGCATGCCTCTGCTTACTTATTCTTGCAGCAGCCCAGTGAGTGAAGAGACCCTTATCTGTCCTAGTTACAGACAAAAACCAGAGAGCCAGGGCTCCAAGCCATAGTATTGACAGGGAAAGACCAGTCTTAGGAGAAGCTTGTCTGGAGCAATGTCTGTGCACTAAAACAGCATAACTCATGGCTTCTGTGGTTTAGACAGGGTCATGTTGCAAGAGACGGCATCTCTGCACACCTGTCTGTACTTACACTCTACACGCTGCCTCTGTGAAAATGACGATGGCTGAGCTCCCTAACTGGATATCTGTCACTTCAAAGATCTGAATGACATCCATAACCCAATCTACCCAGTGATGGCGGTAGGGGGCAGATTAACTCCTTCATGGCATGAAACTGGAACCGTAGTTTCTATTTGTACATAAAGGTGCAAGTTCGAATATTTGTCTATAATTGTTACCTTGTATAATGTGATTGTGTCTTTTTATATATTGTTATTGTTTACTATTTTACATTAAATCATTACACACTGTATTGTTACATATTATGCATTATAGCTATATATTATATATGGATTATATATTATCTTAGAGCAGGAGTCCAGGCTGGATAACACACTGTCTCGTTATGGTCCTAGCTTACATATTTTTTAGCTGTCACTCATCCTGTCTGGCCTTAGTTATATAAGCTGCACCATGGGGATGGGAGGGTTATCTACCTAACTCAGACTGTTGTGACCAAAGGAAGAGCCTGGTGCATCATGAATCCTAAAGAGGAAGTAGCTGTGCTCCATCATTCTTCATTCACTCAGCGAGTATTTATTGGTTTAGACCTTTATTAAAGCCAGTCCTGCCCATTCAGACTCTCAAGAAGGTGGACAAAGGTGAACCACTGATTGCTCAATGAGGCTCGTAGAATGGGACACCATGGAAAATGAAGGCGTGGACAGAGTACGTGGGGGCAAGACTAAGCTTGCAGGAGCTAGCGGCTCATTCTTGAGTCATTTCCACTTACTGTATTTTTGTGATATATATGTATATGTATATGTATATGTATATGTATATGTATATGTATATGGGGATGGGAGGGTTATCTACCTAACTCAGACTGTTGTGACCAAAGGAAGAGCCTGGTGCATCATGAATCCTAAAGAGGAAGTAGCTGTGCTCCATCATTCTTCATTCACTCAGCGAGTATTTATTGGTTTAGACCTTTATTAAAGCCAGTCCTGCCCATTCAGACTCTCAAGAAGGTGGACAAAGGTGAACCACTGATTGCTCAATGAGGCTCGTAGAATGGGACACCATGGAAAATGAAGGCGTGGACAGAGTACGTGGGGGCAAGACTAAGCTTGCAGGAGCTAGCGGCTCATTCTTGAGTCATTTCCACTTACTGTATTTTTGTGATATATATGTATATGTATATGTATATGTATATGTATATGTATATGTATATGTATATGTATATGGGGATGGGAGGGTTATCTACCTAACTCAGACTGTTGTGACCAAAGGAAGAGCCTGGTGCATCATGAATCCTAAAGAGGAAGTAGCTGTGCTCCATCATTCTTCATTCACTCAGCGAGTATTTATTGGTTTAGACCTTTATTAAAGCCAGTCCTGCCCATTCAGACATATACATATACATATACATATACATATACATATACATATACATATGCATATGCATATGTATATGCATATACATATATATATATATATATATATATATATATATATATATAACTGTTGGATATTTTGTACAAAAGGCTTTTGAAAAAAATCAGAAAGTATGTAAAAAATATGTGTGTGAAGCCAGTAGATGGCTCAGTGGATAAAGATACTTTTGCTGCCAAGCCTGTAAACTGAGTTCGATTCCCAGAACCCATAAGGTAGAAAGAAAGAACAGACTCCAGGAAGTTATCCTCGGACCTCCAACATTCATCTGATGGCTAGTGAGTTGCATTTGTGTGTGTGAGTTTGTGTGTGTGTGTGTGTGTGTGTGTGTGTGTGTGTGTGCTGTTTCTCACACACACTCAGAAAGTAAATGTACTGGGAACAATTTTAATATATGTGTGTATATATATGCATCTATATACTGCTTTACTAATATATTTTTACTATTTAGTCCAAGGTGGATATCACACTCAGTAAAATGTATATATTTTTAACAAATATCTTTGACTTCAGAATTAAATTGTGAGCCAAGAGTGCTTTTGTTTGTTTGTTTTTGTTTTTTTTTGTTTTTTTGTTTTTCTTTTTGTTTCTGGAAGAAGGGGCTATGCAGAGTTCTTTGAAAAATAGAAAGGAAGCTGAGATCCTGCCATTATCTGTGGGTCCTGGAGCGAGGTGCGTTTTGAACTGCATCTGGCATTCTGAGCCAGTTTCCCCAGTCAATATTCACATTGAATAGAAGCCATTGATCAACCGAGTGAAGCTGCTAAAAATGGATTCCAGCCTGAGAAAAATTTACTAGAGAAGTAGTCGATGTGCCTGGCTTATCTGGGCAAGGCTGGGTTCTTTGTGATCCAACTGGGTGAGAGCTGAGGCCAGATAAACTCCCAGCCATGAGACCCTGGCTCTCTAGGCTTGTAGTACCTGAGCTGAGTGCAGGATGGGTAAAGGGCAGGTCTCACCAGCGTGGGCTGGGTCAAGGTTGGATCTACACTGCTTATGACCATGCACACGTGCACACACACACACACACACACACACACACACACACACACACCCTGGATAATTCCAGTCTTCCCGGAAGCCTGGTTCTATAATAAAGAGCTGGTGGAGCCTGGTAAATCTCTCCTGTCTCGTTTGGTTGCTCATTACAATTTGATTGGGATAAACAATGTAAGAAGAAGCTGGAGCCCAGGGTCTCACACAAGAATGACGTTCTACCTCGGCTGTTTCCACACTAACTATGACTATAGCAGAAGCCACAGGACAATCTAAAGAGCCCCTCCCCCCCTCACCTGCCTTACCCCACCACACTATATTTTTGTCTTCTGAAAAGTTAAAACAACTCCCTAGACCATCATGGCATCCAGCTGAGCCAACAATGGAAAAGGGGGTCAACAGCCCACCCCCATGCAGTATGTCTACAAAGGCTGGTCCTATAACCTATTCCTTGGCAACCTGAGAGTGAGTTAAAGACAGGGTGTCCCATGGCCAGAATGGTGAGCCTTGTGCTGCTACCTTCTCACAACTGCTGCAAACCCAAACCAAAGTGTTCTCCCAAAGTGTATCTCACTGAGGCTGTAGCTGGGATTCAGCAATGTTTCCCACCCACAGGAAATGCTGGAAGACATATGAGCTATGCACAGGGGATGCTGGGACACTTAAGAAAGATTAAGCAGTTGTGTTTGGGGGCTGGAGAGATGCAGTCTTGAGTATTTGCTACTCTTGCAGAGGACCCTGGTTTGATTCCTAGTACCCACAGGCTGGCTCACTACGACTTTGATTACCAGTTTCAGGGAATCCAATGAGTTCTTCCTACCTCCATGGGCAAAGGGCATGCATACGCATGGTATGCCTACATATTGTGGACAAACCACTCATACATAGAATAAAAACAAAGAAAGAGTTTTTTTTTTAATTTTAAGGAAAAGAGGATAATATGTAAACACCTGTCATGTGATGGTCCTCCCCACAAAAATAATGACATCTATTTGCTCCAAAGCAGAAATGTAGAGGTACTGAACTGACTCAAATTCTACCTTGTTGGACTTTTTGTCTCCAGATAGGATTTGAATTGTTTCAATAGGATTTTTCTGTGAAGTAGGCCATACCTATGGATCCTCTGCTGTTTCAAAATGTGTACACTCAAGAGCCATTTCTCAATCTCTGTTACACGAGAATGTAACTAAAAACTGCTTGGGATCTTGGAAGGCTCCTGCATCTCTGTTTTGTCCCAAGACTGACGGCCGTTCAGCAACACTATTTTACTGTAAAAATAAAAGAAAGCACAATTCCATTTGGGAATGTTACTCAGGTTGGAGGTCAACATGGACAGGAGACTGATCCAGTCTGAAGTCTGCATGCAAGCATTCACTGTTCAACTTGCAAGCTGTTTGTAAAGGCAGAGTCAGGTTTGACTATGAAGCATTGTATCACCATGATTGGAATCAATAGTTCCTGCACTGCCATTTGTCACGTATTTACAAGCTTGAAAAATAGTTCATTTTGTCCTCATCTCATAACTCAGAGATTGAATCAGAGCCCTGGAGGGATCTGCTGACAGGACATGTTCTTTACTGATCACCCGTCTTGGTGAGGCTGTGGTCAGAGTCACCCCAAAAGCAGAATGGAAGCAAGAATGAAAGAACTACTCATTTGGCACACCCTTCACATTTTATTTTTGCTTTTTAAATATTTAGGAGTCTGCCAGGAGATTTGGATTACCTTGCTGAAGCCAATTTCCCCATCACACTTTCAAAACATTCATTGCATCATCTTTTTCTTAAATGAAGAAAAATCAAAATCTAGAGTTAATGGTCCAAAAACTTCATAAAGTATCCTACATCCAGTCACCTCGAATTGAGTACATAAAGGACCTTGTATTCCCAGGGAAGATTTGTAGAGCACATTTAAAGATAATGCCTTCAATTTTAAGATAAAAGATTTATGAATGATGGAAATTGTGTCTGTGAAATCGCTAATCCCAGCTCTCTAATATTTCAGATAGAAGGCTCCATAAAATGAAAGGACTGCCTATAAAGTTGTTTTCTACCTGCTGCCAGAGACTATCAGTAACAGGGGTACAGAGTGAATTCTGAAAAGAATCTGCGACATGTGCTTCAGGCTAGAGTAACATGGTTAAGTCCAGTCTACTCTGCTGTTATATCAATAAGGCATTTAGTGGTTAAAGTGGCAGGAGCCAATTCTGTGTCTTTAAAGAGGCCCTAGAACAGTAACAGATAAACACTGATCATCAGATTCAGCTCTTAACATCACCCCAAGATCTTAGGGCGGTAGCCAGTATTTTTCAGGCATTTCCTTTACTGAATGTAAAGGAAAGTGTCTACTGTGAGAGACACTTCTTGAGCTCAGCCTGAGCCTATCTGGATACTCCAAATTGCCTCCAAATGTTCAGATGAGCAGTTCTGTGATGTCGTGGCCTGGAATTTATCAGCTGGAGCAAAGGCTGATGCTGCGATCGTGTGCCAGTCTTCACGATCTCTTGATGGTGTAAGCTCAGCACTTGGTGCGTTACTCCTTTTCTCCTCATAGGTGGCTGAAATCCAGTTAGATATTATGCTGAGCTTGAGGAGCTGATCTGACTTTGTTCTTTGAAAGTGGAGAAGGGAAAAGACTTCTTATGAAGAGGGAGACATAAACTTGAAAGTAAGGGCATCAAACAGAGTTCTTGATGTCTGCCCTACTATGAAGGGTGTGTAGTAAATAGGAAGCCAATAACCACCTCACAGCCTAGACCATTAGGTGAGTAGGACCCTCCGGACTACAAAGTATATATCATAGCCCCTCAAGTTACTAAGGGCTGAGTGCCCTTTCTTACAAAGATGAAGCAAGTAAACAAAACTCAGAAATTTGAAATGAAGGAGCAAAGGAGAATCTGAGGTGGGAGCTTATTAGTGGGACCAAACACCAGAATAGAAGCAACTTAAGGGAGAAAGGGTTAAAAAGGATACAGTCCAACAAGGTAGGCAGAGCATGACAGCAGCATGTTGAGGCAGCTGATCATATTTTGTTCAGAGTCAGGAAGCGAAGAATGGTGGATTCTGGGTTTCAGCTTGCTTCTGGTCTTTTTATTCAGTCCAGGACCAGCCCATAGGGCATTGCTATAGACATTGATGATGAATATTTTCTTCCTCAGTTAAGCTTTCCTGAAAACATCCTCACAGACACTGTAAGATGTGCATTTCCATTCCATGGTGATTCTACATGTAGTCACGTTGACAGTAAGATTGAACACTATGGTATTAGAGGTGACAACTTTTACAGGAATATGATGAAAATAATCTTTCTTGGTCGTGTGCAAAATAACCAAGTCCATCATCTAACAAAGAATGAGACATCCATCCAGGACACACACACACACACACACACACACACACACACATACACACACACACAAACACAGTAGGGTGTACTGGGAGGAGTGTAGCTCTAGTCTATCTGGAAGCAGAGCTGTTCAGCATTTGGGATATTGAGGCAGGGGGAAATGTGAGCTCTAGTTCGGGCTATATAGTGAGATTCTGTACTTAGGAATATCCATTACTCTATATTCATTAATTATATTTTAAGTTTACTGTGGCATTATTTAATATCAGTCTATTATGTGCTACAGTTGAATTTCTTTTTATATCCTTCATTTATGAAGATTGGGTGACAATTAGTGCATATATCTTCATTTGTTCTTTACATGTTAAACTTTATTGTCATACCTAAAGATCTCATTTGCCCTTAACATGGTCTTAGGGCACAGGAAAGCATTTTTGTCAACAGCTGACCCAATATATAAGTGTACATTCATTTATTTTCCCTTCCCTCTGTGTAACTTGCCACATTTTCTCTATATAATCTATTTTTTTTCTGGGACAAAAAGTCATGAAGCACTAACAAGAACAGAATTCTACAAAGCACAAACTAAAAGAAGGAACTAAAAGAGGTCACCCAGTGAGAACACGTTTGTCATTGATAGGTATGTTTTGATTTGTGGCTATTACAGGGAGAAACTTGAAAGTGACCCCTAAAGAAAGAGTGGAATGTGGTTGAAGCAGGTGAGATAGGATCGCATGCACAGCCTTGGCAATGGACAGAAGGATGCTTGTGGTAAAGCAAGGGAGATAGATAATCCTGCTGTATCTAAGAGATGAGAAACCAGGCAGGAATGTCTTGCAGTTTTTTCCCAGCTTGGTAGGCTAGACAGGAAGAAGTGCTCCGGCTAGAGTTCATTTCTTAAAACCGTTTAGCAAATGCTGTCAAGCCCTCCTCTGCCATACACCATGATGAACCTGGGGCAAGAATGGAAGGAGATAGGGGTGATTTCTGCCATATCCCATTCATCTCATTGTATAAACAACACCTTTTACTTCTGGGCACATACTATCCAGAATAGTATTTGGTTTGCATTGACTTTCTTTCTTCTCTCTCCATCCTGCAATGAGAAGCAAATGCTGTGAAGACCGGGTATGCTTACCCAGTGCTATGTCCCAAGGGTCTGGAACAGTGTTTAGTATGTGATAGCTTTTCAGTAAATGTACTGAATAATGAATCATAAGGAAAAAAACTTGTGCAATTAGAGACATTATAAAGAAGAGAAAGACGACACTTCCAGTCCCACCCCTACCCCCGAGGGCACACAAGACTGTGCTTATTGAAGCTCATGTTCTGCCAACTATAGAAAATATGAAATGTGCTACCTTGTGTTCCATATTTTGAAGACATATTTTGAAGATTTTTTTTAACATAACCATACATTGCATACCTCGTCTACAGGGCAGTTTTATTTTAGGGCTCCATAGTATTGCTTTATGCTATTGTCCCACATGACTAACTTAAAGCACACATTGTCTAAATAGTTTACTGATAAGCTAAACTATACTGATATACTGCTTCTATTACTATAAAATAATATTATTATAATAGATGGTAAATATATAATAATTATATTGTATGGCATCTTATTCTATTATATGATTTTTGTTATTATACATTATTATTATGCCCTATGAGTGCTGTTGAGTTTCTACATACAAATTGACTTTTAAAACCTTTTTGAGTATGTATGTGTGTGTCTGTGTATAGTGTGCATCTGTCTGTGGGTGTGGGCATGCAAGTGTCATCATGCACATGTGAAAGACAGCAGACAACCTCATACATCAGTTCTCACTTCTAACCTTGTTTGAGACACAGATTCCTTGTTTTCTGCTGTTTATCCCCAGAGAGCTGTCCTGCAAACATCTGAACACGTTCCTTGTCTCTGCTTCTGTGTTGACTGGATTTTGCCAACTTGTCACACATCTAGACTTACCTGGTAAGAGGGAATCTCAAAGGAGGAATTGCCTCCATCATGGTGGCCTACAGACAACTCTATGGTGCTGGGTCTGGCAAGGTCTTGGTAGGGGTGGAATGGCACAGTTCCTGCCTCTGGAACAGGGCCAAGAGAGCATGGACCTCCATGAGTGTTAATGGCTGCTGTGGGCATAAGATTTGTTTGTATAATAAGGTGAATTCCTTCAAGGAATGTCCTGCCTATTAACTTTAATGACTCCACTATAATCAGAGACAGTCCAGGGAGGTGAAGGTGTGGCTAAGGTCTCAGCAAAATGGTAAGCATTGGAACCTTCAAGACAGCCCTTAAGGCTGCAGGAAAGAAGTCTAAAAACATGAGCTTGAAATTTCATAATTGCTCAGCTATGCAAAATATAAGGATGCAGATATGAGTTATATGAGGGGCTTCATGGATCTAAAAGAACAAAAGCCAACTTGTCAGAAAGATTCTAAGGAAGGAGATAAAGAGATTTAGGGAGTAGTAACTGAAAGAGATCCCATCCAGCTAAGTATTTTGTTTATGCTTGCAAAGGTAGACAGATTCCTGAATTCAAGGTTAGCTTGAGACAGAGAGAATTTAGGTCCAGGCCCAGGTGTGGTAGAAATGGTAATTTCAGGGCTGGATCCCACCCAACTAGCTTATCCTCTGTGTGTAACAAAGGCTGAATTCTTTGACAATATTAAAAAAAAATAAGTGTGCTTCCTGGCTCCTAGGAATTAAGGGGCTGGATCATGGGTCCTGTGCTGATTCATGAGATAATCAAAAGGGAACTTGGAGTAAATGATTGGATTGATATGTAAAATAAAAGACTGGGATTATGATCCACAGGAGATGAGCTATTCAGATAATTTTTTTAGATTAGCAAGAGAGAAGTGCTTGGAGAACTGTCTCAAGTAGAAAAGAGAGAGAGCTGTCTGGGGAATCTCCAGAGAAAGCAGAACAAAGAGAAATCAATCTGGAAAGCTGTCTCGAGCAGAGCATAGGTCATCAGCCTGAACCCACGGTTTGACTTTGAGTCCTTTGTTTAGCCACTCTCAAATATCCCTTCTCTCCAAGCTGGTCCCTGACACTATGGAACATTTTCTTGATAAGTGATTGATGTGGAAGGATCCAGTTCATTATGGATGGTGTCATCACTGGGCAGGTGGTAGGGGGGTCATATAAGAAAGTAAGCCAATGAAGCCAATAAACAGAGTTCCTCCATGGCTCCAGCTTTAGCTTTTGCCCTGCTTGAGTTCCAGTTCTGACTTTCCTCAATGATAGACTATGATTGAGAGGTGTAAGGCAAATACTATACCCCCACCCCACCCCATACCCTGGCAGGTTGTGTTTGGTCACAGTGTTAATCACAGCAACCGGAAGCAAACCAAGATAGCTTCTATCTCACAGTAGGACCAATAGGGTTACAGGAATGTTCTGCAACATCAAGCTTTATATGGGCTTTAGGGATTTGAACTCAGATCCTCACAGTTGCTCACCAAGTACTTTACTCACTAAGTCATTTTCTGGCCCATTTTATAGTCATCTAAACATGTATGTCTTAGCATTAATCCCTAAACAAAAATGCACCATGTTAAAGAATATGTGCTTTTATATACTGGTATATTATGAGTGTTTTGCCTCTGTGTGTGTGTGTGTGTGTGTGTGTGTGTGTGTGTGTGTGTGCCACATATGTGCAGTGCTCATGGAAATCAGAAGAGGCTGTCTCATTTCCCTTGGAGAAGGACATGCTGAGAATTGAACCCAGGTCCTCTATAAGATATCTTAACCACTAAGTCATCTCTTCAAACCAATCTTTCAAATTGTTGTTAATAATCCCTTGAGCCTAATTAATACTTCCCATATATACATAGATGTGTGGCCATGCACTGGGCATGAGCAACTTACCAGTAAATATGTCCCTAAAGAGAAGTAACTCTCCCTACCTTATTAGCCATCAACTGCCACTAACTCCTCCTGTAGGGATGGGACCTCAACCTCTATCCCGAAGACATCCTTGCTAGAATGCATTGTAGAATTCAGAAAACAAAAGAATGTTTTGCTAAACATTTTCTTTTGTATATATTAAAAGTTAAGATATATTTAGGGTAAGTATGCATATAACCATTTTTTTCCAAAATAATTATAGATTTACTTAAAATATTGCAAAGCCTTTCTTAGAAGCAGTATGAAATTTAGAGCCAGAACTGCCATTTTGTCTGCCCTGAGCCACTAACTTGGTGTCTTTAGATGAGTTATCAAAGACCCTAAACCTGATCAATAGGGGAGAGAATACATACCCCTACAGAGCTGAAGAGGTGGTGACATTACACTAAATAGCAACCGTGTGTTCTGAGTATTAAATGACTGCATGAGACATTCCTATTTTGTTGTGTGTCTATCCAATGGTATGAAACATTACATTTAAAGTGTATAGGAACTGTATAGCAATGGCTCACCAGGTAAGAAGTTAAGAAAGCTTTCTGCCCTTGCAGAGAACCCATGCTGAGCTTGGACAGCCCATAACCAACTGTAACTCCAGCTCTGGGGTATCAATCACTATTTCTGGCCTCTGCAGGCAACTGTGCACACATCTCTCTCTCTCTCTCTCTCTCTCTCTCTCTCTCTCTCTCTCCCTCTCCCTCTCCCTCTCCCTCTCCCTCTCCCTCTCCCTCTCCCTCTCTCTCTCTCTCTCTCTCTTTCTCAAATATACACACACACATACACAGACGTTTACACGTGCTTAAAAATAAATCTTAAAGTTAAATAAAACATCTATTACACAGTTACAGATCCCTGTTTCTTTCTTCTCCATCACTTCATAATTTTCCTTGTCTCTTCAGCAGAATCTGTCTTAGGCAGGGAGCCCAGGACCCCAACCTCTGCCCTCTCTGCACTTTGGTGAGACCCTGAAGAAGATCCTGAATAAACAAACCTGAATGGCAGCATTTTATGTTGTTAGAGACTTTAGCACTAGAAAGTCTTTTAATAAATACGTTTATTTGTTAGTCATTTAAGTCATGAACGTAAACATAGAAACAGGCAGAGGTGTGTCTCCTCAGGGACTCTGAATCGAGCTGACAGTGGAGGAATTAGATCTCACAGGGGTCCTTGTGAGATGCTGAAGATTCACATTCAGATCCCAGGAGATACCCAGGAGCCCACAGACTCAGCAGGATTCCTCTCTTCCAGGTGTGGCAGAAACCTTGATTTTTTTCCCTCCTCTGGACTCATTCTCTTCTACATTTGTATATACTCCAGCTCTCACAGTGAGAAGAACTAAGGTGAAGATAGAGTGGAAAAGGAGGCAGCTTTCCCAAGGACCCATCACAGAGTCAAGCTCAGCAGCTCTTCTTGGTCTGCTGCACAGACAGCTCCTCATGCCAACAGGCAAGACTGTTTTGCAAGGCTGCAGGGAGCAAAGGAGAACTCAAGGAAGACAGTCTCAGATCTAATTCCTCCACTGTCAGCTCGATTCAGAGTCCCTGAGGAGACACACCTCTGCCTGTTTCTATGTTTACGTTCATGACTTAAATGACTAACAAATAAACGTATTTATTAAAAGACTTTCTAGTGTTAAAGTCTCTAACAACATAAAATGCTGCCATTCAGGTTTGTTTATTCAGATGCCTTCATATTGATTTATTCTTCCATCTATTATTATTTTTTACTAATATGAATATATTTAAGGTTACTTTTGAAGTATAGAAAAACATTTAAAATTTAGCAGGAGTTGAAATCTGAATGAAGAGTCTGGCCTTCGAGAGATGATAAAAGGGGATTGTAAGAGCTGTTCCTGTCCTTGTTGCTGGCTGGATAGTGGCCTGGTGTGAGGTGGGAGGTCATCTTACAGCCCCAGGTTGTCACACCCTTCAATCAGGATGCTGCCACACTGGTCCTCTGACCTTGCCAAAATGAATAACCACTATACAATCAAATTTATAATCTGGAATAATAACGCACATCCTGAGTCAATTGATCCTACCCTTCTGGCAGCCACAGGCTAACTCTGGCTTTTTTGAGAGTGTCTCATAAATACCACGGTTTCATTAGATGACTTGCCCTGCTTCCTCTTTTCCCTGTATTTAGGCTTTTTCTATTTGTTTTCTGCTGACAGGGCTGGGAGCTTAGAGGAGAATGAGTTGAAGCCAAGACTCTGCCCAGCCATCCTACAAAGTTTCCACCAGTAGTTTTGAGAGGGGGACAAAAAATGCTACCCAGCCTTCCAAAATGCTCTGGCCATATTCGTATTCCAACTGCCTCTTTGAAAGTGTTTCTCTAACCAGCGGGTTGGCTATGAAGGAGTCACCGAGGGGTGGCAGAAATTGTCCTCCTGTTGGGAGAACAGTCTTAGAGCAGGTGCTGGATGTGGGAATGTCAGGGCTTGGAGGGAAGGCAATTATTCTCCCCCATGTAGCTCAGTGGGGAAGGGAAATTAGCAAGGCAAAGGCAGGCAGCTGCTCTTCCCTGGGCACTGCCAGCAGCTGTGACGAGAGGCCACCGCGCCCACCTGGACACACAGCTGCTGCTGGCCTGGGCAGGTGCCCCTGGCCCGGAGGGAGTCAGTTTTGGACTCTGTGCAGGGAGAAGAGGTTAAACAAGGGAGACACTAAGCAGTTTGCCTCCAGAACGGTTTGGTTTTTGTTTTGTTTTGTTTTGTTTTGTTTTGTTTTGTTTTGTTTTGTTTTGTTGTATTTTATTTTGTTGTTTTGTTTGTTTGTTTTTGTTTTTTGTTTTTGGCAAACCAAAGTGAATACAAAGAAATAGCATTATTTCACCTCTACTAGACACTCATCTCTCTGGACTCCATTTTTATTCAAGTCAATCAAGGACAAATCAAAGCTTATTGCATTTTAGATGAGACAAAATAGGAGGCCTCACAACAATTTTGTAGCAAAACCTGACATACCTCAATAGGATACTTTCTGCCCAGGTTTTCTCCATAAGGAGCAGGCAATCAATTCAGGCTCCCCAGATCAAGTGAGTGCCACTGATTCAGAAGGTTCTAGATGTTTCTGGAGTTTTCCTGTGTGAGGTCTTCTGTTCTCCTCTCTTTGCATCTGTTGGCAAGGGTGAAGAGGAAGACATGTTCCTGGCCCAGAGGCCAGGATTTGCTAAAGGAGGCACCTACTGTCTTTATGTGTGAAATAGTCAGTTTTCAGAGCTTTTTTCCTCCAAAGTTAAAGGTGAGAATGCAGGAAGTCCTGCAAAGTATTCTCCCTTCCTGCATAAGTGGCTCCAGTGGGTGAGCTAGCTGGGGTAGTGCCTGAGAGCTGGCCCTGGTGGTAAGGACGCTGAAGAGCTGGCAGGCTGACCAACTCAGCTCTCACTCAGACCCACAGGCAGGGCATTGAGTTGGCCCACCTCAACACCTACCTTAACTATCAGCTACTGGAGGAGTTCACAAAAGCTACACAAAAGGGCTAGTTCTGGCACATCCAAAGCTGTGGGATCTCCATAACCCAGGGCAATGAGAGAATACATGAGAGGAGTCACAGTGAGGATCCAATATTGATAATATGGCAGAAGCCAGCCTTGAACCAGGCCGATGACTCGTTGCAATGAAGATTTGCAAGTAAAGACATCCGGACAAAGGGTGTCCTGTGCAGCACGCTGTGACATGCCAAAGCTTCCAGGACAAGATATTTCTATGCTTTGTTTTGTTTTGGTTTTTATAATTTTCTTTGGGGGGTTGCAATGGCAGAGGGCAGATATGAGGGGATGGGGAGATGAGTAGGATTGGGGTGCATGATGTGAAACAACAAATCAATTTTAAAAAAGTTGAGAAATTGAACTGAGCACAAGCAAACAAGTGAGTGAGCATGAACCTATCTCTTTTTGACTAAAAGGAACCTCTGGCCAATCTCATTCTGGATTTGAACGCGACAATGATTACGCTACAAATCTCTGGCCAGCCATGAATCCCCATCTCTATCTGGCCTATTTTATCGCAGGTCTAGGAAGTTTACCTTTAAGTTGTTGCTTTCCAACTTCTTAACTAAGAACTTCACATTTCCAGGGCAATAAAACAACAATGAACGGTTTCAGAGTCTTTGCAGATCCTTCCTTTCCTCATTATTAATTTATGCATGATCAAAAGTATAGGAAGCTTTCGTAACACAACATATCCGAGGTTTCATGGCCGACTCAGCAACAGAAGGTACCAGACGCTCTCATGTTTCCATGCTCATGGTCCTGGCTCTTGAGTTCCCAATTATTTACTTGAACTGAACTATCTTTCTGATCTCTCTTACAATTTATGTTACTCAAGAAGTTTCTCCTCAAAAGACTTTCTGGATATGAAGTAATATGGCATCTTTTAGAAAAAGATTTTATTTGTAATTATATGTATATGTGTGTCTCTGTGACATGAGTGTAGGTTCCATGAGTCTGACAAGAATGCCAGATCCTCTGGAACTGCAGGCACAGGCAACGGAGAGCCACTTGATATGGGTGCTGGGAACTGAGCTCAGGTTCTCTGCAAGAACAGTGCACATAAGAACAGTGCACATAAGAACAGTGCACATAAGAACAGTGCACATTCTTTACTTAGCAATCTATCCAGCCCTGTAATAGACATACATTATTTTGATCAAGGAATTTATATCCCGGTTCCCGATTCCTGAAGTAGCTTTTAAATCATCTGACATTTCTTTTACCTTTCTTTTTCTTGATAATCTGAAAAAAAAAAAGGCTTGTTTCACTCGTGCCTCACATTATGCTAAAGAGATGTTACTCTAGAGAATGTAAGGAAGAGGATTGCCAGGATACAGTTGTGGGATCTTAGGGTTACTACAGTCAGCTCCATCTCCTGTGTACTCCTTTGGACATGGGGTAGGGCTAAATTATGAATTAATCACCCTTGTGTAATGATTAAATAAATTAATCATTCCACCCACAGTTTTTTAAAAATCTGAATGATGGAGCTCAGAGAGCTTTCAGGTTGGTGCCAAGATGTGGGTCGAAGAGCCATGCCAGCTCTATACCTCTTTCTAATACTATGCTCTGTGTACCTCTTCCATTTGACCACCTGGAGTAGAATTGTGAAAATTATCTGACAGGCAGAACACCTTACAGAGTCCTTTGAACCAATTATTTTTAAGTTATTGTACTCAAAGGGAATCTGTGGAAACCCCCCAAAATTGAGACAGTCAGCCAGAAATATTGGTAACATGGACAGTGACTGGCATCTAATGTGGGTTAGTATTTGTCTCTTGGTCTTGGGTGACTGAGCCCTTAACCTATGAGGTCAACACTAACCCCAAGTCATGTCCTACCTGAATAAAATGGTAGGATACCAACTAGTGTCCAGTGAGTTAGAGAGTGACTATATGTGGAGGAGAACTCACTAGTGTCTTATCATATCCCTTCTTCAAACTCTCTAACAGCAATGTGTCAGAGAACCAGTGTTGTCCAAATCTCTGACAGCTTGCCTGGACAGACCATCAGTGAAGAATGAAGAGGAAACTTTACAAATCATACTCAGAGACCCATCTCCAGGTCTTTACAGGTCAAGATCACTCAGCACCTTGTAGTGGATGATGGATGGGGTGATGAGCAGGTGCTGCAGACAACCAAGCCTGTCAGTGGGAAGGATGATGATCGTAGACATCTTAAGGTGGAAGTTCACCTCCCTGCTTTCCTTAGCAGGGAGAAGAGTTTCCACTCCTGCTGTGTGGCTCATGTGAAGCTCCACCATTCTAGTTTGAGACACAAAGGGATGAGGGGAGTAAAACTGAGAGTATAGAACAGACTAAAGCCATCGATCTTGAAAGCTGTTCTTAGCCTTGCACAGGTGAGCAAGACTGTTGATGATTTCGTGCCCCCTCCCAACCCCACAGGAAAATTCGACATTGCACCTTTCAGTGCTGTGAAAGCTCACCAGCGGCGGCGGGGGGGGGGGTCTGGTCAGTACCACTTTGATTTCTCTATGTCTTATGATCAATATGTGTGTGGTCTCTCTAGCAATAGAGGTAGAGGTCAGGCAAGAATGGTCAGAGCAAGACTGTGTCTTCTCCATGTGGCAGGACCTCACAGTCCTCAGGAACTCACGGTTGCATGCACAAAACCTTCACCAGATCAAGCCAGTTGGCATTCTAGCATGTGGGGGAAGGGATTTATGAGCTCCTACACACAACTGAGGAGCTATGACCTGCTGATTGTTTCTAGAGGAGGGAGAATATAAGTTTTCTTTTTTCCTCTTTGTTATTTTTTTTAATTCACTTTACCTGCTGATCACTGTCTCCCATCCTGGCCCTTCCCTCCCACAGTCCTTCCTCTCATTCTCCTCCCCTTCTCCTCTGAGAGAGTGCCAGCCCATCCCCACTGGGTATTCCCCCACCTTGGCACATCAAGTCTCTGCAGGCCAGGCACTGTGATCTGGTATTTGAACTCAGTGGATGGATGTGTACTCAGAAGCATATAATAAGCACACACTGGACTTAGAGGGGTATTAAGAAAAGAAAGAAGACATGAATTTGGAGGGAGATGGGGGTAGATTGTTAAGGAGCTAGGAAGAGGGGTGGAAATAAAGATGAACAAAATGCATTTTATGAAATTATTTAGGAATTAACAAAAATGCTTTTTAAAACTTGGGAAGTGAAAATTAAGTAGCTGCCTTTTGGTGCTCTGGAGGTGGCTGTGACAGCTCACGTGGGTGGCTGCTGTTGGTCTGTTGACTCAGCTAGATCCTGCATGGCATGGCCTTCCTCTTTCACCTGTGTGCAATTTGCCCTCGTCCTGAGACAAGAACGACAGACCCCATGGACCGCAGCCCACCCGACTGGAGCTCTCTCTTACTTAGGTGCCATTTGAAAACAAACTTGAGCCAAGAGCAAGAGAGAGCCAGGGCTCTCTGGTTCTGCTTTCGGATCAACTTCTCCCACGTTGCTTTTCATTTCTTTCTGACCATTATCACGTTCTAGGTAATGCCGTGATAGAAACCATGCTTTCTCCAAGCCTTGTTGCTAGAAGATTATTTAGACAAGACCCAGTGGAACAAATCTACTTGGACACTGTCCCGCTGTCACCTACCTTCCTTTGAGTCGTGTGACTCAGAAGTGAGACTGTGACCTTACAGGCTCCTTTATTCTCTTTAGTGAGAGAAATGTCTCCATTTGATCCAGTTAGGGAGGTTTCATGCATGCTGTGTCATCTTGGAGTCCTGTTTTGTTTCCTTTTCTATAAAAGCAGGGCTCTTATTTCAGACAGAAACAAGGGTCCCCAAATTAACCACTGGTCTCAGTGGTTTGTTGAGGTCTCAGAACTCTAGACTTCCAATGACTTATTGCTTATGTTCACTGTGCTAGGCACTAACTGTATTGCCTCTATGAACACAAGCCATGCCCTTATAGCAGTAGGATGTGCCTAGAACAACTTAATAGCCAGTGTCCCAGGGCCTAACCCTAACACTGCTGTGTCCCTCTTAGATTCATAGGCATGCTTCAAGCCCTAATTATTAGTCCTCTTCCTTAGTTTCCATACCAGGCTGTACATGACATAGAGAGGCATACTTAAGTTATTTATTTCCCTATTTAGCTAAGGCATGTTTTTTCCCCCTGCCTTTAAAGGAGAGGCATCTTGTTCTCTTTAAATCCACTTAGACAAAAACGAGATGTTATTGACAGAGGGCCTGCGATATGCACCTCAGGTTTTATATGGGGATTTTCATTTTGTCACATCTAGTTTAAGCCACCAGCCTAATTTAATTACAATTAATGAATCACCATTTACCCTGAGGCAAAGCCAGGGTGTCTTGCTGAAGAGGTGTTCAGTGCACAGCATTCAAATTCATGACCCAGACCTCAAATTAACGGGCTGTCCATTAAGAATGGATGAGTGGCTTTGAAGACTGCATTTATCGGTTGTCGACAGTGGTCTCGAGCAGTCCCCAGTGGTTCTCCTGGAAGAGACAATCAGAAGAGGGGGATACTGCAGAGAGAATGTTTAGGGCTACCGTGGGTCAAATGGGCTTTCCTTAAAGCACAGCCTAGTCCTTGTGGGGGAGGATAGTAGGAGGGAGAATTTAGTTTTTCTCCTAAGTATGAGAGGCAGCGCTATCTCAGCAGCAGCAGTTCCTGTGTAGAGGGGAAAAATCAAACTACTGAGAAACTGTATCCTTTTCACAGCAGGCAAAACTTCCATCTTGCTTCTGACCCCTAGGTTCTTACAGACGGAGAGAAGTTGAAGAATTTAAGAGAAGCATGCTGGATGACAACATCATGTTTTGCTATCACTGGAACCTTGGGAAATTGAACCACTAGGAAGACTGCCTAACTTTTCAGTCAACATAAAAGGGAATAGTCTTCATTCTTAATTCATGCAGGAAGGATTTGGTTAGCACCTACTAGGAGCATAATCCTCAAAATATTGACAGTGTAGCATTATGTACAAATACAGGGACTAGGGAGATGGGGCAGTTGATAAAGTACTTGCCTTGCAAGCACAAGGGGATGAGTTCACTTCCCAAAGTCTGCCCCAACCTCCAAACCTCAGGTGAGGGGAGGTGGAGTTGGATGGATCCTAGGAGGTCACTGGCTAGTCAGTCTAGCCTACTTGGTGAGTCTCAAGCCAGTGAAAAGACTTGTCTCAAAAGAAAGCTCCTGAGGAAACACACCCGGGATTGACCTGTGAGCACCACATGGAAGTGTAGCTGCACGCATGCACCAGTACACAGAAGCAGCAGCAGTAGCAGCATAGCCTCAAGGCAAGAGTACAACAGTGTAAGAATTCTTGGATGCAAAGTTAAAAAAGGGGCCAATCAGCATCTTCAGCCTCCAGTGTGATCAGAGATAGATGAATACAGAGTCTAGGACTGGGTGGTCAAGGCACACTTTCCAAGAGAGATTTAAGTGTGTCACAGAAAAAAATAATGAGAAAAAAGATCAGCAAGGGTTTCATGACATGACCTCACCATACTCTGTATTTATTTAGTGTGTGTCAAGTTGCAAGTTTGGGATGTCAACACCTTGTCCCATCTTCCTTATGGGACTCACTTCTCTGAATCGACTTCACAGTGAAGAATGGTGTCTCCCATGGAGTATGTGCCAGAGATGTGCAGTATGAGCAGAGAGACCCTAAGGCCTCTATGTGGGGCTTGTCCACACAAGGGAGAACTTAGGGCCTGACTGAAGTCAGTTTGAATAAAATGGGATCTTTGGGTAGCAAAATAACCCTGTCTTTCACAGAAAATACATTTATTTTTGACTGCTGTCTGGTCAGAAATTCTCTTTCATAGTGAAATCAAATACATCGTTGCTAACCGGTTTTTACAATAATTGATATCTGGTAATGTTTTTTTTTTTTCCAGGGTAGAGTTGCTGTAGACTCTCACTTTTCTGTACACTTTGTCAGAATCTTTTCACAGTTATTTAAATTCTTTTTGTTGGGCAAGAAAAATAGCTCAGTCAGCAAAGTGTTTGCAGTATGTACATGAGGATCCAAGTTTAATCCCTAAAACTTACATTTTAAAAAGCGAGGTGTGGTGGCATGGGGTTCTTGTGGCTTGTTGGACAGCCAGTTCACACTAATTGGGGATCTCTAGATCCCAGAAAGAGATCCTATTTCAAATAAACCAAGGTGTATGAAATCCAAGGAACATTCCCTGAGTTTGTCCTTAGGCCTGCATATGCAAATGAATAAATGTGCATGCCTACCTGCTACACACACATGCACCCACCCATACATATTATACACAGACAAACAAACAACAAACCAAACCAACATTTTCCTGAAAAATACCTTCACTCCTGTATTTGAGACTAAGTAAATTTGGATCTGTCCCTATAGTCGGTCATTCATGTACTATGTGCTTTTTTTCTTAGAGAAACTTCACAACAGGAAAGTCAAGTAAATTCTGTGTAATTTAGACTTTACCAAGAGTCCCAGAGAAAGTAGCTGATTTGCTCAAGGTCACATAGCAACTTAATAAAGGTACTACTTCTACAAATGAGTTTCAGAGCAGAGACGAGCAGTTCTTATAAATTATACAAGACTCAAGACAAGTCCTTTCCTTTAATAGACACTGAAAATGAGAACATAGCTCTTGGTAACATCATGACATTTAAGAAGTGATGATTTTATGTGTATATAAGACATTCCGGTCATACTCATCCTCTGCCTTTTCTTATCTTCCTCCTACTTTCCTCCCCCAAACCCTCTTCCTCCCACAAAAAAGCCCTATCTCACTTTTGCTTCTGTTTTACTTTTGTTTCTGTTTTGTCTCCTGCTGGGTTTGATCTTGATCCCCTGGTTACTTACCAGAACTGGTTGGGGTTTTTGTTGTTGTTGTTGTTGTTGTTGTTTTGTTTTGTTTTGTTTCGTTTTGTTTTGTTTTTATTTTCTATATTCTTTGTTTACATTCCAAATGCCTTCTCCTTACCTGTTTCCCCCTCCCCAAAAGTCCCATAAGCCCTCTTCCCTCCGCCCATTCCCCAGTCACCCCCTCCCATTTCTTTGTCCTGGTACTACCCTACAATGCTGGATCAAGCCTTTCCAGGACCAGGGCCCTCTCCTTCCTTCTTCTTGGGAATCATTCAGAGCTTTTGAGCTAATTAATATCTACTTATCAGTGACTGCATTCCATGTGTATTCTTTTGTGATTGGGTTACCTCACTTAGGATGATATTTTCTGGAAAGAACTGGTTGTTAAGACTCCATTGCTGAAGACATCAGACAATTTGGTTGCAGAATACAGAGAAATTGTGAAATTGAGCTGGAAGATTCCTTCTTGTTCTAGTCTTTTTTTTTTAAATAAAAGATTTATTTATTTTATATGAGTACACTGTAGCTGTCTTTAGACACACCAGAAGAGGGCATCAGATCCCATTACAGATGGTTGTAAGTAGTTGCTGGGAATTGAACTCAGGACCTCTGGATGAGCAGTCAGTGCTCTTAACCTCTAAGTTATCTCTCCAGCACCCTGTTCTAGTCTTGATGGATGGTGAAAGTTCTTACTCAGCCAGCCAGGTGGGTGAGAAAAATTAACATTAGTCTTTCTGAGCTATAGACCTTGCATGTTTCAAAACCAGTTAACCATGATGGGATGTGTCTTAGGGTTTTACTGCTGTGAACAGACACCATGACCAAGGCAACTCATAAGTACAACATTTAACTGGGGCTAGCTTAGAGGTTCAGAGATTCAGCCCATTATCACCAAGGCAAGAACATGGCAGCATCTAGGCAGGCATGGTACAGGAGAAGCTGAGAGTTCTCCATCTTCATTTGAAGGCTGTTAGCAGAATACTGGCTTCCAGGCAGCTAGGACTAGGGTATTAAATCCCACGCTCACAGTGACATACCTACTCCAACAAGGCTATCCGCTCTAATAGTGCCACTTCCTGGGCCAAACATATATATTCTGTTACAGAATGTTTGTTGATGTGATAGTGGCACAACTGTTACAGGAGTGACCACTGACCACTAATTTATGACTGGATTTGAGGTGCTCCATAGGAGAGAGGTTCTGCCCAGTACTGTGGACCTGCTCAAGAGCATATAACTGGGAGGCCATAAGCAAAATGAAAGGGTATGAACATACTATTGTTGCTTTACTAAACAGGCACACTGTCAAACTACCTTTTAACTATGTGTATTTAGGCCCATATATTTGTGTTAGCTCCACTTGTCATCAAGAAGCTGAGAATGAATGACTGTTGAATGTTCAGTATTAAACAGGATAACCACATTACCCCCTCCAAGGAACAGTGAACATGAGAAAGGTATGCAGGAAGAAAGACTGTAAAAGCTGGATGATAGGGAGAGAGGCAGTGGGATGCTGTTTTTGTGGGCATGACACAGCATAGCATGTGCAGGCAGTATAAGGGTGGAGTTTTAACTGTTTTTCTTTTATTTAGCATGCCACAAATTCAAGTTCTGGATAATGAAGATAAAGAGATATATTCCAAAATCTAGTTGTGTGAAAGGTGGTTCTCTCAATTCAGAGGCCTCACTCATCTCATTAGTGATGGACCTAAAAGGAAAAACTTGTCTTCTATGAAAAGGATGACACTCTAGCCACCACTAAGGCAAAAAGAATCTTGAAGGGTATGCCCTCTTTCAGCTGGCCTTAGTGAGGCAGAAACCAGCAGGACCAGAACCCAGCTTTGTATATTCTGAGGCCAAAGAAGTTAATCAATTCTCTGTACTTTAATTTCATTGTCTTTAGAAGGAAACATGGGACAAGATCTGTGACCTGTACACAGTGCTTTGCTGTTATAGTTACTGATTTCAGAGCCCCAAGGTATCTAAAAGCATGCTGGTCAGTTAGGTTTGTGGATGCACACGTAGCCAGTGAACATGTCTATGCTCATTTCCTTCCCACATTTTCCTCCCTTTCAGTGGGGCCAACTATGCTTTGATTCATGATTTCTAGAGAACAGCAGGACTTGGCTATGGTATCTAGGTGTCTATTGACTGTGTCTATTGTCTGTGTGAGCTATCAATATCATCTAGAAATAGCGACCCATTCTCTAGGGCAGTAGGTATGTAACCAAGACCACCCTACGAAAGTCAAAATGCCCCAGCCTCACAAGAACTTAAGTTTAAAAACCTTCCTTGGATCTGTATAATCCTGACACAATCCACTGGAAGCTTTAATTGACACACAGGTGCCTTAGGACAAAAAGGACAGCTTCTCTTCCTAGACAACTATGATGCATATGACTGCTTTAATAGACAAGTGTGTTTCCAAAAAATCTAAGGCTTTTGTGCAGTAGCCTTTTCTATACACATCTTCAAAGATTTCTTCTTCCTAAGTGGTCTGGTAGCAGGTGTAATGTACATCCCTCATCCCAGGTTAAATAAATAGTTTCTTCTTATCTATATCCACACCAAGTACTTCTAGAAGAAGACGAGGATTAGGTTTAGCATTAGTAAACTTTCTCTCATGAACTTGGGTTCATAATTGTTTCATCAATGTGCTTGTTATTGGAAAGAGACTGAAAAATTACTGTCTCTTATTAACCCACTATTAATCCACTAGAGAAGTATTAAAATGCATATACAACCAATTTATTTGGTTGTAAAAAGCCAACCATAGACTGTGTGTGTGTGTGTGTGTGTGTGTGTGTGTGTGTGTGTGCATGTGTGTGTGTGTGTGTGTGTGTTCATGGTATAGAGACCAGAGATCAGCCTTACATATATCTTAGGAGCCATTCACATCTTGTCTTTTTGAGGCAGGCACTAGTACCTGAGACTTGTTAATTTTGCAAGACTCCCAAGTCATTGAATCCCAAGAATCCGCATATCTCTTCCCTGTTTCTAGGATTATAAGCATGTATTGTTATGCCTGGGATTTTATGTGGGTACTGAGAATTGAATTCAAGTCCTCATGTCTGTGTGGTTGGCAAGCAGTTGACTAATTGACTAAGCCATCTCCTTAGCCCTCAGCAAATACCTTTGAAGCCATGTTTACAAAAACCAGAGATTTCTTTAACGTGAACCTTCCATCATACCTGCGTTAAGCTAACTCCAGTTGCCACTTCACAGAGCCAATCATATTGGCTGGCTTCACAATGAAGCTTGAAGTTTGTCTCCAAGGCCAGGTTGAAAGAGCTCTTTTCCAGTTGACTTGGTTTTAGCAGCCACAATAAGAGTCAATCAATGAGCTATCTATGGACACATGCATGGTTGATCCAATTCAGTTGTTAAGGTACTTGAAATAACATCTGTCTCATTGATTGCTTTGTCATTTATGGCAATCAGCTCTTATGACAACCAAAAACCCCTATTTGATTGGGAAATTATCAATGAAACCATGATTGTTCTTTATAGATAAGATCTGAGTGGGTCTCTAGGGACCTTGTCATTTCTTAATTCCATGGGATAAGTCTTTCTGGTTAGAATAATAATCAGGACATGGCACAGGTATATGATGAGGAAAGAAGAATGGAGAGTACCATGAATTTAAGATAGTGTTTCTCTCTATGAGATTGAATAAAGGTCTTCTTTGAACCACAAATGAAGGGATTTATTATTTTGCAATTTTAATTTTTCAATTCCCATGAATTAACTGTCATCACTGCATTCCACATAGGGACCCCCTTGTTTCTGCTAATCTAGCTAAATTGACCATAAAATCTGGAATAGTTTATGATTTTGAAAACTACATGGATAGTAACACAATGTGGCTGCTTACAGAATGTTTTTGCCCTGAATTTGCTTCAAATGATAAATCTGGATCTATCTATCTATCTATCTATCTATCTATCTATCTATCTATCTATCTATCTATCTATCTATCCATTCATTCACTAACACATATATGAATATTCAAAAAATGTCTGAGTGTGTATGCTTTAGTGGTTCTTTATAATCTTATCTGGTTGTGTCATTTAAATAGATATGAACACTGCCCATTCAGAGGGAGAGAGTGTTCAACCTCAAAAGTTTCAAGATACACTATTATTTTTTGTTGTTGTTTTTGGTTTTGTTGTTTTTTTTTGAAACTGGGTTTCTCTGTGTGGCTTTGACTGTCCTAGAACTCACTCTATAGAAGAACTCACTCTATAGAGCAGGATGACCTTGAACTCAGAGATCCTCCTGCCTTACCATGCAGCCCAGCTCAAAATACATAAAACAAAACAAAAAAAAGAGAAAAAGAAAGAAAAGAGAAAAGAGAAGAGAAGAAAGGAAAAAAAAGAAAAAAAAAGAAGAGACCAAATTAATATTTCTAAGAACAAAAAGTTATAAAGTCTGTTCTAACTCCCTTTACTTTTGGTGAGGGTTGGGGAAATAACTTCTCATGTTCTTGCCTGCTACATTTCCTAGGGCTAGACAAGAGAGAACACCACTTAAACTCATTGTCAGAGGATAGCAACTGCCATTCTACATAGGACCCCTTATACTTCTGTGATTAAAATTACATTCCAAATTGCCTTCCACTTCCTAATGAGCCCTGTGAATTAAACTTGACCCCAGAAGTCAAATTCAGATACTTAATGAAATTCTAAACATCTTATGTCATTGTGGAGTGATAGTAGCTCAGTGATAGCCTCAAATAGCATTTCTATGGCAAAAGGAAAACTGTTTTGTCTAGCAGGCACCAAATTTTCTTTTGCATAGTCAAATTATATTTAATTAACAACTGACAGATAGTCTTTGGAGTATAGAATGCTTATATGTTAAGAAATGTTCTGTTGTGCTCTTTAAGTATCAGAGGGCTCTGGGATATGTCACCATGTCCTAAAAGGGGTGGTCTGGGCTGCAAGGTGACTTGTTCTTTTGTAGAACAAGTAGCTGCTCATCGAGGTGGGGTTGGCCATTCTTCCAAATTGACAATACTGCCTATCACAGTGAATGGCATTGGTACCAGCTCTTCCCTGTGCTCAAATTTAACGAAGCTTAAAAGATAAAAGCAATCTACCAGCTGTTCTAGGGTGGTGAATCAGTGATGGGCACACATGGTTGGTTGGTTGTAGAGAAGGTAAGATCCAGCTAGAAATTTTACTTTCTTCCTATTCAATTAAACTGGGAGGGGGGCTGTGATAAGGATGTAAAGTGAATAAATAAATTAATTAATGAAAAAAATGAAAAAAATCTGTCACTGGATATATAATTAAGACAAAGCTCTCTCTTTTTTTAATAAAGGTGAAACTTTTTCTTTGTTTCTTTCCTTCCTTCCTTCCTTCCTTCCTTCCTTCCTTCTTTCTTTCTTTCTTTCTTTCTTTCTTTCTTTCTTTCTTTCCTCCCTCCCTCCCTCCCTCCCTCCCTCCTTCCTTCCTTCCTTCCTTCCTTCTGTCCTTCATTTCTTTCTTTCTTGAAAGGGTTTCTATGTTTTAACAGCTCTGACTGTCCTGCAACTTACTTTGCAGACGAGGCTTACCTTAAACTCATAGAGATCCTCCTGTCTCTGCCTTCTGATTACTGGGAATAATAAGAAATAAATAAACTTAACAATAACAATGCTGCAAAAATAATACAAAAAAGAAAGAATGAATCTGTCATGATTCCATTTGTCTGCTATTTACCAGTGGTCAAAGTTAATACCTGATAAAAGTAGTTAGCCTAATGATGTGTTGGGTGGATTTTAGCCCAGGGAAGACAAAAGCAAGGATTCTGGTGCTCTGGTAAATCTCTGTCCTGTCTGACTGGAGGCTGTGGTTGTATTTCCGACATGGAGTTTTGTTAACTAGTACACTTATGATTTCAACGCTTTCCTGTATGTGTGGATTTATTATAGCTAAAATATATATGCAGTTACAAGGCTTGCCCATCTAGAGCTGCTCACAGAAGGCAGTGCAGAACAACATTGTCTGCTGAGTGTTTATCATGAACCCAGCTCTAATGAAAGGCATGTGGCTACATCATCTCATTGAATGCTCATCATGACATTACTAGGAAGCTATTATAACCTATACTAGTAACTCAGAGGCAGGTCACAAAATTCAGACTTTCGAATGACAGTTCACACTCAACTCTGCAGGGAGCTATCTGCTTTAGTTGACTCATTGTCTTGGGGCTATGCCTGTAGATCTAATTTCCTTCCTTCACCTTTTAGCTCTAGATCAACCTGGATTTGTTTACAGATTTATGTTTCTGCCCATTGCTTTCACTCCTACCCTCTCCCTCAGAAACTCTCCAGAATAGCCCAGTAATACATTAGCATAGAAATAGTGCCTTGTTCCAACCATTTGCCTAAGAACTTCATGATTCATTGTTTTTAATTGCTGAGTAGTATTCCATTGTGTAAATATACTACATTTTCTGTATCCATTCCTCCCTTGAGGGACATCTGGGTTCCAGCTTCTGGCTATTACAAATAAGGCTGCTATGAACATAGTGGAGCATGTGTTCTTATTGCATGCTGGGGAATCCTCTGGGTATATGCCCAGGAGTGGTATAACAGGGTCCTCTGGAAGTGTCATGCCTAGTTTTCTGAGGAACCGCCAGACTGATTTCCAGAGAAGTTGTACCAACTTGCATTCCCACCAGCAGTGGAGGAGTGTTCCTCTTTCTCCACATCCTCACCAACACCTGTTGTCTCCTGAGTTTTTAATCTTAGCCATTCTGACTGGTGTGAGGTGAAATCTCAGGGTTGTTTTGATGTGCATTTCCCTAATCACTAATGATGCTGAACATTTCTTAAGGTGCTTCTGAGCCATTCACAAAAGAACACACATGGAATGCAGTCACTGATAAGTGGATATTAGCCCAGAAGCTCTGAATACCCAAGACACAATTCACATATCCAATGATTCCCAAGAAGAAGGAAGGAGAGGTCCCTGGTCCTGGAAAGGCTTGATCGAGCAATGTAGGGGAGTACCAGGACAGAGAAGGAGGGGGTTGATTGGAGAACGGGCAGAGGGACGAGGGCTTATGGGACTTATAGGGAGGGGGAAACCAGAAAAGGGAAAATTATTTGGAATTTAAACAAAGAATATAGAAAATAAAACAAATAAACAAAAAGCTGAACAACAGAATACATTATAGAAATGTATATTCCATTCACAAAAGGATAAGGCATTTCCTCATGCACCTGTCTTTCTAACACACTCTAAATCCATGCATACTTGTAAACATAAAGAATGTTAATAGTTATAAATCCTATGTGCCACAAGTGTCCTATTGTTATACATGTCTTTGGTACCTTTTTGTTCTTCATAATGGATCTTATAGACTGGTTTAAGCCTAGTAAGTGCTAAGTCCACTGACACATCATTTAGTTTCTTAATTACTCCTAATTGCATATCTATTCTCATTTCCTTTAATATATTTGCATATCTTTAATATAAAAAAATCTGAAATGTTAAAAAAAAAAGAAAGAAAGAAATAGTGCCTCGGTCTAGAGACCCGCCCACCCCCACTTCTTTTTCTAAGTCGGTAAAGCTGAAGCCACCCCGGTGGAGCAGAGCCCATGTGGCCAGTCTGAATCTGTTCTGAGAGAAGAGAGCTGCTTCTCTTACTTGATGCAAGCCTATCAGCTTCTAAAGCATCCTTGCTGCTGGCCAACAAAACGCAGGGGCCGGCTTTCACAGAAGCAGTCCCACCTCTCCGCATTCCTGTTCCCCCCACAGGAGATTTCCTGGGATACTTCCATTGGAGGAAGGCTTCCCTGGATTTGCCACAGCTCCTGGCAGAGCAACCTGCCATTAGTGATGCTTCCTTCAGGTTAAACATTTTAGACTAATCAATAATTAAATGGCAGATAAATGGCAGAAGGATCATGTCTAATATAAATGAGAGCAGCTGGAGGGGCAGGGAAGGGCACTTTGGGTATCATTTGGCAAACCTTGAGACGTTCTTCTTTCAGTCCTGTCCATTTGGGGTGAAGCCACCAGAGGGAAAGAGAGCCTTTGGATGTCTAGAACTTCGGGGTGTCAGTTTTCCAACACCTTCATACTTGGGCTTCATTTTGAGGCGTCAGAAACACTATTTTTCTGCTCTCCTATCACCCAGGGGCTAACTTTTGATTCTCAGGAGACATTCCTCTTCCGCAAACACAAGTCAGACCAGCTGCCTCCTGGTACAGTCTTACTGGCTCTAAGGAATTTGGCATCTGCTGCCTCAAACATGTTCTTGAAAGGGATTATTTTTTTCCCTATTCCTTCTGCTCTAGCTACACTACTCAGATGTATAATATCTCATTTTGAAGAAAAAAAAATATAGGTTGCATCCAAAAGAGCTGAGCGCTGTGTGTTTCCTGACTCTGAGGTACAACTGACAAATGAGTCACCCAGGCCTTCCATGTCCCAAGTGGGGGTCTGCTAGCCAAGGAATCTTGGGCCATCCCACCTGCCTGGCGTCTAGGACCATGATGAATTGTCTCCAAGTCTAGTCTCAGATTGTTTTTTAACATTTAATTTAGTTTCTTCCTGTGCTTGGATGAACATGGCCATGTTATGGATTTCTGTTCTAATGTACACCAGCAGGCTGGAGGAACAGGCCTCAGCAAGCTGTGGAAATTAGAGAGACTGAATCAATAGGCAAGGTCATGACCCCTGGCTCGGATTCAGTACAGTGTCCTGAAATTCTCTCCCCTGAACACCCTCCTGCTGCTTCTAATGTGAGCCTCTGTGTAATCCCAGAGAGGGATTCACATCAACAAGCCTATGCCCACCCCTCACATCCCTGAGAGGACACTTCCTCGTCACAGACACACACACAAAAATGTGTAAATGACAAACTTGGAAAATATAAACATCTAGGTTTTTGCTTTACGGTGCAGTTTGTTAACTCCATCTACTGAAAGACCCTTTTGGGGGAGAATAGATAGATGAGGACAAAGAGACAGATGACCTGCCAATCCCAGGGCACACCTCTAAGAAATGATTCCGGTCATCCGCAAGCTTCAAACAAAGAGATGGAGTCTCTTGAGCCTGTGCCCTGAAATTTTCATGAGGCACAGAATGGTCCAAACCAACCAGATTTAAACTGTGAGAAATCTCTCTGGCTCAGTGGAAAGGCTAGGAAGGAAGTGTTTAAAATGTGTTCTTGAAAAGTTAGTAGGTCCCTTTAAGCCCTTTTCAGGTTGCAGAGCCTGTATTCCCAAACATAAAGTGAGATTCCCAACCGACCCATTTCCTATGGAGATTTAGAAGTTGATTCTGATCAGAGTTATAATTTTCCTGAGTAGCAATAACTAATGCATCAAAACCTCAGGCCTACAAAAGCAAGCCCACTACTGGTGATTTATTATATTTACTAATCACAGGTTCCAAAGTGAGCTGACATCAAAATGATCAATTTAGAGAGAAAAAAATCAGAAAGATCTATCATTTAGGGAGAAGGTCTAGACTGTGCAAAAGAAATTAATAGTAAGAACATAGGGGGTCGAGGGGGTTGGGATAGGAGGGGAAAATGAAACCCTGGAATGTGGTTGCTGCTTTCTATTTATCAGATGGGGCCACACAGCCAGGAGAAGTTAAATTTGTTTTATTTGGAGAGTAATTCAGAGCAGGATAAAGCATATACCTATCTAAACCTCTTATTTCAGAACAGGAGTGTGAGGATGTTCTCCACCCCAGTGAGGATGCACAGACCTCCTGTTTCATCTTCGACAAGCCACTTAACCAGTCTCCTACCTTTCTACTATTTCACAGTGCAATGTCATACATTAACTTTCCAGGCATTACATTCCCATGATGATCCTGTTGAAAACATTGCTTTGTGTTCACAAATGTAGGTCTTGGTTGGCAAAGGATGAGATCTGCAAGAATTCTGGACGATTTGAATGTTTGCTCAATTTGGGAGACATTTGCAAAGAAGAGTAAATCTTGTGTATTTTTTCCAACTGTATTTTGGCATGAAAATGCACCAACAGTTCTCCCATGTTCTTTGTGGGTATTGCAAGGACTGCATCTGCTTTTATCCTATGGTACTTGTCCTGGTGAAAGGTCCATAGACAGTGAACTGGTGAGAAAGTATTTCCAATGAATCAAAAAAACAATCAATAGCTTCCTCTCCTTTTATCAGGGTGGGTGCAGATGTGCAGCCTAGACGTAAACTCCATGTCTGATGACAGGGGTATGTTGTAATGGGTTATTTGGTTACATATAACAAACTAGAAACATAAAATCTAGAACAAGATTCTAACTTCAGGAGTGTTTCCTTTGAGTCTAATAATATCATGACCTCAGAGTTACAGGTGAATTACCCAAGATCCAGGGGTCTACAGTTAGTTAATGCATTGAATTTCTACCCTAGACACAAGGCTATATCATATGATAAGTCTCAACCACATACAGGATTTCATCCACTAATGTATGCCTATCTCTCATACAAACTTGCCCCAATTCAAGGCTTGATCTATTCCTAATGGAGGATTCTATCCACTCAATGTATACAAGAATGTTTGTTTGTTCTGGTGATTTAAAGTTACTTGTAAACTACTCTTTGAAATTAGTGGCTCAAAAAAAAAATAGCATTATACTTGTATGTGGATCTTGGGTATGGGGCAAAGGGTGAGTAAACAATTCCTCTCTGCTGTATATGGCTTTAGCTAGCTCATCTTGAGCTATCCTAACTCCTTCCTTTGGTGGCCTCTGTCTGTGTTTTTCACCTGGTCATTTAGGCTTCTTTCTAGCTTGTTGGCACATGTTCTAGATTAACATACCTTCCAAAGAGTTGATCCTTGACTGTCACATAGCATGTCCGTACTTACTCTGTTTGCATGAAACAAAGGCAGCCAGATTCAAGAGGCAAGAGCACACCTCTCTTTTCCTGGGGAGAATTTTGAGCTCAAATTGTAAAAGGTCCAAATAGAATATAACCTGCTATATAACCTGCCTTGTGGTCTTAGCTCATAACTTTCCTCCAGGGCTCTACATCATCTCATCTAAGCATCAGCTTGAAGCATAAGCCATTGTCTCTACCAGGTCCTGATGGGAAAGATACTTCTTTCATGTGGCCCCAGAGCTCCAGCTCCTTTTGCTTTATTCTTAAAGAGTCCTTTGAGCCAAATGGACAAGGCTATATATGAATACCTCCGCTCATCTCCCTTGGCATCAATAGGGTGGTTCCGAGGTCAGGAGCTGAAACCACAAGGGTAAATAATTCTCATGTCCAGTGAGACCTTGTCTTGAAGACTCAATTTCACTCTAAATGAACCTTTCCACTTGGCTTCTCTTACTCCTGTTGTAAGCATCTTAAACTGTTATCCAGATGGAAGTCACAGTAATTCTGTGGGTTGACTCAGGACTCTGCTTTCAATGCTGCGCTCCACTGTTTGGAGCAGTGCATTGTCTAGAATCAGGTGAAGGAACCCTAGCTTCTGCCCACAGTGTCCACTGTAAGAAGAGCAAGGCAGATGAGAAGTATCATCTGACATGATCCTTCAGGAAGATGTTTTCTGGTGAGATGGGCTTCCTTTGGAAACTAGAGAACCTTTGCTGAGGCCATTCACAATGAGGCTGACAGACCAATCAGTAGCATCATGGAGGGAGCTTTTTAGATTTCATGAGGCAATGGAACCAACCATTTATTTGATCTGGGAATTTGGAAGGCATCAGGGAGCTGGATTGTACCATGCTGTGGTATAAGAAAGGGAATAGATGCCAAGACTGAAGCCCTAGGATGGTCTCTGTCCAAACACCGTTGACTTTGCCTGCTGACATGAAAAAAGGTGCATGACCCTAACCAGAAGGCAAAGACACATCATCCAGATGAGGAAGGAATACAGGCAAACATAAATATTTACACCAGTGCCAAACCAAAGAATGGGAAGAAAAGGCCCAAATGCAGACACATTCAGAGACTGAGGAGTCTTTGCACCCATGGAAAATGAATGTGATGAACTGTGGGTAGGAGCTTAGGCGCTTGCAAGTTTGGTAGAGCAGTTGCTTGCTGATGCCGTTGATTATGTTAAATTTCCATCTCTAAAGCTTGCTAAACAAAGCAGGGATGCCTCTTGTTCTATCACACACACCTTTCTGCGAAGTCTTTGTCTGTGTTCATTTCCCGTGATACCCTTTCTTAGCATTCTTCCTCAGCACATTCGTTTGGTTACAGTATTGGGTCCTGACCAGTGGCAGGGGTGACTAGTGGACACTGCCTCAAGGCATGCTGGTCTGGGCTTCCTAGCTGTCTTCTTCTCATGGGTTTTCAATATCAGGCATTTTTTTTCTGCTGCCCTTTGCTGGGCCGGCTTCCAATAGTACCTTGCTCTGGGGCAGCATTGCTGGCAAATGCATAATTCAGGGGTTTGTACTTTGCATCTATTAAGCATGGCACCAGACGCAGGAATGACACAATGCCCAGGCTTTTGCTTAGATCGTGTTTTTCCTGAGTGAAGCTGAGCATTCAAACCAATTTATAGTTCCTTTGCATAGGAGATAAGTATCATAATAGTCTTTTAATAGACGACTCCACGGAAGCACATTCATTACAAGGTCAATGTCACTGCGAATTATTACAAGAGCTATACTTCAAGGGTCCTCATTCTCTACTGCCAACATTGACTGCCAGATTATGCATGGTACATAGTAGGTATTGAAAAAGATCCATTGAGCTTTATTATATTATCAATAGGCAATCAAATATAATGCAACTTCAAAGCTATTTTTTTTGTAAAAAAAAAAAAAAATCTAAGGTTGACCTAAGACAGAATCTTTCAATTGGTTTGAGAGTTTGTAAATTACTGCAGTTAGGTGGGGGGTTAACTAATAGGCTTTATTTGCTCCTGTACTGGTTCTAAAAACAGAACTAGAAGCATAATGGGTGCATTTTAATTCTTTTTGCATATATCACAGTTGAATGTTTTATAGAGTTATTCATATTATCCATTTACACATTAAGCTCAGGGGAGTCTGCTGATATGCATATAATTATACTCATCTAAACAACCATCAGAGTTAACACAGTAGAGGTGCGCCATTGGGAATTAGAGCCTCAGTCCATTCTCTGGCCAGGTTTTCTTTCTATTGCATTGTAATATTAGCTAATAAAATAGCAATAAATAGTTATTGTTGTTGCAATTTGTTGAGCAGGCATTGTGTCTCCAGCCTTGTGCTAAGTACTCTGCTCTGTTGTCTCACTCAATCTTCATCCCACTCTTGAAGAAGGCCTGTGGTCAGTGTCATTTCTACAGGTGAATATACCCAGACTCTGGGACTTGAGCTGTTTGCAGAAAAGTTACAAAGCAAGCCAGTAAATGGAGATGGATTTTTGAAATTCTGAAAAAGTGTTTAGGTACAGTGCTGGTACTTTCAGTCCTGAAGAAAACAGAAGGAATGGGAAAGATGGTAAGGGAGGGAAATGGCTATGCCCCACTTTAATTTTGTCTAAAATCAGTGTTTAGAAATTTTAACATTGTGATTCAGCTATTCAGTTATTAGGAGTCTGTAAGATGGCACTTGATGCCAAACCCGATAACCCAGAGTTAACCCTTGGCTCTCACATGGGAAAAGGAGGGAATTGACTGTCCAGCAAGTTTTCCTTGGAACTCTACAGATGCACTGTGGTATGCAAGCCAGAAAGCAGACACACAAAGTGTCAATTATAGCAATTGTCATTGTAATACTAATAGTAATAGTAGTAACAACAATAGTTTGAAGTTGGAGAGATGGCTCAGTGGTTAAGAGTACATACTACTCTCTGAGAAGACGAGTTTAGTTCCCAGTGACTTACCTCAGGTGACTCCCAGTCACCTGTAACTCTAGCTCCAGGGGACTTGCTGTCCTCTTCTTGCCATTCAAGTGAACTTTACACACACTCACACACACACACACACACACACACACACACACACATAATTAAAAGTAAAAGTAAAGTAAATCTTTTTTAAAAAAGAGCTTATGGACAGTTATTAGCTTCTAGAGTCAGTTTTGTCTAGAGTGTGATCCCTGATAGGTTGACTATACTCCAGTGGGTGGCCCTATATCCAGAAGTATATGGGCTGTATAAAGTGGACTCTGAAAGTAATTTTTAAAAAAGAATACACGAAATTGAGGTAGCAGGGGTTGGAAGTGGATCTGGGAGAAGTTGAGGAAGAAGTGGGGGTTGAAAAGAATTAACCCCATATGCATGAATACACATGCAAGTCTCAAATAATTGATAAAAACAAACATTTAAAAGTTAAAACATTAAAAAATATGGTTAAATGATCTCTCACATTTCAGCAATGGTGATCATATCTCAGAACAACTTGACACATGAATTTGAAGAATTTTCCCATTACTTTTAACATGATAAATGGACAATCTCCCTGGAGATCCCCAAGATGGAATACGATGGCCTTTTGGGTGCCAGGCAGTATAATATATTCTCTGTTGAAAGAAAAACTTTTATTAACTACCTTTATAATATATAATTGTAATCTATAATTTCATTATCCATAAACTAAATTGTGTTTATTCATAAAAATAGTTTAACCCTAGTTGTTACATTTTTTAAAAATTCACCATTATGTGATAGAACTCTTGCCCCTCTGAGTTAACGCTCTCCTCCTCCTCTCTTTCATATTGCTTCAGCCTACAGAAGGTGAGGGACGTGCGCAGACATGGGTTTGTGTCTTATAGGAGGGACCAGACCATTTTCATGCCCCATTCTCTTAATCCTGGTCTCTATCTGCATCCTAGTGTCACCTATGGGCCCATCAGGGGCATCCTTGAGCTCGAATCTGCCCACCTGTGTAAGACCCACTTCTAGAGTCCTGGTTAGCATTACTAATGTAGTAGACTTCTATGTGAGAGGCACTGTGCATCTTCTTATCCATTTCCTTACTCAGCATCCTGTTTGTGCAGTAATTCATCATCCCTTTAATGTGTGCTTTCTCTTCTCCATACTGCCAGTTCCAGGTTCCCCAGGGCCATAGCAAAGGCTTCGTATCCTGTGATTTCTCCAGTGACAGAGGCAATGGTGTGGGACTTAGGATTCAGGAAGATTTCCTTGGCCGGCCTTCATGAGTGTCGAAGGCTGTGGCCTCAGCAAATGTCAAATGAGTGCAGGAACTTAACTCAGTCTTGGGCCCTGTGATGTCATTACATGTGAGCTATGTTGACCTAAGGGTCAAGTTGAGCTCAGCAGCACTAGATTCTTCAGTTCTACCTTATGTGGCATCTTTGTCTTCCTATTGCAGTTTCCAGGATCTGGCTGGTGACTGATTTCCTAAGCAAAAGGCTAAGTGCCATGCTGCTGGTTTGTATAACAAGCCCATGGGCAAAATACACAAAGCCCCAACCTAGCCCAGACCCTTCCATTTCTCTTCTTACACTAAGACATGTCCCCTTTTTGAGCCAGTCTTTCTATTAGGGCAATTGGTTAGACATTTTCCTTAATGACATTTTACCTAGACTGAAATGTTCTGTGGCCTTTAACCTCTGTAATTCCGTGTCATATGTAATCACACCTGTGTTAGTGGTCTGTGACTGTCCGTATCGTATCTGATACAATCAACTTAGACAGTTATAAGGTTAAGTTTTGCATCAACATGCTGGAAGTTTCAGCCAGTTATCTGTAAGCTATCTTGCTCTAAGAGTTAACTGATGGTTTGAATGAGAATAACCATTCCCCACCCCCACCCTCACAGTTTTAGGATTTGAATTCTTAGTCCCCAGCGAGTGGCTTTGTTTGGGGAGGTGTAGGTGGTTCAGCCTGGTAGGAAGATGCACATCACTGGGGGCAGGCTTTGAGACTGAAAGTCTCCTGCTACTTTCAGTTCATTATTTCTGCTTCTACCTGCTTGCTGTTGAGATGGGAGCTCTCAGCTTCCTATGCCTGCCTTTCATGCCTGCTACCTGCTGCCCAGTTTCCCTGCCATTATGGGTACTTAACCCTTGGAACCAGAAGTCCAAAGACACTCTCCCTTTTATAGGTTGCTTTTGGTCATGATTTTAAATACAGGCAATACCAAAATAACTAATGCAGCCAGTGATTATGTAGCCATGTTGTTTGGGGCCTGGGGTAAGGCAAGACAAGACAGGGACAGTGTGGTAAAGCTAACAACTTATCTCCTGGCTAGTATGGAAGAGACCACTGTTCTACCTTTCCTTTTGGGTGTACACAAGAGATTTCATTTCCTAAGAGTCCCTTTTGAGAATCCTTTAACAAATAGGATGGGGGGAGGGGAATAACTCTACATGTTCAGTCCACAAAGATGTCACACAAATAACCTTAAGAGCATGGAGCATGATAAACTAAAATATACTATCTGATATCCTCACTGTCTTCAAAGAAACCTATAGTCTATATTTGTCTGTGATCACGCTATCTCTAGGGAATATGCTTAAGTGTCTCCATCTGTGACCCAGGCTTACTAGTGTAGTAATTTTTTCCCTGGTTCCTGGCTCTCTCCAAGGTCGGAAGACTGCAGCTCTTCACTATGACTGCCTATCATCTGAACCTCTGAAGACACTTTCTCCAGCAATTGGCACCTTAGTGCTTCTCTCCTCTGACTGTATCTCCCCACAGAGCATCTTCAATTCTCATGCACAAGCCTTTATTTTACAAAATCTCTCTGTGAGAGCATTTGGCTTGTCTTCAGTTTCAACACAATCCTTATGCTGTCAACTCTGTGTGTCCGTCCACCTAACCCCCGCCCCTTCTCTACCTGTGTTCCTTCTTCTGTCACTATTCACATTTCTAAGATCAGTATATACCAAATGCAACTCTCTCAAATATTTTTTCCTAGATTTTTTTAAGAAGGAAATTTTACGTGCATGTGGCTCAATATAAGAATGAATAACCTACCAGAACCTTCTAAAGAGTAAATGCAGTAGTGAACGGCTGGTGAGATGGCAGATATGAGTCAAGGAACACTTGTTAGTAAGCCTCTCCTCAGTGCCCCTGCAGCAGGCTCCAGGTCACATCCGAGTCTTTTCTTTGTTCATGCCTTACCCTTTTAGTCTGTACCCAGCTCACCATGGCTATGTTCTCAAAAAGTATTTGTCACATGAATGAGTAAATACAAGGGGTAGAACCCATTTTCAAACTTTTCTATGGAGATGGATATGACCTCCTGGGGTTGCTAGAGCTTTGAATTCTTATTTGCTTTGTTCACGGCTCTCCGACAACTTTTGGAGGATATTTGTTCTGATTTGTGATTTGAGAATCTAAAATCCATGTGCCCACTTCACCTGACCTGCCTTAGAAGTCCCTTAGAAACTGAGAGGCCTGTAACTCTCCTACTGTATGCAGCTCTGCCTCTTAACAGGGCTCTGTATGTTCTCCAAGAAGACAGAATAATGCTCTCTCCATCATAATAATGTCTACTTTTTGTCCCTGTAATCTGTGACTGTGTTGAGTCACATGGCGAAACACACTTTGCAGGTGTGAGCAGTGAAGGTCTATCTTCATTGTCAACTTAGCAGGATTTAGAATCATCTTAGAGACATCACACTTGGAGGCATGCCTGTGATATTTTTTTCTCAGAAAGGTGTAACTAGGGAGAGGAGACCCACCCTAAATGTGAGCAGCAGTATTTCATAGGTTGGGGTCCTAGACTGACCGAAAAGGAAAAGGACACCGAGTACCAGATTCACCTCTCTGCTTCCTGGTTGTGGATCCAGTATGCCCAGCTGTCCCATATCCCATGCCTTCCCCTCCATGGACTGTACTCCCAGACCATGACCCCAAATAAATACTCCCTTCCTTAGTTGCTCTTTTTATATGTTTGATCTCCATAACAGGAAAAATAATGGCACAGGACTAACTAAAGATATTGAGATGAGATTAACCAGTGGGCCCAATAAAAGCACAGGCATACTTATAATGGGAAAAGGAGGCAAGAAACAGAGAGGAGGGAAGAGGAGAGGAGAGGAGAGGAGAGGAGAGGAGAGGAGAGGAGAGGAGAGGAGAGGAGAGGAGAGGAGAGGAAGTGATGGAATCAGTGTTTGGAGTGATGCCATTGTTAGAACTCATCCACATGCCAAGAAACAAGGGCATCATCTAGAATCTGGGAAAGGAAATGAACTTGAATCTCCCTTGGAGCTTCGAGAAAAAATACAACCCTGCCAACACATTGATTTTAGCCACGTGAATTCCATTTTTGGACTTGTGACATCTATCACTATAAGGCAATAAATTTAGATTGTTTTGATCCTCCAAGTATTAAAGCATCTATTAAAACCTAATAGTACTCTAAGCCAAACATCTCTTCCATCACATCATCCCTGATCCTGGCCTGAGACTCATTGCTCTGCTCATCAATCTATCTCAGCTCATCTACAGACTGTCCAGGGCTTAGAAAGGGATTCTGACTTGTTACAATACCCTGCTGTGTTCTCAGACTCTGCACCCAGTGCAACCCCTAACCATACCCAGTGTGTTCCAAAACTGCTGACCATGTAATACTTTCCAGGGGCACTGATACTCTTGGACATAAAATAGATTGGTAGGTAGGTAAGTAGATAGAAAGATAGATAGATAGATAGATAGATAGATAGATAGATAGATAGATAGATAGATGCTTTTGATGTTTTCTATACACAGGGCTCCATATTTCTTAACTGACAGTTACACATCACCAATCTTTGTGTCTTCAAGTTTCCTTTCTAACTATGTCTAAAGGGCATTCATGTCTCTCCAGTCACATCATCACTTCATTTGGATTTTGTCTGATCTCCAATTATTCTGCCTCTAAACTGGCCCTCAAACCCAACTAATGCATTCTGAAATACGTAGCGTTGTGGCTTTAAAAGAATCTTGGAGTTTCTCACTGTTTGTAGTCAGTCCATCCACAGCTTTGATGAGTAGCTGTGTTCATCCAGGGCATGTCCCCCTACTTACCTGACACAGACCATTCCTTCTCCCCAACAGCATGCTTTCCAGAGTTGTACCGAACCACTCTTGTTTTTCCAAATGAATTTTGACATGAGTGTCACTCACTCCAAGGTTTGTATGTGCCATTCTCCCACGCAATAACTCTGTCTCTCACCTTCCTCTTTATCTGATGATACTGTGTGCCCTTCAGATGTAATCTAGGCCATTACTTTTCTGAGAAGTCCCACTCTATTTCGCATCCTGCCACCTTGGCTCATCATCGAGAAGGGCTTCTCTTTCGCAGAGCGACCTGCAGTTACCTCTGTTCTTTATCATGTCGCCAGCTGCTCAATTGTCTTTAGTTACTTTACAGCAGCCAGCTTGTAAACACCTAAAGGGAGGGGCCTGTCTAATTTACTCCCTAACCCCAGGCATTTTTGCAGAATCAACTAAATATATAATTTAGTTTCTAAATTCTATATATTTCGAAATCTCTTCTCTCCATTTTATCATCATTACTGATTTGAGAGATCCTCATGCATTCTAACTGGAGCTAGACTTTGATTTAATAACATCTTCATGCATATTTGTTAGGTACTTCATACTGTTTAAGCATCTTGATAACCTGTGTTTGCCATCCCAGAGCTTATGGACAAGATGTTTCAATCTCCCATCACTTTGGTATTAAACCACTTTCAACCTTCCTTGGACTTCCAGGCATCCTCTTCTGGCTAAAGTTGAAGTCACACAGGTGTGTGTGTGTGTGTGTGTGTGTGTGTGTGTGTGTGTGTGTGTCTACAGCTTTTCCGTAGGTACTGGAGACTTGAACTCAGACCCTCTTGCTTGTACTGTTACCCACTAAATCATCTCTTCATTTCTCATTGGAGCTTAAAAGTAAATGCATTCATTTTTAATAGCAGGATCAATTTACAGGACTTTTAAAAAATCTACATGTGTATGAGACACATGGGCACATGAAACTTCAAACACAACGACTTCTCTAAGTTTTTAGGATTGTCCATACTGAGAGCATTAGCACATTTACTTGTTTTGTACATGGTAGGACTGGAGGTGTGTGCTACTATATGCATGTGGAGATCAAAGAATGTGGGTCACAGTAGTTGAAATCTGGACTTTAGACAGGACAGGAAGTGACTTTAGCTAATGATCTATCTTGGCAGTCTAGACCTGGTAATATTTTGAAAATATTTTAGTTAGAAAACTAAGATCCATGCTGCTGCCCCCTTTAAAGATTTTTCATTTTATTTGTAATGTGTATGTTTGCATTATTCATAAAAGCCAGAGGAATAGGATTTAGTAAAGCTGTAATTACAAGTAGTTGTGAGTCCAGCAATGTATATGCATATATCAAACTCAGGTCCTCTAGAAGAACAAGAATTATTCTTGTTATTGTTCTTAACTAATCAGCCATCTTCCTAGCCCCATCATTCTGCAGTGTGTGTGTGTGTGTGTGTGTGTGTGTGTGTGTGTGTGTGTGTATTAGGTTGTGCATGTATGTGAATGTTAGAGTATGTGCAAATTGTGTGCATGTGGAGGCCAAAGGTCAACTTTGGGTTTCTTCCTGAATCACACCCCATCTAATTTTTGAGACAGGGTCTCTTAATTAATCCATAGCTCACTGATAGGCTGTCTCAATATTTTTTCTTTGTACAGGTGGCCACCCAGGGAAATCCAGTGCTTAAAATAAGAAATTCAGGACAGGATAGCAGTCTTGAAAGACCCACCTGACCTCCCTAATCACACTTGTTCATAACCTTTTCCCCTGAAGACACATCACACTCTCCAGTTTCTCAGAAGCTTTCTCTTACCTTCTTTTTTAGGTTTATTTTATGTATGTATGTATGTATGTATGTATGTATGTATATGTCTGTCTCTGTTTGGGTATGTACATGCGAGGGAAGATACCTGTGGAAGCCAAAAGAGGGCATCAGATCCCCTGGAACTGGAGTTTCAGATGGTTGTAGATGTTGGTAGTGGGTACTGGATTCAGGTCCTCTCTAAGAGTAACAAGCACTCTTATCCCCCAAGACATCTCTCCATAAAGGCTGACTCCTAAGAATCACAGTTTGGGTAGGGAGGCTCACCTATCCAACACCAGTACAGAGCAGTACTGCTTATCCAATGATGGATGCCGTCCCTGTGATGTGATGTCTATACAGACAATTCTCATTTTCTTTAGTGCACCAGTACATGCTAACCAACCCAATGTGCTTGTCAGAGTAACTGTAAAGTGACTTAGTATTACCCCTGGTTCACAGTAGATATGCAACGTACAAGACAGGCTCAGTGTGGATGTGCATATGACATGTGGAGGCTCTTCTGGGCATAACTGTAAGGTCAACAAATTGGAAAAGCCGCAAGTCACCCTTGGGAAAGATTAAATACACTGACATCCTCCAAATTGATTTACCTAGATCAGACCACATGTTAATGAGGCAGCCAAGTTACTCCAATTCATGACTACTATTCTAAATGTAAGGGTTTGAACAGGGAAGAGGTGGGGCTATTCACATGAAAGTCACCGACCTGGCTTTTCCTCTACACTGCCTGGTTCAGTGTCCTCAGAGTGTCTTTTAATTGCTGCCATCTAAACAACATCTGAAGAGCACATCTGCCCAGAAACTGGGGGGAGGGAGCTTTTATTCTGTTCTCCAAACCTCTGAATGGATGAGCACAAACGCTCTTAGCTGGCAAGCACAAGTACTTAGATTTTTTCTTGAGTTCAGACATTTCTAAGCGCCCTAAGAATTCCTATTATTTGAAGGGTGTCCTTGAAAATGCCTCTTGCTTTCTAAGCTTGAGTCTTCAGAGAATAAGAAACATTACTTGTACTACGATGGCATGGTTCTACTGAAGCCCCACTTCATCCAAACTGTGACATGGGAAGCTAAAACTCTCATTAGGTTTATCCATACCAAGACATAAAGTTCATCCCCTTATCAAAGGATGTTGTGGGTATGTGTCTAGGATAACTCACACACAAGACATTTTGCAGAACTCAGATAATTCACCTTTCCTGCAGGTAAGAGCAAACTAAGAAGCAGAAAGTAAAGATGTTGAGGAGGCTTGGGGCTTAGCTCAGTCAGTAAAGAGGCACAAGCGTGAGAGCCTGACTTTAGAGCCCAGCACCCACATAAGAAGCTGGCCAGCGTGGCCAGAGAGACGTGGCACCATGGACCAGAGGTTGGCTCTCAGCACCTGAATGGAATGTCCTGCAACTGCCTGTAACGGCAGCTCCAGGAGATGCTTTGCTTCTGGCCTCTGAGGGCACCTGCCCATACACATACAGAGACACAGACGCATACACACAATTAAAAATAAAATAAATCTTAAAAAATAAGTCAGGCAGACAAGAAAGATTCTAGTCCACTCACATACTGAAGGTGATGTGCTGGCTTCAGCTGCAGCTGTCCAAGGAGTTCTTCATCAGATAGGACAGCTGGAGAGGAAAAGGACAGCCACTGGTGTGTCCACCAACTTATTGGCCACACTGAAATCTGAATCGCAAATAATTCTTACACACAACAAAATGTCTTCATTTGCTTTCTTTCAAGAAGTAAAACAAAACAAAACAAAACAAAACAAATAAAAAACCAAAATTCTTTCATGGCTGGGTCATACTAAAACCTGGGGTAGGCTGGATTTGCTCCCCAGATCATAGTTTTCTGATTCCCCACTTTTAACTCATAACTTTGATAATATGATCTGTTCATTTCCATTTCACTTTGGAGTTTCTTATTGACGTAGGGTCTTCCCAGATGAATGGAGATCAATGGAACCATGAGACACGCATTGAACAATTAAATAGACCCAGTGTAGAAAATTCCAAACTGCTCTTTTGTAGATAGAAGAAGAAAAAGAAAAGACAATAGCCAATTGTATTTCCCTTGGAGAATTGCTTAGAGAAAGTCTACTGTGCTTTTCTCATACTTTAAAAGTTTTTCTCAGGAGAATATTCTCAAATTCCTAATTGTGGTATTTCTTTTCTAACATCAGTCCCACCTTTGGGGTAGAAAGCTGAAATAAAAGCTACCATTTCCATATGTTGTGTTAATTTAATTTAGTCTACATGAAAAAAAACTGTATCAGCATGAATTTCTTTTAGTTCAGGGACTTGCCACTTGGAAGCAGGACACAGGGGCTGGAGAGACGCCTCAGGGTAAATCCAAATCCTACTCTTCCAGAGGATGCAATTCAGATGGCTCAAACCTGCCTATGACTCTAGCTCTGGGGATCAATGTCCTATTCTAACCTCTATGGGCACCTGCACGTGTGTTGTGTATACATACACCTACATACACACAAATACATAAAAGGAAACATTGAAAAGTTAAAAAATATTTTGTGATTGGGTTATCTCACTCAGGATGATATTTTCTAGTTCCATCCATTTGCCTAAGAATTTCATGAATTCATTGTTTTTAATTGCTGAGTAGTACTCTGTTGTGTAAATGCACTACATTTCCTGTATCCATTCCTCTATGGAGGGATATCTGGGTTCTTTCCAGCTTCTGGCTATTATAAATAAGGCTGCTATGAACATGCAGGAGCATGTGTCCTTACTTTATGTTGGAGCATCTTCTAGGTATATGCCTAGGAGTGGTATACCTGGGTCCTCAGACAGTGCTATGTCCAATTTTCTGAGGAACCACCAAACTGATTTCCAGAGTGGTTGTACCAGCTTGCAATCCCACCAGCAATGGAAGGGTGTTCCTCTTTCTCCACATTCTTGCCAGCATCTGCTGTTACCTGACTTATTGATCTTCGCCATTCTGACTGGTGTGAGGTGGAACCTCAGGGTTGTTTTGATTTACAATTCTATGATGACTACAGATGTTGAACATTTCTTTAGGTGCTTCGTAGTCATTTGGTATTCCTCAGTTGAGAAGTCTCTGTTTAGCTCTGTACCCCATTTTAAATAGGGTTATTTGGTTCTCTGGAATCTAACTTCTTGAGTTCTTTGTATATATTAGATATTAGCCCTCTATCGGATGTAGGATTGGTAAAGATCTTTTCCCAATCTGTTGTTTGCCATTTTGTCCTATTGACAGTGTCCTTGGCCTTACAGAAGCTTTGCAATTTTATGAGGTTCCCATTGGTCAATTCTTGATCTTAGAGCATAAGCTATTGGTGTTCTGTTCAGGTAATTTCTCTGTGCCCATGTGCTCGAGGCTCTGCCCCACTTTCTTTTCTATTCTTTTCAGTGTATCTGGTTTTATTTGGAGGTCCTTGATCCATTTGAACTTGTGCTTTGTACAAGAAGATAAGAATGGATTAATTTGTATTCTTCTGCATGCTGACCACCAGTTGAACCAGCACCATTTGTTGAAAACGCTGTCTTTTTTGCACTGGATGGTTTTAGCTCTTTCGTCAAAGATCAAGTGACCATAGGTGTGTGGGTTCATTTCTGGGTCTTCAGTTCTATTCCACTGATCTACCTGCCTGTCATGGCACCAATACCATGCAGTTTTTATCATGATTGTTTTGTAGTATCGCTTGAGGTCAGGGATAGTGATTCCTCCAGAAGTTCTTTGTTGAGAATAGTTTTCGCTGTCCTGGGTTTTTTGTTATTCCAGATGAATTTGCAAATTGCTCTTTCTAACTCTATGAAGAATTGAGTTGGAAATTTGATGGATATTGCACTGAATCTGTAGATTGCTTTTGGCAAGATGGGTATTTTTACTATATTAATCCTGCCAATCCATGAGCATGGGAGATCTTTCTATCTTCTGAAATCTTATTCAATTTCTTTCTTCAGAGAATTGAAGTTCTTGTCATACAGATCTTTCACTTGCTTGGTTAGAGTCAAACCAAAGTATTTCATATTATTTGTGACTATTGTGATGTGTATTGTTTCCCTAATTTCTTTCTCAGCTTGTTTATCCTTTGAGTAGAGAAAGGCTACTGATTCGTTTGAGTTCATTTTATATCCAATCACTTTGCTGAAGTTGTTTATCAGGTTTTGGAGTTCTCTGGTGGAATTTTTGGGGTCTCTTAAGTATACTATCATATCCTCTGCAAATAGTGTTATTTGACTTCTTCCTTTCCAATTTGTATCTCTTGTATAAGGGAATACCAGGACAGGGAAGCAGAAGTTGGTAGATTGGTGTGCAGGGGAATGGGGGAGGGGATAGGGGATTTTTTTGGAGGGGAAACCAGGAAAGGGGATAACATTTGAAATATTTAATAAATAATATTATCTAATAATAAAGAGATAAAATAAATAAATAATAAATAATATTATCTAATAATAAATAGATTAAATAAATAATAAATAATAATATCTAAGAAAATATCTAATCAAAAAAAGAAAAGTTAAAACATCAAGAGCGCCCTTCTTTGGCCTTCTCTTGTATGCTTCAGCCACAGGTTCTGCTGCTCAATCAGAGGAAAATTCAAACCTCAGCTCTTCAGTTACAGAACTCAGAGTTGGACCTCTTGTGTGGATTCAGGTTGAAGCAAAGTTCTTGGATTCTAAATATTTGCTGGTAAATGTTGCTCCACCTGCTACTGGGAAATTGGTTCCAACAGGTTGGGCAAAGCCTGTTAAGCAAATAGTGTAGCCATGAGGACCCTGGTCAGGAAAAAGCCCGTGTTTTTACTTTCCTTGAGCCTAGTGCAAAGTCAGCTTGTCTCCAGCCATCCCCCATTGTCACCCTGTTGTGGTATAGGACATCTTTGCTTGCCTAGTGACATCTCTAAGCTTGTGCATGTATTTTGTGACAGGCTCACTGTGCACCCAGGACCTGCACAGGTATTTGCATGTTCACCATCTAGGTCGCTCTGTTCTTTTGTAGTCTGTCTGTCTGACAGGTAGCTAAAAGCAATATCCTTACAGCTTCCCTTTAGTGGGAGTGTAAACCCTCATAGTGAAGGAAGCTGTGGGGTTCAATGCTTTCTTAAAGCAGATTCCTCTCCTTAAAGGAAAAAAAAATTCTTAGATTTTAAAACCCTTTCATCTGCCCCCAGCCCACACCCCCAAATCAGACAGGCCAGATGTTTGTGAAAACGGCAGTTTCCACAATCAAAGGTACAACATTTACCATAGCTTTTATCAAAGATTTCAATTCCCCTCATCTTAAGGAAAATGACCCTTTTATTTTGTTGTGGACATAAAATTATGGCCCTGGGAAAATTGGAAGCATTTCTGTTGAGGGAAATCAATTCTCTCACTGCCGTATATGATCAACATGTCATGGCCATCACCCAGATAATAACGGCAAAGTACAAGTAAAACGGCTGGTAATACCGGCTACAAAGGTGAAGAAGACAGAAACGAGGGAGCATCTCCCCCACACCCAGTCATGCTTGCAAAAAAAAAAAAAAAAAAAAAAAAAAAAAAAAAAAAAAAAGAAAAAAGAAAAAGAAAGGAGATTAAAACTCCTCTGTGGGTTATTTTTGTCCTTTCATTTTCTCTCCCCCACCCCCACCCCCTAGCTTCCCTTTGCAGGAGTATAAGTATTTTATTTTGTGTACGAATCTGCCAAAGCATTAATGAAAACTGTAGACACGTGTCCTTCCTGGAAAAGAGTAAGCACTTTATGTGTAAACCACGCTGGCTCCTTTTCAATCATCCTGTTAATGGGTGGCTAATTGTCAAAAGATGTGACCGGCCTGAGATGACCCAAGAGTGTGTTTAGGTGGGAGGCAGAAGGGAAAGTGGAGACGCTGTGTCTTAATTTGGATCCTGCAAACAAAAGGCGGCCTCCCATCTGACCTCACTGCTGCAGTGTTAATGGCTCTCTCCCTACCCCCCCTGCCACTTAGCATCCTTTGTGCCCCACCCTGGGAAGCTTCCCGGCAGAAGTGTACATTAGCAGAACTCTACAGTTACAGAATGCAGCTTACTTCAGACAAGGGGGTGGGAGGGGGACCTTCAGGATGATTAAGTGTTCTTCGGACAAACACATCCAGAGCTGTAAAAGTGCCATTTTTATTTCAGGCAGGCCTCTCAGTGATGTCCCTGCCATGGTCACTCAGTACAAAGGAGTGTTGTACCCAGGTTGTGGGGGACCCTATGTATGATCTTCCCTTTCCCAAGAGAGTTTCTTTCCACATGAGAATGTGGGAAACTGAAGTTGTGTTCACTCTTGCCAAGGCTGCATCCCCAAGAAGCAGCGGACAGGATTCTGGCAGAAGTTCAAATATCTTAAATGATCCAACCATTTGTAAACACCATAGAATGAATCTTGTTTGGGAAGGAGAGAGCACAAAAATGAGAGGCTAAACTAACCAAAGAAATCCAGGCTGAGGAATTCTCATAGGTATGGTCATGTATGAGATATATACTGCAGAGTTAGTGTTGTTGTTGTTGTTGATGATGATGATGATGATAATGATGATAGGGATAAACAGCCTGTGGGAACTTGCAAGTTCATGAAAATATACCGAATGAAGCTGACTGGGATGTTTTGCTCCATATGCCTTGCAATCTAACTTCCATTCACACCTTGGAGCCTATGCAAAGATGAAAGGAGAGACCTGACTACAAAGTTGTCCCCTAATCTCTCTCTCTCTCTCTCTCTCTCTCTCTCTCTCTCTCTCTCTCTCTCTCTCTCTCTCTTTCTGTTTCCCTCTCTTTCTCTGTCTCCCTGACTCTCTGTCTCTCTGTCTGTCTGTCTCTGTCTCTGTCTCTGTCTCTCTCTGTCTCTGTCTCTGTCTCTGTCTCTCTCTCTCTCTCTCTCTCTCTCTATCTCTCTCTCACACACACACACACACACACACACACACACACACACACACACAACAGAGGCTGGCAGAGCATGGTGGTACATACCTTTCATCCCAGCCTTTAGGAGGCAGAGGCAGGTGGATCTCTGTGAATTTCAAGGTCAGCCATGTCTACACAGAGAGTTCCAGATCAGCCAGAGCTACATAGTTAGACCCAGTCTCACAAAACAATAAATAAACAAAGAGATAAACAAATGAAAAGAAAATATATATAACGAGGTTGAAGCCCTTTGTGAAGGAAAGAGAAAGTTTAGTAGCACACCTCCCTGTGTGTAGTCCATTGGGCACTGAAGAGCCAGCAGATGTGTTAGCTATTTTAGTTATGAAAGGCCCATATCACCCTGCCCCCGACAGCAGTGGTCTGTGCTGACCCTCTGGACTTTAAAACACCATATGCCAGTATTTCCAGAGAGTCAGCAAGCATTCTGTCGACAATGCCCGATGCTAATGATATTTGTGCCAGTCATGTTCTCACCTTTATGACTGAATACCTGACAGGGAGAGACTTAAAGGAGGGAAGGTTTATTTCATCTCACGTTTGTCCACTGTGGCAGAGAAGGCACAGCACAGAGTGGCTGGTGGCTGCTGAAACAGGATGGTGAGGCCGACTGCTGTCTCTATAAACCAGGAAGGAAAAAGAGGCTGGGTTAGAGCTGGGACTGGGACCATCCCCCCACTGACCTACGTTCTCCAGGCAGGTCACAACTTCTGAAGCTTTCACCATGTCCAAGAGTGTAATTACAGGCACCTAGGTGGACATTTTACATTCAAACTGCAAGGTCATATAAGATTATAAGACCTGGCTATAAAGGAGGGAGGAGTAGAATACTTTCTCACCACTAACGATAACATTTTCTTCAAAATGCGTTTCTTCACTTGCTTTGGATAAATGTGTGGTTGTCTTAAATTTATCTAAAGATAACCTTAAATTGATTTTATTTAGTTTTAAGAATTTTAATTGCATTTTATTCATTCGTGTGTGTGTGTGTGTGTGTGTGTGTGTGTGTACATGCGCGCGCACGCCAGTTGGTTTGTGCTCGCAACCACATGTGCAGATGCACATATGGGAAGTTCAGAGGTCAACCTGAAGAGTTGGTTCTCTTCCTCCGAAATAGAGGTTTCATGGATCTAACTCAGGTCATCAAGTTGGGTAGCAAGACCCTTTATCTACTGGGCCATGTCACTAGGCCTCCCTCTAAACAGTAAGAGTAGTCCAAAGAATTCTTCTCCTGGTCCATTTCCTATCCATTCTTCCCAGCAAGGGGTTGAACCAGGTCAGGATATAAGCCCAAGACAAGAGAACACGCTGCCTCTTGGGGGATACTTTGCTAGCTGTGCCCACCAAGCCCTGTGGCTGTGAAGCTCACACTGACCAGAGGACAGCAGAGACCATGTGTTGGAAATGATCAAACTCAGAGGCTTATTGGAGTGGAATGGGTAGGAGAGGCATTCAAAGAGCACTTCCTGTCGGTTAATAAAAGCACATCAATAAAAAGATCAATGACTGCTTGTTTTCTAGGAATCTGCTTCGGATTCAGCAAAAGTCTCCTTAGTTATGCAACATTTCTGATAGAATGGACTAGAAAGAATATGACTTGTGTTAGCATAAAATATCTTGAATGTAAGTGTTCCTCCAGGATGCTGTAGCTTTCCCCATGGACCAGAATATGGGGGGGGAGGGGAGGATAAAGTAAGAGATGACTCAAGCCATGCTTAAATAACAAATAAGAGAGACATGGTGTGGAGAAGTGGGACTAAATACATTGATTAGTTAGGAAATTAATTAAGATACAGATTTTAAAGGATCTTTTAGTAAGATCCATAAAATAAAAAATTCTGTAGCTTTTTTGAGACATAGGGGACTATGGATAATGTGCACTGGTTTATACAACTTGACTTGTCCATGACAGAATGAAGGTTGTATTCTTCTTTAGCTCTGTGGGCCCCTTGACTGTTATGTGGAAATCTGCTCTCAACACTAATGCTTCCATCTCAGAAGTGGGGGTCAGTAGCCCTTTAAGGCACAAGATGTTCCCTGTAGGGAAGCTCACTGACAGAAGGGGAACAACTCAGTAGGTTCAGGAAGTTCCTGAAACTGCATGGACAATGCTCAGATTAACTGAGCTACCAGAAAGAGACACTTTCCAGCCCATCTGCCTGCCTGAATGCTGTGCAGTGACTCCCAGGGAGCCAGCTTTCCAAAACCATTACCCACGCTGAGGTTGACATTTGTGACACAGATGTCTTTGGGTCATTTTGTTCATGTAAGTAACTCCATACCTCTACTCCTGTAAGCAAACCCAATAAAATCATTGGTTCACCAGGTTGGACTTTGGAGGTATCCATACTTTTATCTGCTGGGGTATGTAGTTTTTGTGTTGTTGTCTCCCTAGAAAAAGTATCACATAACACTGACATCTTGGCAGCATGTAATTATCAGATTAATTTTGCTCAAAACTTATGTCCAAGTATTTCTGCAGTAAAGTAAAAGCTCCCCTCAGTGCTGCCTTCTCACGTAATAGCTGGATATTATTGGATGACAACAAAGACCTCCCTCTTCACTCTCTGTTGTGATGATTTATGTGTTTGTTGTTGCACAGTGTTCCTTGTCAATTCTTCATCAACTTCACACCTTCACAATTTTAATCGCTGACAAGTGTTTTGGTTTGAATGAGAAATGCCCCTTGTAGTCTCGCATATTTGAATATTTGGTCCCCAATTGGTGCCACTGTTCGGGAAGGTTATGAGACCTTTAGCAGATGGAGCCTTGTTGGGGGAAGTGAGTCACTGAACTGGTCTTTGAAGTGTTATAGTCTGGTACACTTGCTGTGCTCTCTCTCAGCTTCCTGTGGGTGGGGGGATGGTAAGTTGTTAGTTATCTTCCTAACAGCCAATCCAGCCTCATCTTCTTGCTGCTGTGCTATCTACAAAATGGTGGTCTAGTTCCTTTCTGGAACTATAAGACAAAATATCCCCTATCTCCCAAAAGATTTTTTTTGTTAAAAAAAATCATAGCAACAGAAACATAATTGACACAGCATGACACATAAATGATGGATCATTTTTTTCTATCCAGATCCTAAATGAAATAGAGCAATTTGAAGTTCTAGAGAGCCGGGTGGCTTATGTTCTAAAATCCAGCCAAACTGCTACATTATATGCTCAAGACATGAGAATATCCTTTCTCCAGAACTCGAAGTTGTCCCGCAGTCCTTACCATCTCACTGGCTCCCAAATCACTGCTTTGGACATGTGTTATCATTCACCTTCTCTTTGTTAGGCTACTATGGAAATCTATTTGTCCTTTCTCTGTCCCAACTCCAGGATGAGGCTAAAGCAAGTGAAGCAGTGGGTCTGTATCTGGAAGCCCTCTTCCCTGTTAGGCTGGGTCTCTCCTTACATTTTCCTGGTATCCTCCTTCTTCTGGTCCTAACCTTGTATATCAACTAAACACAGTGCATTTTATTGCCTTTTGTGTTTTGTTCTTCAAAGCCCTATAATGTATGTGTATGATCTACCATTACCCTATCAGTCCTTCAAGGGACTGGTGTCATTAACTTTTTTATTCTACAGAATGTAGTAGTTTAAAATTGCTCAGAATAATTAGCATTAGGGGTATTTTAGCCAGCACCTGTTGTATTGTAGATATTTGTGGAATGTCCTCCTGAACTCTAGGGCACAGCCTCTCTCACACTGTGACAGGAAAGGTCTTTCACTTCCTTCCAAGACAGCATTCTAACTTATTTTCCAACACTAATTGTTTCAATTATCAATGATTTTCCCTATGCTCATAAATTTTGAGTATTGTTGGCTGAATAGATTGGCCATTCTTTGAGGTGAAGTTGTTACAATAAACAAATTCTACATTCTTAGAGGGTCTGGACTTACCCTGCTTTAAGTTATTTCTACTTCATTTACTTATTTGTGCGTGTGTGTGTGTGTGTGTGTGTGTGTGTGTGTGTCAGGCATATGGTACAATCTGTTGTGGTGGTCCAACAGCAACATGTAAAAGTTGGTTCTCTCCTTCAACCACATGGGTCTCTCATGTCACATTCAAGTTGTCAAGTGTGGCAGCAAACAGCTCTAGCCATGGAAGCCATCTTGCTGGCCCAGCATAGGACTGTGAAGTTTAGAGACATTCTAGTTTTTAGTCAGCTTTCATGGATGAGGAAACCTCACTGGAGGGATAACAGTTGCATTTATTGGAGACAGAGAGTCTACACTTAAACTGCTATGCTGTTATTTACTTGGTGACAAAGAATAAATTGTGTAACTCTTTGCGTTTCAGTGACCTACCTTCACTGCAAAGTTTCCAGAGATTAAAAAATCATAACACAAGCCATTCTTTGCCTGGTACATATCCACTATAATCATTTTGGCAAGCTTGAGACTAAAGGGCCCCTGTGCCCGCCCTGGTAGCAGAAGTCATCTGGCCTGGCTTTGCACTTTGAGCTCCTTCTGCTGTTTGAAATAGCCATTTTGCCGGCCGCTGTTCATCCAACACTGATGAGGTGACTCTGTTTGTCTTTTGCTACTACCGCATCCTTGTGAAATCTCTCCAGAGTTTGGACTCTATCTCCCCAGACTGTGAAGGCCAGTGACTGCTGAAGCAGTCATGTTTCAACATCTTTAGCACTCAGTGTCACAAAACTATTAAATAGGGAGAGATAGAAGGGACTTGGTGTGGTCATATCTGGGGACTATCAGGAATCCTGCATTACCTGCTCTGTTCAATGCTTCAATATTATTGATTTGTCTCTCACACATCTGGCTCCTAGGGCAGAAACACAATGTGATCCCTGCCTGCTGCAGGGAGCTGAAAGCATGGGACTGTAGCAAGAACAGCTTTCCAGTTAATCAGAAACACTACAGGACATGCTAAGGGATTACCTCAAAGAAAATCAAGGCATTGTTTTGCTCCTAAAAGCTTTTGAAGTCATGAGAAAGAAAACACATTTTTTTTAATAGAAGCAACAGTTTCAGGAAACAGATACATGTGTATGTGTGGATAATCCTTATGACATGTATACATAAAATTTGAAGATGAAAATTTTGGCAAATATGTATGCTGACATTTCTAAGCATTATAACTGGCTATAGATCTTTGAGCTTTCACTCAAATGGGACACATTTGCTGCAAGCAGTACAGAGATATAGACTAGAACACTGCACAGATTTTCCAGTCTGCTTTGTGGTTCTCTTTTTTTTTAAATTTTATTTTATTTTATTTTTTTTAATTTTTATTTTCTATATTCTATGTTTACATTCCAAAGGCTTTCCCCTTTCCCAGTTCCCCCCCCACCATATGTCCCATAATTCCTCTCCCCCCCCAGCTATTCCCCAATCATTCCCCCCCCCACGATTTCTCTGTTCTGGGTCTACTGACATCTTGCTTGTTGACAGCATGCAATATTCTTTTTATCTTTATATAAACCAACTACAGGTATGGTGGGCAGACTTTTAAAATATTCTCCCATCAAATTTTAGATTATTATTTGATTTTTTTCCTATTTTTTCCAGATAAAGTTTTATGTAGCCTAGGTTGGTCTCTAACTCCCTATACAGCTGAAGATAGCTTTGAACTTTGGATCGTCTGCCCCCACCTCCGAGATGCTGACATTACAGATACACACCACCCTATCTGGTTTATGATCATGTTGCTGGGAACAGAATTCAGGGCTGACTGCATGGAAGGTAAACACTCTACTAATTGGGTCATGTCCATGGGCCAATTATTTGATGCTTTATTCAATAAACTAAATTTGTTTGATGCAAACAAAAGCTTGGAATGAAGCTTTCTCAGACTTGTGCAAGAATGGTTCATTCTTTCTGATTCTATGGTGCCTTTGTACCAGGCTGTGCTGAGCTCGGAGGGAATACCTCAGAATGTGACCTCACTCACTGGGAAAGGTGTCTCTTCGTGAAGAACCAGGTACTCGCTTCCCAGCAACACAGCTTAAGTAAATGCCTAACTCAGACAGTCAACATTACTGTCTCAAAAAATCTTTCCCTGTGTCACATCACCACACATTTGTCATTAGGGAACTGCACACTCAGGCATGTCATAAATATTTGGTCTACGTAGACCCAGCTTGACCTTCTTGTGAGACAGCAGGAAAAAAAATCTTATCTTCGTCCTTGGAAAATGTACAATTAAATGAAGGGAAAGTTTGAATGTGGCCTCTGAGAGACTTTGTTTCCCTGAAAACAAAATCATTTTGTTCTAGTCAATCAATAACCCTACATGGTAAATGTGAATCGCAGGCTCAGAACGAGGTTATCGGCCATAACATTTCTTAGCACTTTCATAATGTTATCAGGAATTAGAAGGTAACACTTATCAAATATTTACAAGCTGTGTGGGACACAGCACAGGGTAAATACACGAATCTGATAATATCCAAGCTGCATTTTAACACAGATGCAAAAAAATCTCAGAAATGTTTGCTTTGCAATGATGTATTCTTCACTCTGTAAAAATTTAACTATAGTGATGCTCTAGTGACAGCTGGAATGGGTCACAGGACAGCAAAGGTATCTCGGGTGAAAGGTCAAGACCAGCATAGAAAGACATACCCCAGACTGCACAGGTTGCCCATGCCAGGCAAGTAGGATCCTAATAGCAGCATATATTGGAAATATGAAGCAAATACCATTTATTTCCATCGACTGCATATGGAAGGCATATAGTAACACAACACAACACACACACACACACACACACACACACACACACACACTAAATAACTCAACTTCTGTGAGCAACTCTATTCTCCTTTGTGTAGCCACTGGTGACATTTATTCAATTGCATGGGAAGAGAAACTTATTTTTCTCTCTTCACAGTCTGCTTCTATAGAGGGTTCGCTCACAATCAAGAGCCTTCATGATCTCCTCCCTCATAACAGATCTTCTATTAGACAGAGCAGGAGAGAGAGAGAGAGAGAGAGAGAGAGAGAGAGAGAGAGAGAGAGAGAGAGAGATGGAGAAGATTAAAGGAGATTAACCAGAAAAATAAGAACCCTACAGCTCCAGTACTCCAACCCCTACAATTACCTTGATGTGCTAAAGTTAAATTGTCAGGAGGCATCCTGGATGCTGCTCTCTCCTCTTTCTCTTTTGGGCCAAGTCTGGAGGACAGAACTTGGCATGATTTGAGTGGGTGTAACTGGATAATAAGACATGAATATCGTGGTCAGACAGGTTGAGGACAATGAAACATAAATTTCCAAAATAAAAAAAATTTCATAAAAATAAATTATGTTGGTAGGGTATACATATATACACACATTCACAAATATATAACTACATATGTATATGTATATGTATATGTATATGTATATGTATATGTATATGTATATGTGGATGTGTGTATTTCCAGAGTATTTACACTGTTGATCTCTTAGCCCTTCAATCAGAACTGTTTGGATCAACAGCAGAGATATACTGAAGCTAGAAATTCAAGTTTGCAAGAATCATTAGAAATAAGGACAGATGGTCTTAAAGAAGTCTAGCAAATATTTTCCTTCTAAAATTATAATTTGTGAAATTCTTTTCAAGTATGAGAAAAGAAATATAAAGCTAAAAGAATACCAGAATCTCTCTCTCTCTCTCTCTCTCTCTCTCTCTCTCTCTCTCTATCTCTCTATCTCTCTCTCTCTCTATCTCTCTATATATCTATCTGTCTGTCTGTCTATCTATCATTATCTATTACTTATCTAATATAAATTTAGCATTCTGATATGTTTTATATAATGCAGGTCATGATGGGTAATTATTTTTATTTATATATGTATGAGAAAATAATAAAATATAGAACACCATAAGCTTTAAAACCAGGCTGTAAAATACACACCACTTGCCATTCATCACACTGCAGAGTTAATGGCAATTTGCCCTGTATAAATACGAGTGAGAACACAGAGAGTCTTATAACTAATTGACTTCCTGCCCCAGGCACTCAAACATCTTTCTGCAACTCTGGATCTGTCCCTCCAGGATACCACTGCCAAAATGATCAACACAAGGAGCCCAAATAACAATTTATTCTGCCCAAAGGACATTGTGCCCCAAGTCTCCTGGCCAGATGAATTGGCACAATTACATCCTTCTCTCTTGCTTTGCCCCCTCAAGATATCCAAGGTATCAGGGCTTTACATGTGAGATGATTCGGGGCAGAAAATCTGCTAAGAAAGAAGACAGAACTGGGAGCATCTGCTCAGAGTCTCAGGGACAAACTGATAGAGCACAACACAACTGCTCTCCCCCCACCATCTCAACATTTCACTCCCGGTCAGGCATGCCCACAGATCAAGTGGAGGGTTAAAATCCTTTCTTGGCCCCTCAAACAAATGTATTGACATTAACCAACAATGACCTCAAGTTAGCCAATTTCAAGATTTCTTTTTCCACCTGTACCTTCCCAACCCCTTAAGTACCAGTTCCTTGAAGACCTGCATACACATGTCAGCCTAATACCCTGGGCTTGTTCAGCTCAGCCTAAAGCAACTGGGCTCACAGGGAAACAGAACCTTCTACTTAAGGGTGTACAGCTGTTTGTTTTGGTTTTTTTTTTTTAATGATTATTTCTATTTGCTGGGCCCCTTGTGCCCCTCAAAACTCTCTTCTTGGTGGACCTACTTCACACAGAAATTGATTTTTAAAAAGTTTTTTACTTAATTTTGTTTGCAAGTCAGATTTACTCAGTTCAGGGGGTGGGGGTGGGGTGGGGATTTCTTCTAGGGAAGGCCATAGCTTACCCGAGGTTATACAGCAACATGTGCATATCTCCCGAGAATACATCTCTCAATGCAATGGGACCAAGGGGCACAGAACAAAGAGTGAGACCTGCAAAGGGAAGGGGGTTGCTTCCTCAGACAGGCTCAATAGTCTCTCATCTTCATCCTCCCAATGGTGCTCACATATTGGAGAAATGACTAAGGCCTGTGGAGTATTCCCGAGTGCTTTTAGATAACAACATCTAGAATATTCTGCAGCTTCCTGCCAGGGAATTACTCACTACCAGCCTTTAACTGCCATTAGAACAGATAATGCTGTTACTTGCTGAGAGAGGAGGTAGGTAGAAAAACACATGTCAAATAAAATTTATGAGAGGGTGTTTACTTGGAGTGAGTTTCTTTTCTGGGTCCCAGTAGATGAACGTAAAGATAGGATTATATATACTATGGCTCTTTGTGACAAAGCAAAGCATAACTGCTTACTTGTGAGCTCTGACCAAGAAATCAGTACATTAGCCATATCTCCAAACAACCCTGCTCCCTGCAAAGACAGTAGTAGCCTCAAAGTAGCTAATCAAAGAAGATCCAGTCCCCTGAGGCCTTCAGCGGCTTCCACTTTTACAAGGAAACTTACAGGAAGCAACCTGACATTAACAGATCTGCTTTTTGCACTCTGGCCATTCCTTTTAGTGTTCCAGGCCTTTAAAATGACTGCCCTGCCAACACCCAGTGGAAATCAAATCTGTTCTATGCTCCTGGGGCTTCCCAGTTCCTCAGTAGCAAGGAAGCGCTAATTAGATCTTCAAATCTCACGTTGCTGAAATACTGTTCTTTGACGCTCAAAAGCAATCTGTACCCAGTCACTGTCCATTTCAGCTTTGGGACACTCACCAACAGAGACATAGTTTCTTACTGAACCTTTTATATTCTTCATCATCATCATCATCATCATCATCATCATCATCATCATCAAGATAGGATCTTCCTATACAGCCCAGGCTAGCATCCAGTTAATGTCCCCAAGGCCTTTGCTTCCAAAGTGCTAAAATTTCAACTGCCTTTGGCTCCACTGAACCTGCTTTGGCAAATGAGGTAACTGAGGCTGGAGCATATAACCTAGTTTCGAACATCTAGTCAATATTGAGTGATACCCTCTACTATGTAAATTAAGTGTTTGCAATAGCTGAGGGAAACAATTCCATCGTGCATGGCAAGAGGACATGGCCAGGAGGTGGCGAAAGCTGACAGAGCCCAGACTGGCAATTTGTAAACCACTTTTGACTCCTATTGGAGATCTCTGTATTAAAGCCAAGCCTGAAATCCAAGCTTCAGAGCTCCCAAGGACTTAGCTTTGGCTTTAGGGTCTGATTCCTCCTGAGAGTTCTGTGACCTCCAGAAAGGAGGTTCAGTCTGGAGTCAGGTTGGGAGAGGTTTCAGGAATGGAGATGGGGTTTTGAGAGCAAGACCTGTCCCATGGACCCCAGTCTCAAGAAGGATTTGGAAAAGAGGGGTGTGGGGTATAGTACTTTTCTAAGTTGGCTTAAGAAACATTCTTTTAAAAGCTTTTTAAAAAAACAAACAAACAAACAAAAAAAAAAACCCAAGAGTTTTCAGAGTGAAAAAATAACATAAAATTTCCCAAGACAGAACTAATGAGCTATTTCCAGGGAATGAACTGTGGGCTGTACCTGGGAGAATGTGGCGGCCCGGGTCCCCATCGTCATAGCTGGGAGGTCTGCTACACCTGGCTAACCTGACATCGTGTGGTGAGGGACGGAATGTGCTTGAGATTGCTCTGACAGGGTTGGGGAGCCCGTGGTTAGGATGATGTGAGTGTGTCCAGGGAATGGCTCGTTCATTTTAGCATCCTTTCATTTTTCCTGCCTTCCGCATGGTTTCTAGAGAGAGTGCTGTTTGGAGTTTGGATATCTGGAAAGGAACTCAACCCTCAAGCAAGAGGAGGAAGGGTAAAGCAAGCCAGGAGGCAAATTCAATAGCTTACGTGTAAACGAGTGAATGTGTTTTCCCTTAAATTCTAGTAACACAGAAGCCTGGGTTGATACTACAGAAGACATCTGTGATTAGTGAGCTAATAACTGTCTGCCAAAACTTTAACAGCTCATCTTCACTTCTGACTACCCTAGGGTCCTACACTTAATTGAGTAGTTTCCTTGAACTTGGAGAGTTCAAACTTAGAATATAAGTTGATATCAATGATGTCCTGGTAAGATGTGTTTATTTCACAACAAGGACACAAATGACCAGAGTAGGTCATAAACCCATTAAATGCATCCAACTATAAATGCATTAAAGAGTATCTCTATGCATCTTCATCCTATCTTTGGGACACTGTAGGTGCTCAGGGCTCTTTGTAAAATTACTAAAAAGGAAGTGAACTTCAAACTCAGATGTTCCATTTTTATGGAAGTTGTTTCCTCAGAATACCAGGACCCCTAGTCATCAGTAAGAGAACAGCTTTCCTCTGAGGGTCATAGTAGAGATGCAATTAAATAAAAGATTGAATATCCTTTTGATTTTTCTGCTCTTTATCAAGGGTTTACTGTTCTTATTTTTAGTTGTGTGTGTGTGTGTGTGTGTGTGTGTGTGTGTGTGCACGTGCACGCGCGCATGCATATGCATATGTGATCATAAGCAAGTGATTTTACACAGTGGAAGAGACCAGAGGTCTGCTGGAGGTGGTGGTAAAAGGCTCATGTAAAAGCCTGGCACATCAGTGAGGGCCCTGTATCCAGCACTGAATAGTCAGAGATATGATCATTAACAAACCCTCGGAGAACCCCCAGGGTGGGATTCGAGATGTTGAGACCCAGAGCTTCACAAGAGACAGCTGTTGCACAAGTTCCAGCTAGTGTCCTGCCTACAGAACTCACATGTATTCCTGCATGGTCACTTTCCTGCATTCTAGACCTGAAATCTACCACATTACAATTTTGACCAAATATGTTCTTGTTTCTCTGGGTTCATGGAAAAGAAGGGATAATCAAGAGATTGATTGGTTTGGTGATGGCTATTAAGGAAGAAGCAGCGTTCCTGTGGCAACATTAAGATGGCAGTGAACCCCTTGCTTTACCTTTCCCTCTATCCCTTACTCCTCTTGGTCCCCTAAAACCACAATAGCATCATGCTTATCTTCAGTGAAACTTCAGAGTATCCATGACCCCATTTCCTGGCTACCTGGATACTTCTCTAAAGGTAATGTATTGCCTTTATCCTACAAGAGCTTTAATTTCTTAGTTATTGTTGTATTAAAGAGCTAGAGCTTTATTTTTGTGAGAGAGTAGGAGGGAGATTGTCAAATGTTGAGGGGGAGAGAAAGAAGGATGGGATGTTATCTTCTGTAGAAAAAAAGTGTGTCACACATGTCAGGAACTGACAGGGAAAACCACACAGACATTTGTAGCCAAAGACATGATGGACGCTTAGGGGACTAATCCCAATGCGTACTTTGTTTTCTGTGTAATGGGATGTCAGTTTTGAAGAATAAACAACCTTTCCTGAATCCAGAGTTATAAGCATTTATTTGTCAAGATAAAGTACAGAGGAGAAATATTGTGCACTGTAGCCCATACGTCATCTCCCAGGCCTCTTGGGTAAGCAAACAGGGATTTGAATATTTTGACTCAATGGATCATGAGTTGGAAAACCGAAAGAGCTAACAGACCATGATCATGATCTGAAACAATCTAGGCATGATACCCAGAATTTCATCTGTATCTGATGTCAATTTATAACTGACATCAATTATAAATAGAAGTGCCAGAAGAGGAAATGCCTACCAAAAGGCAGTGAGTCTCAGGTGTCTTGGGAAAGCATAGCTCAAGGACAACGGCTAAGTCAAAGAGTTTTCTTTTTCCCATTGAAAATGGTATCTGCTATTAAATTTCAAATTGGTGGTCATGGTGGCTTTAAACCCCATCTCCAATAGAAATTCTAAAGAAGGGTGCCTGTCATAGTTAGCTTTTTAAAAATTAAGTTTTATTTTTCTCTCATACACTACATCCCAAACACAGTTTCCACACCCTCAACTCTTCCCAGCTCATCAGGCCACCTCTCCTTTCTCCTAGATCAACTGCTCTCTGTTTTCCTTCAGAAAGAAATAAAAAGAAAGAGAGAAAGAAGGAAAGAAAGAAAGAAAGAGAGAGAGAAAGAAAGAAAGAATACAGAAAGAAAGAAGAAGAGAAAAGATCATGTCTCTCAGGAATATCCATTTAACATGGCCTAATAAGATATGGTAAGACTGCACATAAACCTTTATATAACAGCTGGATGAGGTAAACCCAGTATGAGGCAAAGAGTCCCAAGAGTAGGCCTAAGAGTCAGAGACTCTGCCTCCATACATTCATTGTTGGCAATCCCACTAGAACACCAAACTATACAAGCAAAAGTTATCTGAAGAAGACCTATCTCAGATGTATATTGGGACAATGTTTGTCACTTCATTTTCTGTGAGGCCATATGAGTCTGCTTATTTGACTCAGTGGTTCGTGTTCTCACGGTGTCCTTGGTGCCTCTGACTCCTAGTCTTTCCTCCTCTGTCCTATGGAGTTCCTCTTGCTTCACTTAGTGTTTGGCTGTGGATCTCTGCATCTGCTCCCATCAGTTGCTGGATGATGTCTTTCTGATGCAACTGGGCTAGGTCCCAATCTATGAGTATAGCAGAATATAATTAGGAATCTTTTCATTGACTTTTTTTTTTTGCCAGTCATGTTTGTTTCTATGTTGGGTCTTTGGCTATCCTGTCTCTGGTTGCTAGCTATGTAAGAAGTGTCTGGCATGGGCTATCTCTTATGCATAGTTAGCTTTGTCAACTGAGCATAGCCCCCAATCAAACACCTGGAAAGAGTCTCAACTGAGAGATCACCCAGATCAGCCTGGACTACAAAAACGCCCATGGAGGATTATCCTGATCAATTGAGGTAGGAGATCCCAGTCTTCCATGAGTGGCACAGTTCCCTAGGCAGGAGGTCCTGGGCTGTATAAGAAAGTTAGCTAAATATGAAACTTAACCAAGCCAACAAGCAGTTTTCCTCCGTGCTATATACTTCAAATGCATGCTGTGACTTCCCTCAGGGATGGACTATGTCCTGGAAGTTTAAGCCAAATAAACATTTTTCTCCTCTATGTTGTTTTTCGTCACAATGTTTTATCATAGCAATTGGAACGAAAGTAGAACATTTGGTTAGAACCAAATGTGCATGTGGACAGAAATGCTGATCTGTGCACTGTTCCGTCAGTTCCATGTTAAAAGTACGAGAGTATTTTGGCAAGACTCTTAGGTACTTCTGGACTCCAATCCAATTGAATTTGATACTAGTTTTTGTTCATTATAAGTGAGCATTGGGTGCCAAATATTGTGTAGGATGTCTAAAGATACAGAAAGAAGTCAGGTACCTTAAGAAAATCCCAGGTCAGTGTGACTGGTATGAAGAGCAGGAAGAAGCTATCCTTGCAGGGTAGAATGACAAGAAACACAATCACAAATACACAAGGAATGTAGGCCAATGCAGGCTTAACAGCACAAGATTTTTATGCCTTTTTTCTTATTTTCTTTTCTATGGAGGAGAGCAATAAGAACATTACAATACATAACATACAATACCATAACATTACAATACTCACTTGTGCTTGTACTCACTTATGCTTGTACAGTAGAGAATATTTTCTTACCCAATGGTTCCCATCACATCAACATGGAATGATTCTAGTCTACTTAGGAACTACTTTTAACTTGACATGAGAATGTTGTCCCAGATCTGCCTATGCCTGTTGGTATTTGCTCACCTAGACATGAAATCATTATGATGAAGTTTCTGAAATCTCATTTCTGTCTCAGTCTTTAGGTAGGGATAAGCAAATGTCTTACCCTTTGGAAACTCAGACTGATTATTCACAGAATGGGGACAACAATCACTGTGCTGACAGCCTTATGATGTTCACTGAGAATCATGCAGGAGATCATCTACAAAGGAAACTTCTAGAAAATGCTTCTAAGTGGTTTAAACTACATATACATGCATACACATGAACATGCACATGTACATCATATACACATATGCATATACCTAATCTAAGCACTATGGTCATTGTCTTAGCAGGAATCATCTTTTGATCTTCCAAAGTACTATTGGAACCACAAACCATTTTCAGTGGTCCAGTAGGCTCCTCTCAACATGTAATTAAAGTCTACCTGAAAACTGTCAAATGCTAAGACACTGGGCTGATTTTGTTGTCTTTTGTCCTTACTCAAATAAAAAAAATACCAGACTCAGAATCTATCACCTGATTGGGTCCAGAGGTCCACAAAGAGCACTACAGCATTATGCTCCTTAGGGCAGACATGAGCTTCCCTCTTCTAGAAAGGTCTATTGGGTAGATTTGTGTCTAAGTGGATTCAGAGCTTGCTCCATTGTGGCAATATTCAGCAGTCTTCCCATAGCTATCACCCAGGTTCTCCCCTTCCCCAAAGGAAAACTCAATGTTTAGAGTAATAGAATATTATTAGCACATGCATTTTTATTAACCCACAGGTGGTGACTTTTTTTTCCCAGAGGTGGTGGAAAGTGAGTAGTCAGTCTGGCTGGACTTTTGGGTGCTTGCTCAAAGGTTAAGCAAATGTCACAGGACCTTTTCTTCTTTTTTGACTTAGCTAATACACTTTTGGTTTGCGCTGATGGAAGCATACTTGGAATGGGGAGAGAAATATTGCCAGTGTATTCTGGGAATAGCACACCTCAAACACAATGTCCTGGTCAGGACACAGATACATAAAATACCATATGTGTTCAGAGAATCATGCCTCTGCTATGGGCCTGGGATCTGGGCCTAGAGGTGAGAAAATGTAGCAGGAATGAATGTGTCTGCTGTCTTCATCCTAGGAAAGACTGTCAGAGCGATGACAGATTAGCCTCTCTCTGTGCTGCTCACCCTCCAGAGTCAGCCTAGGTCGGTGGATGGGGGTGCAAGGAAGAAAACACTTTCTAAATGACAGGGTAGCTTTTCATCGCAGCCAGTTGCCTCGGTAGCCAAGGAGCTCTTGGGGCTCTAGAGAGTTGCAAGGAGGGGTCTAACTGCCCAGTCACTGCAGGCATGAGCGTGCCAAGGAGCAACTTCAAGAGGTGAGGTCTCTTTTATTCTAGGTATTCTTGGGTCCCAGGCTTCAAATCAAAAAACATGCACTCAGAGGCTTCTCTTTGAAATATTCTAAACTAGTCTGTGTAGACCTTCCTCCAGTGCATAGAGATTCTCTGCTTGGGTGTATTCACTTGGGTTCTTTAAACTCTGCCACTCCACTTCAATTTAGGCTGAAGTAATGCATCCGACAATGTAACTGTAGATAACTTTGAATTTCCTGTAGGAAATAAAACTATAGTTTATAAACTCCTAAATCTAAAATCAGTTGTTGACTTTGTCCATGTGTAGAATCCATAGCATAGTTCCTGTGGGAGATGCTGACACTCAGGGAGACTAAGCATGTAGCATGGGGTATATGTGAAACTTCTGTCTTTTCAGTTTTACTGTAAGCCTAACACTCTTCTAAAAATAAAGCCTATTAAAAACAAACTGAAAAGGAAACAAACAGTTTGTACAAAATAACCTTGACATTGCCAGGTTTCTAAGACTTGGAAAGAGAAACCACAGGCTCGTCTTTCATAATTGGGCTGGGTGTAATGGAGGAGATATTTTCAAAGTGGAGACAGCTGGGTTTACGAAAACAAATTTGGCCGAACCCAAGGTCTGGTGATAGTAAGTGTAGTTACTGCTCCAGCTCTGAGAAAACAAACAGAAGAAGCAGTTTCTAATATCAATGAAGGTCCCTGTAGGAAAGGAGAAACTCCCTGCGTGGTGGTATCTCTGAGTGCCGCCTATGGACAGAACCAGTGGGAGCCAGGCAGCAAGGGCAGGTGTTGGCACTGTTTAAGTACTCTGATATCACAGATCACAGCGTAGAGGGCAGAAGGACTGAGAGGGAATCTGGAGAGGAAGTGGGGCCTGTCCAGCCTTCTCCTGTGTCACAGCACACACTTAGACTGTCATTTACTCTGTCTTCTATAGCTGCAGCCTGGAACACATCTTGTGTTAGAATCTAGGCAATGTTTTATATTATCAAGGAAAAATATTTATCAGCATTCTGATTGAACTAAGTATTTGGGTCTACTTAAGAAAAGATTTTATAAAGAAGTAATTCAATGGTATGAAAGTAAACAGAAACGGTTTTTATGATGGAAGACATTTGATGCGGACAGCATCCAACAAATACTTCTATCTGGTTTCAAGGACCTATCCTTACTGTTTCTTTCTGTTGTGGCCATGCTGTGCTCTTTCCTGAGAACCCCATCACTGTTCTCCTCTTTACAAACATTCAGTAAAATATCGGCTCACATTTTGACATCCCCAAATCTCCCATTTTTTAAAGTAGGGCACATGTAAGGGAGACAGTTCCAATATTCATACTGCTCATGCATCCTGCTTCCCCGTGGATGACGCATACCTTGCTTGTAGGATGGGACCTATTGTGGTGCGGAGGGAACTGATGCTGACAGGAGGTGGGGGATGGGCCAGACAGCCATCCCAGATTCTGTGCACTCATCTCCTCCTCACCCAGAGGGAATTATTACAAAAATAGAGTCTGGTATTTAAACATAAATTCTCACGTAATTTGGTGCTCTTCAGTGGAGGTTTTTCAGAGCGCAATTTCAGTTTCATCTCCAAGTGGAGTTTCAGACTTACTTGACAGTAACAGATTTGCTCTTGGAAAATGAAAGTAGAAAGTGAAGTCTGGACCCTTCCACCCCAGCCTGACTCCTGCTGCTGTAGTCTCTACCTCTCCAGGAGGTTGCTAGAAGCAGAGTGAGATAATCAGAGGGAAATGCTGTGCAGCCCAAACCTCCTAGAAACAAATGGTAGTAGTAAAAGCTGAAACTCTGCCTTTCTTTGTGAATTCATTCTTCAACCTCCCACAAGATCCAGTGTGCACTTACACCGAAACACAAGGAATAGATCAGATGGGGTCTCTCTTTTGGCCTGGGTTTCTTTAATTATGTGTGTTGCTTAGCTAGAAGGAGAATCTAAGTAGGATAATTGTGGTAAAGTACTCCGAGTTAAAGCAACTTAAAGAGGAAAGGGTTTATTTGGCTTATACTTCCAGGTCAACATGCCTGGTTGAGAGAAATGAGGACAGGAACTGAGGAGGAACTTGAAGCTGAAACCGAGGGAGAAGAGTGCTTTGCCAGCTAGCTCATGCTTAGGTTTCTCATGCAGCCTGTGACCTGCCCAGGGATTGGTGATGCCAACAGTGGGCTGGGCTGGGCCTCATGAATGAATAATCAAGGCCATTCTCATGGGCCAATCTGATCTGAGCAATCCCTCAGTTGAGACTTCTTTCTCAGGCAATGCTAGGAAGTGGCAAATTGACTCTTTGGTTAAGAGTGGTTAAAGTTGACCAGGACGACACTCAAGTACAAAGATGGATGATGATAGTGATGCACAAAACTAACTGATGGATATAGTTTCCTGAAACAAATTCCCCTCAGTTGCCACGAATCTTCACTTTAGGTACCAGGTTGAGGACACTGGCAGAGTTGGGACTGTTTAGTTTCTGATGGGGGGAACACTGAAATATGAAAAATGTTCAGGACATAAACACTGGGTCATTATTAAAATCAAACCAAAGGCCGAGTATTCTAATACCTCGAATTTAATTCTCTGAAAATTTGGTAGAAAATGAAACTATTGATAATATTAGTGAACCTTTTCAGAATATTATACTCCCTGACAATTAGACTAGGCAGGTTATCTTGTGGTCATAGTTTGAACAAGCAGAGTTTTGGACATCACATCTCAGTGACTCAATCCTGGTTATATTTCAAAGAGAGAAAGAGACTTGGTTTAGATCATTCATAAGGGACTCTCTATGATTTACTGTTTGATTAATATTGCCCAGTGAAAGAATCTTTTTCAGATTCAAGATATTGCTTTTCCCAGAAAATACATGAAGTGGATGCCTTTTGTAAGTAAAGCTCAAACTTGAACAAATTCATCAAAAGGACATTTCCAGTTCAAATAATGCAAAGCTCTCCATTGGTCAGATAGCTGGGGGCTGGACAAGGGAGAATCCCAAATATATTGCCTGTTACAGCCATTTCTGTACAAATATATCTTGGGTGACAGTTTCTGGTTCTTTTGCAATAGAGTCTTTTTGGAAGGCAACATAAAGCTTTCACTATATCATGTATGTCTGTACACTTTACAATGTTTGGAGATAAAATATGGAGAGAGCTTGTCAGAGTGGGAGAGTGACATGTGGTTACATAGAAATTTCTTATGTTTCAGGTGGGAACAGAGGACAGAGAATGGTGTGTAACCATCATAGTTCCTCTTAAATTCTTGTCAGCATTTGACCAAGAAGATCAGAAACTACTCTAATGACTCCATTTCTTTCCCGGAGTTATCCTTTAAAGGAGAAAAAAAATACAAGCAATAGTATGGTAAACAATTGGAGAACAGGAGATAGATTTTTGTGTTTAGAGGAGTTGTAAAATGCATGGCTTCTTCTTAGAATTCAGAAGTACACAGTGCAGGGACACACCCATTTCAGACCAGATTCCAAGGTCACATTACCCATGGAGGTGAATTTGGACAAATCTCAAAGGTGCTTTCTCTGTGGAGACACCCACTGTGTTACAGTCCCTCAGACATCCCAGTGGTTGTCCATGACGTTGTCTCCATTCCAAGTGGCAGACAAGCTATTCCTCAATCTATTCTCCCTTCCATCTACCCACTCACTCACCACCACAGTGTGTCACAGATAATTATTCTTTCTTCGATGTTTTTTTTTACCAAGCCCATGTGTTTTTCTTTAACTCATTCAATACCTATTTTTGAGTGCCTGATAAGGACCAGTTAACATGATCCAAGTTCCCATGTGATTTATGCTCCAGTGGTGACAGTAGATAAAAATAGCAACCTCTTTCTACCAGCAAATAAATATGGGAAAAATAATCACAAAATGGGATGGTTAGGAGTCAATAAGATCAAATGTGTGTATTCACATGATGTAGTGTGGTGAAGCAATGTTATAACATACCAGGTGGGCTGCCAAAGTTCCTGTTACTCTTTAGTTCATTGCTCTTAGCTTCCAATAAAGCCTGTTTTCTTCCAAAACTTTAAAAAAAGAGCCAGAGGATGAGGAAGATGGTTGTCAAGTGCTGTGACATAAGACAACTGCATTCATGAATTCAGAGCAGCTGTGGTTACCTGCACAAGACCTGCAAAAGATGAGGGCAGTCAACATCCCAGTGTGGATGCGGAGGGGAGGGTGACGCTGAGGGATCCTCCATAACTAATGAGATATTGATGTTTAATAGCTGTCGGGTGGAGAGGGGCCATTTTTCTTTGGGTAAGTGACTACTGGTGGTTTTCCCATGCTCCAGTGGATGGCCCCACACTCATATATACATGGGCAGTACTAATTGGACTCAGTGGATTTAATTTAAACAAAAAGATGTGAAATTGAAGGGAATCCTGTTGGGGCAGTTATGGAGGGAGTTAGGATGGAGGTAGGAGTAGATATGATAAAAATAGATTACATGTTAATTAATTAATTAATATATACATTATATACATGTATGTATTATATTCATATATATGCATTTTGATCATATATTTTCAAAGAGTCAATAAATAATACTTAAAAACTAAAACAGGCAAAGAACAAAAGAATCAAAACATCCCCTCAAAACATCCCAAGAAGACCATGAGATACACAAGTAGAGAGAGTAATAATACATAAAAGCTCTAAAGTAAGAAAACTTCCCAAGGCAGAAAGCAAAGGAAGCCAATGTGGTTGCTGCATGTTTATGTGGGAACACAAGGTTCAGATGAAGGAGAAGCTGGGTTGGGTCACAAGACTTTGTGCTTTATAGCAGGGAGTCCTTCTCCAAGGGCATGATTAGTTGGGTTTAAGTAAGAGATCATTCAATTTATGTATTTAATAATATTCTGTCATCTGTGCCTATATTATATCCATATCCATATCCTTATCTATAGATATAGATAGATGGATATGGATATGGATATGGATATGGATGTGGATGTGGATGTGGATGTGGATGTGGATGTGGATGTGGATGTAGATGTAGATGTAGATATAGATATAAATATAAATATAGATATAGAGAGAAGAAATTGGGCAGTGAAGCTGAAGTTGCTAGGGACTCTATTCTGGAAGACCAGAGATGGTCTGCTAATGTACCAATTCAGGAGCTCTTCAGAGATAGAATTAATAAGGGAATCCAGGCTCCTCCTCCTTCCTTTCCTATGTCCTGTTGTTTGATGGTTCATCCAAAGACTTCTCTCTGGAAAGGTTACCTTGAAATGATAGAGAATCTCTAGCATTCTCTGAGCATTCTATGCTAGATGTCTACAGTCCAGCACAGCACAATTCTGACTTCATATCTACAGTCTCTAAGACTGTGACAATTTAAAGTATTGAGGCTGTGTCTTGCCTGATTTTTGTACCTTTAAAGCAGCCCAGAACTCAGGACTCTCATGAGCCAGTGAAGTGTGCCCTCTGGCTTCTTGGAGGGCTCTTCAAAGCCCAGTAACCACCAAGAGGGAGAAAATCTAAGGGCTCACAATTGATATTGAAAGGACCTTGGAAGAGCTAACATATGCCAAGGATACCTGTATCTGTTAGAATTGACTAATAAGTCTCAGATGGGAAGCCAAATTGATCTTTCCAAGGCCATTTCAGGAGAAGTTCTTGACCAAGGGTGGACTCTCTCAAAAACACTTCAAGTTCCATTTTCAGACCTGCTGGGACAATTGCAGGTCAGAAATGATTGCCACACGCAGTTTGTCAGACACTGTCATTTTTGACAAGGAGTTTACATTTATCAGTGTGTGTCTAGGAACTGCTGGATAGCAGTCATAACCAAGCTGTCACTGTTGCCTTCCATGTCATTCAAGGAAATTCATTTTAATTCAGCTCCATAATGATTAAGTGCCCAACATGCACCAGGCATCGGACCTGGCTGAAAAAGTAGGGATGGAGGTGAGAGTACTTCTAAACTCTCACCATCCTGTAATAAAGACTGCTAAATGCATATTTATAAATGGGGACATGTATATTGTAGCATCAATACATATATCTAAAATTATGTGTATATGTCTGGTAGGAGAAACATGTATAATGTTTTATTTATTATTTCTGGGAGAAAAAGTCCACATATAAGTTGGCCAAATGGAAGCTTGGGTCTGCCCTGTGTGTCACCAGCCTCTCTGTCAAATTCCCTGGTGAAGAGATGCCCAAGGTGTAGGGACAGAGGTCCCAGACCTTCACTATCACTATCTTGGCTCAGGTCAGTCGCTTTGTTATGACACATGCAGTCTCTGCAAAGCCACTTAAGTTTTTATCTCAGTTTATCCAACTGTAAAGTGGGACAGTGATAGTATATTCCTTCTAGTGTTGACTTGAGAATTAAAGGAGCATGCATGAACAGGAAAAGGTCATTCTAGGCAGAAGAGACAGTATCAGCAAACTCAAAGGATCTGTGGAGACTCAAGAAAGAGCAAGCCTCTGGGGTGGCAGAATGTGGGGTGCATTTGAAAAGGGCATTGGAAACGCGGTTTGTGGCTCAGCTGTTGAAAGACGTTGAAGACCTGGTAAAACGAAAGAAAACAAAAACATGCTCCATGCTTTTGACAGTGAGAAGTAACAGGAATTCTTCCAGTGAGAATAGAAAGGTTACACACAAAGGTGGGAGGCAAGGAGAGGCAGAAAATCTGAGCAGGCAGTTATAAAAGAAACCTGGGAGAAGTGATTTACAATGTGGATCTGGAAGACTTCACCAGGCAATGCTAACCCACTGAGCTCAAGCCTTACTGTCCCTTTGGTCCTGACACTTTCTCTTCCTTTGGTCAGTATTCCAAGAATTCCTCGGGTCTTTAGGTTTGCCCAGTGTGCCAGGAAATGCTGGCTCCACACTGAAACTCACTTTGGGGATGTTTCAATTTTGTCTCCTGACCGTCTTTGACATCTTTAATTCTCTACCCCTGCAGCTTAGTAGGAAATCATAATCACAAACACAGGAGCTTATAAATGCTCTAATGATGGACAGTTTAGGAGATCAATAAGGGAGCAGATAATTTGTGGAAACCATGGATGGGCTAGGCACAAGGTCTTCTCATCAGGCAGCCTTGTTAAGGAATTCTCTTCCCTAGGCTAGGCAGAAAGCAGCTTAGGTAAGAGCAAGGCAATTAGATCTGTATTGGGGAACTCTTAAAATGGTGCTCGTATACAATACAGATTGGAGGAGGGGGAAACAACCTATTTCCTTCGGAGATATAAAAAAAATGAATACATACAGTGAGCTAGCTGTGATCAAGTCTGACCACACAAAATGCATGCACAATTCCATCTTTGCAGTTTCCTTCTTACACAAGGTCATTAACTCCATTTTAAGGATGAGAAAATTGAGTTCCCAGCAATGCTAACATCACATCAATAGTAAGGGGGAAGAGGATAATCAGTAAAAACTATCAGTGATTAATGAAAAATTGAATGAAGATATGAAGAAGGACACAGAATAAGCAATTGTAAGACACCAGAAGAAATTACACATTTGGTTACAAACAACATCAGGGAGGTGGAAAAGGGATCCCCTTGTTAACCTGGACAGTCTTCCAAAGAAATTGCCCTCAAATGAGACTACATAGTAAAGAAAGAGTGTAATTTACTCAAGATGACGACAAAATACACTGCTTTGGCAATGTCAGCACACTTTTCTGAGGGCAGAACCAAGCCCTTCTATCAGTATCTACTCTTATCCGTGGCATTTGAAATAGCAGCCATTTCAACTGTAGAGTTTACTAGGTGAGCTCAAGCAATGCTTTGAGTTTCCTGGAGACTCTGACCTTGGGAATAAAAACTGGGTCCTGTGTACCTAGGTCAGGTTACACAGCATGTCTGCAGTGGACTGAGTGATGGAGTTCTAAAGGCAAAACACACATACCAATCATCCTAAGCAGTGCTGGAATGTAGACAGGTAGGGAATGCACAAGAGATGGGTTCAGATCCCCAAGACTTCCTAAACAGCCGCCACGAAGACAGGGCAGACTCAGTTGTAACTAGAAAACAGATTTAGAGAACAGCTTTTCCAATAACTCTCAATGGACAAGGGTGATGGTTAACCTTGACAGATGAATCCTGGGATATGCTAGATCCTGCCATGTTAGCAGTCAAGATATGTCCTAGGTATGTCCATGAGAGAGTTTCTAAATTATGTTAATTGAGGTTGGAAGACTCCCCTAACTGGGTAGCACCCTTCTCTGGGCTGGGATCATGGATTATATACAAAGGAGAAGCAAGCTGAACACTAGCATCCATCTCTCACTACTTTGTACTGTGGATGTAATGTAACACACTTATTGCAACACCTTTTCTTTCATGAATGACTACATCCTCAAACCAGGAGCCAACGTAAACCTTTCATTGATTAAGTTGCTCTACCTAGGCATTTTTGTTACACTAGCAAGAAAAGTAACTTATAGACCAAGCTCATGTCTATCCAGTTATGCACCCTGTAAGGAAGACATAATAATCTAAAATGTTAATTGTAGAATAAAAAGAAGAGACGGGAAGTCTTTAAGAGCAAGAGGCAGTGGAAGACCACAAGCTCAAGCCAGACAAAATCTCATGGGGATTAGAGGTGGACAAAGAATCCACCCCTAGCTGAAGACATACATTCAACTGAGAGCTTTAGGAAAGGGAAAGTCAATTTTCCTTAAGGGCATGACCCCCTCATAAGACAACCAACCAAAGGAAATTTCCATGCCCGGCACAGCAGCACACTCCTTTAATCTCCGCACTAGGGATGCAGAGGCCATTCTAGTCTACAAAGAGAGTTCAAGGACAGCCAGGGCTATGTGGAGAAACCCTGTCTCAAAAAAATCAAAAGAGAAAAATCAAGTGATAAAGTTGGGTGGGTGGGAATAAGAGTGGATCTGGGGTAAGAGGGTGAGGGATGTAGATGATCAAAACATAGCGTAGGAAATCTCAAAGAATTAATAAAAATATTTTTTTAAAATGTGAAGGAGGGGAGAAATAGCAAGAAATGCTGAGACAAGGTCAGAGCGCTGTGAGACGAAGGCAGAAGCTTTGAATTTCTACTGGGGTGGGATTTTACTGACTTTGGTGGTAAAACCATTTCTGGAGTATGATACTGACTACCAGCATGCTTCCTCTGCAAGTGGGCTCCATGCATAGACCTTCTGGGCTTAACCACTCCATCTTTCTCTTGGAATGTTTGGTCTCTGAGCCATAGAAGCCTTCTTTCCTGCCTCCAGTTCTCTCCTTGCCAAGGCTGCCATCAAGGAGTTTTCAGAGACAGAAACTGCCTCCCCTCTGTTTTAGGATTCTGGCCTGTCCTGACCTGCCTTTGACCCAGGGAGAGACACAGCTGGGCACCTTTGCAATTAGGCCCAGCCTTATGGGGAAGAGGCCAATGCAGCCAGTGTCATCTGCCTGCTGTACTTCAGCTCATGTGTCACAGCAGGTGACCTGGTGCTGACACCTAGCAAATCCTGACTGCCATCAATCTGTCTTTGGAATCTTCTAGCCAACCATCATAGGATATCACATTGGGGCTGACATGTTTGGGGCCAGGTCCCAGGCAGGAGATGTGTGTCACCTCGGGATGACAGTGTGATCAAAATGCATGATGGAAAAGGCCTAACCATCCCTCCATCACTCAGGAGCAAGGAGGCAAACGCTGTCAGGGTACCAGTGTCAGGTGTGGGAGAGGCAATTCCTGACAGGTGATTAATGGCAAGGGCCAGTAATCAGACAGGTTCTGCCAAGAGAAACGGGCAGGTACGGATGCATTTTCTATGGTAGTGTATACCTCCCCCCGCTCTTTCCTCTGGTTTGACAATTATTATAGAAAGCCTTCAGAGATAACCATATTTCCTCCTGATTCCAAGCATTAGTTATGCATTAATCTAGAGACTGCTAAGTAATCTAACTCTAGAATATTCTCCAAAGCCCATGTTTTCAAGGCTGCTTTTGCAACATGACTTTGAAAAAAAAAAAACAGCAGAAGCTTTAAAGAGTAAAGGCTGGTGGGAAATTTTTGGTCATTTGGTACATGGCCTCAAAAGAAGATTGTGGGGGTACCAGCCTTATTCCATTTCTCTTTGCTTCCTCACTGTGGGGTAAACAATTTCCTCTGCTGTGCATATACACACCACAAACTTAACAGGGGTCTAAAAACAATGGGCCCCTGCTTATGAAACTATCAACCCCACAGGCCAAAGTGAACCTTTCTAGTTTTTAAGTTAGCTCATGTATTTTGTCACAGTAACCTTAGTGTGTTAAATATACTATCTGTGGTGCTCAGGGAAGCTTTCTCTCCTTACTTGCTAGTAGGAGGCCTCTCAGCAACCTCCCCTCTCAGCCTAGCAACAGCCTCCCTTGGTGTGAGCTGTGAGCTAGGAGGAGAGATGGAGGTTCCCATGGAGAAAGCATATCATCCATCCCTGACGCTGCCGTTCCCTGTTCTTATTCTAGCTCTGCTTCAGCCTTCATGAGCCCTGTCCCTCGCCGTCTTCCCTCTAGATGAACCATTACCTTCCTTGCCCAGAACTGTGTACCTTAAACTATACAGAAATAATATTTCTTTTATGTTTTCTCTTCTTTCCAGATTCTAGTGTTTCAATCCATTAACAAGTTGAAGTGTTTGGAGTAAGCTGTGATCAGATATAGTCTCTGGTCAGTGAGCATCTGTGACAACTAATCTTGGTTGTCAGTCTAACTGGAGCTGGAATCAACTACAGTGCAAGACACCAGGCCCTCCTTTGAGGCACTTTCTTGGTCATGCTATCTGAAGTGGAAAGACCCACTCCAAATGTGGGTAGCACCTTCCAGTGGCAATTCAGGTATCAGGATAAGGAAAAAGGACAGTAGCCTTTGCCTGCTTGCTTACACTCTTGCTAACACTGACATCCACTCTGCTGCTTCAGCAGCCCATCTCTGATGTTTGAAATAGCTCCTTGAGGATTTCAGTATAGACTGAAGACCAGAAGATCCACAGGAATCTTCCAGGACTTCAGCTCCAGGGTAGTACTTAGATACTCTGCCTTATAGACTGAGCAGATATTCTCAATGTTTAAATATGAAACGGCCATGGTTGAAATACCCAGTCAAGCTAATAAATCATATCTGTATAAAAGCAATCTACTATCTGTCACTATCTGTATTGCTCTATCTATCATCTATCTGTCTGTCTATCTATTTATCTATCTATCATCTATCTATCTACCATCTTTATATTACATATATATGTATATAATTTCATTCTATAAGACTGTTCCTCTAGAGAGTCTTGACTAATATAACATCTCTATATACAGGAGTTTGAAGATACAGATCAGATGTTACCATTTTTGTGACCCTTTCAATTCCCCAGTCATTTAAAAACTTCCTCCCTTTGTAGATACAAAGGACCTTCTTTAAACTCCTGAGTTCACTATAATTTGTAGTTTTGTGTATATCTCTCCACAACACTGTATCCTGCCCTGCTGTACCCGTATTGTACACTCCCTAAGCACTGGGAACATTATCAGCTTATAGCAGAGACTCAACCCTGCTATATTTGAGTATTCTTAAGGAAGGTGAATATCAGAAGGAATTCTAGTTCAGTGCAGGAAGTCTGACAGCCAGCTGTTACAGAGGCCCTGTGAATGAGTGCAAAAAGCCTCTGGCTTGGACTATTCCAGAAGGTTGTCTTTTCTCGGGTGGGATGCACTTCTGTATGTGCTGTAACTGTGGACTCCTCTGCATGAGCTCAGTAGCCTCGGGTCATATCCCTATGGTCTTGGAACCCAACATATCCCACAGACAGGTTTTCCTCCTTTGTGACTGTCTTTGCTGCAGTGACATAAAACACAGTCCACAGGTGCTCTCTCTCCTTTGCCACTCACTGCTTTCCAGGCGGTATTCCACTGCCTTCCCTCTGGCTCCTGCATGCTTCCCTGGGGCTTCCTGTTCTCCCAAGACCCGTCATCTCAGTGTCAGTGTACAACCTTCTGCCCTGGGGAGGCTAGCTGCACTGTTAGGTCTTTCTTTTTCTCACTCTCTATATCATAAAAGAGCTGCTTACTTGAATGGGAAGTCTATTCCCTAAGAGACAGACTAGAAATTCTTTCTACAGTACTTCACTGTTTCTCATTTTCCCTTCAGTGAGGCAGCAGGGTGCTGAGGCCGGGCTTCACACACACAGCTCTGCAAACATTTCTCTGGCCTTGGGAGCTTCTGCTCTGAGTGCCTTTATTCTTCTGCTGCTCTCCCTTCAGTGGCAGAGAAAGTAGTGCTAGTAACTTGTGCTTGCCAACAGCAATGCCCTGACTTCCATGATGCCTTCATAATAAAGGGCTTTAATTTCTGATCACTGAGACTATCAGATATATTTCTGGATCCTGTTCTCTGTTGCCATCTTGCAGATTTCAAATCTACTTAGAGATTCTTTGAAAAGGAGCACTTTGAGTTGCTCTCTCAGCCAACCTGACAGAATTTAAATCAGTTTATCTGATTCAGGACACAACAAAGTCATGATAGAATCACTTTTTAAAAAAGATTTATTTTTAACTGTGCAAATATGGGTGTTTAGTATGTGGGAATATGTGCACCCTTGTGAGTACAGGTTTTTGTAGAGTCCAGAAGAGGCTCCGGAGCTGGAGTTATAGGTGGTTGTGAACTGCTCAACATGGATTCTGGGAACTAAATTCAAGTCTTCTTGAAGAGCAGCAATCAACTATTAACCGCTGATCCATCTCTCCAGTTCCAATATTATTTTTAAAATTAATATAACTGAAAGAATATGATAGGCCAGATATTTCAAATATTTTCAATGCTTAAATTTATTGCGTGCTTAAAATAACATGAGTTTAATATGACAATGTTTCCAAATAGCTGGTAAATGGAGGAGTTACTTTACAAAAAATCAGCTGATTCCAAAGCTCATGTGTCCGGAATTCTGCCTCTTCTAGTCTTGTACCACACACCTGCATCTGTCTGCACAAACTCCTTGCTTAAAAGATAAAGCTGTATCTTGTCATGGTAGCATTTCACTGTTGAGACAGAACATGGCTGTTTGTCCATAGCAGGCACTAAAAATAAAATGCTTGCTGAACAGAGGTTCTTCTAATCTGTTCTAAGAATGAAGCATTCCTGGTGGACACTTAACGTGCTCGGCAATTATAATTAAGTAGATGTCTATGCTCTAACACAGAAAGGCCAGGTCCTCACCCTGAACTGACTTTTTACATCTCTTTGATCTAGGAATGGCACAGTAGGCCGTTTGTGGCACTGTTTGTCTTCTTTATCATCCGTTGACCCTCATACCAGCTTTCTGAATCTTTTTCTTTCCTTTGTCCTTTCCTTCCTCAGCTGGTCTTCCCAAGCAATCTTACCCAGACTGATGCTGGACTGTCTTCATGGGATGCAGCAGCATCTTTATTACCATGCTGCTCAACACACTAAGTCTTTAGTGAGAGAGACTGCAGGAAGTTATTTTTTCCTTTCAGTAGACAGGGTTAATTGGAGGCATCAAATATCCGACACACCCAAAGATTATTAAATCAAATCCTTGACTCCTAATCTATACCGTTACCATGATGAAAGTGAACCTCTCTCTTAAGTAATAACACAACTCCACTCTCAACCCCTGCCCAGCCAACATGATCAGCAGCCATGGGGTGCTTTCTGTAGACAAAATGCTCAGTGCAAGGGAGAGAAAAGTGCCTGCTTCCACCCCCTTCCCAAGTGATTCTGAGTACACTCTTTCTGAGGTGTGTTGTGACCTCACAGTAGGTCTTAGCACCTTCATGTTTTAAGATGGCTCTTCATTAAAGATGAAATTAGGAATCCTTGGGACTGGGAGGACAGATCAGTTGGTAAGGTGACCACCACACAAGCATGAGAACCCATGTTCAATTCCCAGCACCTCTGTAAAAATCCAGATGTGGCAGTTCACACCTGTGACCCATCACTGAGAAAATGCAAATGGAAGGCTCTCTGAGGCTCTCTGGCCAGCCAGGACAGCTGAGGAAGTGAACTCAAGGCTTAGAAAGAGAGGAAGCCGGTGGTAAGGAACCAACTGGGGAAGACACTCAGTATCAACTTCTGACCTACAACACACCCACTCAGGTGTGCACACAACACCAACATATGTGAGAGTTCACACACATACACACACTCACAGGTGCACACAACACAAATATATGTGAGAGTAAACACAGACATATTCACATGTGCACACACACACACACACACACACACACACACCACCTGCCTCAAATCTACAGTGAGAGTAGCAGAACTTGGTATCAGTGGGGATTATTGTTTATATTGTCATTTTGAAATTAATTCTCAAGAATCCTTCTTCAAATTATGAAAAAGCAGAATAAAGCTGACTTGGACAAAGGTCCTCCAGCCTCACAAAATCTGCCCCACAATTAAGTAGTCCTGAGCCAAGTGGAGAGTTTAACTTTGGGGTTTGAGGTTTACATCTCTTAGAGTAGAACATGATTAGTTAGCTGCAGAGCTCCCAGGGAAGTATACCAGGAACAGTGTGGGCCTGTCCTGCAGAGCAGGGTCACTATTGTGCTCTCCAGGACTGTGACATGTGATAGATGAAGTGACCCCAGGATACTGTAAGTGACTCTGGGATCTCTGCAAAGGAAAGGTGCTGAATACATGTTCAGTGTTATTATCCAGTTCTTGTAAAAAAAAAAAATGTTCCCACTTATTGGTATGGATTCTCTGTTGAGTAGCTCAGAAAAGATAGCACTTCCTGGTAATAGCAGTCAGAATAGCAGGAAACATGCCCCCTTTTCTATTCTCTACCCAATATTTTACTGCTTTCACTCTTCCTTATAATCCAAGATGGCCCAGAACAGAAGAAATATTTCTTTTTTGTCTCTCAGTTTTGTGATTGAAGTCAGCAACAAGAAAGGAATCTACATGAGTGTACCATAAAATAGAAATCAGGATTTTCTTTTTAATGTCTAGAATATGATATATTTGTAGATTCATTTTAACATATGCTCTGATGATGCACCCACTGTGGCTGGAGATGTGCAATTTGTTGGAAGGAAATTCAATAAACAGAAGGTCTTCAGTCTAATGTCCTAATCTCCTTTTAGGACAATTGTGTGGTTCCTGAATGGTTCTCCTTAGCCAGTTGGTCCACCCCTGTGAGTTCCCTGGCTTCCTATAATTTATTCAGACTTATGTAATAGGACACTAGAGAGATGTCCATCATTTGGCCCTTGAATCATTGAACATACTGCTCACACAAGTATATGGAGCTGCCTTGAGAGGCTGGACATCTATCTTCTTCTTCTTCTTCTTCTTCATCAGGTAATGCTACAACTTGGACTTAGCTCCAGTGTTAGAGAAATATCACAGAGATAGAAAAATGATACAAAGTTTGAAGGTCTCATGCAGTCCTAACCTTCCTGTCTTCACTTGCCAGGTGCTAGGAGCACCAGAATTTGCCACCATACTAAATCAGTGTATGCAGTGGTAGCAATGGAACACAGGGCCTCTCGAGTGCTCACTCTATCAACTGAGGTACAGTACCAGCCCTTTTTGGATTTTTGAAGGGAGGAAAGAAACACTACATACTCCATGGAATTCCTTCCCTAGCACAGCACAGGGTTGACTCTGTGACTATGTGAGGCTGCTGTGATCCACCTCAGTGAACCGTAAGAAATTCAAATCCTTTCTCATCATCTCACTGGGGTTTAGTGAGACCAGAAAGATAGTTTAAAAGTATGTGTCCTGGTTTGAATGAGAAATGCCCTCCACTGGTTCCACTGAACATTTGGTCCGCAGTTGGTGGCACTGTTTGGGGAGCCTTCAGAAGTGGAACTTTGCTGGAGGGAGTCATTGAAGGTGGAACTTGAGTTTTGAAAGCCTCCCATTGCTCCTAGTTCACTTTCTCTGCTTTATGCTTAAGGCTGAGGCTGTGACTTCTCAGCTTCCAGGCCTGACTGCCATGCCAACTGCTTCCTTCCATGCTATCCCACCACGATAGACCACATGACTTCCCTGGATTGATGGAGGACACCCTTGAACTATGAGCCAGAATAAGTCCCATTGTCTCTTTACTTACTTTTGACAGACTATTTTAATCACGACAACATAAAAAAGAATAACAGCAAAAGACACCTTATGCTCTTACACTTTCAGAATGAGTTGTGTCTCCTTAGTCTTCATTTATATCAGCTACTTCATGCCAACTCGCTAAGCAGTAGCCTCTCTTGCTCTGTACATTGTGTTGTTTGTACTAAAATCCACACAGATACCCAGAGCCTGGCATGCATGTGTTACCCAGCTAAAAGAGTAGGAACTTTGATTCAGTTGGGGCTAACATTTTCCTACCTGGAAAAACAATGAGTTAGACAATCAATGCTAGAAGTTATATTAATTTATAAAGAAAATTAGCCTGATTTTTTGGCACACCCAAAATATATGATGATATTCTATTATCTTTCCTAGTTTAAAAGCCTAAGACTAAGAACATTGCTTTCTTAAATCTATTATAAACCCACAATCCATTACTTAAATACAACAGGATATATTCAATTATGCCTATAATTTCCATATCAAATTCTTACTGTGCCTTTATTCTAAAAAGAAACACAATCTCCACTAATTTATCATTGGACAATGGTAGGAAGTAAGGGGTACTTTAGGAAGGGTTTCATAAGCCCTGCTAAGAAGGTATCAAATGCATCCAGAAGAGAGACACACTAAATTTGCATCTCAGAGAGTGAGTTTTAGTAGCGGCATGCAGGATGAGATGGCGGCAGAACCATCATGAGGTTCCTGTGACAACACAGATGGGATGAACTGAGGTAGTTGCCTTGGGGACACAGCAAAGACATAGTTATGAACTACTTAGAGAATCCAATAGAAGATAATTGGAGAGAGAGTTCATGCTGGGAGGGGAAAAGAAGAGAAAGATATTCTTTAATAAAAAATGATCTCACTGTGAGGCCCAGGGGTCTAAGAGATGATAGGCCGTACAGATGAATATGTGAGTTTGGAGTGCATGAAGCTACGTCTGAGAGACATGTGCTCTGATGGATCGGGCTAGAAGAATTAGAGAAAAGAACATGGGCAAAATAGAAGAAAAGAAGAAATTACTTTCTTGTTTTTCAGGAAATCTATTTGTGAGAATTTTCTCCCTGGAGGGTGGGGCTAAGCAATGTCTACCCTCCTTCTGTGGTTCCAGTGACAATCCAAAGTTTGCTTTCCCCTAAAGTAGATCCAGTGAGTTTATTGAGTGAAGAGATATGGGTGAGGTAAATAACCCGAAACCAGCCACACTGAAAGGTTTTCACCCCACATAGATAATGGCTTTCCTACAGTTACATAAGTGGAGTCCCCTTTCTGCTAGTCTTCCCCAGCCTGTATATTCAAGCCCCTTCCTGAGGCTCTGTTCAATTATGGCGGTTGTTTAGGAGGGGTGACTAAATACTCAGATGAGAGTCCTATGACCCTCTATGTCCTCCTTCTATGAGGGAACATCAACAGTACACAAGTCCTTCTGTAACGATCTTTACAGGCAGGCACAGCTGGACTCATGAAGATAGCAACAGTTTAATTGAGAGGGTAGTGAGACAGCAAAGGATTAGTTTGGAGTTGAACCTAGGTTAGAGGACACAACCCCAAAGAGAGTGAAGCCCAGTGAAGCACATTATAAATGTTTGCCTGGAGATTTCTGTTGGGAGGTTTTTTACCTTAGACTTGTGTGTTTCAACCAGGTACCACTTGGCTCCCTAAGGGACATTTGACACTGTCTTGGGACATTTTTGATTGCTCTAACTGGAGGAGGACCTGGGGCTTCTGGCAAGAGAGGCCAGGGATGCTGCTAAATGTCTTCAATGTACAGAGAAACAACTACCTGACTGAGGATGTTAATGGTGCCGAGGGTGAGCGATTCCTGCCTTCGACAATTGAGCTGGCAATTTTGTTGAAAGTGCTGAAATCATCCTTAAATTGCTTTTCTCATCAAGAAACATCACAGAAGCACCACAGAAGGACCTTGATGTAATACAGGGGAGGACCTTGGTGTGCTGGCTGGGAAGTTCATTCTAGTTAGTTTGTCTCACTCAAAAGGCCACTTATCTGGTCAAAAACCCTTATGCACAGAGTAACATATCGAGGACTCCAAGAACATGTGGCACAATGACCCAGTGAACCCAATGTGAAGGATAGCCATGGTTGGAAAGACATGGTCATTTTGACAGGAATAGATTAGAACACAAAGAACACAGGGAACAACTAAAACTGGAGGCTTGGACTTGACAAAACTTGGCTGTTGCAATGCTAAATATGAACAGAGAAATGTTGACCACTGTCAACCCGACACCAATCTAGAATCACCTGGAAAAAGATTCTCAGGGAGAGTTTGTCTAGATCGGGTTGGCTTATCATATGTCAGTAGGGATTATCTTAGTTATTTTTTTTAATTTTTATTTTCTATATTCTATGTTTACATTCCAAAGGCTTTCCCCTTTCCCAGTTACCCCCCACCATATGTCCCATAATTCCTCTCCCCCCCTGCTATTCCCCACTCATTCCCCCCCCCCCCCACACACACACACGATTTCTCTGTTCTGGGTCTCCCTGGGCCTGTAAAGATTGGATCCATTATCTTAGTTATTTTAATTAAAATGTGGGGACTTACACACTGTGGGTTGTACTATTCTCACTATGCAGGGGATTCTGAATTGTATTAAGCTGAAAGGAAGCAAGTTGTGCCAAGCTGGAATTCATTCATTGCTATTCTGCTTTTGACCGCAGATGTGACTAGCTGTGTTGAGTTCCTATTCTGACTTCCCCATTCTGATGGGCTCAAACTTGAAACTGTGAACTAAAATGACCTCTTTCTTTCCTACCTTGCTTTCTTTTCTTTTTTCTTTTCAGGGTATTTTATCACAGCAGCAGGAAACTAAACAGAGTTTTGGAATAGTTGGCACATGGTAGACATCCACTGTTTATACCATCTGCATATGCCTTAGTAATCTACCTAGTAGGCAGTGTAGAACAAAAAAGTCCGAGAACTTCTGTTTCAAGCATGACTCACCCTAGGGGCTTTCAGAAAACTGACACATAAACACAGACCATACGATGATGGAAACATGCATTTTCCTTGTATTTTAGATCAAAACTTGCTGGTCATTATTTTTTTTCCTTTTTTTTCTTTTTTTTATTGGATATATTCTATATTTACATTTCATTTCCTTTTTTCTGGTTCCCCCTTCCCTGCCACCCAAAGGTCCCACATGCCCTTTTCCCTCCCCCTGCTCCCTCATCCACCCCTTCCCACTTCCTTGTTCTGGTATTCCCCTACACTGATGCTTTGATCCTTTCCAGTACCAGTGTCCACTCCTTTCTTCTTGTCGGACATCATTTGGTATGTGAATTGTGTCTTTGGTGTCCCAAGATTCTAGGCTAATATCCACTTATCAGTGACTGCATACCATGGGTATTCTTTTGAGACTGGGTTACCTCACTTAGTATGATGTTCTCCAGCTCCATCCATTTCTCTAAGAATTTTATGAATTCATTGTTTCTAATGGCTGAATAGTATTCCATTGTATATATACACCACATTTTTTTTGTATCCATCCCTCTGTTGAGGGACATCTGGGTTCTTTGGGCTGCTGATTCTTCCAGCCTTGCTGAATAGTAGACACACAGACTCTGCTTTTTCAAATGTACTTCTCTCACCCCTGATAGAGCCTGATGGAAAACACTGAAAACCCAAGTCATCATAAGAGTCCTAGGATATTCCAAAGGCCTGCATGTAGAATACGTAGACTTATCAACCACACTGTCAAGTTGAAATCCTCTTTTTACTGCTATGACCTAAAATGTAGCAAGAAGCAATTTAAAGTAGGGAGAGTTTCTCCTGGCTTAAAGATTGGGGGAGGGAATCATCCCGCCCTGGTGGGCAAAATACAGAAGCTGGTGGGAGGGCACAGCAGACAAGGCAGGAGGCAGCTGGTCTTGTTACACCTGCAAAGGGCAAGCAGAGACTAGACGGGACCCTGGCTGGAGTACAAGGCCTCAAGGCTCTCTCCAATACTTCCTCCAGCAAAGCGTCACTCCTTAGAGCTTTCACAACCTTCCTAAACAGCTCTTCCAGCTAAGGACCAAGCGTTCAACCACAGTACACCTATGGGAGACATATCAAGCTCAAAACACGACACCAATACCTGACAAGAACTCATCACCACCTCCATCCCAGCTTTACCGGGTAGCTTACTGGCTTCTTCTTCATCCCAAAGCCATTCTGATGAGATTTTCATGCTTCCTCTTACAGTCTGGACTGGTGGCTCCCCAGGCTTGTTCACAGGAGACATGAAAACCAGCTTTGTCTTCTGGGGAATTATTTTTTTCCTAGGTTACACATGATGTCCCTTCCTGATCTACTCAAGTGTGTAGGTGTGCCCTATCTTCCAACTCATGATAAAGGTCTATGTATATAATTTCAGTGTGGAAATGGTTCTCATCAAAGCATTTAGAGCTATGCACGCTGGCTTATGCCTTTAATCCCAGTGCTTGGGAGGCAGAAGCAGGTGGATCTCTGTGAGTTTGACACCAGCCTGGTCTACAGACTGAATTCTAGGACAGCCAGAGCTGCATCATGAAAGCCTGTTTTGAAACAAAACAAACACACAGAGAAAGGATTTAGGTCAGGGCCCCCTTTGCTTCTAGAGTCTAGATTGAAAACTAATAATGCTACCTTTGAACTATACCCCATCCTATGCAGCTGGGAGTTCTGATGTCATTCCATTCTCTGTCACTCTAAGAGTAGCTCTTCATCTCTGATAGTCTGAATCTTCACTAGACTATAGCTTGATAGCTTGATACAGGTACTTTTAAATTTTATTGGGCATCGTGGTTTATTTCAACGTGATGTTTTTGTTATTGCCTGAGTTGTTTTCACTTTTTTTTATACAGATCACATCTTGGTGGGTTTGTCCACACCTGACATAGAGCTGAGTTCTCCATTCTGTTATGCCACCAGCTTTGTGGTACAATGGCTTGTTTTTTTTATGGTTTTTTTAATTGAATATTTTCTTTATTTATACTTCAAATGTTTTTTTCCTTTCCAGGTCTCCTTTTTGGAAACCCCCTATCCGATTCCCACTCCCCCTGCCTCTATGGGGTGCTCCCCTACCCACCCACACCCATTCCCATCTTCCTGCCCTGGAATTCCCCTACACTGGGGCATCAAAAACCCTCAGGCCCAAGGGCCTCCCACCTCCCTCCTTGGGTCTCTTATTAGTGTCAGCATTGGGGTATCTTGAATAAAAATGGTCTTTAACCACTTATATTGTCTCTTATATTCCCCCCCACACACACACACTTAAACAGCTGAGGGGAAAAGAGAGTAGAAGAAGCCAGTCTGTGATGAAATATCTCACCACTCTTTACTGTAGATCTCCAAGGACAGGCTTCTAGTCTAGACTTGTTCTGCTGGTATGTGATGATATTGAAGGAAACTGGGACTCTATGTCAGTCCTACCTTGAACTGGGTTTTCAGCTGAGTGGCTCCATTCTGAGAGTTTAGCTTAAGAGGAAGTGGTTTCCAGTACATGCCCCCCCCCCCAGGTGGGAAGACAGAAGTAAGCATATCCTATCGCCATGCCTTTCCTAATACCTTTCAGGAACACTCTGGCTTTCTGTTTTTCAATGCCCTTTTTAGAGGTGCATATGTGTTTTACTCTGGTCTTTCATGACACTCACAGAAAGCCACTCAGACGTGCATCTTAGCATGAGGATGTTAGCATTGACAGGGGTTAAGAGGGAAGTTGCTTGCTCCGAACAACTGTAGATGAACCCATGGTACTCAGACATGAGTGTTCCTGGAAGATTATCTATTATGATATAGAACATCAACTATTTGGTTTTTTATTATCCACCATGCTGTGGAAATCCTTGACCTTTTAAATCAGTTATTGAAATTTGGCCACACTGCCCTTGATCTTTAATCCAGTTAACACCAAACACTTTTTAAATGGCAGTTTTATTAAAATTACTTATGTATCTTGTGTATGCCAAGTTCTCCAATCTGAGCAACAAGCCCGCCCAAGAACCAGAGTCTGTACTGGTGGTCTGTAATAATGATAATAACCAGGCATTTTGGTGTGCGTACTGATTTTAATTAATCATAATATTGTATTTATTAATAATAGTATATGCAAATGATGCATATAATTGTGAGTTTTAGTCCACGTGTACACACGAAGATAACAAAGCTCAGGATAGCGTATGAGGCTGTGTAATCATTATTGTCTAGTAAGGAAGTGAAGGGGAGGCTGAGGCTATGGCTCAGTGGCTGAAGCACTTGCTATACAAGCATGAAAATCTAAGGTCGAGTCCCAGGAACCCATACAAAGCTGGACATGGTAGCACAGTGGAATGCTCCACCCCTATGGAAGAGGAAAAATGGAGAATCTTTACAAACACGTAGGCCAGCCAGACATGCACATTCAGTGGTGAACAAGAGACCCTTACTGACATCTCTGACTTCATACATGTGCCACAATATGCCCATAGTTATACACACACATACACACACACACACACACACACACACACACATCCACACACCTTTAAAAAAAAAGAGAGAAGAAAAGGAAGGCCAAGATGTGCAGCCTTTATCCCACACTCAGTGCTTGCAATGCATGCTATTTTTTCAGAATATTTCTGCTAAACTGCATAGATGGAGAGAAGAGATGAAGGAGGTGAGCCAGTAGTTCTTAACCTGCGGGCCATGACCCCCTTAGGGTCAAAAGACCTTCTCATTGGGGGTCACCTAAGACCTTTGAAAAACATAGATATTTGCATTATGATTCATAACAGCAGAGAAATTAGTTATGTAGCAACAAAAATTAGTTACGTCGCAGCATTGGGAAGGTTGAGATCCACTGAGTGAGGGAACAGAAGAGGGGAGAAAGGAAACCGAGGGGAGCCGCACAGCTGCCTTGGCTTCTCGCGTTTTTACCTTCCTTGCCTTAGGAGTCAGTTCCCATGAGCTCACTTGCCTGGAACCGTGAGCATTTCCTTGATATTTTGGACATACTGAATCTGTGTAACGAGAATATCCTGAAGCCGCCTTCACAAAAACTGTTTTCAATCACGTGTATGAGTTGTACCAAAGTATCAGGAACAGAAGAGCAGCCCAATTTTCTTCAGTTTTCTAGTATAAGAAAAGGCTAACTATAGTTACACAATGGTGTACACACCAGTCCCAAATCCTTATGGACATTTGAATAAACAGCTTCCTCAGGGATGGGACCCACAACCACGGAGCAAAGCACGCCCTCTCCTTGCCCATGTGTGGCTGCTGCTGCTGCGAGGTCTTTGGCCTCCCTTTCAGGTGTCTTGGGCTTCTGGGTGTGGCGGTGGCCTTCATTTGACAGATGTGTGCAGTCACTTCTCATTAGGAAGATCGGGGGAAATGAATTTGTCTATCCACATTTACTCAAGACAGTTCTCCAGTTCTCTTCCCCCTCCCCACTCCGCCCCCAGATGTGTACATAGATGGCCTTGCTCTAGTTCCCCGGAAGCGTAGGTAGTCAGGGATGAAAGCAGTTTCCTTCCTTTCCCTTCAGAGAAAGGCTCCCAGCCAGGAGAAGGGAAAGAAATCAGACTCTAGTAAACAGAGAAGTAGAAACGAATTCTATCAGTCTGAACAGGAGAATAATATGACTTTCGTATTGAAGGAAGTGACAGATGTCTCCAAGTTATGGGAACGGGTTTAAGCACAACCTTAAAATAGTGCTTTAGAGATAGGCAGGGACAGAGAGGAATTTGTCTTTATGCTTTAAGCCTTTTCTCTTCTACAAAGATTTTTTTTTTTTCTAGTTAGAATATGTCTTGGAGCAGAGCCAGGGAATGAGACTGATATTTTCTAACCTTGGCTGTTGCTGCCCCCTACATGGCAGGAAGACTATGAACAAATCAACTCTCGTCGGAGGGCACCTGTGACAGTGCTGTCTGGGGGCCGTACCCTGGAGACCTCCACATTTATCTCTCCACTTCACTATCCCGAACAAAGGAATACTTATTTCTACTCCGTTATTTTGAATTCTCAAATAAGAAGTTGAAGTGAATTCTTTGCTTAGACCGGGGAGGAGGGAACCCACTGATTATTTTGAGTTGGGGGCTGATCTCAGGGAATTGCCTCTATCATAGAAACAGCCCCACAGGGGAACTTCATCACTTAATCCCCAGGGTTCCTCCTTTGCTTAAAAAAAAAAAAAAGATCTTGATCTGAGTTCTCTGTATCCCCGGCCCCCACTGCCCAACTTCAAAACACAGAATGGAAGCTGAAACAGCACAGGATACAACTGGAGAGAGCAAAAATAGCATGTGTCTGAGGCTAGATGAAAGAGGCTCATTTGGATCGGCAATACTGTTGACCCTACAGTATTAACAGGGAATCCTTTAAAAAGTTACAGGAAGTTTATGGTGTGTCAAGAATGGAGCATGGATTCTCTCTCTCTTTCTCTTTCTCTCTCTCTCTCTCTCTCTCTCTCTCTCTCTCTCTCTCTCTCAGAAGGATTCATGAAAACACTTTCTCCCAGAATACGCACTGTCAGGATCTAAAAGGCACTTGATGACTTTGCAGATAATTGCAATTAAAATGATTGCTAAGTGAGTAAATGATTGGCTTAGGAGGCACGTGCCAACTAATTACTGCTTTGACGTAATGTTATGAATATTGGCATGTTGCTGGCATTTGCACTTTCCGGATTTTGGTGGGGTGTACACTAAATAGGAACTGTTTGTCATCGCTGTTAAAGACCTGGTGTCCTTGAATAAAAATCTCTACCACCTTTCTAACAATCAGGCTACTGAAGACAAAAAGATCTTTCCCATGGATGGCAGAAAATGTGCTGCAGCAATAAGGTGGAGGTATTTAGAGAAACTGTCCAAAGGGAGAACCCCAGACACCAAGAGTCTTCTCTTTTATTTTACACACACACACACACACACACACACACACACACGTAAACATGTTCAGGTGGTCTATGAATACCAGTTTCACATAGTATTCATATGCATGCTTCTTTTCTTTTGTTCTTTCTCTCATGCTTTCTTTTTTATATCATAATTATCATGGGTAGAAATGATGCAACCATCACAGTGCACTTATATCCAAATCAAATAGGGTGGGGTGGGGTGGGGTGGTGAGAAACAGTGTATTTATCAAATACTAAACGTCTATGGATAAGGAATGGTAAAAAAAAATCTAATTAATCAAGACAAATATTTTTAGTGCAATATTTATCAGATCCAAAGAACTGGAAAAAAATGTCTGATATCTTAAATTTTAAGATGAGGTCTGGGGAAGTTAGAACCAGAGGGCAAGAGAGCTGTGGCAGGGCAGGCTCAACCTGGTCCCTGCTCTAGTCAGGAGGTGACATAACATCTGCCAATCTAAGCCAGAAGGGAGTCTCCAGCAGCAGGCTCCCTTTGGAGACTGGTCATTCTTATTTATACTTTTACTCTACATGCTGTCTGCAGCACTCTTGTTGACCAAAGTGACTCAGGCAAGAGTCACTGCCTGTGGCGGGGATGGCTTTTAATCGTGTGGAGGACAACATTCAAGACATTTTTAATGAGTTTAAATTTGATTACTGCTAATTTAGGAAATCTTTAACGAATGCTAAGCACTATACAGATGTTTACATAGGGAAGACTATGTGGTTAACAGCAACTTTGAGCACATTTAATACACATTAGAATCCATTTTGTGGAGAACAAATGAGTCTGACAATGCCTTAAAATAACTGGTCAAATAAACTGTACGAAATTAAGTTTTAAAATCACAGGATACTATTCTGTGAAACATAGACCGAGGTCAATTGGAATTAAACTATTCTGACACTCCAGTTTAAATTCACAGCACATGCATTTTTTTTTTTGAAAAATAGATTATCACAATCAAGGAAAAACACTATAGTTTCCAAAAACATTGATTTGAATAATGCTAAAAAGATTTTAAAATTGCAGGATATTGGACAAAGGAGATAATCATGAGCCCAGATGCCAGCCCCTGAGGACAGCCCACCTACTACAACATTTTCTTGTCACTTCCTGATATTAACATGTTCCAGGAAGTCTTAGTTTCTAAAGCATCAAGGGGATATGGGGTGCGGGGTGGGTGGGTGCGGGAGGAAGACTTGAGGCTGCCTGCCTCTGTGTTTATAATCCCACATGCTTGATTTTTATTGGGTGTTTTCTAGGGCTTGAATTGCCATCCACAAGCCATGGTACGAAACTCCCTTTGCATAAGGATTGCCAGGAAGCCTGTCAACAGGCCAAGGACACGAGGCTCTGAGAAGCCCACGCTTCCAGGACACACAGGACTAGCCTCCTTTTCAGCACTAAGCACTTTCTAGACTCCATCCTCTGTACCACAGGCAAGCACCACTCCAGGAACAACTCCACAAAGTGCAGGGAGGGTGCTGGCATGTACTGAAGGTCTGAAGATGTCGCATTTCCCTGAATGAGAGTCCTGTATGTGGGTATACACAGGCATCAATATTACCAGATGATTGCCAGGAAGAAAGGCAAGATCATTTTTACTACAACAATTCACTACAAAAACAGGAGGATTCTGAGTACAAACAATTGAATGTATTCCAGTGTTCAACAAGGGATAGACCTAAGGCAGACACACTCAGTTTTTTTGTTTGTTTGTTTGTTTGTTTTGAGACAGGGTTTCTCTGTGTAGCCCTGGCTGTCCTGGAACTCACTCATAGACCAGATTGACCTCAAACTCAGAAATCCGCCTGCCTCTGCCTCCCAAGTGCTGGGATTACAGGCATGTGCCACCACCGCCCGACAACACACTCAGTTTTAACTTGAGCACTGTGGTACCAAGTGGACAAGCATAGCTAGTCATGTGGCAACTTGAAAACATGGTCATAGGACAGTGCTCATAGAGGGAGCCTTTTCAAACAGACCCAGGGATGGATTTGCATCTTAAGTAGGACCAGCATAAGGAACACATTCAGTTCTAGCACTCTATTTTAGGATTTAAAAGTTTGTTGTTATTTAAGTAGTGTTGGCTTCTAGAAACTGATTTAAAAAACAGTCATAATGAAGTCATTTAATATGAATTTGTAGTAACTCAAATGTATTGTGCTCCAGAATCGTAAAACTCTGGTTAGTTAAGTCAAGGTTCCACAGCAGCATGGTGTCAGGGGTGTCTGATTACTTAGCACTGCTGAGACCATGAAATATTTGTCAAGGATTTATTAATGGTTTCTTTAGATCTGAAAATATGCTAAATACAGCAATGATTTAAATATACTATTATGTTTTTGTGCAAATGGAATAATAGGACGTATCAATGAAGATAATAAAACTCGATTTTAATAAACATAACAGATTGTTAATATGTACTTGGGTTTTAACTATTAAAATTTCCCCTGTTAGAAGACATTCACTTATTTAATATTTCATCACCCAAAATGATTGTGATAGCCTTGAAACTCAGAGTCTATCCCACTGCCTGTCTTGTTTGTAACTTGCTTCAAATGACTCACAGTCATATCCAAACAGGTAAAATGTTCAAAAGATAATGCTTTCCACGGGTATTATCGTTAACAACATAACAAAATTGACTTCATGCAGAGACATGCTTTTTTAGGAAACATAAAAGATGTATTTTCACCTACTTTGAAGGCATTACAGGTTTTTGATATTCATATTAGATATATTCATCCAGCTCAATAATTAATTGTAAGTCCTAAAGGTTACAGGGCAAGTCAGCTCAAAGATGCATTTCCCTTTTTGAATCTTTCCTTCCCCATGACTGCTGCATCTCAACAAGGATCTGAGGCTGATGTTCAGAAAAGTAGATTTAAAACCGTATGAAATTATATGAACTACCCACACATATATGTATATGCATGTATGCGTATATATCATATATCTTTAATTCCATGTTTATGAATTGGGGCATGTTTCTATTCATTTGAATATGCTTTAATAATCTTTCATGATTTTTTTTATAAGTTAGGCATTCGATAAAAATCACAGCACAAAATTCAGATCCCTTTAACAGGTGAGCACTTTGCATCCGTTTCTGTTGATACCGCTTTGCATGTTTTAGTTTTAGAATTCCTGCTAGCCCAGCTTCTTTCTGGGAAAAGAACTGCAGATGTTTATTCTAATAAAGAACGAGCCCTGCTGTGCTGCAAGTAGGATCCCCTCCCCCAGGTCTATGAGGCTAATAAGATTTAATTAAAGACATTCGCCATTGTGTCATTAGAGCTCCATGCTGATTGGACCTCACAAGGCTAGACACTGTGTGTCAAAGATTGACCAAAGGACATTTCATGTTTAAGGATGACATGTGCAGGGTCTGGTCTGAATTGAAGCACCCGCTAAAACAGTATGTCCTAACTCAACATGGCAAAGTCCGTAACGTTTTGGGTTAAATACCTTGAAGCAACAGTGAATTGAGAGTCCTGTGAATTCCTTTGGCTCTTGCAATTCAGGAGCTGAGAAGACGAACATCTGAAATGGGGTTAAATCTATGCCTGTGGGCTGGCGTTCTTTGTTGCAAATATTGACAGAAATAAGGAGGAGGAAGGAGACTGCTTAGACAATCATTGCCTTGAATTAGGATTTGGATATCCACAATCAGTGGTAACATTTTTAATAGACTTTGGCTGACACATTAGAGAATCTGCTACAGACCAATGACAATGTTGCTTTTATTCGATGGTAAAGAGATAGTGTGTGTGTGTGTGCGCGTGCTTGTCTGTTAGTTCAGATTGAATTCCTTTTCCAGGACTCCATCTATCTAGCACATCCTGCAGGAGCACACCTTCGCTATCCATGGACGATACCTTGGCTGACCTAGAAAGAAAGCAGGTATCTGGGTTACTCAATGCAATATAGAGACAAGAAGAAAAGGAAGGAGGAGAGGGAGGGACAGGGCAAAAGGAGGAAGGAAAATATTGCCTGTGATTCCTGCACTTCTTCACCCCGAGGTAAAATGCATTATGTGATAACCTGCCTTATTAAGCAGGTATATACATTTTAATCCTGTACATTTTTACCAATCGCTTTTAATTGTCCCAACAACAAAATGATGAATTTAGCTTGAAATAGGCAAATTCTCCCACATTTTAGGAAGCATAATTGTTTTTAGAGTAATCTACAACCACGGTTGCAGTGCCAGGCTTTATAAATATTTGCTGAAGTATGGATTAAGTTGCAGAATCAAAATATGCGTGTCTTAAGCATTTCAGTAGTTATCTGTGTAGGTTAACAAAATGAGGGTATAATAAATATAAATTGATTTGACTATTCAAAAGGAGGAGCCTTGTGCTTTCATTAACTATTTTTTGTATTATTAATGCAACCCCAAAGTAGTAACTCTCATTCCTCCCGGCAAAATTTTAAAAAGTAGGCTCTTCACTTTAATGAATATTGTATATATTGGTGTGTGTGTGTGTGTGTGTGTGTGTGTGAGTGTGTGTGTGTGTGTGTTCCTGTAAGTCAGCCTACAGTGTTATGTTGCTTTAAAATTTATTATGCTGATGTTTACATTTTCTCTTTGGGTAAATTAATTAAAACACTGGTACTGCTAAACAAAACCAGCAGGAACTTATTACTTTATTATTGACATTGTTCTTCCTTTTCCTAGAACAGGTTTCAGCCCCAGCTGTAAGCCTGCGTTAGGGGGCCATGATTGATGCTCAGCTCACGCTGCCCACATTTTCTGCCTCATGCATCATCATCAGGCCCCTCCAAACACCACCGTCCTGAAGCTGTCCTACTTCCCAATTCCTGGCTTTTGCTGGTGATTCATGAGACAGAGTAGTAAAAGGGGGGAAAAAATCTCACCTTGGCTTTTCACAGTGTATCATTCTCTGTGAGAATTCTAGTTTTGTTCATCAGATTCATGCAAATGTAATATTGATTGACAGTGATGCATATAGATCCACATGCACAACGTGCTACATAGAAAGGACTAAAATGTTCTATTAGTGGCAGAACACACGCTGATTATAAACTACTTTGAAACTGAAGTGAAAGCTTATTGAAGACATTATATTTTTTTATACTTCCAAATTCTTGCCCACCATTTTCTGCTGATAATACCTGCATGTAGATATGTGTGTGTGCCCATTTAAGTGTGGGGGACCAGAGAGTAATGCTGGCTCTCTTTCTTTAGCATTCTTGAAGTTTCCTTACAAGACAGGGCCTCTCACTGAACCTGGAGCTCTCTGATTCAGTTAGACTGGCAGGGCAGCGTGGTCTAGGTATTCCCTTGTCTCTCTCCCCCTTGGTTTTTTATTTGTTTGTTTGTTTTGTTTGTTGTTGTTGTTTTCACATAGATGCTGAAGATCAAACTCAAGTTCTTGTACTTGCATGGAAAGCACTTACTGACAAGCCATCCACCTAGTCCTGAAGTTATTTTCAAGTGCGCTATTCCTAGAATATTAGGAGATTAAATTGTTAATTCTATAAGTCAAGATCCCTCATTAACACTGGCATAAAAATTGTAACTATTGCCCTGTAATTTTTATCATCTTGAGTATGAAATAAGGAGAGAGGGGCCCTTTCTAAAACCATCTGGAGCACTGAGGTTTACCTAGACGTTAACTAGATGAACTCAAAACCATTTCTGTGAAAGCTTTCAAATTCAGGAGCAGCCAGGCCTTAAAGAGGAAGGGAAAGAAAGGCTAATGGTACTGCAGAAAGGGAGCTGCAAGTTTGTGATGCTGTCTCGGAGCTTCTATTACCAGACATCAGTGTTATCCCCTGAGGTTTCAGGAACATATAAATGCCAGGGAAGGAGTAGGTAGACTTCGTAGGGTCGGAGACACAAGCTCAAATGTGGAATTCACCTGTGAGCCAAAACTCACTGCTGATGAATTATTTCAAAGAAAAGACATGTCCGAGGGTTACTTTCCCCATCAGACCAGACCTCTAGGTTCACCAGCAAGGTCAAAACAACAAGAATGCTCCGGTAGACAGGTGCTTCTCCAACCTTAATGGACTTCAGGCACTCGCCTGGGTATAAGGCTTGAACCAATAAAGATCAGAATGGCAAGATGGGCAAGGTATAGCCCTCAAGAGAACAGGTGAGCACGCTCTGCAAGGCCTCTGAGCTGTGACCCATATGCAGAGTGGCCCATTTATAACCAGTTCTCTCTGGTCAGCCCAGGGTTGGAGACTAATGTCGGAGCTAAAATAAACCCACCATCTCCAAACTCCACTTGGGAAGTCAACTGTGTCATTTTATGCAAAATTTTAAAAATTTCACTTACTAATGGCATTTTAAAACTAGCAGCGCTTAAGATAGTAATTTTAGGTCTATTCAAAAAATATATTTCAGGTTCTCCATGCAACTTTGTCCTTCCTACTTTCTTCTTATAATTGAGGGCCGAAGTCAGTGTTCCGTAGCTCTGAAAACTAGAATAAAGTTTTAGTTTGAAAAGATTTAAAAATAAAGACAATATTTGGATTGAACAATAGAGGAAGGGATACTCTTGGTATGGGGAAATCACTTCTGTTTTTCTTTTCTAAATACTCTTTAAACATTTAGTCTATTCATTTAAAATGAGGTAATAAATATATTAGTCAGTTAGCATTACATTAAACTACATAAGGTCAATATCCATTACAGCTAGAAGGCTGAGCACACTCAGCTTTGTAACTGGGTGATGCTGCACATCCATGAAGATGTTAAAGGGAATTTCAGATGGAGGGGTGGCATTCCAGGGGAAAACAGGAAGAATGGTGACTCCAGACTTAAGCTCACTCCTTCCCACACAATGTCTTTGTTTGCTTAGCTACTGACACACTTCCCTTATTTAGGGTCACAAATATCACCCCTTCAAAGCTCCTCATTTTGGTTTCTCATGTAATAAAGATGGTCAGTCTGTCTCAGATAAACGCCTCCCCCCCATCTAGTACACAGAGGTGTGCACGTCACCAGGAAGTGGCTCGTCCTTGCAGGGCCCCTACGCATGGTGTGACTTTAGACACTGAAGTTTATCTTTGGGCACCGAAGAATGGATTGTCATAATTTCACAGTTCCCAATCGTCCCTCTGTGCCACCAAATTCCTACAAGAAACACAAAACTTGTTCTCTCTCCTCGTTCGTTTCTAAGGCGTTTTGTCTATCGGATGCTTCCACTCCGAGGAAATCTAATGTCTCATCAAAATCCTTCTCAGAAAACAAGCACCTCTGTCAGAAGTGTCTTAATTTCTTATCCCAGAATGTTATCCACACGGAGAGTAATAAATAATTCATGTCACTACCTCTTTGTTGTGTGTCCCTGAACTGCACAGAGCTGGGGGGCTGACAGCTGGCTCAGGACCAGGCACCCAAGATCTGACATGACACACAACTAACAAGTTCCTTTCGGTTTATCCCAAAAGAAGACAACGGTCCAAAGTGCAGAAAGAAATCCCGAACCAAAACGAAGGAGCTTCTCTCCTTTCCCCTAAGTGTTTGCTGTGAGCTGCTTTCCGACCCTCGAGCCCTGGTCATTTTACAGGACTGCCCAGCCCCCGTTCTTCCTCACACTCGCTTGGCCATTTACGCCTGGCTACGGATCAATATGAGCAATTCTTGGAGAAATACGATGTCTCCATGACAACCAAGCCACAAATTCTCAGTGGAAGGCAGTGAGACCAGTAGCCAACCCTCCAGAGGTTTCTAGGCCTATAAGGGTAAGAAGTCTTAAAATGCAAGGATGGACAGAGGAAAAAGCCAGAGCAATTCATTCTTTATTACCAGTTTAATGACGCCCGATGTATGGACTGGTACTCATTTTTTTTTTTTCAGACTCTTCCCCAGCTCCTGTGTTTTCTAATTACTCTCGCCTTTTTTTTTTTTGACATGTTCTTTTGTTCATAACTGTCAGATGGTAAAAGCCATATCTGAATTTTACTCTCAGTCCACTTGTATGGCGGAACTGTTTTGACATTTGAAATGGCACCATGTTGATGCATCGTGTTAAAAACAGCGAGTGCTTAAGTAAACGCTGGACTCTAAAGATTCAACTTTCTGACAAAATGCTTGATGGGAAACAGCTCACTAAGAACTCTAAAAACCTAGTCAGAATTAGACAGTTTCAGTCCTGACTAGAGAAGTAATCTTAAGAATAATTTTCACTATAGACAGTTAACATCGCCATCACCCCTCCGTTTTAAGGTGAAACGAATTGACATTTTCTTTTGGAATGTTATGTCAGGGAGCGGGGCTAATTTGTACTTTAACAATTTCTGTCATAAAAAGATGCTGTATCTCTGTTCTCTAAGATGCCGAAGAGAAAGAGCATTGCTGGGGTTGGGCATGCAGCTGCAGCTCGGCTCATCTTTTGAGGGATCCCAGTGCAGTGGAGGGGGGCTGATACACACTTGCCATCACCACTGGGCCTATTGGGGTTCCAAGATGACTTCGGGGACCTGACATAGATTGCAGGCTACACCTTTCACTGAAAATTAAATCTCAGTATCTCTCCTCCGGGAAGGATCAGGGGACTGTTTGCAGCTGCCCCCCTGTCAGGAAAGGCGACACAATTTGGAAATCTCTTAACTAAGCTGACAGTCTACAGAGAGGATGGATCAAAAATATGATACAAAGATCAGCGCACAAAGATGTCAGAGGGTGGAGGGGACACTGTAGCTACGCAAAACAGGAAAGAAATGTCCAGCAGGGAGAGATGGCTGAGTCTTTCAATCATGCTAATAGGGTAGATTCTAGCATCTTATAGCTTTTGTGACCCAACAATGTCATTCGTTTTTTAGTAACAATTCCTTTTTTCTCTTTGTAATTAACTAATCATTAAAATTGGGCATGCTTCAAACCAAAGCAGAATTTAAAAAAAAAAAAAAAATCCCTGTTAAGTTGTTCTGGCTATCTTTTCTTGGTACATTTTCCTATCTTTCCTTTCCACAAAGAGACAAGCAACTTTGACACAGAGTAAATCTTCCTTCCTGATTAAGGGTTCCGATTGTCCTCCCATTGTTTGACCATCCCCAGCCCTGTTTTGCTAAAGCCCTTTCTCCCAGTCAGAGTTCTGTTTGAACAGGGAAAGGTAAAGAGATTCTAGTAGCCGCGGCTTGTTCCTCTCTGCGCCTCCTCTCTGCATTTCTGCCTTTCTCTTGTTAGATCTCATTATTTGAAATATTTGAAATGTCAACATTTCTCTACTTTCCAGCTTCTGTGTGGATTAAGCAGTTTAGCTTAGAATTGATAATGAACTAATGGTGTCAGCTTCCCTTCTCCGTCATAACGTCTTTGTACTTTGTCCAACTGAATTCTTGATGAAAGAGGAAAAGATAACAGCCCCACACTGTGACCTCCTGGGGGGGGTGTTAATTTGAGAGTGCAGCTGCTAAGAGCCAGCAGCCTTCCAGTGTCCTCCCCCACACCCTCCCAAGGACCCCAAAGCTGTGTCAAATTTATCATTTTATACTTGACTATGTTTAAATGGCTTCCACCTGCACTCTCCGACTCTTCCAAGACACATCTGTCAAGAATGTCCTCTGTATCTTGGAAGTTTGCCGAGTTCAAGTCGCTGCCATGCTTGACCGGACTGACTGAAGCTGTTAAAAAGAGAGAAAGGAGAGAGAAAGAGAAAGACAGCCATGAAAAAGTAGCAGTGAACATCATTAGACCATTTCAGACCCACAGATAGTGCAGGGCACACTATGGAAACACAAATAATAAATTGAAATAAAGTGTATCCTCTAAGTATTTATTGGCAGACACGTAATTAGTTGAAAAATCCATAGATGTGACTTTATCGCAGAAGAAAAATAAGCTTCTGGCTTTGGCTTAAAAGCTACATAGCTACAAAGTGACAAAGTGATGCTTTCGAAGTAGAAATCGTATTTTTAATGCATAAATCTAAAACAATATAGTCAATTAAGAGCACATGGGCGCAGAGCAAAGCACATCAGCCAACTCGGTTAGAAAGCGGGCTCTGCCCGGTGAGGCTCCTCCGTAGGTCCAGCCACGGAAGCAGGCTTTGTTTGCGCTTGACTCTTTCCTCATCTCCCTGAAATCCACGACACCAAACGCATGCAGGCAAGAAGTCTTAAACAAAGGAAATCTTCAAGTATAGCATGAAAGCGTTTCACGTGAGAATAAGACAGCCCAGTGTTCATAAACAGGTTAGCCAAAAACTTCCCACATGATCATGTCCTAAGGAGCGACAGGGACTAGAAATGGAAGCTGGCTCCAATATTTCTTGTAAGTTCATTATCAATACCAGCAGATTCAAATATCTGTGGTTTTCCACAGGCTGAAACTCTTGCTGTAAATGACATACTTGAGCAACATATTCTCATTTTACCTCTGCTCTAGTCATTCTCTGTCAGGAGAGGCGGGTTTACTTAGCATGAAAGTATTCAGTGTACAGAACAAACTGAGTACTGATTACACAGAGCAGGCCACACCCACTGACCTGAAACCGAATGCACACACCTTGTTGAGGATATGCATTCCTGCAAAATGTAAACATATACATACTTCTGTCCATATATATCCTCATATATGCTTACATATACACATGTATATAACACTTAATAATATTTTTTCTAATATAGGCATGTAAACATATACATATGCCATTGTTTCTCTCTATACATGCATACATACATACACATATATAAACTAGTGAGTATACATATATATATACATGTATACACTTCATATGTGTATATGCACATATACACTACTTATTGCATATATATACATTCACATCTATAATTACATATGTATACTACTGAGCATTTCTATATAATAATATTTATACATATACACACATTATCAAATATATAACACATATGTATATAAACATTCATTTTCCCATAGATACTTTTAAATGTACACATAATTTATATATATAAACATTCATTTTTATATACACAGACACATACCACTAACAATATATATACACTTATATAAACATGTACATTTTCATATATTACTATATATGATAGTATATACACATACTATTGAGTGTGTATATAAATTCAAATGTGTACACACACACACATATATATATATATATACATATATAACTGGCTATGCAAATATACTCCTGTATATATCCTTACACTTAGGTATATACTGAAATACATTTTTGAACACAGTAGAATCTTATGCTTCTTATGTTTCTATAGTACATGCTACTATAGAGTCTACAGCTCTTGAAAATATAAAATATTTATAAGTAATCAATGACATAAACAAAAATACCTACATAGCTCATTAGAAAATATTCTTAGGCTCAGGGTCACTGTTGCTAGCCCTCCTTCAGGACAAGGAGCCACACAAAGCCTGGAGCCCGCATTGCTCCACACACTGGATGAGTGACATCAAGGTGTCCTGCTGGAGCCTTGCAGGAATCAGCAACATCAGCACTCTGGGCTCCCACTTCTCTGTGTGCTCAGACCTGAGGCCCAGCAGTGACTCTTTAAAAGAGGCTGGTAGCAATTCTAGTCACACATTCCCTGCAGACAGGGTCAGCGGCCCTCTGGGAGCCCAGAAAGTAGCTGTACTGTGAACAGTGGAGGTCTTTGGAGTTGCCACTTCCTGAAAATCTTGCCTTTAGAAGCAGACACTAGGGAAGGCTGAAATTCTTTTTTTTTATTAGATATTTTCTTCATTTACATTTCAAATGTTATCCCCTTTCCTCATTTCCCCTCCTAAAACACCCTTATTTTAAGTAAATACACCTATATTTTCACTTTGTGCATTTGGATTTTCTGAACCCACACCCCCCTCCAAAGTATAAGCTAAGTCTGTTTCCTCCATTTTCTATCACATCTACAACAGAGTCTGAGCCACAGGGATTATTCTCCAAGGATTTCTGAAATGAATGAGTGGACCAGGGGCTGAAGCAGAGGGGCCAGACTAGCTGTCCTCATAAATCAAGAGGATGTGTGCTTTCAAGGATGCGTGTTCAGTTAGATCTGTGAGAAGACTACTGCTTTACACCACGTGGCCAAGTCTGCGATCTGCAAGAAAATGTCTCTGTGTCCTGATTGTCACCAAGGTGGCTTTCTCAAATTTAATTTACCTCACTTTAAATCACACAGGTTGACTATTTTTGAACTCATGGATTTTTGTGAGGTGTTTAAGTGGGATAGGTAAATGGAGCAAAGCTATAGGAAACTATTATACTGGTCAACATTTATAGACTTTTTACATGGCTTTTACCATCAGGTATCTTGTTAACTTTTGGAAGTAGTGATGGTGGTGTTGACAATAAGGGATGGCTCACACAGATAAATCTTGTGCTAAACACTCGTGGGGTTGTGTCTCTATTTATTTGGGCAAGCACGTTGTCCTTGTCATCTAACATACCATTCTTTCATGACTGAACACCTTTCATCAACCATCCACTTAGTCATTCCTCCAACATATCTTTCAAGCACCCATTATTAAAAATACTATTCTAGCAGCTCCCTACCCCTGTAGTCCTGAACTACTGGCTACAGAGTCTGGGAGAGGGGAAGCCATTGTTTTCAGTTGTGTACCCACCAGTGAACTCCAATGGATCATTTCCATCCATAGTCTCATAGAAGACCCTGGTTAAACTCAGGTAGTCAGTCTCTGTCTCTCTGTCTCTCTGTCTCTGTCTCTCTGTCTCTGTCTCTCTGTCTCTGTCTCTGTCTCTGTCTCTGTCTCTGTCTCTCTCTCTCTCTCTCTCTCTCTCTCACACACACACACACACACACACACGGTATAGATGCAAGAACGGGATTAGCAGGGAAGAAATAGATTAGAAGGTAGGAGTATGAGATCAGTGTACTACTGTGTGAAATTGTCATAGAACACATTTAATCAATAAAACATGCTACTGTTAATTAGAGATCTCCAAAGGAAGAGTGCATGACATTCAAAGTGCCCACAACTGTTGTGAATGGCAATAGATTAAATCCAGCATGAGGAGATCTACCAAATGATTCCAAAAGCTAGAAAGTCAGATTAGATCTTCTGGGAACTGAGTTCAACAGGTATCATGTAGCTACCCTTTGCCTAGTCTTCTGATTTCTAAAATGTTTGGTTCTCGTGAAGGTCAATGTTGGAGAAGGTTTGTTATTCAGATATCTTCCTTATGGCAGATTAGTCTTTAAATCTAAAGTGGTACATGATTCCCCATCCTTTCCTGGGTGGTTCACAGAGTATCCAATTAAACTTACTGTGGAAGAAGGGACGATGCCGTGTCAATTGGGAACGGCGGGCTTCTGAGAGGTTAATTACTGCCAGTCTACCTTTCGTTTGTTTGTTTGTTTGATAGGTTAATCCTTGTGATTGTCCTTTTGGGTGCTTCCTGTGGTGTTTTCCTCATTAAACTCTGACATGATGAGTGGCTGGGGTTCATCTAATGAACCATTTCAAAACCAGTGCAATCAAAACACATTGATTTGGGGCTTATTATGGGTATAGCTCTTTGCTAGACCACAGGGGACAAAGAAGTGAATGTACTTTCAATGGACCCTCATGCAACTTGTGATCTAGTTGATGTGCAACTAGCAAAATTAGTTAGTAGTTCTAGAGCCCGTAGTCTAAGGGTGACATGCCTTTTAGGAGAGCATGTCCTTAGAGAAGTTCTTTTCTGTAAAAGACTAAGAAGGTGAGGTTTGACCTAGCTGTCCTTGAATGGGATTGTGGGATAATCAAAGAGAGCCATTCACACCAAAGATAATGGCCTAGACACAGATATGGCCAAAGACTTATTAAATATGCTATGTAACACATATTTGATGTGACTGTCCACTTGGGATGTTTGAAATGAATTCTCCATATTTGTCTTGTGGAGCTGTCTGTGAATTGCTGTTGTTGGCTAATTCTTCTCACCTATAGAAGTAGCTATAGACAGGTTTTTTTTCCCTTGACCTAGATAGTCAATAACTTGATCTTTACTGATGGAGGGCCCATTTATCACAGTAGCCATCCTTTCACTATACGTATCGACCTTTCCTTATCAATACCACAGTCCATTTGTAGCTCATCACTAAAGTTCTTGGGTGTTTTCGGTAGTTTTTGAAGGTGCTTTTCAGAGCTTGGCAGAGGGGTGCTTCTGACATCAATACCATGCAAATGGCTAGACTCATCTTTGGCTTAACATCAGCTGTTTATTTCCTCAGGAATGGACTGTGAAGCTGTCTACATCTGGAGGCTTGGGGCCCCAAAAGACACACTCTTCTCCTCGACAGATCTTTAGTAGAAGACGGAAGTTTGTTCCATTCACTGACAGAGGGCCGGCTGGTCCATTTACTCACCACGTGCTTTGAAATATCGATAACCAAAAGGCTGATGCTCTGAATATCTTTTCAATATCTCTAGCCAGTAGATACAGAGAAGAGTCTGTGTGCTTTACATGAATGTGTGGGTTTATGGTGCCTCTAATAAATTTATTTCTAGATCCTAAGAAATGAAAAGTTCAGGCAAAAACAATAGAAAGTCAGTACTTGTATCTCTCTCTCTCTCTCTCTCTCTCTCTCTCTCTTCACTCTAGGTCCCTACCTCCCTCCATGTGTGTGTGTGTGTGTGTGTGTGTGTGTGTGTGTGTGTGTATGTATGTATGTGTGGTGTGTACATGTGTATGTGTGTGTGTTGTGTGTACAGGTTCATATTCACATGCATGCACACATGTGATACACCCACCATATTATGTTTTGAGCCATGCCCATCTTTTATGTGGGGGCTGCAGATTGAACTTGGGTCCTCATCCTTACAAAGCAAGTACTTTTATACTCAGCCATCTCTCCAGCACCCCCCCCAACCAGTAGTTTAAAACTATATCCCAAATATTTTAGGAAGACTCTATGGGCAGATTTATTGTTTAAATTATGTGATAACATGGCCACACAAATCTATGTGGCAACCTCCACAGGCTTCTGGACTCTATTGTGGTTTCTTTTATTTTCTAGAAACTTCCTTACCTCCCTCTTTTGCCATTTGTAGAATGATGGCATTTAATGTCAAAGGCAGCTAAGCCTATTGTATTAGTTGCCTTTTTTTTTTTATCACTGTGACCAAATTCAGAAGCACATAAAAGAGGGGACTTTTACTTTAGCTCATGATCTCAGAGCATCTCAGTCCCAAGGATGGAGAGGCACAGGAATGCATGGGTGGCCAAACTGTAGGTGGTACTCTGTGCATCACTGTGGCAGATAGGAAGTCAAGAAAGCTAAACCAAAACTGGAGGTAGGAAAAGTCCTCAAAGGCTCCTCTCCAAGGACTTGCCTCAGCCACACTGGATCCATGTAACAAAGGTTTCTTAGCTCTGATAAACTGGGGACCAAGGGTTCAAACTCATGAGCGAGGAAGAACCTCGCTCACTCATCCCAGGCCTAGGTAGAAAACCGTTCCAGAAGGTAGACTGGTGTCCTGAATGAGAGAATATACAGCGCCAATAAAATACCTTCACTCCACAAACAGGACATGATCTTTTCAGATAAGTGACCACTGACTAAGCAGAGTGCTTATTGACAATTCATAGCATTCCACCATTGGTGAAAAACATAATAAAAGGTGTTTCCAGAAGAGATAGTCCCTCCCTATGCCTAATGGAGCAATCACACATGGCTCACCAAGGGTCCCAAGATGATGATCCTGTGCAATATCTCTCATGTCAATCTACTTCACCTGGGCTTCACCAGTGAAGCTGGTCTTCTCCTTACTTGCAAATTAATGGTTCTAAAAAGATGATTACATGTAAAATATTTTCAATAATCCAAAATCCTGTGAATTATCTAACTTTAAATTTAAGACTGTAAAGCCAACTATTTCTAATTATCTTTTCTTGTTATGTGCTTCAGTAAAAAATAATCCATGTTATTTATGGAGTGAATAAAATATGCATCAAATTTATTCTAATATAATGAATCTGGAATTATTTAGAAAGGTATTCCAGGGCTGGAGAAACAGTTCATTAGTTGAGAGCATGCATTCTTTTGTTTGGACCTGTGTTTGGGTTCCCAGAATCCAAGTCAGGCAGTTCACAACTGTCTGTAACTCCAGCTGCAGGATGTTTGTCACCTTCTTCTGCCCACCTTGGGCACTGCACCCCATGCATACCCCACTCCCCAATAAAAATCTTAAACAACAATGCAGAAATCCATTTGTATGTTCAGGCTCTTTGGAAATAGGGAGAATTCTTAAAAGCAAATGATTCATAAAAAATATGCCGTCAAATGAATGGAACAAACACCAGAAAAAGATTTACTAAGCAAGAACATATGGATGAGACATAGGTTCTAGAGGTCAGGGACAAACCATGGTCTAAATCTTTTAGCTCAGTCTGGAGGTGAGGTGCATCACCTCTAGCTTGGGAATCCCTGCCTCTTCATACCCCAATGTAAGCACTACAAAATACACTAAATAATAACTTACAAAAGGCACAGAAGGAAATAAAAAGACATCAAATTCAGATAGAATTAAGTGTTGATGCAATCCTGGAAGCTCAGGGGAAAAAAAGTATATGCATTTTATTTCTATTACACACACACACACACACACACACACACACACACACACACACATATGCTATTTGGGTAAAGGTGCCTTCAGAGGCCAGAAGAGGACATCAGATCTGGAGTTACAAGAAATTGTAAACTGACCTCATAAAATTACAAAGTTTCTGCAAGGCAAAGGACACTGTCAGAAGGACAAAACTACAACCAACAAAGTGGGAAAAGATCTTCACCAACCCCACATCCGACAGAGGGCTAATATCCAATATATACAAAGAACTCAAGAAGTTAGATCCCAAAGAACCAGATAACCCTATCAAAAAATGGGGTACAGAGCTAAACAAAGAATTTTCACCAGAAGAAATTCGGATGGCCGAGAAACACCTTAAGAGATGTTCAACATCATTAGTCATCAGGGAAATGCAAATCAAAACAACCCTGAGATTCCACCTCACACCAGTCAGAATGGCTAAGATTAAAAACTCAAGAGACAATAAGTGCTGGCGAGGATGTGGAGAAAGAGGAACACTCCTCCACTGTTGGTGGGATTGCAAAATGGTAAAACCACTCTGGAAATCAGTTTGGCGGTTCCTCAGAAAATTGGGCATGTCACTTCCAGAGGACCCTAGCATACCACTCCTGGGCATATACCCAGAGGATTCCCCTGCATACAATAAAGACACATGCTCCACTATGTTTATAGCAGCCTTGTTTATAATAGCCAGAAATTGGAAGGAGCCCAAATATCCCTCAAAGGAGGAATGGATACAGAAAATGTGGTATATTTATACAATGGAATACTACTCAGCAATTAAAAATAATGAATTCATGCAATTTGTAGGTAAATGGTTAGACCTGGAAAATATCATCCTGAGTGAGTTAACCCAATCACAAAAGAATACACATAAAATGCAATCACTGATAAGTGGATATTAATGAACCCAGAAGCCCTAAATACTCAAGGCACAATTAGCAAGTCAAATGATTCCCAAGAAGAAGAAAGGAGAGGACCCTGGGCCTGTAAAGATTGGATCCAGTTTTGTAGAGAAACCGTGGGGGGAGGGGGAATGATTGGGGAATAGTTGGGGGGGAGAGGAATTATGGGACGTATGGTGGGGGGGAACTGGGAAAGGGGAAAGCCTTTGGAATGTAAACATAGAATATAGAAAATAAAAATTAAAAAAAAAGAAATTGTAAACTGACTGTTGTGGGTGTTAGGAACCACATGCAGGTACTCTGTGAGAGTAGCACACATTCTTTTTTTTTTTTTGATTTTTTTTTATTGTATATATTCTATATTTACAATTCATTTCCCTTTTTCTGGTTCCCCACCCCCAAAGGTCCCACATGTCCTTTTCCCTCCCCCTGCTCCCGCATCCACCCCCTCCCACTTTACTGTTCTTGTACTCTCCCACAATGATGTTTTGGTCCATTCTAGCACCAGTGTCCACTCCTTTCTTCTTGTGAGACATCACTTGATATGTGATTTGTGTCTTTGGTGTTCTAAGCTTCTAGGCTAATATCCACTTATCAGTGACTGTATACCATGGGTATTCTTTTGAGACTGGGTCACCTCACTTAGTATGACATTCTCCAGCTCCATCCATTTCTCTAAGAATTTCATGAATTCATTGTTTCTAATGGCTGTATAGTACTCCATTGTGTATATATACCACATTTTTTGTATCCATTCTTCTGTTGAGGGACATCTGGGTTCTTTCCAGCTTCTGGCTATTATATATAAAGCTGCTATGAACATAGTGGAGCATGTATCCTTATTGCATGCTGGTGAATCTTCTGGGTATATTCCCAGGAGTGGTATGGCTGGGTCCTCCGGAAGTATCACGCCCAGTTTTCTGAGGAACCGCCATACTGATTTCCAGAGTGGTTGTACCAGCTTGCATTCCCACCAGCAGTGGAGGAGTGTTCCTCTTTCTCCACATCCTCGCCAACACCTGATGTCTTCTGAGTTTTTAATCTTACCCATTCTGACTGGTGTGAGGTGAAATCTCAGGGTTGTTTTAATTTGCATTTCCCTAATGACTAGTGATGTTGAACATTTTTTAAGGTGTTTCTCAGCCATCCGAATTTCTTCAGGTGAAAAGACTCTGTTTAGCTCTGTACCCCATTTTTGGATAGGGTTATTTGGTTTTCTGGGGTCTAACCTCTTGAGTTCTTTGTATACATTGGAGATTAGCCCTCTGTCGGATGTGGGGTTGGTGAAGATTTTTTCCCAATTTGTGGGTTGCCGATTTATCCTTTTGACAGTGTCTTTTGCCTTACAGAAACTTTGTAGTTTTATGAGGTCCCATTTGTCTATTCTTGCTCTTAGAGCATAAGCAATTGGTGTTCTGTTCAGGAATTTTTCCCCTGAGCCAATGTCCTCAAGGGTCTTCCCCAGTTTCTTTTCTATTAGTTTTAGTGTGTCTGGTTTTATGTGGAGGTCCATTCTTAACCAGTGTAACAAATGTATATAAGTATATTTTAAGTCAGAAGAAGCAAAACCAACAAGGAAAATTTAAGCACCAACAAAAACTCTGTAAGCACAGAAAATGTCATCTGGACAGACTCCGAATTCAGTTTACAAAGTGGCTTTGTCTCTGGCCAGATGTTGTTTGTATCAGCTAAGCATTATCTACTAAAGAGCTGTGTTCATATTTCCCCTTTTTTAGAGTATCTACCGAAATAATCAAGCAGTAGTGTTTCTTAGGTGTATATCCTGTGTTAGACCCTGGGCTCACTTTGCTTGTTGTGTGGACAACAAAATCCTACAGTGACAACGACAATGAAATTAGGTGCTTGATGCACTAAGTGATCTTCAGCAAGAGCACTGTCAGACGTCTGTGTTCCTCTATCCTCCTGAGCTCTCTACCTGAGATGCACTAGCATTTGGGTACCACTGTCTAGTGGGAATTTCCTCAAGACTGATATATTTTTATTTTTTATTTATTTATTTTTGTTTGTTTGTTTTTTCACTTCAGATCTTATTCCCCCCACAATCCACCCTCGACTGCTCCACATGTCATCCCTCCTCCCTACCCCCCTGACTTCACGAGGATGTCTCCACTCCCACGCCCCCCACCCCAAGACTGATATATATATTTTTTTGTTTTTTGTTTTGTTTTGTTTTGTTTTGTTTTGTTTTGTTTTGTTTTGGTTTTTTGGTTTTTCGAGACAGGGAGACAGGGTTTCTCTGTGTAGCCCTGGCTGTCCTGGAACTCACTCTGTAGACCAGGCTGGCCTCGAACTCAGAAATCCACCTGCCTCTACCTCCCAAGTGCTGGGATTACAGGCGTTCGCCACCACGCCCGGCGACTGATATATTTTTAACTGGTAAGAAGATGATGACTTTTTCAAAATGCTTTGACTAATGACTATTATGTCAGTATCCATACCCGGGTGTATATAATATTTATTGAATTCAATATATAAACACTGTGTTTATATATTATTTTACTATACATATATATATATATATATATATACATACACACACACACACACACACACACACACACACATATATATATATATATATATATATATCCAAATTGTTGGCTAATAAGGCTGAGGGGGAATTCTTGCTGAGACATGTGGCTAGATCGCTCAGAGGATTGGAGGTCAGGCCAGTGTTGAGGAAGGAATAGCAATTATTTACTACATTTCTTTAAGCATGATTTTATTCCTCACAAAAACACAAGTTTCTCTAATTGCCCAGATTATATGAGTGATGAGCTACTTTGGTTAGACTGGCAACCAGCAAATGCTACACTCTGACTTACCACAAGCCACAAGTTACATATCAAGACTGCTCTTGGTGGTTGGAGAGATGGCTTCATAGTTAAGAGTACTTGCAGCTGTTCCAGAAGACCAAAGTTTAGTTCCCAGCACATACATTTTTGGGTGGCTCATAACCATCTGTAACTCCAGCTTCTGGAGCATCTGAGACTCTTTTCTGGCTTCTTTGGACACTTGCATACATGTGATAGAAACTTACATGCACATAGAAAATGAATTAATGCATGAATAAATAAATAAATATAAATAAATAAATAAAGTGTTAATATAACCCGGGTAAAGTACTAATAATAATTTCTAAGGCTGAAAATATTATCAAAATTAATTGTAATTTAAGGAGAAAATCTCAAGGCTCTACTTAATTCTACAGCTCAAATTTATGCAAGTATCTAATATTTTATTATTAACAACAGTAGCAGGTTTCATTAAATACCTTATTTGCATATTTTTAGCAGGAAATATTAATCTTCACTATTTATGATCCAAATTATATGTACTCATTCCAAGATAAAAGATTAAAAAGAATTTCAGAATTGGAAAGAATTCATGGGTTCTCAAGGATGCAGTAAGTAGCAACAGGGCAAGGGGAGGGTATGTCTCTCCCACGTCTGTAGTCTAGTGTCCAATGTCACCTCTACTCTTTAGCATGACCTTGTGCTTGGGAGTTTATTGTCCTGACTCAAGTTCTTTTCTACACAGAATGAGGGAGTTGGACCAGGAAGCCCATCTGCAATTTTATAACACTGAAGTTCAAGAATTTTCCAAATCAACCAACTACTCATTCAGAGCACCACTGAACAGGATGTGAAAAAGCAAATAGCCAAGAGAGTGGCTCTGAAAATCTTTAAGACTTCTAAGGGTTTTCCACCATAAGCAAGGATCCAGGGTCCTTTGTGGCTTCCATCCTGCAGGCATGGAGGGAACAAGATTTACTCAGGGACTCGGAGCTAACTCAGTCAGCAAACTTCTTGTTTTGTGAGAACAAGAAGCCGAGTTGGATTCTAACTCACCTAAGAGAGCAAGTGGTATGGTGCTTGTAATACAAGCCCTGGGGAAAGAGAGATGGAGGGTTCTCTGGGGCTCACTGGCAGTGTCGCTGAGGATGACATCTAAGGTTGTCCTGTAGATGTCACATGAACATGTATAGTATATGTGCATGCACACACACACACACACACACACACACACATGCACTGACCTATGCATATATACATGTATGAACACAAAAAATATTCTGATCAAATTACCTGGCTTGGTCCCAGTATTCTACACAATAGAAATAATCACTTAAGAAAAAAAAAGGACTCAACAACATCTTATCTTAGAAGACCACCTCAGACTATAGAGGTATAAGGGTGGTGTACAGCTTTCGAATGCATAACAGAGATGAGCTTTTGTACTCTTCATGTAACTTAAGTTTGTCCTAAGTCATTTTTTTCTCATAAAGACTAAATCCTCTGGTAAATATAGAAGTTCATTATCTATGCTTGCTGTTCATAACCATAAGAAAATATAAATTAGAAAGCAAGAATCGATTCCAAAGGAGAAAATAGATCCTCAGATATTGGCACCTTGAAGAAAGAGAGACTCAGGGAAGAACTTAAAGGGATCTTCACAGTTTGTTTTTGAAAATGGAGGAGAAGGTCATAAAAACAAAGAAGACCTTTCAATAAAACAAAACAAAACAAAACAAACAAACAACAAAAAAACAAGCTAGCATTTGAGATTAGAGATGAACCTGATTTCCATATGAACTTGATAAAGATTACAGAATGTAATTTAAACCATAACAGAACCTATATTTCTCCCTAAGAGAAAATAACAGAGGAAGCCCCCTCTTGATCACTGGGAGAAGAGACAACTGTAAAAATTACATGAGTTCTCAAATCCATAAGTCCTGTAACTTTCTCCATGCTGAAACTAATGCAGGACCATCAGTATGGGAAAAATGCTCACGGGGTAGAGAACCCTCTGCTTACATAGGTCCATATCTCAGGAGATACTTGTCCCATATTGTTAATCATTTCAGATGACACTGCCCCTAGATAGGAAATGGAAAATAATCAAATCAAGTCACCTAGCCTATACCTTGTTTTCACTTTTTAACAGAAACAAGGAAGGAAGGGGGGAAGGAAGGAAGGAAAGTCTAAGAATATTTTGAGTCATTAGTCTTAAGTGTTTTGGAAGTGGTAATTTTGTTTGGTATAAAAGTGGGAAGTCTTACTAAAATGGAGACCTGCTTGGCTACATTACAATCCAATTTGGAATGAGCATCACTCTCCCATGCCTTGCCTCCCACACATGCATTCACATTTGATGTGAGAAATATAGGTGATGGCTGACATCCAATTTTATGGTTATGCATATGAAATGAAGCCATGTGTTTTAAAATGTTCATGTGCTTGTACTTATTAAAAGATAAATAGTAAAATGGCTTCACATAGTCTCAAACAGTCAGTGCATCATTCTCAGGCTATTTGAATGATGTTCTTAAGATTTTATTATTCTCAAAACATAGAACAGGCCTTTATAAATAGCAGAGAGTTCCCTTTATACACTTATTATTACTTTTAAAATAACATCTCTTTACTTTGCACATAATGATCGCTTCTCGGCCTCTTGGCTAAGATCAAGTGTACTTTGCACATACTGTACTTGAACTCATAATTCTCCTGCTCTGTCATCCCAAATGTTAAATGTACAGATGTGTATCACCATACATCTCTGAGAGTCTCAATTTAATACAAGATAATCTATAATAAAAAGAAGATAAACATAATCCAAGGAAAAGAATTTAAGAGCAAGCATGTAAATGGATGAAAAGAAACTTTACTGTCGACAGGCAGTGGTGGTGCACACCTTTAATCCCAGCACTTGGGAGGCAGAGGCAGGAGGATTTCTGAGTTTGAGGCCAGCCCAGTTTAGAGAGTGAGTTCCAGGACAGCCAGGGCTACACAGAGAAACCCTGTCTGAACACACATACACACACACACACACACACACACACACACACAAGAAAAGAAGAAAAGAGAAACTGCTGCCTATAATCTAGGAAGATTTATAAGAGTCGGGTTTAACACAAAAGAGATGTTATCATAGTTTGAGAACAAAGGTAATAGTAAGCAAAGGCCAAGAGCTGTATAGATGCTTCTAGATTCCCTAGCTTATAGTAAAACACGCCTTGCTATGTTTTAAAAATGTGTTTGGAAGAACGCATGGATGTAAAGGGTTCCCAAGTCATGCAATGTTAGACTGAATCAATGAATTAGAGAAACCAGTTAGGTAGTAGTGAGAAGACAAGCTGCACACACACTGCAACACACTTCCACTGGGGACAGAATTCAAGGGAAACACAATTTTAAGTTTTTGTAAAAGAAACAGGATAGTGAGTTATCATTTGGGAGGCCTTTGAGACTTTGTTTCATAGGGAGAAAAAAGTGCAGGCAAATGACTGAAGTCAGGTTGGAGTTCTCAGGGAAGGATGAACATCGTACTAGGTCCAGCATGGGAGGCACAAGAGAGGAGACTGCGAGAAGAGCTAAGCGAGCCCAGAAGGAGGCCTTCGCTCTGGAAGCACTGCAATGGGTTCTGTTGAGTGTTAGGATAAAAAGGGACCTTAGAGGGCAATGAATGCTCTGGAAGGAATGGAGAGGGAGAAGAGAAAGAATTCATCACTATGAAAATATCTGAATATACCAAGATGAAGTCTGGAAGCAAATCTGAAAGGAAACATATGTATGATGCTCTAAATAGTTCCAGTGGCCATTTCTTGCCTCCAGTGTCTCTTACGCCCATGAACACTCTCCCTCTGCATTCCCTTCTGGGGCAGCTACTGTGACCACCCAACTGGATATCTCCTCAGTCCTTCTTTCAACTGAGAAACACTGCATCGCAAACCAGAGGTCTGATCTTACAGCCCTAGTTCTTACAGAACATGATCTGCTACAATGTTCCCTGTTCAGTCCACAGTGGGGGATTCCAGAGCTGTGATATTGATGAACCACACAAGTGCAGTCTCAGGGAACAATGGCTGATTTCTGAGGGAGTCCACCCTGTTCTCAAACTGCCTTTCAGACTGTGGTACCACATACTTCAACATTGTGACATCATACATTGTCCCTTGGCTACGACATCCATTTTCCACACCACTGCCTTTGTGACGATCCTTGGGGACTGATGTCACTCCAATTCTTTGTTTACTAAAATCAGTTCTCACTGAAGAATTTAGCTCAAATTCCACCTTTTTTTTTTTTTTTGAAATCTTCATTAACCCACCAATGAATACACCTCTCCCCCTGTATTCATTAGCCCTTCATCTGATTTAAATTACACATCTACAACCATTTATTGTCCACACTTGGGCAACGTAACAGGACACCCAGGTATTTTAGACACATCTTGCCTTGTGAGGCCGCTTTCCTCTATAATGGAATCTCCAGTGCTGGAATCAGAAGCCCGGGCTAGAGAAATCAGAGGCACGACCCAAATGTCAGTTTCTGACATCCTGAGCTTGTCTCAGTCAGTTGGAAATTCAGAGAGGGAGAGAGAGAGAGAGAGTACACTGGTACCAAATGTAATGAGCTTAGTTCTCCAGGGACAGTGTAATTGTAGGCAGCAGTGACTGGGAAAATCTACTTTCTCAGAACTGGATCTTTATATAAGAGCCTGAGTGCACCATACTAAGAAAAACTTCTAAGCCAAAAGATTTATTTAAAACAATGTTCTCTAACAACCTTCAAAGCATGAAAATAAGAGTGGTTGTTGCGGAACACTGTCCCCTAAACATAGCAGCCCTTAACATCTTCACCAGAGCAGCCATGGCTAGTTCAAAAGCTCTACAAGCTCAGTCTTCTTAGTATTCCCAAGGAAAGAAGGTGGGGATGGCCACTGGGTGCTCCCCTGACATTCCACCCACTCGCTCTTACACCTCCCAGCTCCATCTAACGCTGTCTTGACACATGCGTTTTTAGGGGATGCCAGAGCAGAGAGCGCAGTGAGGTTAACCGAGGCAGTCACCCCATCCATGTGACAAGAAGTCGCTATCCATGCTGGCATGAGATCTTTTCAGTGATGTGGCTCTTTCGGGTCACCCCCACACCTCTAAATAGCTCCCCACCTATGTATTCTGTAAGTCTTGTATACTCATTGATTTGTTAATTTGGACATTGGTGGCATCGCCACTTTGATCTGTGCCCTAACTGGGACATATATATTTATTCATGCCTCTCAAGAAAAAGTTGACACTACCATTGCAAAAAGAAAAGAAAAATCACATCTACTCTGTACAAGGGAACACTCATAGATAGCCATTCTCATTTCCTGACCCTCATAAATCAAAAGGTTAAACTGACCCCTGGGATTTTCACTCTTCTGAACATAATGTACAGTCGTAAAACAAATTTTGGTCCCATGGGATATCCAATTTTTGTTTCATTATTTCAAAGAAAGGGTCACTTGAATGTGAAAGTGTTGTTTGATCATTGTTATGATTCATGCTGAGTAATGCCCATAGATGCATTCCTGTGTACTGACTGCATCATATATATGTGTGTGTGTGTGTGTGTGTGTGTATGTGTACATATGCATATATATGCATATAGATAGATATAGATATAGATATATAGATAACTGTCTCCATAGATGCCATAGTGGTAGTGCCTATATGTAATATTTCCCAAAGTAATGTAGGTATTAAAGAGTCTAAACAAGGTAACCACAGATAGAAAATAAATGTACTTAATATTTAAGCTGTTATTATTTTGCCCAAGTTCCAGTTTCAAGACAGGTTTATTTTTTCTTTCTTCAAAACTAAAACCTTCTCCACAACTAAGAAATGCTCTTAGAAAATTCTCCCAAACGTAAGACCTAACTTTCTGTTCATCCATTTTTAACATTTTTATGTTGAATTCAATAATCTCACTGATATTTCATTTTATAGAAGTAAGATGATAAAAATTTTATTAATGCAATAAAAGGAAAATGAATGAAGATAGCTTGGCATAATTCAACAAGATAAAATGAATCCTTAATGTAAGAGGAGGCTACCGTCTTCAAAGGAATATGCAATTATGGAAACATGGGTTTTGCATAAAAGTGCCATTGATACTCACGATTTAGTTATATCAAACAGTAATTAGGATGTCTCTAGGGACTTGAATGGGGATTGGTCTCTAATTTTTTTCAGAGGATAGTTATTTTTAGGATTTATTATGTGTATGTGTACATGATTTAGTCTGCATGTATGTTAATCATCTGTATGACGTTTTGCTCAGAGGTAAGAAGGCATCAGATCTTCTGGAATTGTAATTACAGGTGGTTGTGCATCACCATGTGAATGCTTGGAATAGAATCCAGGCCCTCTCTGCACAAGGGACAAATGCCCTTAACCACTGCACCATTTCTCCAGCCACAGTAATTTTTAAAGGCTTCCTCACTCTACTGTTATTCGAGTTAGGGTAGGGGGTTTTCTAATCTCTAATAACAAAAATTTGATTTCCCCTGCTGGGCATCTGCAAGAAACCATGGTCACCTGTCTCTGCATAGAACCTTCATGTATCAAAGAACATACATTTGTTCTTCAGAGAGAGGAAATTCAAATTAATATTTGAATTTCAATTCAATTAATATTTTAATTTTAATATTAATAACAACAAACTATGGGTTTTGTTGTTATTATTGGGGTTTTTTTTGGAGTAGGGGAGACTTTAGATAGGAGGTCCAGCCTGAACCCAACATGGTGGACCCTAGAGTCACAGCTCTCTGGAAGAAGGCAACTATTTCCCACAGTAAGGAAGTCATCTAGCTTGGAGTCACACAGCCCAGGTAGATGACGGATGAAATAAAAATACTGTAGAAATCTATTTCATTGGCCAATCTGAAGCACAGATCAAATTGGCTTTCTCCCAAGACTAAACACGCCCCCAAATCCCCTTATCCTGTGAAACCATATCTGAGATGCTGACCCACGCATGGCACCAGGCCCTGGCCTCCACTCAGCCAGGCAGTTATCCATGGAAGTGGCTCACGGCTGACACTCGGATTGACTGGTTCACACTAATTTACTTCACAGAGATTCCATTTATCTCTTAGAAGATCCCCTGGCAGCAGCTTATAATGGCATATCCTAGGATGCCTGCCTGTGTGTGTTTTTAAAGTGGCAGTCCTTGATGCACCTGAGCCGGAAGACAGTTCACAGATAGGAGACCAGGCATCTTCAGAACACATCCCAAAGTACAGATGGGATCAGAAAGCTTGCTTGACTAGAAGGAGCAGCTGTGTATTAGCTGGGTCTGCATCCTAACTGGAGCAGATCTGAGACACACATCCATTTGTGCAGGGAGCAGGGAGGGGAAGCAGAGGACAGACTGTGATTTGGCTTTACTTGTGTGTGTGTAAGTTTGTGTGTGAACATAGGTGAAGTCACTCATACCACGTGTGTGGATGACAGAGGTTGGCATTTCAGCTAGGCTGGCTGCACTTTGAGTTTCAGGGACTCTCTTGTGTCCACTTTCCCAGGGCTGGGGTTACACGCACATGCCACAGCAATGGTTTTTACATGCTGGGAACTGGGTCTTCCTCAAGTCCTCATGCTTGCATGGCAAGGAGTTTGCAAGAGAGCCACTTACTCAGGCCCGCGTTTACTCTTTAAATACTATGAAGTTGTTAATTTTGACAAATTTTCAATTGAACCTTCTAACTATTCCAGAAGACAGGGAGAGGCTGACACAAAATGAGAAGTTCTAGGTACATTGCAGTGGCCATTGCAATCATGAACTCAGAGAGGCTGAGGTTGCCTGCATTGGCCATGCATAAAACTGGACCTGTCATTGTCAATGGGGAACTGGGAAAGAACTCACAGAGCTCTACCCTTCTCTGCCACGCTACTAGTTATTTCTGATGGAGGCTCAGTCACTAACTTCAGAGGAATAAGCCTACCAGCTTCCAGTAGATGTTCTAAACCCACAGTCACACAAATGGTCCATGTTATAATAAAAAGGGGGGCATGAATGTGGGAAAGACACCTGTTAGGAAGCAGGGGAGTAGCATTAACAGTGACACTGTGGCAGGAGATGGGACGGGGCAGGGACCAGAGTTACCAGAATATCCTATATGTATAGACAAAAGTCACCTAAGAATATATTTAATAAAAGTTATAATCAACAATAAAGAAAGAAAAGGAAAACCCCAAAATAATTTCATTTGCTGTCAACAGGTCTAAAGAGCTAGCTGAAAGGCCACGCTATAACTGACAAGCTGGTTACTTACATCTGAAGAAAAGAGGCCTTTACATTTGCCCTCCCATGCCTACCATAGTGCTTGGGGTGTGCTATCAAAAAGAATAACCAGGCAGATAAAGAACTGAAAAGGTGAGTCAAAATGTCTTTTTCTGTTTTTGAGAAATATAGTGGAATATTGGCCAGGGTTCAATGGCAGAGTGAATAGACATATTTTGATTCATAATTATTTATTATTTGAAGGTGTGTGTGTGTGTGTGTGTGTGTGTGTGTGTGTTGTGTACACAAGCACATGTGTGCACATGGCAGCTCCAAGGGGGCATCAAGTGTGTTCCTTTATCACCCTGCATGTTCCTTTGAGGCTTTGGGGCAGGGTCTCTCCTTGAGCCTAAGGCTCATGTTTACCTAGGTTAAGCTAGAAGCTAACAAACCTCAGAGATCCTACCGCCCCCCTGCCCCTCATTGCTGGAGTTACAGGCCTGCATAGGGTAGCAGGTTTACCTGGGTTCTGGCATCTGAACTCTGGTCCTCATGATTGCACAGACAGGCCTTGTAGCCACTGAGCTCTCTCTCCAGCCACTGAATTTAGATCATTTAACAACACTGAAGCTAACAGCATTAGACAATAATCTTAAACAACAGCAAAGCGACAGAAGCAACAGCTGAGCCCCATCAGAAAGGAGGATTAGATTTCGCCTGTGCTTTGTGGTGTCCGGTGCTAACCTGAAGCTTTGAGAATCGATGAGTGTCCTCGAAGATGCTCAAAGGCAAAGACGTCCAAGCTGTCTCCAAACCAATTAAACAGATGTAAACACAAGGTAGACCTTCCCTGAGAACCACCACTGTACTGTTCCTTAATGAAAAGTGGCATAATTGCATGCAACACAGCTCCTTGATCTCACATTAAATCTAATAGATAGCTGACTTACTCTGAGCATGCCAGTCCTGGCTTTCTGTGCTGCTGTGCTTAATTCTAGCTCATTATCCTTTATCATGCGACTTGTAATCCTTAAAGCCCACGATTGTGTCTGGCTGTTTGGTGAGGATTGCACTTGATAATACAGGGATTCAGCTTCTAAGGGTGATGATTTAATTGAATGATACAGTATGATTCGGTGCTTCAAGAGTTAAGTGGACTGCCTTCCTTTTTGAATGACCTGGTTTGATTTGCTGTGTTTTCTGCAGCAAACATTAGGATAATTATTTAGTTTTCAGCTGCTAAAAAGAACAGCTTTTCCCCAATGAAGAACAAATATTCCTTAATAGCCATGGGCACTGGCAATTATGTTTTTAAGACACCTAAACCTAGCAGCCTCCTGGCTTACATGTAAATTGGTGACCCTGTAAAGTCAGGGAGCCCTTCTAGGCTTCCTCTTTTACAACACAATGATAATGTGTTGTACAACACAATGATAAGGACAATGCCCATGGGAAGAGAATTGTGCTTAGTGATTAATACAGATAAAATAAGAAAAATGCTTAGAACAATGGCTCAGATATAAGAGACCTAAGTAAGCCAAGCATTACAATTTTATAGCTGTGTTTGTCTAGAAAGGTGTGCTATTACCCATGTGATGCCCAGAATTCATATCAAGACATTTTACCTCATTTTGCTTGCATTACAGTGATACATAAAATATATGATCGCAAGATAGGTCCGTTTTAAGTGGTTCTATTATCTGAATCTTCATTTAAGATTTCAGAACTGTAGGAGATACTTAGAGGCCCCTCTTTCTTTAAAGGCGTGCACAGGCATGTAGTGACCAAATAAAACTCTGCCTGATACCACGTGTAATTTTCCTTTTTCTTACAAAAAGTGGTAGATATGACAGGAAGGAGAGAGAGTTTGCCAGACAATAAGGAATCACATTGGAAAACTGCTCTTGACACCTTATTTTTTTACAAATAAATTAAAAGTAAAGTGAAATAAATAGATACAGGGACATTCTGATGTCAGATAAGAAATTCTAAAATAACCTTCATGGAAACTCAACTTGGGCTTGGTAGTTTACATGCACAATAGTTTCAGAATACAGCTGTCTTGATCATGCCTTTTTAAAAAAAAGATTTATGTATTTTATGTATACGAGTATATTGTAGCTGTCTTCAGGCACACAAGAAGAGGGCATTGGATACCATTATGGATGGTTGTGAGCCACCCTGTGGTTGTGGGAATTAAACTCAGGACCTCTGGAAGAGCAGCCAGTGCTCTTAACCGCTGAGGCATCTCTCCAGCCACAATCATGTCTTCTTAAATGAACAAGTATATCTTTTATACTGAAGCTGAGCACAAGTCTTGTGTTATTATTTATGTATGGTCCTTGAGTTGTGATTTTTTTTAATGAAAACATTAATTTGTTTTCATTTTATGGATGTGAGTGTTTATCCGTCTCTAAGTGTACCACATGCATTCAGTAGTCACAGAGGCCAGAAAAGGGTGTTGGATCTCTTGGACCTGAAGTTACATATATATCTGAGTTGTCATGTGGATGCTGGGAATCAGATGCAGGTTCTCTGTAAGAACAGCCAGGGCTCTTAGCCACTGACTCATCATCTCTCCAGCCTTGATCCCTGGTCCTTTGAGTGGCTCCTTTACTAACATTAGGTTTAGAGAAATGCTAATGTGGAAAGTGGAGGTTTAACCCAGCTGGGCTCCTTCAAATGCAAACCCACAACAGGAGGCTGACTATGTCCTGAAGACTGGAGCCAAGGTTGCCTTACTGCTGACAGGCATCCTCATTCCAGGTAAGAAAGCACCACAATGCAGTCAGTCAAATAACCATCTCTCCCTTAAACAGCAGGTCACATCTTGGAAGCAGAATATGTTAATATCCATCTCAATGGATAATATATTCATGTTACTATTTCACCTAATCCTTGCTGAAAAGAAACAAGTAAAGCAGGATAAAGTAGAGACAGCCTCTATATCAAACGGCAGCCATAGCTAACAACATATTTGGTTTAGGTACTTACTTCACTGATACCCTGGTAATCACACAAAAATATCAACCTTTCTCAGCTCCCATGTGCTTCTACCTACTGTAAAAGTGGCAAAGAAAAAAGAAAAAACTGGATCAGAAGCTTGAGAGGTGGCAAGATGCTTGCAGCTGCATTTACATATTGAGAAGTAAGTGTTGTTATTCGTTTTCCATAATACATCTCCAAAAGTCTACTGTATAAAGGTGTCTGCAGAAAGGTAGCATTGTCACAAGAGAAAATCACCTTCCCTAGGCAGTGAGAGAAACAAGACAGGGAAAAAAATTAAAAAGGAAGAGAAATAGAAATTTGGGGGAAGATAAGTCAAATCAATAATTAGATGGAAAAACAATTAAATAACGATAAATAATCTTTGCATATTAGCACATATTTAAACTAAGACTATTATCAGTAAATGCCACAGAGCTTAATTCTTCTATCAGAGGAAGAGACAGAAAGATCAGCTGACAAATAAAATCTAGCACCATGGTGGATAAAACAGAATCGCCAACCACAAGTCGTTAAGGAAGATTAAACATAAAAGGATAGGCAGGCTTTAAATAAATGAAAAGGAAGCAGCTGTCACCCTGAAACTGCACAGGCTGGGATGTGAACCCAAGAACATCAAATAAGCACACAGGGAGAAATATTTCTCACACTAAGGATGCTATTCACATTGAAGGCAGTTTTTGACTAATACGTGTACATATAATTTTATGACCATTTTAATAAAGCTCATAGACCCCGCCCCACCCCAGGAAAGCAAAGAGAGCAAACACTAGTAAAATAAAGCTTTATTCTCTCTCAATCTAAAACAGAAATATTTATAGATCTATAGGAAATCTACAAATGTAAATAAGTCTGGTACTTTAACTCATAATAATAGATAGCACATGTTGCTTTCATATACACACAAAACATTCACACTATTATTACAAAAAAAAATCTCTACTAATGTCCCTAGGAACAGAATCTCTATAAATAAGACCTTCAAAATCATAGTTCAACAAAATTCAATTCTAACAAGATATCTTGTGAGCCGCCATCTCTCTTGTATAAGGCCATACCGACTGGGAGCCCACCTCCTCCAGAGAGCAATAAGAAGTGTAAAATGGGTGGCAGGGAGTTCCTCACCTGGTCACTCCTGATGGTCTTTTGGAGCTGTGTTCAGATGATCACAGAGTACCTTTACTCTCCTTTTAGTACAATAGACTATGGGAGCACTAAACATTCCCAAGATCTTTCAAACCACACCTGTGCTAAGAAACACTTCAGAGAGATGCCTTTTAAATCAGAGAAAGAGCCAGAGCTGTTTTCTCTTTGGAGTCTAATTGGTGTGGGGTGAGCATGTTGCAGGATGTATTGTGGTAAAATGAGCTATGCACACAGTGGACAGAAGTCCTCTTGCTCATCATGCACAGAATTCCAGTCGAGGACAGCCATTTTAGAAGGAAGTTAGTCACCAAAGAAGGAAGATGAAGAATTAATCTCTGCTAAGCTCTGTTTACTGATTCATACAGGCAGTGGAAATTGGGGTGAGATTAGAAAGCAAGAACTGAGGGTGTTCTCTGGAGCAGGCAGCGGGAGTTTTCTTACCACATCACAAAATGATTTGGGCGTGAGGGACAAGATAGAGTTTGACAGGAAAGCAGTAGGTATTGTTGAGGAATTTAAACTGGATTATAATGTTTTTTTTTAAAAAATCACTCTGATCTTTGAAAAATGAGTCATTGTTTAGAATGGGTTATAAATCATAACCAGCTACGAGAGAAGACAACTTTAAAATCCAGAGTCAAGAGAGAACAAAAAACGAGATCGAGACGTTTGCTTCATCTTAATACCAACCTAGAATGCCTGAGGATGACAGGCAAGAAGCTGTAGAAATAATTTGGGGGAATACAGAGGAGAAGAGAAAGCAGCCCCGCCCCGATTGTCAGAAACACAAGCTCTTTATTACGAACCGTTAGAAACACATGCATATGGCGATGTCCCTCCCCTCTTTCTTAGACAGGGTTAATTCTTTTGATGTATTCCTGTTCTCCCTTGGTGGAACTCTCAAACATTAAATACCACCTAAGGTGCCGCAGACAGGACGCAATGATAAAAGGTATGGCTGCTGTCCTCATATATATGGCAGTCTAATACACAAGACAAAGACACCTTGATCAAATCGCTGTGAGGATGGATGTGCGGTGAGCACCAGATGCCCCTGGAAACTGTGCCGTGGGAGGTGGATAGAGGATGGGAGGTTATTTAGTTTCTAGGGAGAACTGAAGTGTGTATAACACCGTGTAAGACCTGTGTGTCCGCTCTCAGTTCTGTATCCTTTATCCTTAAAGCAATCCTAACAAATACATACTTGTTTCCATTTATTAGTTAAGAAAATCTAAACTCAAGGTAATGACAGCAACAACACTTGCTCTCATGCATAAACCCAGAGACTGCTCAGGAGCCAACTTTAAAAAAAAATAGATCTGAAAAAAATTTCAAAGGCAAGAGAGGTCATTTTAAGGAGCATATGAATGTTTAGTTAAACCAATATGAAGGTGCAGTCACACACCTAGGCAGTGATTTACGATGGGGTGATTTCTTACTTAAAGTTTTGTCTTATTCTTGAATTGTGACAACTTCTATAATACAAGCTTAAATTAAAATACCTGGTCCCAAGCCCTGGTGTTTTGAGGACTACCTTGACCACTTGGGCTAACCTGCTCTGCTTCATTCATGGAGACACCTTCCAGAGTGAACAATGCTATGCTCCCTGTAGAGGGATGTGCCACAAATCGGAAGTTCAGTTAGACCAAATGAGAAAAGCTTCATTCATTCCAGACATTGCTCTTTGGATGGGGCTTCAGGGCAAGTCACAGTGACAAGTGTTGAAGAAACATATTTGATGGAACATAATCCAGACCCTACAATTGCTTTTCTGTCTCATGGATCTTGACCAGAGCCTGGGACACCATTTCTTAAAGGTTAAGATGGTCAATATTTCAGACAATGGGTCAGGAAGGACATGGGCAGGTCCGAACTATTTAGCATTGTACTAAGGACACAGAATCCATTAGCATGCAATACAAGGAAGAAAGAGTGTCACTGTGTTCCAATAAAACTTTATTTACCAAACAGGCCACAGCCTGGATTCAACTTAGAGGCACAGTCTTGACCATTTTTGGCTAGCATACCAAACTACCAGTGGAGCTAGAGTCTACCATGTTATTGCCCCAGAATAACTATAAATGGGTCCCAACCAAAACTTTACACTTACCTAAAACACTATGAGATTCTTTGCAATGATATTTAAATTAACTAGGTAGTTCCCAAGTGTAAACTTTGGGAATAACAATGTCAGGCTGCAAAGTCTAAAGATTCTTTCCTTCTTTATGATGATAAAACACTCACTACAAAATGTACATGAACCGTCTCTTCTGAATATATAATTGTCTTCTTGAATACATATGGGACTCCACAGTAGATGGTGCTATGGACAAGGGAGAGGAGACACTGACAATAGAACCATTAATTCAAAGAGCATTTGTTAAGTGCTGACTATATGACAATCCTTGCAATGGAAAATGACACACACAGGCCTTCCATAATTATGGAGGTTAGCTTCTGAGCAGAAGGCACACAGTAAATACAAAACCATAAACATGAGCATTAGTGATCAGAAATTCGGCCCTGGTATGTCACGAACATGCACTCATGAAGCTTGGAAGTGAAGCAACTTTGACAGTAGGAACTCCGTGGGTAGAAATCTGGTGAAACAATTTGTGACAGGAGGGACAACAGGTTAGTTGACAGCCAGCTTCCTAAGTGTGTGTGGGTTCTCAGCTTGATGAGACCCGGAGACAGGAAGAAGGCCAGTGGAGATGCAGGGTGTGGTGACAGAGAAGCCCGAACCTGGAGAATCTAAGGGACGAACTTACAGCTCCTCACAGAGCTTGATGAGGTCTGTGCCCTGTGTCTTCATTCACAAAGGCACAGCATCTTCATTCTTATTATTGTGGGAGATTATGGTTTAGAGCAGTGGTTCTCAACCTTTTATATTTTTGAATTTTTTATTAATTATTTTTATACACTCCATATTGTATTCCCTATCCCACAACTGTTGTTCCATTGACCAACTGTTCCACATCCCATACCTCCTCCCCTCCCCTTGTCTCCACGTGGATGTCACTACCCCTCTACCCCACCAAACCTCTAAACTCCCTGGGGCCTCCAGAGTCTCTTAGTTCCTCATGCTGTGGTGACCCCAAACATAAAATTATTTAGTTGCTACTTCATAATATATTCTGCTGCTGTTATGGACCATAATATAAATATTGGTGTTTTCTGATGGTCCTTGGTGGCCTCTGTGATAAGGTTGTTTGACACTAAAAGGAGTCAAAACCCACTGGTTGAGAACCTCTGGCTTAGAGGGAAATTTTTTATCAAATCCATTTTCCTTTCTCTGGCTAGCTTCTTTCCTGAGAAAAGCACTGTTTTTAAATAATGACTTTATCAATTCTCTGAGAACATCATCTACTGTATTTGAATACATTAATCCCTTCTTTCCTCAGCTCATCCCACTACCACAGTCTACATGCACCATCACCTCCCACCCAACCTTAAGGTATTGCTTGTTATTTCTTTTATTTTTAAGTAATAGCTGTATCTAGAGCAGAGAGTTAGATAAATAGATAAAGCCCTGTATTCCCTTTCCTTGGATTTATTTTATGTCTGTAAATAACCTAGAGGTACATATTTACATGAATTTACTTCTCTATAAAGCAAAGCTCTAGTGCTCTGTAAAAACATTCCTATTCAGAAATAAGAATCATCGCACAAAACAATAAGATTCAAGTGGAAGATCTTTTATACAACAGTAACAAGGAACCAGGGAGCCAGAAGCATAACCTTCTTCAAGAAGGTTCCTCTAAACCAATGGCAGGCATCAGTGGAGGAGGTGGTAACAATGAAAGATGATAAGTAAGGAGACATGGAATAAGACTGAGAACACACATGTGTATATGTGTGCACATGTACATGCGCAAGTGCACACACACAAAGACAGACAAGCGCACGGCACAGCAGGCAGCCTCCCATCCTGTGTGAACAGCTGGCCTCCATTGACTGAAACTGTCCTGTCAGATTTGAATGGAGACAGGAGGAAGTAAAGTGTCCTTTTGTCCATCTGCTGTGGAACAATCTCAGAGAAAGGACTGAAGGGTGGCTGTTCACAATTTTTCCAGGGTCCCCTGATATTTTTAGACTATCTCTAAATGAACCATCCTGCACCTATGTGTGCACTCCCTGTGTGGAAATACTCAGAGATGTGGAGTGAATCTCCTTGGTGACGGAGCTAACCACTTCGGTTTACTGTTCAAAGTTGAGCTGTTGCAGCATGTTGACACCTCCTGGGCTCATGCATGCCGTGTATCCTGCCTGCTTGTTTACCAGCTTGTCAGAGTTGCTCAGTGTAGGCATTGTCACAAAGCACATGGCCACATCTCATATGTCCGATTCCAGGGTGGAACCCATGTGACCTTTCGACTTTATGCTTCACAAAGGCTAAAATCACCCATTAGGTTGATATCATCTATTTTCACAGTGACCTGATATGCTGTGGTACAGCCTAGACTTTCAATATTGCCTGTTAAATGTTAGTGTCTAGTTTTATAATAGAAGGCCAGATGCTTGTATATTTTAAAATACAACTCTCTGTTAGTGTGTTTTAACTGCTCTTCTCTCAGGTCCTGAGATGACATCTAGACAATATCAAATGGCTTAGAAAATCCTTTTGTTTTCAGTGATAAAAAAAATCTTTGTGTTGTTAAAGAACAGAGGATTCCTACCAAAGATGAAGTTGACAGACATGTTACACATTTGTCTGTTTAGTGTTTATATTCATGAAAAAATAATAACCAGTAAAAGTCCAAACCCATTTGATTTCTCTCCCTTTTGTTTTGAGGCAGATGCTTTTCGACCACAATGGGTAGTTCTGAAAAGGACCAAGCTCTGTGTGCTATAGTAATGCCACAGAAAAGGAGAGACTCCCATGACAGTAGAAGTGTCTGAATCATAGCTGCAAACATGTCATCTGTGACTATCCCAAAGCACTATCATTTACAATTTGGGAAACCATATGGAAAATAATAATGAGCAAAAATTAAAATGAGTGGCTTTCTTTACAGGCTTTCCCTTAGATATGACCATTGATTCCAAGAGTCCCCTTTCTAGCCAGAGAAAGAGAATATCATGGTGCCCAGTAGAAGAGAAGTCATTTTTTTCTTTAATCTGGAAAGATAGTGGCTTCATCATTAAAAAAAATCCAACCAACTAGAATACAAAGCCCTTTGACCTGGAAGATCAAAGGTTAGGCAGCAATTTTGAATAATAAATGAGACCTGTTGACCTCTTGACCTGAATCTGGCAGGGTGCGAGTGTTCTGTCCTTCAGCAGATGCTGAAGGCAGACACTTGCACAGCCAGCCAGCTAATGACCTGCCTGAGCCCCGAGCTTCAGTTTGGTGGAGCCTGGGCAAGAATGTTCTTCAACCTGCTAGGTCCTAGAAGCAATATTTATGGGAATATTTCCGTTGTTGCCTCGAAGGCATCGCTCAGTAGTTCCTTGTGTGGCCACTAAATCTGCACTCAGTAGACATGTAACTTTCGGATAATAGTGGTTTCTGTCTAATTCTTCAGTTTTGATCTGAGCATTTCAGGTACAGTATCAGCAAGGTGATTCTATTTATTTTATTTTTCTGATGAGTGGACTGCCTTATTATAAAGTGAGCCTCATCTTTCATTACAGCAAGCAGCCCATATATTTCGACAAGGGATTCAGGTATGTGTGAGCTATGGCTATTCTTAGGAAAGGTTTATGAAATGACATCAGATGTAATAACTAGGTTTACTATTCAGGTTTATTAGACTAATATAGGGTTACTAATATGTAGCAAAAAATTCCAGAAAAACCAAAATGGAGGTGAAGCTTTAAGGTAAACAATCCGTCTTTGCTATTTAAATTTTCATGTTGCTTCTGGAAAGTAATCATCTGTTATAAAATCAACTTGGGAAATGTTTACATCCTCTTAGTAAATATCCCACATGTCTGTTTTGACATGCTTGATTAACAGCAAGTGCAATGCATTTCATTTGTGTTTACCTGCCTTAAATTTTTTTTTAAAAAAAATGTCAGAACCTGGCCAGATTGGAATTTAGCTAATTAAATTTATTCTGCTGGGTCTCCCTTGAGCTTTCAACTAGATAATATGTTCTTCTTTACCATTCATATTAAAATCTTATCAACTGCCAGATTTTGCCAAGGGTCAGTTAGTTAAATAGTGTTATCTCCTCTTGGGTAACAGACAAGGAAGGAATATTTTGAATGAATTTTTATTTGCTACAAATTAGAAAAAAACATTGACAATAAAGGAAAATCTTCGTACACATCTCTCTATCTGTCGCAGACAGAAGGAAACCAGCACCGAAAGCGACTTGCTGTTCAATTGGTTTTAAGCTTATTCAACTTGATTTATTGCATAAACATATATTGAACACTGTTGGTCTACATGAGTCGGCTAATTATGCTACAGCCATCCGTTACAGAAAACGGTGTTGTCTGTGCTGAGTTTTTCTATAGCCACAAGCTTTTGAAAACACAAAGTACTTGACCTGGGCACATGCTGAGGTCATGTTCTAAATAATACTATGGAGTATTGCTGTCTTACTCAAGCTGAACTATAATGGAGAGAAAAGAAATCCGTTTACCAGCTTGTAGAATATATAATGATACTGCATAGGCGCATGGTGGTGTTGGGGGTGGGGCACTTTGCTCCTCTGAAACACTTTACATACCATTTTATTTTAACCTCTCAATGAAGTGTGTGTGTGTGGGGGGGGGATATATGCAGTTCTAAGCTAGAAACTGTCATCTGCTCTTAAAGAAAGAATAAGGAACTAAATAGAGAAAAGTGGTGGGATGGCAATTGTTAAAGATGGCAGGCAAGGGGAGGTCTCTGAGATGAAGAGTAACTCAGAGAGAGAGCTATGGAGCTGTGATGTAAGGGGGAGTGCCCTAAATGACACGACCAGCTTCTGGGGATCTCCTGCCTCTTTTACTCTCAGAGTCAGTTAGGATGTGAAGCAGGAGCAAGAAGAGCTGGAGACTACAGAGCTAGGGAGTCTGCTCTTCCTCCACGGAGGGGAGGAAAGAGAATGCAGAACCACAGAGTGGAGGCAAGAGGAAGGAGAAGCGGGTGACAGAGGTACAAAGGAGAGAAGGGAAGCAGAGAGAGGGAGAGAGAGAGACAGAGACAGAAACACAGAGACAGAGACAGACATACAGAGAGAGACAGAGAGAAAGACACAGAGAGAGACATACACAGAGAGACAGTGTGTGTGTGCTCAGTAGAGTGGGAGAGGAAGATGGAGGTAAGAGCCCTAGAGTGGACCTGAGCTCCCAGCAGCAGGAAGCTGCCTGAACAAGGCCTACTTTGCCCCTGTCCCCTCTAAGCCTGTACTTAAGAGAATGATTATGTCGATGGGGCTGGGCTTTGTTGGTAAATCCACAATAGCAGGGAGACCTGAGCTTCAATGCCCCAGAACCCACATAATTAAGCCAAGCATGATGGGTTGTGTTTTATAATTCAGTCACTGGGGACAGAGAGATGGGTGGATTTCTGGGGCCCAATGGTTGAGCTCCAGTTTCAGGGAGAGATTCTGAAATAAGATGAACAGTGATAGAGGAAGAGAGCTGAAGCTGACCTCTGACCTCTCTGCGTATTCAGGCTCGCTCACAGGCATGCACACCCCCACACACATGGGCACATGCGCACACACAGAGGCGATTGTTTTGACCCTCCTCAGGCATCTCTCTGTCAGGCTCCACCCCTGGTCTTCCAGCAGGATAGGACAATTGTGTCCCTGATAAAGCTGAGGTTCTGCTGAGGCTCTCCTTCTTCCTCCAAGTTCAGCTGATACTGTCCACCAAAGTAGGTGACAAGGGAGGGTGAGGGACAAGGGAGGCGAATGGACCAATCTATGTGCTCTAAACTGAAACAAAAGAATAATTACAACTGTTCTCATCTGTCAGAATTGCAAAACAAATTCATTCAAAATGGCTGTGGGTTGTAGCTTCAGTTAGATTTTGAAGAGCAGTGGAAATTATTCCACACTACATCTAGAGCAGGGTGAGCGACCTCTGGCTTTGGAGTTAATTTCATCTAGGCAATCAAGCAGATTAAAGATAATATCACACTTTGTCCCCAAAAGACAATGTCCAGTTGAATTTCTTCCATCGTATATAAATCAAAATGTTATAGCGAGAGGTACAGCCATTACAGAAAAGATGTCTTTCTCTTCAGTTTTAATTTACATGTGTCTCACCTTTTGGTTCCTCACTTTTCTCCTTTCTTCAGGCATTAAGAAATACATTTCTTAGCTGTAAATTCTCTGTACACTGAGACCCCCACTGGCCTAACAAATCATCTGGAGTCTGATACTCCTTGAACTTACCCTGTTTCTCCATCCCCTCACCCAAATGCAACTGATGAAAAATAACATTTCCAAATTTCATGTGGAGGACATTTATTTGATTATTGTCCAGTGTCCTGCATTTCTCAGCCTTCTACTGGAGTATTCCTCAGCAGAGCAGAGGGGAGCTTTTACACTTGTCCCCTAGTATAACTCAGATTGCCGTCAGTAGGGCCTGCCACCTTTAGTTTACACAGTTAGTAAAGACAGAAGGAAAGCGGTAATTTATTTCAACCATTTATCACACTGAGCTGAGGCCTGCATTCGTGTTTCTATATTATATTATTCTATGACAGTCTGCCATGCATTACATGGTATCAAAGTCAAGTGTTCATGTGTGTGTGTGTGTGTGTGTGTGTGTGTGTGTGTGTGTATGTATGTGGGGTCTGGTGATGTTTAAAACATACTTTGAGCACACAGGTCGACACTGCTTCAGAACAAAGGACTTGTATTTCTTTCCTTTCCTTTCTGGTTTTCCTTATGCTGCCATGAAGCCGGTTTACCCCGCCCCCCTCCCAATCTTTACTTCACCAAAGTGTTTCTAAAAGACTGCCTAAACTGAGGTCTGGAAATCAGCAGGGCGACACTTAGAGGTGTCCCTCAGTATGGATGGATGGAACTGGCTCATCAACTGTCACCCACATCACCCAGGCATCCATGTGAGAAAGGCCGACTATGTACCTCACTGGCAATTATCTGGTGAATCCAGCCTAGTAAACTGCCCAGGCTGATAAAAGCTCAAAGAATAAATATAATTGCATTGGGAAAGAACAAAGAGTCCTTTCTAGTGATTCAAATGTATTCTCTTAAATGATCAAATTTCTGGCAGCAGGCTCATGCAGTACACAGACCATTAGAGGTGTTATATAACCTTACCTCAGCATAAAGACAGCTGTAGTAAAATATAAATTCTTAGTATAATGCATGTTGAGTATATATGCATGTGAACACATCACATACAACACACATACCCAAATGTCACACACAGCATACATATACGCGCATCAAACACAGGACACACATATATGTGTTATACATAACACATATATTTACATGCAATACAAACACAATACACATATACATGTATTATACACATAATAGATACAAAATATATACAAATACATGCAATATACATGCATTACATATACAGAATGTACATATACATCACACAGTACACATACATGTATTGTATATGCAATACAGACATATTCATGTACCTCACACGCAATATACATACACACATACACACACACACACATATATATATATATATTACACTTACACATGCAATACCCTGAATGAAGAATTTAGATATTATTAAGTAATATTGAAAAGGTGATATTATAATATTGAAATATCCACATTCAGTTTTATTGAAATTAATCATAATATTGGTTTCAAAAATGAATTATTGAATGTGCATTTTATGTTGAGTTGATTGAAAGAAAAATAAGTTTTACTGAGAGTAGAAATTTGGCTTAAACAATCAAACAAAGGCTATTGCCAAGCTGGACTTGGCTAGAATAACAAACTTCACTTGCAGGGTAATTTATGTTATTGGTTCCCACTATGTTGGGCTTTCCAGAGAGCACACATGCCAAGAGGCACTATGGTCGAAGAGAACACTTAACTTACTACTGTGTCTAAGCTCCTTCCTCTATCGTAAGCGGGAACAGACATGCTATGCTATGTGCATTGTTTAGTAACTTTTCCTGAACTTTCAAACCACCTTAAAAAAAAAGTCCACTGCTTCTTTTGGCATGATAATAGGAACAACAACAACAAAAAAAAAAAAAACCCCACTCAGGTGGAGCCGGTGGCACATCCATACAATTGCAGAACTCTGGGGGGCCTGAGATGAAATTGCAAACTCAAGCCCAGCCTGAACATTAATAATAATTACCAAGCCTGCTTGTAGAGACAGTGAGACCCTCTCTGTGAAACAGACTGGGAGCTGGGGGATGAAGAAGGGGAAAGAGGGAGAGAAGAGAGGAGAAGAGGAGAGGAGGGGAGGGACAGGGAGGGGAAAGGAGGGGAGGGAAAGGGGAGGGGAGGGGAGAGCAGGAGAGGGGAAGGAAAGGGGGAGGGGAGAGGAAGGTGAGGGAGAGCAGGGGAGGGGAGGGAAAGGGGGAGGGGAGGGGAGAGCAGGAGAGGGGAAGGAAAGGGGGAGGGGAGAGGAAGGGGAGGGAGAGCAGGGGAGGGGAGGGAAAGGGGGAGGGGAGGGGAAGGGGAGGGGAAGAGAGGAGAGGGGAAGGGAAAGGGAGGGGAGGGGAGAGGAAAGGGAGGGGAGGGGAAGGGGAAGGGAGGAAAGGGAAGGGAGGGGAGGGGAGAGTAAGAGAAAGGAAGGGGAGGGGAGAGGAAAGGAAGGGAAGGGAAGGGAAGGGAAGAGAAGGGAAGGAAAGGGAAGGGAAGGGAAGGGAAGGGAAGGGAAGGGAAGGGAAGGGAAGGGAAGGGAAGGGAAGGGAAGGGAAGGGAAGGGAAGGGAAGGGAAGGGAAGGGAAGGGAAGGGAAGGGAAGGGAAGGGAAGGGAAGGGAAGGGAAGGGAAGGGAAGGGAAGGGAAGGGAAGGGAAGGGAAGGGAAAAGAAAATGAAACAGCCACAGTTAGGGCTTTGCCTGGACAGCTTGAATGATATGCTCAGACACTTTCTCACACTGTGTATGAACACTAGAAGTCAAGAAGAGGCAGCTATGTGGAACACTTGCATGATCTTGTAGAAGGAGACCTAGGTGAGCTTATGAGAGGCAAGTCCCATGGGCCTGATAGGAATGTAATAGCATCATCCATCCTAAGACCCAGATTCCTCACCCTTTAGGAAAGGGGATCCTACTAGTTAATTTCCAAGGCTCTTATGAGTGATAGAATAATTTGAAGTACCTAATGTCTGTATAGAAATACAATTCAAAAGATCTGTATAATATTGTATATCATTCATATCACGTTTTAGACAAAGAAAATGAAGTTCAAAGAAGCCAACCAAAATGACATCAAGAGTGAAGCTGTACTTCAAGCCTTGGTCTCCATCAGAGGAAAGGTTTCACCCCCACACAAATACTCATTACTATGGACATGCCACATGTCTCCTTCCATAGCAAATTTTTAAATGGCGAATCCCTACCCCATCCACTAAGGGTCCCCATTCCTTCCTCTGCTAGAGATCACTACTGTAGGGTAATGACCTCTTGCTGAGCCCTGACAGTAGGAAATTCCTTATTGCTGATGGAGCTGAGGACTCCCTGCAGGGAGACAAGTCTCCTAGATATCCTTAGTAAATAAACATTGTTTCCTGGCCTGAGCTAAAGGAGCATGAAGAGGTAGATGCTCTCCCCACTTCAAAACATCCTCCCAGCTATGTGTGGATCATGGAAACAATCAGAGCTGAGATGGTGTAAGAAGGTGGACAGGAATCAGTCTGTTGTCTTTGTGACAACTATCTTGAACAATAGCGACCATCTTGGTGAATGAACGTGAGGATGCTATCAGCATCCTCTCCATTGCATCAGGTTTCTAGTGAACAATGGATACACAGGAAGGAATTCTTTCCTTTTTGATGTTGGAGTAGCAGTCACAGCAGGACTATGGACAAGTGGGACAGACAGATCTGAGTCAACCCTCTTCCCCAAAACCTCAAATGATGCAAGCCCACCTCCATCAAGTCTTACCCTATAATCTACAGGTTTTTGTTTATCCAATCTTGATGGTAATTATCTTTTAATAGCTAATAGATCATTAATTGCCCACATTTTAAACATTATACCTGCCACTCAAATTGGAATTGTCTGCTCCTATTACTTAGTAGATTTTGCATTCTCCAATATTCTATCTTGTCTAACAAAGTTAGAAATATTAGAAGAAAAATGATGTAGCTGGTATATAAAATACAACATAAATAATCAAAATAGGGGTTCGATGGGAAGGGAAGTGGGTTAGAGAAGGCACCAGGGGTTATAATCAAGTCATTTCACACATGTGAAATTGTGAAAAAATAAGTATTTAAAAATCTAAAACAAGTTCTGAAAAATTGGCACATAGGCAAACACTGTGTATCAAATTTCATTGGGCAACTACAGCTGTATTCAATAGCACTTCACAGATACTACATCTTTGATCTTGGAGGAAATGGCTGAAGGGTGCAGAGAAGGAGGAGAAAGGATGATTTGATTATCTCTCAGCATGATGATTTAGCAATTCAGCATCTATTAAAGTATATTCTCAAAGCAATGGCAAATTGATTTCTGAATTATGTATTCAATAAAGTTAACATCTACTAAGTTGCTGTTGGAAGACGATACTAGAAAATGTTCCAGAACCTTCTGTAGATCATTCTGGACAATGGAAAGAATGAATGAGGCTGCTGCTGAAGTTTAACTTACAGCTATCGGTGGCAAGTACCTTTTACTGCGCTCTTAATGGTGAAAGAAACAGTTTCAGAGTGAAATGTTTTGATTGACTTTTTAAGCCAAAGAACATACTACTCTTTAAAACCTTCATGTGTGCCAGTGGCCCTGTTAGTTCGGGCCTGTGAGTGCTCATCACAGTGACTGGGTAGAGGTCAGAGGACAATCCTGGATGGTAGTCATCACCTCTCATCATTACCCACTGACACATTCAGCACCTACTTCTTATGCTTTGACATTTACACACTTAAAATTTATGAAGTCCTCATTCTCTGAGTTTTGGCCTCTCAGGTGTACAAAAGAGCAGAGTATTGAGTTAATGTCCCAATACACGACTCAGGGTCAGGTAAAGTGCTTAGGTCACAGAACTATAACTAAACAATAATGGCGGCCTCCAGTGGGTATTGACTTACAGTTTGGTATTGTACTCTTGGGTTGGATGAAGACACTTTTCCCTCTTTTGATTGAAAGATAAGATTTCTGCTTGAATCATTTATGTCCACCACCCCTGCTTTCTCCCAGAACAGAACCAGCTGTCTCAATTCCCCATACCAATGACCTTGCATGATGACAAAGTATAAAGGATTTTCTTTTAAAAAATATAGTTTCCTTCTAGAACATAAACTTTTGGGGTTAGAGAGATTGCTTAGAGGATAAGAGGGCTTACTTCCCTTGCAGAGCATTGGGGTTTGGTTCCCAGCATCTTCTTGGTGGCTCACAAATAGTTATGTCCCTAGTCATACTGGGGGACCCAGTACCCTATCCTGACCTCAGTGGGCGCTACACTGACAAAGTATGCACACATACACATTTTTATAAGGTAAAAAAAAATTAAAAATCAAGTCTTGGAAAATCATTTTTAAAGATCAGTTTGATACTAGCCTCCGTGATAGATTCATTTTCACCTGCAGTATCAGGAAGCAAAGTTCATCCACAGAGAGCTGCAATGTGAGTTTGCTTTCCTTGTTCTGGCATTGACCTCCAACCTAATTTGAAAGAGCCTCCTTCTTCCAAACTGAGAATTTAGTCATTGGCTCTAATAACTCCATAATAGATGCTGTTAGTAGAAACCAGCGATTGTGCTCAAATAAGGTTTTGTAATCCCAACTACCACACTTACACAAGAGGATGAAATCATTAGGACACTTTGCCTCTGACAGCCACAGTACGAAGTCATGAAACTGATGTCTGAAACTGTGGGCCGATGTGTGGTGATTAGCAAGAGGGAAGGGGGATCATTGGGAGTGCGCAGGGCTCTGGGACTAGGTGGCATCCTGCCAAACATGGTCTCTGAACTTGAGCAAATCTGCCACATCAGAGATCTGCTGCCAGGCTATTGCATGCCACACTACAATCAAGAGATGTGAGAAATAAAGACAGTAAGTTTCTTGCATAATCATTACAAATAAATAAAAAGCCTTTGATACATGCAATTATTACAAGTTGAAATGCAAGCCAGTGTTAAAGAGGCAGCTTGGATATACACGGCGCATTTATCACAGCTCCACAGACAAGATATTGAGCTGTCTGTGAACACAACAGAGCCAAACAGGAAAGCTTTCAGCACTGAATGGCGGTGGTTGAGGTCCTTGATAGATAGAGCTGGATGATGCGAAGCTGTCCGATGGTTTTCTGCAAAATACAGTAAAGGAACTCAAGGTCTTTCATGGTGTTCTCTGACCACAGATAAACAGCTACTTTCTATGGTCCAGACTGAGGTTGCCCCTCGCTCCATATCCGACCACTTCCTGATACACACCATTGGCTTGGCTAGCCAACCACTGACTTTAAATAAGGGTCTGCTATCTTCATACTTAAAAAAAGCAAAATCAGGTTCACTACATCAGAGAGCTTGAGCTGGTTGAAAGAATCAAGCTTTGAGAATGAGTGGGCTAGATTAACTGGGATAGATGCTATCTAGTGCCTCCCTTAACCACAAGCTTCCATGGGTCTCTTATGTGAAAAGCAAACATTATGCACAAAAGCAGGAAGCGGGACAGGAGGAGAATAATATCAACAATTGTCATTAGAACCAGAAACATAACTTCAAGTAGGGAGTGACTTTCATCCTCTGCCTCAAGGGCTTCCTGGTAGATAAATGGACTTGAGCTTCCTTTTCTCCACAAAGCTAAATTGAACTTAGTGTCTGACAACAGGCTATGTGAATATTCTAGAACTCAAAGAAACATTATGGCATTGTTTAGAAGATAAAGGAATAATAATGAACAACTTCAAGTCCGCTGTGCTCTGTACTCCCCAAGTTACTTTGTCCTCTAAAGACATACCTAATTATTCTACGAAACATTTTTGCTTGTGGTCATAAATTACGCTGAAGGCAAGGGGATTCTTTTGGATTTATCTTGGTGATTTATGCCCTTGGTGCAAAATAGACAATTTAAGATATGTACTTGGTTTTTCCTCATCATTTTTTAGGGTGGAATTTCCTATTTCACAGAGCAATAGCCAAAAAAGATGGTTCTAATTGCACATAGCTAACGTTGGTCTGACATGATTCATAAAATGTTTCCACAATTCAGTCAATCATAAGAGCGTCAGACCTCTAAAAATTATCTTTCTCAAGTTATCAACTAGACTCATTTCTTAAAGTGGAAGTTAGGCCTAAATCTTGACATTATTCAACAGTCTTTTCATTACTAGCCTATGTAAAGTTCAAAAGAAACACATTTGCATTGTTCACTTATGATTTCACAATTCAGTCAATCATAAGAGCGTCAGACCTCTGGAAAATAATCTTTCTCAAGTTATCAACTAGACTCATTTCTTAAAGTGGAAGTTAGGCCTAAATCTTGACATTATTCAACAGTCTTTTCATTACTAGCCTATGTAAAGTTCAAAAGAAACACATTTGCATTGTTCACTTATGATTTCTGTGGCACCCACTTTGAGTTGCTCAGTGAAGAAAGCCAGAACCTCCTTTGTATGATCAGTGACCCCCATCTCAGGTGTGAGGTGAGCCCTCACGGTCAGCCATGAATCCAGTCATAGCATTGTCAGCCTGAACACCATTCTTCAGATTCTTTTTTTTTTTATGATGTGAAATGCTGCTCCTGCAGACAGTCAGTGGGACGGCACAGAGCGGGGCTTGCCTATCAAACTGATTACTTGATGTAATAGTAAGCAAGCTTAAGTGAACTGTGTGTCTTCAATCTTCCCAATCACTTAGGGATGGGCATCAGAGCTCGCCATCCATCATGCCTGGCCTGCACCATACGATGTATCAGCAATCCTGGCCTGACCTGAATGAGAGCAAGAGCCTCTGTGCTTCTCACAATAAGCAATTGCTATCCTCTGAATTACAGGGTTGTGATTCGATTGCTAATACAGCCAACTTGATGTATACGTGAAGTGTCCAGGGAAGATTTTTTTTTTTAGGATCGTCTAAAGATTAATTTATACCCTGGAAATGTAGACCAATCACAGAGTCAAAAAATATGTCAAGGTATTTTTCTTGTAAGCAAGAAAGCCCGGCTGTTACCACAGTCATTAATTTATTTCTGGCACCTTTATCTGCAGCAGGGTTTAATAAACAAGGTATCTATTTGTTATCATGTTGGCTTGGCTAAAATGATCCAATATGATAATTAGTTTCTGTGAAGCCAAATTTATTTGGGGAGGAATTACATACTGTGAGGAATATAAAAATCAAAATGTCAGCTGTAACTCAGAACCTAGGGTTTTTCAGCTAAAACAATTTAAAACTGACAATATAATGCTCCTACTTGTATGATCTGTGATGTCTCAGAACTCAAGATGTTGTATAAAATACTGGGTGGTTACACTTCACATTATTTCATTTGCTAAGATTAAAATGTTTGGTCTTAAAATTCAAATTCGTTCCAGCTTTGCTTATTTGCATGTATGTGGGGGAGCATATTGTCATAATATGCATATGGAGGTCAGAGGACAACTTGTAGGAGTCAGGACTCTCCTTCTGCCATATGAGACCTGGGGATTAAACTCAGGGCTTGGTGGCAAGTGCCTTTATACACTGAGCATCTCTCCACTCCAAAATTCAACCTTAAAGAAACTCTCTCCAGGCCAATGGCAAATCTTCAAAAGAATATTGCCACCAAGCCCTGAGAATCACCATGTTTCATCTATAGTGCTAATAGAACAGAGAGACACAAGTTCCATCCATGGCTCAGGTGAGTGTGGAAACACAAGTCAGACAAGTATAATGATGGCTTCAGTGGGAAGAAAAACTACCCCACAGTGAACTTCAGATGCTGGGGAACTTGAACTTCCTGAGCCGTGTACTCACTGCCTCTTCTCTAACACAGACTCCAGGGAACCTATTACAGTGAGAAATTGTTACAAAGAGGGAGGGCTCACTGCTATGAGGTATTCTCCCCCCCAAAAAAAACCAAAACAACAACACCAAAAAAAAACCCGAAAAAATCCAAAACAACAACAACAACAACAACAACAACAACACACACACACACACACACACACACACACACACACACACACATTTAGGGGTTATGTTAGACGGCTGCTGGCCCAGTATGCACAAAGTCCTTGCTTTCATCCTCAGCACCAGAGAAACAAGGTGTGGAGATACATGCCTCTAATCCCCATACTTGAGAAGTAGAGGCAGAAGGATCAGAAGATTACAAGGTCAGAGTCATTCTTGGCTTTAGAGTGAGTTTGAGGCCAGGAAGGACTATATGAGACCCCACATACTAACAAGGCTCAGGGATCATCTCAGAAGAAGAAGAAAGATGGTAAGAGCCAGAGGTAGTGAATATCTATAGCAAGACAGTATTTTACAGTCGCAGCAGGTCACATGTACACAAGAACCATGAGAGTGATGGTTATTGTATATACAAGATCTTCTTAAGATCAAAACAGACAAACATCTCAGGATGGCATGGGGAAGGCAATCAGGAAATCTCATCCCTAGCTGAAGTGGGTGTTGGGAAGGGGAAAGTCAGCTTTCCTCAGGTGTGTGGCAGCTAGGAGGCTACCCATCCCCAGAAGATTGCCCTATGCCCTTGCACATACTGGCAATACTTCGTTAGATTAAAAGAACATATGAATTTGCAAGGAAATCATAGTGTTGGGGATAGGAAAGGAATTGGAGGTGAGAAATGGGGTAGATTCTATAAAAAACATTCTATGCAAATAAGAAGTTCTCAATCCATAAAAAGGAGCAGGGTGGGGGGAGAGAACTATGGAATTCCAAGTGAAAGTCAAGACTTTTTTAAGGACATGCTTTAGAGCTTCATTATACTTGTGACTATATATATGTATATATATATACGTATATATATGTGTGTGTATATACGTATATATATACGTATACATATATATACGTATATATATACACATATATATACATATATATATATATATACATATATATGTGTATATATATGATATCAAATATAAACTTTAATGAGAAAAGTCTTCAATTTAAAAAAAAATGGCTTAGCCTTAGAAATCCAAAGTAGGATTTGGTAGGTTACTATGGAAACATAAAAGTATCACAAGTACTTTCTGGGCAAAGGATGAGAAATAGGGGTGAATGTCATCAGCAGGGGCCCACATGAGAAAAAGGGAAACTCAGGGGTTAGCAAGCTTAAGGAATCTTGGGAGACAAAGACAGAAGGCGGGTCTTAAGAAGCTGAGGGCTTCCTCCAGGGAGGATGATGCTTCTCCTTTAGGAATCCATCCTTTAATTTAAACATGTGCACATAAAATTAGTGCAAGCGATTTCTACAATTTAAATTTCTTGCTTCTGTCCTCTAACCTCATCTATTTCCTCTTGCAGGGAACTCACTTTTTCTGTCTTGCAAGAGATGATTAAGGGTATCTCAGAACTACAGGCATGTATTTCTGTGAGGATAAGAATAGGGTGTGTGTTGCTTGATTCTGCACACGTGTTTTGACTCTGTATATTAGATGCTGAGCCATCATTATACCAGGATTGGGTCTCTGGCCCCTCTTGAGGGATTATCTTTTCTCTTACTAGTCCCTTCACAAAGAATAAACTTGCATCTGGGTCATTTAAAACACACACACACACACACACACACACACACACACACACACATATGTTAAATCCCAAGGGACTTTCTGGTATTTAGTATATTTTTGTAAAATTTGTCCCTACTAAGGCACAGTAAGTTGCAATCTGATTAGCAAGATAAAGAATGATGGTTTCTATTTTAGGTTTTTTTTTCTAAAAGATACCATCATCAAAGCAATTTATAAAAGGAACATTTAATTGGAAACTTGCTTAATGGTTTCAGAAGGTGAGTCCATGACTATCATGGGGACAAGCCTGGCACCAGGCAAGCAGGCATGGTGCTGGGGCAATAGCTGAGAGCGTCCATGTTAGGACAACAACCATCAGGCAGGAAGAGAGGCAACTGTGAATGGCCTGGGCTTTTGAAACCTGAAAGCCTACCCCTAGTGACACATCTCCTCCAACAAGGTCACACCTCCTAATCCTTCCCAAACAGTTCCACCAACTATAGACCAAGCATTGAAATATATGAGTCCGTGGTAGCCATCCTCGTTTAAGCCACCACAACTTTCTCATATTCCAGGAAGGAGCATGCCTTTGTTCTGAGTATGTTGGATGACATTCCTCAGAGAGGATTGTAACTACACTTTGGAAATCCCACGACGTGTGGATTATGGATGTATTGGGCCAGGAAAAACAGGAATCAAGGCAGACAATTAGAACAGGTACTCAGAAGAGGTACAGGACTTTTATGGAACATGTACATTCTACACCAGACACAGAGCTAACTTTTAGTACTTAAACAGCACTGTTCTGTAGCAATCATTATCCCTCACTTCAAAAATGAACAAAACCAAGGGTCAAATGTTCATGTCTTGCCCAAGTTCATAAGGCAGTACAGATTGTAGTAGCTTTCTGTGACTATATAATAAATACTTGACAGTAAAAGAAAATTCATCTGTTACTATGATAAAATACTGTGGCCAAAGAAGGTTTGGGGAGGAAAGAAACCTGAACTTAAACTTAAGGTCACAAAGCACCATTGAAGGAATTCATAGCAGAAACTCAAGAAAGAAACCAGAAGCAAAAGCCACAGAAGGCAGAATGGCACCTTCCCACTCTGCCCCAGCTCATGCGTAGCTAGGTTTTTGTTTGTTTGTTTGGTTGGTTGGTTTTTTGTTTTTTTAACACATCCCAAGAATTAATACTACACACAGTGTAATTCATTATAGTATTACAAGCTGGGCCTCTCTGCATCAATTAACAATCAAAACAGCCTCAGAAACAGAAAGGCATGGCCATAGACCCAACTGAACTAGGCAATTCTTCAAACTGAGTGTTCTCATCTCAGATGTGCCAGGTTGACAGTCCAGGCTAATGAGGACACTCAGATTCACAAATAAGGAAACAGGAACTCGGAACAAATGCTTTGGACCATTATAATATCCCCCCGTTTGTGATGGAGAACAGTTGTTGCACTTGAGAATGGTCAGAGGTGGAACTGGGAGAATTTGTTAAAAGATTGAAAAGATCGGCAGCACAGGCTGCAGCTGGGAGCCCAGGGTTTACCATCAGAAAGTAAACACCAGAGGACAGGTGAGTTGGCCTCTGGCTCTAGGTGGTGTAGTGTGGAGGCAGGAGACTGGTGTAGTAGAGAGATGGTGCTGTGCTGTGCTTCTCTTCAGCAGAACAATGCCACAGTAGCTAGGTCTGTGGGGATGGTAATGGGGCTATTGATAAACCCAAAGGAGCTTTGAGACCTTTCCCCGGGATTCCAGCTATTAATCATTCCTTCAGCTGCGAGTGGGAGTGGGCAGTGCTACGACGTGTGAGAGGTAAAAGGTTAATTATAAGTGAGACTTCATGATGCAGCTTCTATAGGAGTAGGATTTTGCTGTATGAGAGCTGTTTGGGGTTTAACCACGTTCCAGTCAGTAACCCTTTACCAGGTAGCCTTTAAGCAAGCTTAATAAACTCATTTTTTTTTCATCCAGTTGGATTTTGGTAAAATTGTACCAAATGGTACCTCTCTAGGGTGACTGGAGGTTTGATTTTTGTCTCCCAAGGAAAGTAAATGCAACGGATGGATATGGGGAACCATCACGGGCTAGCCATTGTACCTAAACAGTCTACAGCCAGCATGGATCACCTAACAGAACAAAAAGAGGAACATGCAGAGGACACAGGGGGCATGAGAGAGATTACCACCAAGACCACTGATAGAGAAGGAAGGAAAGCCAGAAGAAAAGGTCATCCCACAAACCAATTCTTAAAATAGCCCCACCAACATCTCTGAAAAACCTGTACAAATAAGTCATCGAAGCCTTTTCTTCCCCGCACCCCTCATTTGTGTGTGAGAAACCAAGATTTCATAAAACATCCCCCGCACAAAGGTTACCAGACACCTCACTGATACTGTCCTGCTTAGGAGATGGTCTCCGGGAAAACCGCTCTCCCTACACCGGCTGAGAGTCCTGATACATTTCTTAAAAGCCCTAATAACCATGCAGAAAAGTGTCAAATTGAGGATTTAAAGGCAACAGCTATGCTCCCCAGAGAGAGGCTGGGAGTGATTCCCGTGTTTCTGACATAACTCAGAAACAGGAGAGCCATGCCGAGCAGTCGGCAGGCAGAATCCTCTTGCGCCACCTCGATAAATCTACAAGAGGGTGCACGGAGGTTTATGTGAGCTGTGTGTCCAACACGTGTTAGAAAATCAGTCTCGTTATATTTTCCCTGTAAATCCTTCCAGGAGTCGGCTGGGTTTAAGGGGGACCTTCACATTTGGAATCAAGAAATGAGTATAGATTTTCTGAGACAGCCCAGACTGCAATATGCTGTTCATACAATATATTTGGGGCAAGAATATGTAGGTGCTGTCAATCAGTTGATGGATTCATACCAAGAAGTTCTAGCTGGCCCCCTCTCCTTGGATCCCTCAGAAAGAATAATGAAAAGACTTGCGTTTTACAGGACAACAGTCTCTACAGAATCCCGTATAAGCCTGTGTGACCTGAACAGACAAGGCTGGGTTCTCTCATTTAGTTCACCCAGTTTGTCTTACAAAAGGCCAATGATGTCACACATATTAGCAAATCTAATCCCACTTCCAAGTACACCCAACTGAAAATTATCATCCCACCAACATAGAATATAAATACACTTGTTTTTTGCAGTGGGGTTTCATGTAACCCAGACTGGCCTCAAATTTGCTGTGTAGCTGAGGATAACCTTCAATTTTCAATTCGTTGCTTTTACCTCCAAAATGTTGAGATTACAGGTGTGAACCATCATGTCTGGGCTAGAACACAGGACTTTGTGTGGCCTAGGCAAGCACCCATCTACTGAGCTATATCATATATATATATGACTAGAAGTCCTGAATGTAAGCATGCTGAAATTGTTAGTTTAGTATAGAAACACTGAAATTTATATAAAAAGTTATATTATTAATATATTCTGGAAAGTAATAGTCTAGTATATGCTACTAATACTTAACTCAGAATAATTGCTAAATTTTAAAAAGTAATTGCAATTATTAAACCAAATTTTCTATTTTGGAGATTTTAAAAACATCCGTTATATCTCAGGTAGCTTGGAAATATTTTAAATCCAGTGCTCCTCAGTTTTGTCAAGTTTTTATTTTAAGCTCCTTTGCTCATAATTCTGAACACAATCCAAGTCACTGTAGGTGAAAAGGGTAAAATAAGGGAGGCTTTGGTATTTCAAATCAAGACTTCATTATGGGGAAATTTATTCTACATTTATTATTTTTAAGAAAAATTGGTGGATTTTCCATTCTTGACTAATGAAGACCTGTTTTTTTATTTTTTTAAAGTGATTAAGAATCACATCAGGGGATAGGGAGATAGCTAGTGGTTAAGGGAATGCTCTCACACAGGCTCCAAGTTTGGGTCTCGGCACCTATGTCAGGCAGCACACAACAACCGGTGACTCCAGCTGCAGGAGATCTGACAATCTTCCAGCCTGGGGCTGCGCCTGCACTCCTACTACACATTCCTCTTTCTCCCAACGCACACATAATTAAAAATAAAAAATACATAAACTAAATTAGGAAAATCACTTTGTATTCTAGCTCCCTATTTCAATACAATAATTTTGTAGGCTTTTTAAAGTGTCAATTAAAAATCCAAACTTGATTTAAAAGTTTCAGTGAGGAGATGAAGAGGTGTTTGCATGCATGCATAAAGTCAGGCCAGACACTGCTTCCTTTGGAGGCTGGGAACTGTCTTCTCACTTAGACTCACAGACATCCTATAGGAATTTATTTCTATACTGTGCAATGTTAACAGGCATAAATGTCAGTATGAAGGACACAGGAGGTGAAATTCTCCTGTTTGCTGTTTCTCTGTTCTTCAGAGTTATGCACTGTCCTGTCTCAGAAGATCTGGAGCTATGTAACCTGTATCTTAGAAGAGAGAAAAACACTGAAGGCTTAGTATCATTTCACATTTTCTTTGTTTCTGGTAATGTCATTTTATTTATTCAACTGTTTAGTTATTTCTTTATTTTTTCATGTGTGTGGTGTATATTTATGTGTGAGTGTGTGTGTGTGTGTGTGTGTGTGTGTGTGTGTTGTGTGGTTTTGTACATGTGGGGATGCATATCTGTGCACATGGAGACACAAGACTGCTACTAGGTGACTTCTTCAATTGCTCTACATTTATTTGTTGATGGAAGACATCTCCATGGAGTTCCCCAATTCTAGCTGGTCTAGCTAGGCAGTTTCTCAAGGGGAATCCCATCTCCACCTCTCTGGTGCTGGGATTACAGGCAGCTGTCATGCTTACCTGGCTTTTACATGACAGGCTTTTACATGCTTACATGGCTTTTTCAGACAGGATCTGAATTCAGGTCCTCCTGATTTCAGGGCAGGTGCTTTAACCACCGAGTCCTCCCCCCAGTTTCCTTCCACATTTTCTGATTCAATTATTTCTAATGCATTTGATTTTATTAACTTTTCCCAAAGGAAATATTTTAATAATTCATCCTTTCCAAGAAATAATACTCTTCATTATATAATTCCTAATGTGAAGTAATATTCCAGATTTATATAAGAAATTCCACAAACCCCAGACCATTTCTTTTCTGCTCTTGTCTTCTTCTAGAAAACAAGTTAAAAGTTTTCTGTAGGAAATACACTATGTGTTTTCACTGCGATTACACATAAGAAACTATGTTTGCATGTAGGAGGGGATATAGCATCTTAAAAACTATTTAAATAGGATCAGACAGCTAGCATATTGAAAGAGGAGATAAGAGAGCAGAAATTATCCTAGAATATATTTACATCATTGTCTAAAAATGAAACATAATATGTATACATACTAATATGTTTATGCTATGATACACATGTTGTTCTGACATATAAACATTTTAAAAGTCAAAGTAAGGAATTTGGGAGTAGATCTGTTTTCTCCTGAGAACTAACATATGAGCTGTTCCAAACCCAGCAAGAAAAACACTACTGTGTCTGATGTGTAAATGTGGGATAATCTATGATATTCATGAGAAATGATTCCTAGCCAGTTCCTGAAATGTTTTAAGGAGATGCTTTAAATCTCGGTGCTGACACTTTGTGTATTACACTATAATCGATACTATTTGCTACATGCTCTGTCACAGAAATACAATCATCATTCTTCTGAAAATAAAATTTCAGTCACTAACATAAACATCTATACCTAGAAGTTTAGAGTCTCAGATATAGCCCCTAAGATAATTTTATAACTATGCTAAGAAACATTGTTTTTTAGAATGTTAGTATCTAAAAGGCAAACTTTAGCCTTTATAAATTACATCATTATATACAATGTATGTATCACATTATTATTATGTGTATGTATGTATTTTTGTATGTGTAGGTGCACATGAGTGTGGTTCCTTCTGTAGTCAGAAGAGGGTATTAGATTCCCCTGAATATGGAATTGCAATTTGTTATGAAGCACCTAATATGGGTGGGTGCTGGGCACTGAATTCAGGTCCTCTGCAAAAGCAGTAATCACTCTTAACCACTGAGGCATCACTTCAGATCCCTGTGTGTTTGTTGGTTTATTTTTTAATGTAGGCAAATCATGTATTGTGGGAGAGGGGTTGAACTTACTTTGTTTTAATATAACATGAATAATCTGGTTCCTAGGTCATGTGCTACATGTCGCATCTGTGACAGAATTCAATTATGAGAATTTAAAGCTCTCAGCATTTCGGACACGTGTCTGAAACTAGAGAATGGAAAAAAAAAAGATTTGAACTTGAGTATAGATGTCCATAATTGGATACCTGTTGACCGATGTGTGCTAACAGCTGTCCCACAGCACAGAGTTGATTACTGACACTAACGCTGTGTGATCACCTCGCTCACCCCACCATCTCAAAGGGTTCCAGCCATCCACGTAGCATTGGAGGAAGGCGTTTGCAGAGCCGCCCGGAGAACAGCTTTCATCCTTACAGTAGGCTGGATCTTTAGTGCAGCCACTTCACAGAGAAATGCTTAAATCTTGTATCTCCAAATTTCCCAGAATCTGGAGTGTTCTAGGAAATACAGAACCATTTGCAGATTGGCCCCCAACCCTAACTAGAAGCCGGCTCCACCCGTGCCCCTCTGAGCCTGTACTTGAATTGTGCGCCTGAAGAAGCCTTTCGCGGTTTTGTGCTTTCATCTATCAGATATCAAATCCTCATCTAGGCCATTTTTAAAGCGCTGGACTGCAAAGTAGGGAGGCAGGCCAGCCTGTGGACACATCCCTTCGTCTTTCACGATCACCATCCCTAAGTGGCGTCTCAGCTGTGGCAATCTCTCCCAGATCCCTTGGGATGCCAGCAAGACCAGCTGAGGAGCTGCGGACAGTGAAGCAAACTGTTAACAGATGGGCTTTGTTTGTTGTTTTCTGGAAAGTCCCATGTAAATTCAGCAGGTTCTAGCTACTCGAGGGTAGGGCAAGCCTTTGTGTTGGCATCCACCCCCCATCCTGCCTCCCAATCCACACCAGACTTAAGAGTTGATAGAAGAGATTCTGGACCTTCCTAACGCTGAGACGCTTTAATACAGTTCCTAATGTTGTGGTGACCCTGACCATAAAATTACATTCATCACCATTTTATAACTGTAATTGTGCTGCTGTTATGAATCATAATGCAAATATCTGACATGTAGGATATCTGGTATGAATACCAGTGAAAGGTTCATTCAACCCTCAAAGAGGTCATGACCCACAGGTTTAGAACTACTGGTCTATAGGTATCAAAACTGCGCATCTGACCAAGCCACAAAAAAACATATATTCTTTCCAAAAGCCTGGACCACTACTTTGAAGTTCTGGACTGCTTGTGGGTATGCTGTCCTTTCTTATGCAAGGAATGTGAGCGGCATGACTCATAAATTTATGGCTTTCATTTTAATCAGCAAGGAAGAATTCCTGCTCTGCAAAATCTTATTAAAGGAAGCTGATTGCAAATTGAATGTGGTCCAGCACCTCTCCAAAGCTCATTTAAGATATTTGATATTTGAGAGAAAAAGCCTAAATGGGCATGTTAACTTTCCATTTACCTACCCTATTCCAAATTCCATCTCTGTACTCTAGGCCCATCAAAAAATAATGTCTGGGACTGCATTATCTCAGTCAATCAAAGACCCGGCTTCGGAGCTCTGACTCGCTGCCATGTCCTTTGGTCCTACAGAAGGCTGAGATTAAAAGTGCCCTGCTCAAGAGTATACTTGGACTTTTTGGAAACCTAGTTGGAGGGGCATCTAACTGTGTGACTTAGCATTGCTTTACATGGAAACTCATGTGATACAGTTAAAGAAATGGTTCTTAACTTAGAGCATCTCCATATAGGTCAGCTTACAGAAAAACAACTTACTTAGTTGTTTACATAATTACCAGGCCAAACTTAAAACTGCATTCTGTCAAATAAGAACAAAGTATATGTAAGAAATAAAATTATGGTCCATATTCAAAAGTGCCTCTGGCCAGCTTAGGTCTAAATATAGATTAAACATTTCTGTCCTAGATCCTCACTTTTTACCTCTGCATTTTACGTTCTGTTTATTTTAAAGCTTATCAGGCACATACCTTTGTCACATCTGCAGGTAAGCATGTCTGTTAACAACTAAAAGTTTTCAGCAGAGAAGTATTATCAGCTATGCTCACCTACACAAGGTCTTTTGGTAAGAAACAGACAAACTTAAGCAACTGGAAGAAACAGAACCAGACAGCATGAAAGACTGTACATCCCCCACCCACCCTCACCCCCCACCACCCATTAGTCACAAGGAAAGGGAAGAAGGAGCTTTGTTAGGGATATAAAGGCCCTCTCTCCTCGATCAGTGCAACAGCCTTTGGGAGTTGATCCCTGGCTTTGCTGGGTCTAACAATTGACTGTCTAGCTTTCTCTACTTCGAGTCTCCAGTACTCTATTTTGAAGTGAGGGTGGTGAGATGGCTCAGTGGTTAAGAGCACTGATTGCTCTTCTGGAGGTCCTGAGTTCAAATCCCAGCAACCACATGGTGGTTTACAACCATCTGTAATGAGATCTAATGCCCTCCTCTGGTGTGTCTGAAGACAGCAGCAGTGTACTTATGTATAATAATAAATAAATCTTAAAAAAAAAAGAAGTGAAGGTTTACATTTCTCATTGTATATATGAAATTGCCATAGTGAAATCCATTACTTTCTATGATAACTTGAAAACCACATTGTATGAGAATAAGTACCCCAGATAATCCCTGAATTGTTTCAATACTCCATATGTGTATTGTTTTTGTTACTAAATTTGTTAATGAAGAAAATTCTATTTATATTAAAGATTCTCATATCATCTCTACTGTAGTCCTGACTAGGTTCCATCTCACCAGCTTCCTGCCTCAGCCTCCCAAGTGTTGGGATTACAAATATATGGCACCACACTGAATCCAAACATCCCATTGCTTCTGACACAGAGGTCTCAACCTGTGGGTCATGACTTCCTTGGGGTCAAATGATCCTTTCACTGGGGTCACCTAAGACCATCAGAAAACACAGATACTTACATTATGGTTCATAACAGTAGAAATGTTACAATTATGAAGTAGCATGAAAATAATTTTGTGGCTGGGGGTCACCACTATATGAAGAACTGTATTAAAAGGTTGCAGTGTTAGGAAGGTTGAGAACTATTGTTCTAACAGGACTTGGCAAGTTTTGCTTGAGAAATAGACTGCACATCATTTAAAATGCATATTGCAGTTCTAGAATCTCCTGGCATTTGTCTGCTCCTTTGTTTGTTGAGGATCTTCTAGGAGCGTAACCCGATGAAAACACTGTACATCATAACTGTAAGAAGTTAGATATGGAATCTTCTCCAGAGAGACAACTCACCAGGCAAATGCAACATGGGGTAGCCAGAGATATGATACAGGGCAAGCCACTTGATCTATACTGAGGACCAAAAGAACCTTCCCAGAAGATGCCTGGGACACAAGGGACACTAGGAAGACGGGAGGGGATTAAGCATTGTGGTGTAGGGCCAGTGGAGCTATATCTGTCTCTGCTGTACACTAGGGGACCTTGTTCAGTGTTTGGCTCACAAAAGGCACACAGAACTTTTAAAGAGATACATAGACCAGTGACGGGCAGCATGCACACAGAGAGAATACATCTCTAGGTGAGTTGTAGACTTGAAGGTGAGGGGTAGAGGGTGAAATGAGACTAGAGAGGCACCAAAGCCTGCTTGTTTGGGATACCTGTACACCAGTTTAACAAAGCATGTTTTATCCAAAGATATGGTGAACTTACGTGTGACCAAAAACTCAAAATTTATAATAAACAGAATGGTTTCTGTCTCTTCATGCCCAGGTGCAGGATTCATTGTTTTTCTTTTTTCTTTTCTTCTTCTTCTTCTTCTTCTTCTTCTTCTTCTTCTTCTTCTTCTTCTTCTTCTTCTTCTTCTTCTTCTTCTTCTTCTCCTTCTTCTCCTTCTTCTCCTTCTTCTCCTTCTTCTCCTTCTTCTCCTTCCTCTTCTTCCTCTTCTTCCTCTTCTTCCTCTTCTTCCTCTTCTTCTTCTTCTTCTTCTTCTTCTTTTTCTTCTTCTTCTCCTCCTCCTCCTCCTCCTCCTTCTTCTTCCTCTTCTTCCTCTTCTTCCTCTTCTTCCTTCTTCTTCCTTCTTCTTCTTCTTCTTCTTCTTCTTCTTCTTCTTCTTCTTCTTCTTCTTCTTCTTCTTCCTCCTCCTCCTCCTCCTCCTCCTCCTCCTCCTCCTCCTTCTTCTTCTCATTCTTCTCCTCCTCCTCCTTCTCCTCCTCTTCCTTCTCCTCCTCCTCCTCCTCCTCCTTCTCCTCCTCATCCCCTCCCTCCTCCTCCTCCTCCTTCTTTTTCTTCAATAGCATTTATTATGCAGCTCAGGCTGTCCTGGAACTCATTTTATGGACCAGCTTGACCTCGAACTCATAGAAATCTGGCATACCTCTCCCTCTTACATGTTATTACTAAAGGTGTGCACCACTATTCCAACTCAGTAGGATTCATTGTAACAATTAGCATTTATTGGTTACATGTAAACCAAATGAACTTTGAATATGTCACAAACACTGTTTATCACACACGGGGACTTTCCTGCGAGCACGGGGACTAGCCTGGCTAGCTGCACCTATGGGGTCCTTGAGAGAGGCTCGAGGCTGCTGAGCAAGGGGATGGGTGCCGCTTCCAGCCCACTGCTGCTTTACAGGCACGCTGCGGGTCCTGGTCTCTGCCCCTCTGAGTAGACAAGCGTGTTGTCGGACCCCTGGTGAGTCTCTACACTACACCCCTGAGAAGCTGACACAGGAGAGCTAATGAGAACCCATGTGATGAGAGGTGGTCTCTTTAGTGCCGAAAGACAAGTGACCCAACCATAGAAGGGCCAGAATGCAAGGCTAGCCTTGCTGGAATAAGATAGAAGCCTGAGAAGAAAGAATGCACCTCCCTTAGGACTTTCTCCTAAACTGGAGAACTCTCAGCCCTCACGGCTGCTCAGGGCTCAGCCTGCCCTGGGATCACCTAAAGCTGCTCAGACTGCAGCACACGCTGCTCAGACTGCAGCACACACTGCTGCAACGTTTTGACCACGAACTGGGAGGGACAGCTGACAACTGAGACTTTACAGAGATAATTAACTGTTAAGGGCTCCCGTGTTCATGAAACATCTGAACAATTACACGGAAGATCCAATATAGCTAAAGCCCAATAAGCTAAAATAAACCAACAATCAAAAAATGGTGCACAGTTGAAGAAAGGTAGCATCAAGACGGCCCAGTGGCACAAGCATTTGCTGTCACGCAGTGGAAAGGGGTGACTGACTCCCATAGCTGTCCTCCACTCAAATGCCCTGGCATAGCGTACACACGCCACAGATAAGTAAATATAATAATGAAACACCTCAATCATCATTTTTTAAAACTTGTTTCCAAGAGGCTTAAGCTCTTTGACGTCTTGGCAGAAGGAGCTGGGATGCACTGACTTCTTATGCGTGTGTAGCAGGACGGAGGTGGAAGGAAATCTACATTTTTTTTTATAGAAAGTTTCAAAGTAGGAAGTTTTAGTGAAAAGAATTGCATGTGATTCTAGGAAATCTCATCATGATCTCACTGCAATAGCCATTTGCAAAAGAGCCACGCACGGTCTGCAGGCCAGAGAGCGTTATTGGAAAAAGGCCCCAGCGCCTTCCTGGAACTCCTCTCCCTGCGAGCCGACAGCTCGTTTGGCACAAGCTGGGCACAGGCACTAACACAGTGCACAGGTCCACGGCGTGCCAAGGACGGCTGAAGAATGCAAGGGCTCATCCAAAGGGACATGGTTATTCAAATCACACCATGAGAGTTTGGGTGTGTGTGCATTCACATGTGTGTGCTTGACCGCGCAGGCCAGGGGATGAACTTGTGTGTCATTCCTTCTGCCTACCCCACCTTGCTTCTGTTTTTGTTTCTTCGGCCTGGGGTCACTTATTAAGTTAGGATGGCTGGCCAGCAAGCTGCAGGGACCTGCCTACTTTTGCCTCCCTACAGCTACAGTTAAAGCCCATGACACCGGCCTGACATTTTCATATGGCTTCCAGAGTCAGCCTCTCAAGCTTGCCTGCCCTGCCCTTACCAATGGAGGCAGCTCCCAGCCCCTTCTGTCTTCGTGTACGACTAAAGTGGGGACACCGGACAGTGCGGCATTTGACAAGTATTCTTACATTGCCATTTCTGTCCCGGGAGCTCAGGTGTGTGCAGGAGAAACATGCAGACCTTTGCATGGATTTTAAAGACCAGAGCCCCAGCAGTTTTTATAGAGATGTATTTTGTGTCTGGAACAAATCATGTTTTCAAATTTTTCTTGTGTCTGTTGTTAACTAATTTTATCTTTTTAAATGCAAAATTTGCATTAATTTTTGATACTCAAATAATAAACATTGATTCATACTATCAAAGAATTATTCTCCTGTAGATCCTAGATTAAGATTTTTACTTTTAATTTATAAGATGTACCACTGATAACAGAGAGGTGTGTGTGTGTGTGTGTGTGTGTGTGTGTGAGAGAGAGAGAGAGAGAGAGAGAGAGAGACAGAGAGACAGAGAGACAGAGAGACAGAGAGAGAGAGACAGAGAGACAGAGAGAAACAGAGAGATGTTAGTTCAAAGCAATTTTGTTCATGCAAAATTCTCCAATCAAATGCTTTGGATGAAATGTGCCTTGGCTTACAAAAAAAAGTCAGAAATTTTTCCTACATTGTATCCAGAACTATGCATCAAAATGAATTTTAGAGCCAGATAGTAGAAAGCTTGCATAATGTCACAAAGGATGGGGTTTGATCCCCCAGCATCATATAAACCAGACATGTTGGGTGGAGCCTATAATCCCAGGGTTTAGGCTTAGGATGTGGAGGTAAAGGACAAGAAGTTCAAGGTGGCCATGGCTGGCTGACCCGAGACCTGCCTCAACGGAGGAACAAATTCAATGCTGAGGGCAAAGGCTGACATGACTGCCACCCCTGCCTCCTTTCATATCACACACCCCATTGGCGTGTGTCCCATCCTAAAGCTAATGTCACAAATACAAACTATTAAAATATCTAAACATAAGTTCAGCAAATAGGGCATAGTTTTCTGCGTTCATTGTTTCAGTTTTATAGGTAGGTCTGAGATGGAAGGCAGTTTCAAAATTGAAATTTAGACCATTTCTCAAATAACCCCAGGGCGTTAGTCACTGGTAGAAATCTTTAGAGATGTCTGTGTTTTTCATTGGTAGAGTGGAAGCTATATCTATAAATAGGTACCTATTTAGTTAGTAGCTTGCAAAATTTCAACTTACAGCTATATAGAAAACGCAAACATCATCTCAAATAATGACCCCCAGATGACACTAGCAACAACTTAGTTTATCTCACAGTGAAGGAATGGTCATTTTTTGCTTAGTATATGGCCATCTTTTTTTTTTAAAGTATGTGGCTATATGAGTTATATGTATCATGTGCATACAGCAGCCGGAGAGTACTGGATAGCAAGGGGCAAAAGTTACAGGTGGTTGTGAGCCTTCCCACGTGGGTGTTGGAAACTGAACCCCGGTCCTCTGGAAGGGCAGCAAACACTCCTTTCCACTGAGCCATCTCTCCCTTCAGCCATCTTCTGATATTTAAACAGCCGTGTCTGTGAGGACAGCAAGCAGCTCTTACCTGCAGGAATCGGCTGTAAAGTGAGAACTCATGATCTATCCTGGCACTTTGCCATATAAAAACCCTATGAAGTTTTACTGGACATTTAAAAAAAATTTTTTTTGGATTTAAGCAAAGGTATTAATGTATATTAATGCTACACCTTAAAATAACAGATTAGCAATGCTGTAATTTATAATTATGGTTTGTGAACTTGGAAAAAGGAGGCTTGGGAGGGAGGAAGTGGGCCTGGACTGAATGCAGGGGAGGGAAGCCAGCCAACTGTAATAAAGGGGACAGCTCCTGATGCCCCCCAACCCCCAGCGTCCGGGAGCATCTAAGTGCTTTTCCCAATCAGTCAGCCCCGTGCCACAGTTCTGTTCTTACATCTTTTCAACGTCTTTTATATTTGTGATTTACGCCTGCAGAATAACCAGAAAAGCCACATACTGTAGCATTCCAGGAGGGGTCAGAACTCAGGGCAGTAAACTCACTCAGTCCAGTTCCACACTGGGTGCTGTGGGGTGTGGTTTCCAGTAAACACGCCAGCTCTCCCAGCACAAGCTTCGTCCACAGCTGCGTGGCTTTCTTAAGCTAAACCATGGTGGAATCTAATCCTTTATCATGTTTTGGAGAAAGCTGAGGGTGGCGCCTGCACAATTTGATTTGGTGTAAAAATACACACCAAATCTGATTTCTGTTACATTAAGGCATTCTCTGACAAAATACACAGAACAAGGAATGAAGCAAATTGTGCACCAGGAGCATCTTACCAGCTCGCTTCCCGAACACCTGACCACGAATGAAAAATATAAAGTAAAATAAAAGGATCAAACCTCACTTTAATTGAATATTTAATAGATGATTTAACGGTCAAGTTAAGATACATTTTAAATGCTAAATATAAAAGTGATTTGTGTTTGCTTACTGGAAATATTTGTAATGTAAGCCGACACATATAATAAACTAATATTTAAAACAAATTTACTATGGGGGCCAATGTAATGATTATCTTCAATTTATGAAAACATTGCATTCATCAAACTATAATTTTGACTAATATACAAACTGGGCTTTTATAAACATGAACACATTAGCAGCGGGCTGCCACTGTCAGTGGGCAAAGTATAACTCACTGTTCTAAAGGCGTGTTTTCCCTTCAAAAGATCCACTGGAAATGGAGAACTAGGAAAATTTTCCTTGGGAGAGACTCCAGAGTTAATCCAGAAAGAAATCCATTTTTTCATACAATAAGTAGACTAATTCTTTAGAAAAGCAAAGCAAAGCAAAGCAAAGCAAAACAAAATAACAAAAAAAATTATCCTTTCCAACCGACTGTGGTGTAAATATACTTAAAACAAAACAAAACAAATAAACAAAAAGCACAATGCCAAGATTGACAGACAGGAGCATGGAGAGTTTCATTCTGTGTTCTAACAGGTCAGGCCAACACAGGAAAGCTAGCAAAAAGGCAAACATGTCCTAAATTGTCTACTGAATAAAAAGGGCAGAGAGTTGCTTCCCTTGGTAATTAAAATGAAACACACACACACACACAACACACACACACACACACACATACACACACACACACACACACACACACACACACTTTAACATTTTCCTAAAGGCTTTTAAAAAGTGAAGTGTTTGGCAAGGTCAGGAGAATCTTGGGAATCATCTGACCATAAGTCACCTGGAAATAATGGTAAAGAGATACTTTGTTGTCCTAAATCTGTTATTTCTCTGGAATATTTTGAATTGATTTCACTTCTTAGGAACCTTGAGACTGAGATGCCGCGAGGAAAATCTAACTCACCCAACTCTAATGCAGCTGCCAGCATTAAACACTCTCCACAGAAAAGGAAAGCCATTGGTTGGTTTCACACACTTCCTGTAGGATGAACACCTCAGATGCACAGTACCAGGCACGCCACTGAAGCACACAGGTGATTGGGCAAGTCTGTACTGCATTACAGGTACTTGGCCATGGCTGTCTGAAAAAGTTGCACGCTGCAAGGGTATCAGGTTAAAAAATATATAAACGAGACCATTCAACCTCAGCAGATTGAAGAATGTACAAATCAAGGCATAAGGGAAGCCAGAGGTCCCTGCTTCTGAATGACTTGTATCAGGAGGCCAGCCTCAGCTCCACAGAACAATAGCACAAAACACATTGATTTCAGCAAGGAAGTCTAGATCACTTTTTCCTTGTCAATACATTTAAATGGGAGTGTGGACAATAATCAATGCTATGGTGCTTGCAGACCGTTATCAAGGAAATATGTAACTCTGTTCCTTGACACCATGTCTAGACAGCAGAGCCAGGTTGGGATTTTGACAGCTCAGACTTAGAAAATGAAAAAATGTCTAGATTTTCATTTACAAGGCAGAAACTATTAGTTTCAACCTCTGTGGGAAATGAAACAACTTTTAGACAAAACAAAACAAAACAAACAAACAAAAAATCCTCTCTGTCTTTCAAAGGGCAGTGATATCTTAAAACAATTCACAGAGGCCAGAAAAAAACTGAGGGATTCCATAGAGATTATAGGCACAAAGGCTAAAGAATGCAGTGTCTCAAAAACTACTTCCTGTGTCTTTAAGAATGGTATGTAATGTACACTGGATGCAAAATAACATTTTAATTATGTTATTCACAAATACCTTGACATTTAAATGACATGGTTTATTGACTATTTCAATGCATATCCATAAAACATTACTATTTCTCCCACATACCTATTGCTTAGCCCTTTCAACTAACATGTTTGTGCTAGAAGTTCTCTAGTTTTAACATTTTCTATTCACTACTAATCTCTACAAAGCTTTGAGTGTACTATCATCAGCCATTGTGTAAGCAATGCACTTGATTCTAAAGGCCTTACTTTGGAATATAAATTTATGCTTATGGAGATTTTAGTGGTTAAAAAGTCTAAGGAATTTTATTGAAAAAGCTATATCTCCACTTATGCCAACCAGTTTCCTCTTCTCCACACACGTCACCTAGCATTTCTTATTTTTTATTTTTGTGAGATCAGAGATTCTAAGTGAGATATGATCTGCCAATTTATAGTTTAGATTTGTATTCCTCTGACATTTAATGTTAGTGAACAGTGTTTGTACAGTTACTGGTCATGTTTATCTCTTCTTTCAAAAAATATTCAGATCATTCTCCCATGTATTTACTGCATTAATTATTTTGTTAGACTTTTGGATTTCTTCATATATTCTGTCATATGAACAGTTGGTACATGCTTTCTTTCTAAAGTTTCATATTTACTATGGTGTTTCTTTTGCTGTCTAGTTTGGTGTAATCCCATTTGCCAATGATCACTTTGGCTTCTTGTACTTTCAGAGTCCTATCTTGGAATCAGCATCTATGCCTATATCCTGATGTGTACACTCTGTTTTAGTAACGGTTTCAGATTGTCATATCATACATGATGGGCACTATTCTAAGTGAACTCAGTTTTGCACAGGGTAAGCAATGGACTCCAGTTTCAACCTTCTGCATGGGCTGAAACAGCTTTCCCGACCCCAATTATTGAATAATTTGTTAGTTCGTCCTATCCATGATCATGGAAGGCCTTTCCAGTTGGTTTGTTTTAATTTACTGTGTGAGTGCTCAGCTGCATTAGGCATGCCAGAGAGGGCTTCAGATTCCCTCATGGCTGTGAGCCACCATATGGTTGTTGGGAATTGAACTCAGGACCTCTGGAAGGGTAGCTAGTGCTTTTAACTACTGAGTCATCTCACTAGTCCCTTTCCATGTTTTAATATATGTCTTTCTTTAACCAGTGTTCTATAATTTTTATTATTGATATCCTTTACTTAGTTAAGTTTACTATGGGGAATTATTATTGTTAACATATTACTCTGATGAACTAATTAGTAGTAAGAATACTTTGGGGTGCTTTCATATTTTTCTCTGCAGTAAATTTATTACTACTGTATAGAGGACCTATGATATTTGTGTTTATCTTATATCCTGAAAGTGTACTGGATTCCTTCATTAGCTCTAATAGTCTTGGTGAAGTCTTTTTGAAAACAGAGGTAACTTCACTTTCTCTCATGTTTGCAAGTCTTATTTCTTTCTCTTGCTTGTTATCTCTTGGTAAAAGTTCTAGTACCAGAATGAAGAAAAGGGGTGAGAGTGAACACTTTCTCTTCCTCATCTGGTATGATGCTAGTTATGAGTGTGTGGTGAGCAGTGAGTACTGGATGCTTCTCTTTAGTCTTTTAGAGGGTTTGTTTCTTAGTTTGGTTTGTTGGTTTGGTTTGGTTTTCTCCACGGCACAGTGGTATGAAAATGTATCTGTCTGAATCGATTCTCATTAAGCGGTTTAGTGTATACAAAGAATTCCAAACATACTAAACTGTACTAGTGTGATGGACATTATCATTGCCACTGTTATTCTGGAAGGCTGGCAATGAGGAGTGCAGATTATGGACACAATGAGATTTGAAAAGAATACTTATATAAAGAGAGAGAATTCTTCCTGAAACTCCTTAAAAGAAAATCATATATATATATATATATATATATATATATATACACACATATATATGTGTGTGTGTATACATGTATGTGTATATACACACATATATATATAATCACACACACACACATACACATATCGGGGTGACATTTGTGATGCTAGCTAGTAGCAGCCTTCTCCCACCTCAACCACATTCTTGGAGGACTCCTGTTGATCCTTTGGCCTCCACTAGAGATATTTCCCTCTAAGGAGGTCTCTTGCCCCTCAAGCCCAGGGTAAGCAACTTCTTCCTTGTGCCTCCATAGCCTCCATTGCCCTTACCCTCATATTTTCAAGTTGATACAACTGTGGACACCAAGGTGGCTTGATTTTCCTAAGTCCTCACACACCTATATTTTAATTCAATTCTGATTTGTATCCCTCACTGGAGAACTTAAGTTTGTTGTCTGGCACCTCCAATTCTTAGACTAATATGCAGCACATAAAAGATAAATAATATGATGTATGAACATTGACACAAAGTTTTGAAGAAAAGGCTCTATACCAATGACTATCAGTTTACTAGTCCTTCTTAGCCTTAGCCATGTAGCAGAGCCTGCCTAAAGGCTATTTGAGATACTTTCCTAGAGAAGAATGAGAAATTCCAAACATGCACCACTATATATATATATATATATATATATATATATATATATATATACATATATATATATATACACACACACACATATATATATATGAATGACACATACAATGACAGTATTATATTAATTACAAAATGTACAAAATTGGGAATATTCGAAGGAAGGAAGTATTGAGCACTCATCAGAACTTGAATTTGAGAATATCATTTCAAGGTTGGAATGATTATTATCACCTTTAATCCAATTTTTGTAGGGAACTCTTATGCCGTTTGTCCATTTTCTGTAGAGTAGTCTAGCTATAAATAGAAATTCTGTGGATCACTTAAGCACACATTCTTGAAAGTAGGCCCCCCAGGGCAGGTTTTGTGGAGTGAGTCTTCTGCTCTACCTTCAGGATATCATGATACACCTAGACCTGATGATGCATCCATAGACACAGGAGTCATTTCAGCTCACCAAGGGTAAGCCAGGTACAACATGACCAAAAAGAGAGGTGCCACTTGTTAATTGAGATGAGATTCTGTCTAGAGAGAGCCCCTTAGATGTTCCTGACCCACAGGTCTTCCATGATGAGTCCTTTTGAATTTCTGTCTTTTGAAAATTCAGTATCACATGGAGATTTCCTAGGCAACTTTTACAACCAAGAGAACTTAACTCTTCTTTCTTGGGCATAGAGACCCCATCGAGGATAAATGAAGCTACATTTAGTACATAGGTACAGTTGAAAAGCAGTTTCCTAAGATGTGCTTAGCTACCCTTTAGTGAGACAGATTTCCCTTCTAGCTCTATAGACAGAGGAATCCCCTTCCCTGCCCTTAAGAGCAGAACCTCCCAACTTCCAGGTCAATAGATCTGTGGGACAACAAACAGGAAAATATGTGGTTTTATGTAAAGAACAACACACATTTTGTTATTTAATTTCCCAGATAAGCCTTTGAATGTGGAGTATGTGGGAAGATGATGTTTAGTCTATACCTCAGAGGCACCACCCCTACCCATCCAGAGCTCAGCAAGAACTCCAATCTAGCTAATGATTTCAAAGCAAAAGTTTTTATCTGTAGAGACTCTACTTTTGTGCCAAATGCTTTATTTAATGTAATAGTTTGGATAATCCAACTAATATATATGTAATGTAAAAATGTATAGGGAGGCTCTGGGAAGTTGTCATGCAGTCAGGATGACCAGAGTCCACTAGAAAAGCTACTTGTGGTGTGTGTGTGTGCATGTGTGTGTGTGTGTGTGTGTGTGTGTGTGTGTGTGTGTAATCCCAATGCTGGCGAGCAAAGCCAAGAGGATCATTGGAGAGTGCTTGCCAAGCAGCCTTGCCTGAGGGTGGATCTAGTGAAAGAAGCTGTCTCAGAAAACAAGATGAATAGTTCCTCAGGTGTCAGGAATGATACCTTAGATCATCCTCTGGCCTTTAAACGTTTGAACACATATGCACACACACACACACACACATACACACACACACACACACACACACACACACACACACTCACACTCACGAAGCATAAAGGGAAATAACTTCCAAAATACATTTGATAACAAAAAGCTTTTGCCATATTTAAAACAATGAGTCCTGGTCTGGAGAGGTGGCTTAGCAGTTAAAAATACTGGCTACTCCTGCAGAGGACCCACGTTTGGCTCCCTGCACCCAGATAGCGTCTCATAGCCCTTCCTTACTCCAGTTCCAGTGTGTCCAATGGCTTTTTCCTTTTCAGGCATTGAATGCACACAATGCATAGACATATACACAGGCAAAATCTACATACACATAAAAAATAAGAATAAATAAATGTTATCAAAAGTTCCCTACTCTGAAATGTGGTATACCATTTCTTACTTAAGCAATCCAAAGAAAATCGGAATGTACTTAGTGGGAAAATGCAAATTCAGATAAAAGTGATCCACCCTCATTCAAAGCACAGATGTGCAAATGTTAAGACCTCAGATAAAATACACACCATGAAACAGAAGAAGAGGCTGCAAAACGAGCAAGCTGCAAAATTACAGCGTTCAGACACAGCTTACTTCATTTCCACATCCCTTGGTTCCTGGTGCTTCCCCTACCCACCTTGCACAGATCATTCAAGAAACCCAGTGATTTCCTTTCTAAGGAGAATGTTTATGAGGGTAGTAGAGATTAGAATGTAGGTCCCCAAGGCATCTATAACATAGCTATGACCACAGTAGAATCCAGATGCCCTTTAGTAGCTCGGTAATGATACAAACTTTTTTTTTTTTGATACAAACTTTTAATAGACTAGGTCAGCCATGGAGTGCATGGACTCATAAGGAAATGCTACGCCGTAAACTTGGACTCTCCAACACATTCTGAGAACCGTGAGAGCTCTGTTGAGAGGAAGCAGGTAAACCGCTCACTTACTTTTCAGAGGTGAAGACTTCCCCACACACTGTAGCTCTAATTCTTCAGCCTGTCCCATCTTGGCTGAGCCCCGCATCCTCTCGCAGGTGCCGTCCTCTGCCCCTGGATCCGGCTGAGCACTGACTGGTGTATTTCTCAGACTCTTCATGTGCTGTCGCACTTCAGCCAAGAGGACAGCTTGGATTGCTTCGGTTACCTGAGACAGTTTTTATTTTCATGAATTAAATAATAGTATTCCAAATGATTAGGAGTCTTGTTTAAAAAATATCCAAAACCCAGAATTTTGATTTGAATTCTTCCATAAATACCATCCAGTCTGGTAAAAGTAACATTAAACATCTCTCCTTGTGAATGCAAAGACCCAAGCTGCAGATATGGACTGAGCCCTAAATAAGTTACTTAAACCACCTCCTCTAAGGCTCTGGGGGCATTCCAAAAGAGCAAGTAGGACATTTGTAGGAGCCAACAGATAGGGTGAAAGGCTACAAGTGCCAGTCTCCAGAACCAAAACAACTGTCAACTGTAGTTACCTACACTGGGCCCACTCCAGACCTACCCTATTAACTAACAACCAGTCAGGGGCTTTATCTTTCACCTTACCAGTATTTGCTATTGGTAGATTCTGGGAAAGGGGCATAACTGTCTTTAGTTGTGTGCCAACGGCTCAGCCCAACAGACTCCAACAGGTTCCACACCCATACAAACAGGCAGGAACATGAGAGGGAGATCTGTGGGGAGGAGATAGGGTAGACAGGATGGTAGGAAGGGTGGATGTGAAGCTGTCAGTATTCATGACACATCTGTGAAACTGTAAACTAAAAACAATAAAATAAAATGTAATAAAGAAAAAGTCTGGGCGCAAACACCAGCCTTGTGTTCTTTTGAAAATGCAAGATTCTGAAAGGGCACTTATGAGGGATTTTCAATTATTCTGTTTAATGATGTTGCTTTTTTTTCCCTCAGATGGTGCAGAAAAATTTGAACAACGTTTAGAGCTACCAGCAACCACCAAGTACCCAAAGAAGTTCAGAGATGTGAATAGGACACTGTACAAAGCTGTTCTCTAAATCAGCCAATTTCATGTATGGAAATCCTCAGAAAAGGCCAATTCAAGTCAAAACACAAATAATAATGAATTATTCTTCATAGAAAAATCCCATCAGATAAGGGGGTTACCACTTCTAGGGTGGACTCACTGCTCCCCATTCCCCCACACCCCCAACCCGCGCCACTCTTACCTGCCCCCACCCTCTCGTATCCTTATATACATCAGTATGGCTTATCAGACTCCTGTCTCCACATTAGGCTTGGTGAAGGGAATATTCTAGAAAGTCATCTTACAGGATAAGAGTAACTGCCTATTTGAATTTTCAGGGAAGATGGAGATTCAAAGAACCTCAGTAGCAGGCATCTCCTCTGATAACATGAGGCATGTGGATGATGTCTTACCTGTACAGACTGGTCTCTCCAGCAGGAGATTAGCTTCAAAAGTGAGAGGTCAGCCTCGGGAGTGTGACACTCATTTCTACCTAGAAATGCAGAGAACACATTAGTGCAACCCATGGTTGGTCCCTGATGCTCTCTGCACACGAGTACCACCTAGGGACGCTTGTTTCACAAACCCCAGCGCTCAGGTTCAGCCATTCAGGGAGTATGATTTAGTAGTTCCAAGGATGGGAATGGCCAGCCAGTAACACTCTGTGAAAATAACTCAGATGATGGTCAGATACAGCCACAATACTCAAACACAGATGCTTGTCAAAACACACTTATTTTTATACTGATGTCATGTTTCTCCCTCTTTGCCAAACTAAGACAAACATGCCAGATTTTTCTGTTTCTCCAGTCCTCATACAAAGAGCTCAGCCTTGCAAAGAGTCAGCACCCATCATAGGTAAAATCAGACTCTGCTGGTTTGTCCTTTCCCAGCTATTCATCCCCTACTAGGCAAAAAAAATGATGCTTCATGCTGTCCCTGACACAGTGTTCGTTCTAAGACTATCCTCTTCAATGCATGCTCTGTCTTTGCTGTAAGTCTAGTGGGAAGTTCTAACTGTGATCAACGCCCTGTTCTATTTAAATTTATCTATATGAGAGGACCAATAGTTCACCACATAAAAGAGCAATTAATAAAAAATAAAAGTGCCTTTTCATTAATTGAAAAATGTATGTATAATCATCTAAATGAAAAAAAATATCAATCACTTAAGGCACCATGCAAGTCTCAGGTCCTAGGAGAAATCAGGGAAGTGTGATGGGGCTTCCCCATGGGAAAATTGCAATTAGAGATGTCTATCAAAATCAAAGTATTAATTCATGTTTGACATTCAGGTAACAACTATTGAGATTAGTGTTTATCAATTATATTTTCTATGAATTGTCCTATATAGAAACAAATTCCATATATAAATTATGTTGTGCATGTATGTTTCCATTAAATTATATTAGTGGTCAAAGAATGGTTATGGAAGAAATATATGGCTATAAAGCAAATTAGGAACATAAAAGAAGTTGGTAATAAATGCTTTGTTACCATTATGTAATTTCTCTAAAGGAGTGCACACTATGAATTTGAAATAACCAGCCATGCTACCTAAACATACTTCCCACATTTCCTCAAGTGCGGCCGGAGAGATTTCCTTTTGATCTCTCTCTCCTCTTCGTCTCTAATCTTGCTGACCTTGTGACTCACCTTCAAAGCTAAGTCTTGGTCTCAACTGTAACTACTTACTGGCATCGTGGGGCATTGCACAGTATGCTTTAATGTGATGTTAAAATTTTAATATGATAGAGAGACCAGAGCCAACTTTTCTTGGCAGTGTCAGGGAGTCGTAGAATTAATTGCAACTTCGGGGGTAAAGATGAAAAGAAAACATCCCAGCCTTGTCAGCATTACTCAGCCACCATTTCTGCTAACCGGAGTGGGCACTGGTTCCTGTCAAGCCTTGAACAAGAGAGAACTCTGGTGTTATTTCACTTTCCAGGGTTTGGCTTTAAAAATCAATTGCCAAGAAGTAAGTCTTTTCCGGTACCTCTCCACTCCTCCCATTTCTCTATTATGAAAAAAGCATCTTTTATTTGTCCCTAATTTCAGCTTTGTGTGTGTGTGTGTGTGTGTCTCTAATTTCAACATGTGTTCATATATGTAACTCTGTAGGTCTGTGCTGAACAATGAATGTCTTCCTCAGTCGTGCTCCACCTAGTCTTTGAGACAGAGCACCTCCCTGAACCTGGAGCTCGCTGACTGACTAGGCTGGCTAGCCGGTAAGCTTCAGGGGTCCTCTGGTCCCCCTTCTGCTAGCTATTTATTACAAGCATGTACTGCCATCTCTAGATTTTAAGTGGGTGCTGGGGATTTGAACCCAGTTCCTCATAATTGAACAGAAAGCATTTTACCTGCCCAATCATCTCCCTGGCTCTCTAATCTTAAAGATTATGAATGGAACCTAAACACCAATATTATTGTGATACCAGTTCTCAAGGCTGTTGAGCTGCAGACCCACAGGAGAAGAGGGAACATCCTTGGGTCTGGTTAGCTATTCCATCTTTAACATGTATGTTAAAACTTAAACTTGAATCCTTTTCCTAGCCCTACAAAAATTTAAACTAAGGAAGTAACCATGAAGGCTCCATTCCCCACAATAGGGGAATGCAAGTCAGGAAATTGGGGTGTGGGTAGGGTAAGCAGAAGGAGGAGAGATGGGATAGGGGGTTTGGGGGAGTAACTCGGAAAGGGGATACCATTTAAAATCTAAATAAAGCAAATATTTAATAATAATAATAAAACTCTAGAAAAAAAGTAAAGTTCATAAGAATTTAGATACCTAAAACTGCAATACTTTGCCTCTTAAATTAATTTTTATAATAAACCGCTCTGACATCAAAAGAAGAAAAACAGAAAAAGAGAGCTTCTATATATGAAGAAGAAGGCAGGCGACCTGTCAGAGGCTGCCAATGCAAATGAAGAGTGATCTGATAAAGGGAGAAGGAAAGGGAGAGGGAAGAGTCAGATCTGCAAGTCAATGCTGTTTCCAGGGTTATCAGCAGCTTGACTGTCACTGATCCATCTAACCTATAGGAACCCTGCAGTGCACCCCACCCCCGAGGATAACAGAACCTTCTTATACTTTTAATGCAAAGAGATTTTTATACATCAAGTACAATTTCATATGCATAATATTAACAGAATTCTTGGAATATACTAGGGCCTCAAATTGGACTTTATTAATAAACTCTCCAAAAAGATATTACAGAGAGTAGGTAGGGCACTGGCCCTGAGGACAGCGGGCGGGGGAGGGGGGGAGAACCATCCAGGCAAAGGATGAGCCAAGGCCGAGGTCATAAGACCTACTTGTCATGTTGCTTAAGGATAAAGAGGCAATAGTAGGTGCAACTTCATTCTGAACTAGGACTTGATGGGTAGGTGTGCAATTTCGGCAGGGCCTTGGATTAAGGGAATGATGTAGCTTGTATTCTAAATGAAAAAATGCCACTGGAAGCCCCCCCCTCTCTCTGTGTGTGTGTGTGTATGTGCGTGTGTGTGTGTGTGTGTGTGTGTGTGTGTGTGTGTGTGAGAGAGAGAGAGAGAGAGAGAGAGAGAGAGAGAGATAGAGATAGAGAGAGAGAGAACAGACAGACAGACAGACAGACAGACAGACAGACAGAAAGCTTGAGGGCCTACTGTAGCCATTCCAGTGGCAAGCACATCAGAGTGAAGGCTCACACGTGGCACGTGACCCTGTCTAATCAGAAGCATCAGACTCTGGGTGACTGAAAGAGGAGAAAGTGAGATCATGACCTCAAAGTTCTTAATCTGAGCAACAAGACTGAGGGAGAGGTCCTGGGATGCTGAGACTTGGAGAGGCAAATTGGAGATGCATCAGCTACTTGGCATCAAAACATAATCTAAAGGCTGAGATGATGAGTCAGAAGAATTTGAGGTTGTTGTGCAGATAAAAATAACCTTCTAAAGTAGCCGGAGAACTCTGATATTAGCTTTTGGGAAGGGGTGGAGATAATAAAGCTAATGAGTCTTCTAATAAGTCACATGGGACTTTACTATCCAGCCATTTCATCCACTGAGAAGTCTCAGCTGCTGGGGCATCTATGGATGCATAGGCCCATGGATGCAATCTATGCATTTTACAAGGCTACTTATTGCCATCCAGTTATAGGATGAAACCATTATTTTATTTTATAGGAAAATATACACCAAATCATATCTACGTCATTAACTCTCTTACCATTTTTTAGGTGACCGTAGAAGCTTGATATATTCAAGATGTCACTTCCAGGGAATCTGGCCTTATTGTGTACAGACTCCATTTTGAAGGGTCTGTCGGGAGAACAAAAGTTTTACGGTCAAACTTTTAAAGTGTGGTAAACTATTTGAGAAAATAAACCAATGATGCATGCTCAAAACTACCTTAGCAAATAGGGGATAGAACACGAATTATTTTGAGCATTATCTTCTATACTTAATTTGCCAACTTTGATCTGTCTACATTCTCAACTGAACTTCAAATATTAGCTCATCAGAATGATCTGCGGCCCTGTTTTACAGGAGAGGCCTTGCTGCTGCAGAGCAAGGTGTCTGGCTGCTGATTTAAGAATCCCAATGTTGATGTACACCAGGGAACTCTGCCCAGGTATCATCAGGTTCTGTGCTGCCTGTTGTTCCTCACAGGGATGTTGTCACAGGCTGTTTCTCCAGAATTCAGTACAGTCACACACCCTGTTCATAAGGACACAGGGATTTGATATGTCATATCCAGTAATACATTATTTTGATTTCTCAATAAAACACATCACCCTGGCTTTTGAAGATCAAATTCAGAAGAGCAGATTTAGAAAAATTCTCATCCTGGCACCTTTATTGCAGAGTTTGTTTGAATGGGTAGTTAATGTTTGGTTTAGTTTGGTTTGGTTTGGTTTGGTTTGGTTTGGTTTGGTTTGGTTTGGTTTTGTGATAAGGTCTTACTATGTAGCCCTGGAATTTCCTATATAGACCAAAGATCACCCTGCCTTTGCTTTTGTCCCCTATGGAATATTAAGATTAAAGGCATGCTCTACCACCCTGTGTATTTTAATAGACATTTTTGAAGCACTGATCGTGTTATGGTGTCTTTTTAAGACTCTTTAATTATAAGCATGCTGAAAGGCCCTAGACTCCTCCCACAGGGCTGCAGGCAGCTTTTCCACCCCATAGTCTACATTAAGAACAAACCTGTGCCCTGCATCCACTTGATGGAATCACAGGGGGCTCGGGGTGGGAGGGTGTTGGTGGCCCAAGAGTTTGAGAAGTTGAAGAATTTTTAGCATGGATCTTTCCTCGGCTTACTTGGTAAACCAGGAGGACAAAGTCTAGGCAGGCGCAGTGGTGAGCCAGGAAGCATGCCCCAGTGCCACAGCAGACATACTGCCCTAGCCTAGGTCTTCAGGCTCAAGACTGGCAATGTATTTTAAGCATACTTTGTTGCCGTGTAAATGCTTAGTAAGAGAAGAAAAGGTTGTTTTTTAAGTCTGCCTTAATTTTGCTGTCAAGTATGTAGGCCTGGGTAGGATTTGGGTGTTTAAGGTAAACAAAAGAAAGTAGAGTCAAATTGTGCCTAGGAGGCAGATACTCCCCAAATCTCTGTTTTCTCCACATCAACACCAGGAAACTGGATCTTAAGAGCCATAGCAGCGTTATGGTGTGAAGAACACAGAAGCCTATGGGATCTGTCTGGACCCCCACAGACCGGAAGCACTGGAGAGCCGGAGCTCTCCATCTGTGACGTCCTCACCCACCTGAGCTCTTAGCACATCCATTGCTGAGACCGCCATCCTGCAGCAAGCAGGCTGAATGCTGTCCTTGACCTTCGCGTGACCTTGCCTTACGGTGGTGAGCCTTTCCCTCTCATCCCTACCACTCATACCACACATGGTGGCCCCCTCCTTTATGCCACTGGTCCTTATCTGTTTTAGGTGTAGGGCTTTTAATATTTGAATGAATCCCTGCCTCAATCAAAAACCCATTTTTCTCTATCTTCTGTAGACCATAATCTGTGGACATACAGAATTTGGTGAACTGAATTCAATTTAATGACATTGGAATGAAAACAATGCAATCATGTATGTAAAGGGACAGCATAGTGACTGCCACATATTCAATTCTAGCTGCCATCCATTCCTGGCGAGCTGTGCCTTCTCTAAGGGACAATTGCACCTACCCTATCTGAATATGCAAAGCACAAGTTGTGATATGTGTTAAGAGGTGACATTTCCAGCCATCATAAGCACCTACTTAAGATTCTTTGTTTATACCTAGTTCACGCCATGTTAAATGAACCACAAAATATGTACATGTGTACAGATATATGTAAGTACATACATATGTATGTATCGATCCATCTATGCCTTCACTAAGCATCTATCACTATTGCTTTTCTACCACATATGAATATAATGAATATTTGTTGAGTGAACTAATATTAATTCTAATTTTATTTTTGTGTTGATGTGTATATTCATGTTTGTGCTGTATGTATGCATGTAGAAACAAGAGGTTAAGTTAGTGTTGAGTGTCTTCCTTGACCTTATAGGTTGAGACAGGGCCTCTCACTGAACCCAGAGCCCATCGATTGTGCTAGAATAGCTAGCCAGCCAGTTCCAGAGATCTGTCTCCTTCTGCATCCCACCCTCAGTTTTCATGTGGGTACTGGAGACTCAATCTCAGGCCTTCATTTTTGTGTGACATGAAGACATCTCCCTAATCTAAATGAATTAATATTAAAACATAGACACACCATTAACCTCCTACCTAGAGAATTAATAGTAAAATATTTTTAAATGGGTTCTAACTTTTAAATGTTATTGCATCTTTAACACTGTCTCTCAACCGAAGGGAGAAAGATGACGAGAGTGGAACACAGAAAAGATCATGACAGCCTTAATGTCTGCCTGAGAATCATAGTCTTCCTGGCGCTTTTACCTGTCGGTTTCACAGGCCAAATCCAAAGGCATGTTAACTAACTTATTCACTAGAAAGAGTCTGCTCAGTAAATGCACTATAGCATCTGAGTGTTGCACAGCATCGCAGTTATTGTCCAGGCCTCTGGGAATTCCAGTCTGGTGCAGGAGAGTGGTTGTGTATTTATTCGACAAGTCCAAAACTTTTCTGGAGCACAGATTTACTCCTGAGTACTCCTTCATTTCAGTACTGCATGCATCCCACCCGGGCAGCATCAGGGAGAAGAGGTCTTCGTTCGAGGCAAGTCCCAAAGACACAGGGCCCTGCAGCTTCAAGATGCTGAGATGCCTGGTGCATAGGCTGTCTAACTCTTTATCCACTCCCCATGGCAAAATGCAAGACAGAAACAATTTCGCCATGTCTATTGTGAGGCTGGCGTCGACCTTCCTGGATGGCTTAGGACGTGTCTTTTTGGAGCTCTTCATTTTCTTCTGTCTTTTAATGCCATTGTTCTCCTCTGAGAATTTGCTGGTGCTGTCCCCAGGGACCAGGCTGTCCCCACCGGGCTTGGCTTGTGCCTCTGTCTGGAGAGAGCTACACGATGCTTTGTTTCTTCTTATTGTCAGCGTCTTCTTCTCTACTGTGCTCTTGGCTCTCCTCAAGATGTCACTTCCGTAGAATGAGCCAGAAGGGTCAACATCACTTAGGGGAGTGGGCAGCAGTAGTTCTACAAGATTTTCCAGATCAAACAGGAGAACATGGAAGCCAATGTGACTCCATTTTGTTTTCACAGGCAAGACATTAAAAGGTCTTGGGACCGATGAGGCGTCACCAACCTGAGGGGAAGGATAGGAGCAGATTAGGGTTGTTAATGTGCACTAATGTTCTATGATGTAATTGTGGCAGAAAAAGAAATATTTAGTCAAAGATAAGAAAAGCTGTGACAACTAGTTTTGTTTTAGTTATGAAACTCCCTTTCTAAATGGAAGATTCTGACATTCACTACAAACTTACTCTCCTCAAAACTTCTTCCCTGAGAAAATTAGAACTAGACTTCTGTAGAAAAGTGGCACTAGATTAGGGTCCTTTAAGAAAGAAAACGGTGTGTGTGTGTGTGTGTGTGTGTGTGTGTGCACACGCGCGCGCATGAATGCACAAGTGTGTGTACATGTGCACTTGTCCATGTGCATGTGAAGGTGCCTACAGAAATATGAAGAGGGTGCCTGACCCCTTGGAACTCAGATGTGAGCCACCATATGGGTACTGGAAAATAAACTCTGACCCTTAGCAAGAGCAGTACATACTGTTAACTACAGAGACATCTCTGCAACTCTATCTATCTATCTATCTATCTATCTATCTATCTATCTATCTATCTATCTTATCTATCATCCATCTATCTATCTGTCTATCATCTATCCATCTATGCTCTGAACTTAGAATAAACAATAAAAAGGAAAGCATCATGGAAGGAAACTCAACAAGCTGCCCCCATTTGGATTCCTGAGCAGAGCACATCTTAAGAGTCAGGACTGCTTGCTGGAGCTGAAGGTCTCGGGTTTCGGATTCCTTTCCTTCCTCACCAGTCTTACCTTCACATGTATTATCAGCTGATATACCCAGAGGCACTGACAAATATATATGTCATAGTTTTAAAATTTATCAACAACAGTGCGCAACAATGAAAGTGGGAAGGAATACCCATCATATTCACGTGAAAGTCGGGAATATGCAAGATCAGTGGTCTCCAGTTCAGAAAGCATACTGACAATTATAATTTTTTCATTTCCTCTTTTTAAAATATTCTATACTCAGAAAAACTAAAAACATTATTTTTCAAAATTTACAGTTTTTATATTTTTAAGTTTTAATTCCCTCTTAATTTTTGCTCTTGGAGTTCACCTGAAATATAAAATGGTCTCCATGCGTCTCTATCCTGATGTCCAGTTGCCCCGGTGAATTCTAGGAATTTTCCCTCTGCTCACTGGCCTAATTGTCTGGGACAACTATCAATGTATTTATCACCACTGGACACAAAATCCTGTAATGTTAAAAAAAAAACCAAGGACAACATCAAAGTATGTCATCTTCCTTTGGTCTCCCTTTTGGCCTTAGAAGCTTTCCTATAAATCAGAGAACTCATGCCAAGTTCCATGATACGTTTTTCACATATTTAGGCCATGACTTACATCCTTTTAATAGTTTTAATAATTGTTCAAATTGACAATTATCTTTATCTGATAGCCATGGTCATCAGGACTGTAGGTCTGTTTCCTTTGTTTTTGTTCCCTTTCTCTCTCTCTCTCTCTCTCTCTCTCTCTCTCTCTCTCTCTCTCTCTCTCTCTCTCTCTCTCCTTTTCATGCTAGAAGTTTCCCAATGTTGATATTCTTCTTAAAGAATCAACTTCTAGCTTTGTTTAGCCTCTCAGTGGAATCTTTTTCCTGAAAGACAGTTTTGCTGAGCACACTGTTTCAGCCTGTCTCGGAGCATTTTCAAGACGTTATCCTGCAGACTCTGGCTTCTTTCCTTGTACTAGAGAAGTCACCTGCTGGTTTAACTGTCACTCCATCTGTGTGTGTGTGTGTGTGTGTGTGTGTGTGTGTGTGTGTGTATGCTATGATTCATTTGTCATTATCCTGATGTGTACAAATGCTTTAAATTCCAGTTAATCCATTCTGAATTGTGTTTTAAGACTATTTTTGTGTTCCTCCCCTCGAAACATGCTTATTTAATATGTTGCCCTCCACAGACACACATATACATACCACGACACAAAAATAAAGACCTCCTTACCCTCCTCCAACTCGCACAAGTACAAAAAGAAAATCTAACTTAAAACAATAGACAATAAAGAAGACTATTACTACTGTGACTGCTAAGCAAGCTGTTACCATTGGTGACTTCAAATCCAGCCATTAAGCCCCTTCTTACAGCTCCCTTAAGCCCATGTCGAACTTCCATCTGACCAGGGAAATTCACTTAAGAAACTGTCTCCTAAGTGAGAGACAAATGTCTCTAAATACCAGCCCATTTAAGTCCCTAATTACAGTTCAGTCAGAAGTTGCTCTGCTAAACTTTCCCCAGGCCTGTGGTCTCCAGTCCACTCCATGCCTCACTCAGAAAGTTCTTGCTCCCGGTCCTGCTAATCTCAAGTATAATTTTTGAAGTTTTCCTAATCACAAATTTGAAATAGTAAGAGGCGAAAGATTTTGATTAATCTATTTCCACAGACTACAAATAAATACTTGTTTTGTATCCCTTATATAAATATACAAACACCTAAAACAAATCAACATACTCTTGGTTTGTTAAAAATTTATTTGGAGTAGAATCACAAAATGATGAGCCAGGGATATGTTTAAAGTGGAGGGGAAACTGTTAGATGTTCCAGCAAGAGACACTTGGCAAATGCAGTTAATAGTAATTATTCAGTCATCACATCAGTCACCATCACAAAAATGTGCATGGCTGTTTCAGTGAGAAATATTTAATAACTATCTTAGTTTCATTTCTGTTGCTGGGATTAAAAACCCTGAGCAATTTAGAGGCACTAGGGTACATTTCTGCTTACAGTTCCAGGTCACAGTTCATCCCTGTGACAAGTCAAGGCAGATGCTTCAAACAGCTAATCACATCGCATGCACAGGTAAGAGAGAAAAAGAAAACTAAAGGAGTACGTGCTCGCTTGTGCTCAGTTCCATTTTTCCACTCTTACATAGCTTGGGATCCCCTGCCTAAGGAACGTGCCGCCCACAGTGGGCTGTGTCTTCCCATATCAATTAACTTAAACACAATATATGTCCACAGACAAACTTACTGTAGACAGTTTCTCATGACTTTCTCTACCCAGGTGATTCTAGAAGAGTGGCTTTCAACCTTCCTAATGCTGCAACCCTTAACGCAGTTCCTCATGTTACAGTGATGACCAACCATAAAATTATTTCATTGCTACTTCATAACTGTAATTTGTCACTGTTAGGAATTGTAATATAAATATCTTATATTCGGGATATCTGATATTGAAAGAGTCAAGCTGACTAGAAAACTTTCACACCATCCATTTTCTTGTGACATAAATGGCAATCTTTATACAATTTGTCATTATACTATTTCTTTACCACCTGTAAGAACCCCTTTATAAATATGATGGGAGTCTACTGGATATCTTACTAAGATGTTTCTGGTTGGTCATTAGATTTTTAAATTTTATCACACTTCTGTTATGTATTTAAAATAGTTTTAAACATAAAAATTATTTTAATGTGCCTTTTTCCCAGTCTTGAGACCCCTAGAACACAATTACTAAAGCCGCTCCTACATTGTATACTTTTATAGAAATCTGTGTAAAAAACTTGAGTTCCTAAGTATATTTTGTGGAAGATAGGTACATAATTTTTTATATTTTAAATAAAGTGACAATGAATTATACAAAAGTCACTTGAGAAGCTTTCCCTGATGATTTAATATGCCATCTTTTCCAAAGAACAAGCTTTGATTTATTTATTGGGCTCTTTTTATTTATTCTACATGTCTAGTTATCTGTGCTTGAGGAAGCACACGCCTCATAGCTTTGTTAACCACAGCATGTGTTAGATGGATGGATAGGGAGAGAGATAGACAGGTTTCTCATCTACCATTCTGATGTTTGCTTTCTTCTTGGATCAATTCCTATAAATTTATCTTTTCTAGAATTTTATAATGCAATTCTTAAGTTCCTAAATCCAACTAAGAAGACTTTGAAATTTCTCAGTATTAAATACACTGAGAGACAGCTCAGTGGTTAAGAGCACTGGCTGCTCTTCCAAAGGCTTAGTTCCCAGCACCTACATTATAGTTTACAGAGTCAGTAATTCTAGTTCCAGTGGATCTGATCCCCTTTTGCCTCTGCAGGTACTGCATGCACACAGCACATGTATGCACATACATATATGCAGGCGAACACTTGAACACATAAATAAATATAAATCTTTAAATAAATAAATAAATAAATAAATAAATAAGAAAGTGTATGTACTTGTGAGTATAAACATCTTTAAAAGACTATATTTTCCCTTTGGGATTACATGTTTTCATTAAATCAATCACCCTTCTATTTTTAATGGTATTTAAATATACTTTTGTATGAGCTCCTTACATGTTTATCTATTACATTTCATTTTCTATATTTATAGCTATTTATAATTGAATATGTTCAAATATTGGTAATATTTTCATTAAAGTTTTATTTTTCTTCCAACTACTTTGCTAAACATTTTTCACTAGATTGTTTGATTTATTAATATTTAGCAGGATGCTCACCATTAATATGTGAATAAAGGTAGGTTGTTTCTTTCTCTAATTTGATTCTTTTTACTAAATATTAATATTTGCTTTAAAAAATTAATGTAAAAACTCAAAATAACAGTGGGATAGTGAAATGGTGTAATTTTCATTTGAGCTGATAATCACTGCTTTCAAATCATTTGATTCACATTGTGGCATACAGTGGATAACTTGGGAGGGAGGCTTTTTACACTTCTGTTATGGAAGTACCATTCACCTTTAATTACTAATTGGATGTTATTTTGCAATCATATCAGGTAGTAAGGAAGTAATATTGAATTTTTTTTAAAAAAGGACTTAATATCAAAATGCAGTACAAATTTGTAATGATTACATAATATTCCAGACTCCCGTGTAGTTTCTCCCATCAAAGATTTTTCCCAAAGAGTAGAATTTATAGGTGTGGATATAACTCTACCCAGAGCAGATTTGCTTTTATGTATATGTGGTTTCTCATATATATGTATATATATATATATATATATATATATATATACATGTGTGTGTGTGTGTGTGTGTGTGTGTGTGTGTGAGAGAGAGAGAGAGAGAGAGAGAGAGAGAGAGAGAGAACATATGCATTGTCTCAGCATACAGGGAAGACTGGTCTTCAGTTAGCCATTCTCTTGCTTTCATTACCCAAGTGCTGAAATTGTAGATGTGCACCATCACACTAGGCTACCAATAATTATTTTAAATGTTTATGAGTGCTACATACAGGAAGTTCCCTCAGAAGCCAGGACAGGGTATCACATATCCTGGAACTGGAGTGACAGACAGGTGTGCACCATTGTAACAATGCTTGGACTCAAACCCTGGGCCCTCTATAGGAGCAACCAGTGCTTTTAACTGCTGAGTGATCTCTCTGTTCTAGCACAATATTGTTATTCTAAACTAAAGGACCACTTGATTATACTGATTCAATTTACTGATCAGAATGAGCATCTGTAACACAGTCTGAATTCCGTGTGAAAAGAAACACATATTCTGACCCCTTACAAATGTCTATCTTGTACTCTTGATAGCATCACGTCCACAGCCTAATCGCATAGTTGAGCCCAGTGCTGTGGTATAAAGAGCTAGCCAGGTTTTGTTGTTGCTTTTCTTCCTCTCCATAAATGTCAGAGCCCTCTCTAGTCTGTCAAGTACTCACTCCTAAAATTCAGCCTTGGTCCATTAGTGATGTATGAAAACCAATACTGCTATACTGTATTTTGGAAAGTCTTAAATGACATAGAAACCATACCTGAAAAGTCAACTTAATGTACATGTTTCTGACATGATATCCAGGAAAAGAAAAGCCCATTGCACTCCCCACCCCACCCCCAAATACATCAAAGCATTAACTGATTTCATACACATAAGCACATAAAAATTTCATGGCAAGTACAGTTCAGATGCTGTCTCACCTGTCTCACCTTGTCTCTGAAGGCTCTTTACCACTGGGATCCACCTGGTTCTCGGAACTCAGCTATCTCCCTTAAAATATACATTTCCAGTAGCTGCTGAAGGGCCTCCTGTTGACTCCCCTCTCTCCACCCTCTTCCTAAGACTAATCATTGTGCTGGCTTGATGGAAGCTCCTGACGATCAGGTGCCCTTTTGTAGACCTCAGTACTTTTTTCTTTTTAAAAAAAAAATCAGACTCTAAGCTATAAAACGCAAGTTAGGAGGTACTCCTAATAAATATAGCAAGAAATAACATTTATCCAATGTCAAACAATTCCATGCAATTTTCACTTTGAAATCATGTGTTCTAAAAATACAGATATTGTCTATAGAATGCCTTAGCCTACAAAGATTAATGACACAGGACATAATGAATGCCTAGTATCTATCTCAATAGCAAATCAATTAATAAGTTGGTTAATGAATTCATGTAGTATTAACAACTAAATGTTTACCAAACAGACTTTTACTAAGCAAGTCAAGCAAGCCCTCACAAGGAATATAAGCACACGGGGTGAGATTCTTGTGCATCGATTCTCACAAAGATGATGCAGTTAGCCTAAATATCTCAGGGTCCAGTTGCTCTCAAAGCCTGTAGCACCATGCTCCCTTAACTTGATGGGACTTAGCTGGGGCCCATTTCAGATGTCGAGAACCTGGCCCACCTACAAATTCCTGCTGGTAGAAGGTTATATTCAGTCTGAGTCTTTCTTACTTTTGACCTAAGTAGTTCTATCTTCAGAATAGAACTATTTGTGATATCTTGTTCTACATCAACTTGACAGAAACTAGAGATATCTATGTGGAGGGTGCCTCAGTAGAGAGACTGCTTTCATAGGTCAGACTTTAGGCAAGCCTGGGGGTGTTTTCTTAATTAGTGATTGATGAGAGGGTCATGCAGAATATTTGTAAACCCAGAAATTGTATACTAGAAAAACCTGTCTCTAGTTGTGGTGTGGCTCAGCCCTAGCACACACCTTTAATGCAAGAGTGTTGCTGGGTGGGAACTGGGAAAGGGGAAAGCCTTTGGAATGTAAACATAGAATATAGAAAATAAAAAAAAATGATGTCCAAGAAGAAAAAAAAAAGAGTGTTGCTGGATGATTGACCTCACTGTGAGATTATATACTGGATAAACCTTTTTTGGTTCTGATGTGGCACAGCCTGAGCACACACCTTTAATCCAAGAGCTTTCTACTTATTGTAAACGAGGCTGAATAATGTCAACCATAGGTCAAGAGTCAGAGCAAGCAACCAGTTGACAGGGAGTGAGCCAAGGGAAAAGCATACAGTGTGAGAGGAAGTCAGGATGCACAGGAAGTGGCAAGGAGGAACATTCAGTGGAAAGTTTTTTAAACAATGTGGAGAACAATTGTTTTTTTTTTTTTCCTTCTGGGATGTTGGTTGAGGAGGAGGGTCAGCTGGGCACTTTCCCTGAGCTAGCAGGCTTTCACCGCACCATTTGACTCTGGAGTCTACATTTGGTAAAATTGAACATTTGGGATTCTGTTTTTAAAAAAGAAAATCAAAAAACAGGGGAGGGTCCAGCCCATTTTGGGTGGTGCCATCCCAGGGCAGGGCAGGTGGTTCTGGGTTCTATAAAAAGCAGGCTGAGCAAGCCATGAGGAGCAAACCAGCAAGTAGCACCCCTCCATGGCCCCTGCATGCATCAGTTCTTGTCCTGCTTGAATTCCTGTCCTGATTTTCTGCAGAGACAGACTATGATGTGGTTGTGAAAGTCAAATAAACCCTTTCCTGCCCAATTTGTTTTTATCACAGTGTTTCATCATAGCAATAGTGATCCTAACTGGGACATTATTGTCTGCCTATGTTAAAAGCCAAGTGTACTTGTATATGCATATATATGTGTGTGCACACATGTGCACATGCATGTGTATGGTTGTGTGTATCTAGCAAAAGATAACATAATATACTTTTCAACAATGCACAAATTCAAAATTAACTGCAATGACGCTTCCATGGAGAATTGCATAACATAGGATTTAATTTATCTATGCAAACTAAACGTATGAACAGCAATTTTAACCACTGAAAATGTACATAGTTATAAACATTTTATATGCAGTCAGCATTCTAATTGTATAATCAAAGTCAAATTTAAGTTTTGGGTTTAATCCCAAGTGCTAATTTAATAGTGAGTTGATATAATTATCTTAGGGATAAATTTCTGTTGTGATTTGAGGAAAAGAGGGTATTGCCAGCCATGAGCTGAAGTGATCCTTGCTGAAACACACAGATTTGAAGAAGTTCCAATGATTTATGTTTATATGTTTTAACTTGTTTTAATAGTGATACTATTTTACTATGTACAAACACAAGCTGAAAGCATAATTATGCCCCACATTTAGCATTGTGAATTTAAAATATCATTCATTTTACCATGTTTGTGCTAGCAATTTGAAAAGTCTCTTTAGCATCTATTCTTGGTATTATATTGTTCAACTTAAGGCATTTTTATAGGGGCTGGAGGCATGACTTAATGGTTAAGAGCACTTGCTGCTCTTGCAGCAGACCTAAGTTGGATCCCTCATATCCACATGGTGGCTCACAACTGTCTGTAACTCCAGTTCTCTGTAAGCACACACTTGGTACACAGACAGACCCACATGTAGGCAAAATAGTCATACGCATAAAATAAATAAACCTTAAAAGGATACTTTTTAAAAAAAAATTACCTCTCCAAAAAGAGCTATTTATATTTCTTTGGGAGAACTTGGTTTTTATTGTCAGAAACTGCTATCACTTTTAAAGGGACTTTTAAAGATCAATTACTAAATTTAAAAGGTCAGCAAAGGGTTTTTACTCTTCCTGAACAAAATACATTTATAACAAATAAGTCGAGTTCACGGGACGCCATAATGTCAGGTGGGGCTATGCTGCCGAAGCGCTCATCTTACAAAGTGAAACATCCGGGAACCATCACTGGGCCAGCAGCAGCGAACGCCATCTATCTACATGCCACTCAAACAATAAGGTGCAAATGAAAGTGTCAGCCATTCTTTGAGACAGTCAGAGCCCTAGGTTCCGGTTGCTGTTGGCAATAAAATCGTCTGGATCCGTCTGGTCAGGTGGAGGGCAGCCCGACTGGCTGGGGGAGCAGTAGACAAAGGAGAAAGGCTTCACTCTGCTTCTGATGCACAGAGAGCGTGGGGGAACTGAGCTCACGGCAAAGGCAATATTATCAAACTAATGGCACGAGCAATCGCCGGCCACCGTGCATCCCAGGTACCAGCGGGGCATCCATTTTCAGCTAAGTGCTGCGGTACATTTTTCCTTGCTATCACCACTGCAGGGGTAGCCCAACTCAGCACTCAGACCCACTGCCTGGTAATAAATTACTGTATTGGACACTTTTTGTTTTCTTTCGCCAATGACTTCCCTGTGTAACCTCACTATCATTACCAATTAAAAGACAGCCCGCCTCAGCCAACTGTATCTCACTAGGTATCAGCTCCGATGCTCCAATTGTCTTGGCACGGTCCTCGGGGTCAAGAGGCCCCTTTGACCTTTCTCTACTAAGTCTTCCTGACCACTCACTATTGCAGCAATCTCAGCTGAACAGATGGACACTTTCTGCGACACTATAAAGCTTAGAATATAAAGATAAATGAAATTGTGTTTCAGGCTTCTAACTGGTTTATGAGCCTGTTCTACAGAGCCCCCTCCCCGCCCCCAGTTTAAAAGTCTATAATTTCAGCCCAGCTAATAGAAAAGATGGCTTGTTTCTTTTTAAATTGCCTTTATAATTTGTCTGAGAAATGGTAGAAATCTATAAGATGCTGAGTTGACTATATTTCTAATTAATATAACAGCTAGTTTTGAAATGTAAAGCATTGTTTTCTATGCCTATTGTTTTCATTAATGTTGGATGGAGGATGCCACTCCACACTAAAGTGTACATGCAAAATGAAGGATGAATGCTCTAATTTGTCTCTTGCATAGGTTTTCTTTTCCTGAATCACTGACTTTCTCAAAGATGACTAGTATTTTTGCTTCTCTGAACATACAAGGAAAACTAATAAACATTCTCTTTACTGTGACTCTTTGACGTGTTCATGTGAGTTTACCATCATGGTTATTTGAATATTTTTAAATTGATAGTTTAACCTTGGGCTATATTTTGATATATTTTTCTTCACTTAGAGGCTATCTCCTTTAAATAAAATGAGTATGTTATTTATTGTTCAGATCAGACTACTTTTTAGAGTGAAGTACTGGGCCATCCATAATCATACTGGAACCAAAGCCGTGAGCCGTGACTGTCTCAGCCAATCTGGATGCATTCCCACATGAACTCGGATGCGTTAGGCCATTAATTTACTTGTGAAAAATAATGAATGTTTCTGTGTTACTCATAAAATGTGACTGATGGCTGCGAAGGTGTCTCTGTCTGTAAAGACCTGATTTTGGAACCTGAGTTCCCGTATAAAAACCAGGTGTGCTTGTATGGTATAAAAACCAGGTGTGGCTGTATGGTAAGAACGGTGGCAGTGCAGAGAGAGGCTTGCTGGTCAGTCAGTCCAACCAAAGCTGAAGGAAACCCAGTCAGTCTAGCCAAAGCCTCAGGATCAGTGGCCCTGTCTCAGAAAAAAAAAAAGGTGGAAAACAATTCAGGCAGATACTCACAGCCAGTCACTCATGTCCATATGTGTGAACATACACATGAATAACTTAAAAATTAATCCTCGCTATGTATGAATAATTTTAATAACTGAAAAAGTATTTTCTTCTAAATGTTTGGGTTAATGAATCTGGAGAGGAGGCTCAGAGTTAAGAGAACTGTCTGCTCTCACTCTTGCAAAGGACTTGGGTTCAATTTCCAGTACCCACAAGGCCATTCCAGAAGATCTGACACCCCGTTCTAGCCTCTGTGTAATAGTTTAAATATGTTTGGCCCAGGAAGAGGCACTGTTGGAATAGGTGTGTCACTGTGGGCGTGGGCTTTAAGACAGTCACCCTAGCTCCCTGGAAGCCAGTATTCTGCTGGCAGCTTTCAGATGAAGATGTAGAACACTCAGCTCCTCCTGCACCATGCCTGTCTGGATGCTGCCAGGTTCCCACCTTGATGATAATGGGCTGAACCTCTGAACCTGTAAGCCAGCCCCAATTAAATGCTATCCTCGTAAGAGTTGCCTTGGTCATGGTATCTGTTCATAGCAGTAAGACCCTGACTAAGACACTCTAAGAGACCAGGCACACAGAGAAAACCCTAACTAAGATACTCTAAAAGGCCAGGCACACAGAGACAAGACACCATGCACATAAAAACAAAAATAAGTCACACTTGCAGGTGAAATTTTATTTCCATTCTTAAGCACTTCAGATTTGTGTAGTAAATGAAAAATGAACCAAAGGCTCAATAAAAAGAATCTAACTGAATGTCCTATTGAATCTCTAATATCTCAGTAGTCAACAAAACTTCTTAACATAAGTAATAAACATAATAACAACATAATAAATAATTAATAAATATGTACATGTAATGGATTTATTTCGATGCTTGTTTCTTTTATTAGGCTGGAGATTGAACATAACACTTCATGCATGCTGGGAAAATGCTCTACTATAAGCTACATTCTACCCTCCACTTATGGTTGACTTAAAGACAAAAAGTACTCAACATTTTTCAACAACCTTTGAAGACCAAGGTAAGGGAGAATATTAGAAGGGAAGAGAAGGAGGATGAGAAGCAAAATCACCAAGAGGGCAGGGGGATTATCTGGGGGCTCATTTCAGGGGATTAGCCAGTTAGAGAAAAAAGTCCAGGGACAAATCAATTCCCCCAACCTCCGGAGAAAAACTAAAACACAAACAACAGCCCTTGCATCCTCATCTCTGGGATGAGAGTGACCAGCTCTCAGGTTTCAATATCTTAGAAAAACTCTAAAAGGCAAACAGCCAACACCCTTTTCCAAGGCAATGGTCTCTCTGGAGGGAAAGGCATCCTCTTCAGAATTCTAAGATTCTTATAGATAGAATCTTAGAAATGACCATGTGCCTGGTCACTGGGCTGTCTTTAAGTCTGAAAGTCTCCAGCCAATTGCTTCTGCTACCTCCTTAGCCTACTAGCTGTATAATGAGCAAAGGGCAGATTGGTGCTAACAGGAAACAAGAAACAAACTAGGGAAAGACAAACAGACAGACAGAAGACAGTCGAGAGAGGCCTGGAGGCGATTTCAAACTCACACAGACTTTTATTCAATCAGCCCAACACTGAAGAGCCCTAGTGGAAATGAGAGACCAGTATGTTCATGAACACACAGAAAAAGAATACTTTGTGCTACCTTTAAAAGTTATCAGAAAATCCAAAGCCACTCTTCCTACAACTCTTTGAATAGATGTTTTATAACTCAACCTTGGCTTGTTCTGTAGTTCGTAATAAAATAAATGGTATGACACTGATATAAAAAATGTTATTGCCGGGCAGTGGTAGTGCACGCCTGTAATTCCAGCTCTCTGGGAGGCAGAGGCAGGCGGATTTCTGAGTTCAAGTCCAGCCTGGTCTACAGAGTGAGTTCCAGGACAGCCAGGGCTATACAGAGAAACCCTGTCTCGACAAAATATATATAAGAAATGTTATTAAGGAGCTCAATCTTAAGTGGCAAAATAGATACTTTTCTTAGGCACTCTCCTTAAACAGCGACCATTTCCTTTGCTTTCTTTTTACCTCTTGCTCAGTATATAATTGTCAATTAAAATGACAAGCATGTCTTGCTGAATTACTGGGAACTCATCCTCTAGGGATGAGCACTAATTAAAAAGTGTATGCTATGTGCATGCTGATGGGGCTCACTCCAAACACCTTTGCTTCCAACCATGACATGTAGTCAGTGGCATCAGAGTGACACTTTATAAACGCCAGCCCAATAAGCTGATAATTGGCCAAAGATCAGGAAGGGTGTAGGTCTAGACAGGAATAAAATAAAAGCCAACAAGAACTGGCTTACCACTGAATAGAGCAAGGGACAATATTTTTACTAAGTGCTCCTTCTCTTTGGAGTGGCATATGTATATTTATATAAAGATCTGACACTGAAGTGATGCTGTTAAAATCAGGAACTACTATTACTCTAGCTGACTGGTTCAACTCAACTCTTCTGGCCTAAACTCCTGTCTAAGCTGACTGTTTAAAACTGGCTTCTCTAGACTTCCGACTGAACTGCTTGACCTCATACTAAATTGGGCAATATGTTCTAATCTTATGGTTTCTTATTTTCTGGCTTCAAGTGCCTCTGCTGACCTACACTGCACTCACTACACTGCATTGCACTGAACTTCACTGCACTGCACTGTACTTCACTGCACTGCACTCACTGCACAGCATTCACACTGCACTGCATTGCACTGACTCCCATCTAACTGACTCACTTCCACTGCACAGAGCTCAACAAACTGAATGGAACTGACTGAACTCCACTCATTCTGTGATCCTCTTAAATAGCTTCTTTCCTGTGCTGTTCTTGTGAGAGCTGGGCATATCTTATCCTTCAAATCTTTCTCTGATTAGTCATTTTGTCTGTTCCTCAGTTAGATGGCATGGCTTGGGATTAAATCTGTATACTAAGGACATGTCTATATTCTAGCCAGAGAGATTAAAAGTATGTAGCATGTCTGCATTCCACCTGAATCATACAGAATTTGAAGGTCTTTGGATGTGATCAGAGTAGCCACACTCTGGATTAAAATTCCTCTACAGTATGAGTGGAGAAGAGTGTGGAGAAATAAATGCTAGTGTACTAAAATTCAAAAGCAAATGAAAACAATACCCAGGTTCCTGTGATTATTGAAACTGGTGGTGGATCACTGAGATGGCCCAGCAGATAAAGACACTTATCATCAAGCAACTGATTACCTAAAGTGGATACTTGGGATCAACATGGTGGTTGGAGGAAACTAGCTCCCACAAATTGCCTTCTGATCTCCAGACATGTGTGGTGGCACAGACACATGTGCACAATGGAAAGTAATGTTTTACCCCAGTAACCGAATAAGCTCTAGGATCCACTGCAAAGCATTTTGTCTAGATAATATTGCTCAGTAGTAATTAGTAATGAGTGCAACAAAAGGCCAAGTCCAGATTCCAACACTACCTATTTTCCTGAAGAAAAGTGAGACAGTTGTTTATCATTGCTCCTCACTATATATGCTAACTCAGTGGTTAGGAGCAGTAGCTGCTCTGGATGGCCTTTCCTTCAGTCTGTTCCACACTTTGTATTTCCTCCCATCAGTATTTTGTTCCCCCCTCTAAGAAGGACCAAAGTATCCACAGTTTGGTCTTCCTTCTTGAGCTTTGTGTGGTCTGTGAATAGTATCTTGGGTATTCCAAGCTCTTGAACTAATATCCACTTATCAGTAAGTGCATAGCATGTGTGTTCTTTTGTGACTGGGTTAACTCACTCAGGATGATATTTTATAGTTCCATCCATTTGCCTAAGAATTTCATGTAGACATTGTTTTTAATAGTTGAGTAGTACTCCATTGTGTAAATGTACCACATTTTCTGTATCTATTCCTCTGCTGAAGGACATTTGGGTTCTTTTCAGCTTCTGGCTATTATAAATAAGGCTGCTATGAACATAATAGAGCATGTGATCTGGGGATCCATCCCATATACAGTTACCAAACCCAGAAACTATTGTGGATGCCAAGAAATGCTTGTTGACAGGAGCCTGATATAGCTGTCTCCTTATAGATACAGAGGTAGATGCTCACAGCCAACCATGGGACTTAGCATGGGGTCCCCAGTGGAGAAGATAGAGAAAGGACTGAAGGAGCTGAAGGGGTTTGCAACCCCATAGAACTAACAACAATATCCACCAACCAGATCTTGAGAGATCCCAGGGACTAAACCACCAACCAAAGAGTACACATGGAGGGACCCATGGCTCCACATATGTAGCAGAGGATGGCCTTATCAGACATGGGAGGAAAGGCCCTTGGTTCTGTAAAGGCTCAAAGCCCCAGTGTAGGGGAATGCCAGGACAGGGAAGTGGGGGTGGGTGGGCAAGTGGGGGGACACCATCATAGAAGCAGAGGGTGGGGGATGGGATGGGGGTTTTTGGAAGGGAAACCAGGAAAAGGAATAACATTTTAAATGTAAATAAAGAAAATATATAATAATAATAATAATAATAATAATAATAATAAGCAGTAGCAGCTCTTCCAGAGGGCCAGGGAGATGAGTGTTTAGTATGAATTTGGCTGAAGCTGTAAAGTGACGGACACAGATGGTAGGACCATCTCCAGCTGTGTTCACAATTCATTAACACCTTCTCTAGCTCCACATTTATATTCTTATCTTTTAGACTTGTTCCCCACAGCAAAATGTTACTTACCTATCAAGATTTATGGCTGTTACAGCCTGTGCTCTAGAGAGCGGAGGCCCTTCCATGGCCCAGGTTGGCTCCTGTATCACTTCAGATCTGGCTCTACAATCTGTGTCCATCATTTCAAAGTTTTACCCACATTCATACTAAACACTCAACTTCCTGGTCCTCTGGAAGAGTAGCTACTGCTCTTAATCAGTGAGTCATCTTTCCAGCCCCTGGCCTTTTTTTTAAATTTATGGTCTACCTTTTTTCTTTATATGTAATCTGCATGAGTCCGGGTTCTTGTTGAAATTCCTAGTGCCTATGGTGTGGGACACACAGTAGGTATCCAATGAGTATCCAAAGAATGAATTATCTGCCTTACTAATCCCACTACAAAGTGTATACAACACATATACCAGGGAGCTCAAGGCCTACTTGGGAGAGTAGTACTTACAATTAATTAGGCAATGCATTGGTAATTCAAAAGTGAGCTGACATATGCTTATTAACCAGGTCGAATTTGATAGGGCAACGAGGCCAGTAGAGCAAATGGCCTTTGCTAGGAAGAGGCATGTAAGGACTAGAATCAGCAATGCTAACAAATGGAAGAGCGTCAGCCTCCTGGAAATTACTGAGCAGCCTCATCTCCCGGTCTCAGCGGAGTACTAAGAGACAATGAAGAAGAAGAGAACATCCTTTAAGGCTTGAAGTCTCCCAAGACTCTGAGCCTATCCCATCCAAAGAGAAATCTGCAAATATTGAAAGTGGTATATACTGAGTGTAATCAGCTCTAGGGCTGCTTGCTTTCCCTCCCTCCCTCCCTCCCTCCCTCCCTCCCTCCCTCCCTCCCTCCCTCCCTTCCTCCCTTCCTCCCTCCTCTCTTTCCCCTTTCCTGTGCTCTGATGAGAGGCACATTAAGCAGTTTCTTAATCAACTACTAAAGCAAGAAGCTCTGCGTGAGAGTTGAAGGCTTTCCTCAAGTCCCTGCATTTGGGAAATGAAGCATAAATAACCCCCCTTTGTATTTATCATACCTTCATTTCTTAACGTTATTGCAAACCTGTTGATTAGATGGCTGATAGCTTTGGGGGTTTTATATTAAGGGGTGGGCTTGAAAAGTAATTATCCCAGGGAAGAAGAGGACTCATGGAATACAATATAATCCTCAGGCTATGTCGGAGTGATTATTTTAGATAACTCTGTGACTGGGAGAAATGAGCCTGAGATTGACAGACAGGCAAATGGAGGCGATCCCATAAAGTTTGATGGTGAACAAAGCCATTGTAACTATGTCACCTTTTGCCTATCTGAGTCTTCTAAGAGGACTGCTATTTGCATCTTACCTAAAGAAAGCTATCCAAATATTCTAGATTTCAATACCATTGTCAAATAAGCTTTTAATGTTTATTAAGCCAGCAGATTGTAGCACTGCTGTCATTATTCTTCTGGGTGTTTCTATGAAAGCATTACCCATTCATCATATAATCATTTTAGAGACAGACATACTAAGTGTCCACATCCTTTCTAACTCATTCATTATGACTTAATTCATTCTAATATACATTAGAGAAGGCTAGGTGGCTTTTAACTATTGCATTTTCTTTACAAAGCAGATAGAGTGGTGTTCACCTCTAATTCCCTGACTTGGGAAGCAGAAGCAAGAGGATTATAGTAAGTTCAAAGCCAGCCTAGTCTATGTGATGAGTTTCAGGGTAGCCACCATTACCTAATGAGAACCTGTCTTAAAACAAAACTGTGGTTACAAATGGAATTATGATCATCTAAAGTAATGCAATGTTTTAAAACACAAAAATATAGTCTGAGAATTAAGGGATGTGGAATACGAGGCAAACTCATGAAATGTCCAGCTGCAGGCCAGTGCCCTGCCTGTGGGCAGGTGTGTGCGCGATTAGAGCGCTCATTCCCAGCTCTCCATCACAGACTTTGTCTCTGGTTCTAACTGCTATCTATTTCTTTTTTAAGTTTTATTTATTTATTATTTTTTGCATGAGTACACTGTTTCTGTCTTCAGACACACCAGAAGGGAGGATCAGATTCCATTATAGAGGGTTGTGAGCCACCATGCAGTTGCTGGGAATTGAACTCAGGATCTCTGGAAGAGCAGTCACTGCTCTTAGGCACTGAGCCATCTTTCCAGCCCCGCTAACTGCTATCTTGACTAAGACAGAAAGATAGATTATGTAAGTCAGGGCAGTAGTAAGGCAATGAATGCAATTATCATAAACACACAGAAAACTAGACATTTTCTGCTACCCTCATACAAATCCCAGCTTCCGGTATGCCAGAAATTAAGGTAAATTGTGTTCTAAGGGTTAAGATAAACCTTAGTTTATGTGAAAATTAAAAACACAAAGCAGGGTAAAGTATGCTATGGGGCCTTAAAGCCAATCCTTTTTTTTTAATCACCCACAAACTTGATTTTAACTGTGAATTGAAGAAGATCTTTGGTGGTTAAAATGTTTATCTGACAATCCTATGATACACTGAACTCTGTGGTCATTCTAGATCCAGAGGAGCATTTAGATTTGGACACTTGTATCAACCAAGAATTATATCCTCACTCAAGCCTCTATATGATCTCATAGGAAGCCAGGGTCTATGTTCTGTCTGTATCCAGACACAGCCATATGGTCAATGCCAAGCTCTGGGAGTTATACAACTAAGTTTGATAGAGCGTCTAGACAAAGGAAAACAAAGTATTTGCTACCAAACATGAAGTGGACAAAGCCAAGTTTTATAGACCTTGAAGGAGGTAAGGAAGAAAGGACTGAGGCTAAGCGGGCCTTTGTATTTCATATGCTTTGGGAATGGCTTTTGGAAAAGCAAGTCTTAGACAATGGGAGTTGGGGAGGTCTACCACTGTTAACAAAACCATGTAGTGTTCAGACCTGTTTGTGTATAAAATTATGTACATAGGAAAAGAAAGTCTCTGTTGCTCATGCAGCATCTTAGGAACATTTAATTCCGAGGAGGAATAGTGATAATTGGCAGAAAAGGTTCTGCAGGCGCTTTATGTTTATGACGAAGGCGGCAGTTTTCAGAGAAGCTAACTAGGTTTGAGCTGTCACTTCACAGAAGTGAAGGTACTTCCAGGATGCCACTGTGAAAACACAATCCTGAAAGACAGTTGGGAGCACTAGCTGGCTGTGTTTTTTAATGAAACACATTCAAACTCTTAGCATCAACAACAAGCTAAGGGTTTGATTCATTTTGTTTTAATAGCCCATAGGAAATAGTCCACGAGAATAAATGTCATGAGATCTCTTTCTTGTAACATTTTTGCATTTTCCGCTCTTAGAGACAGCATCAGCATATGTCACTGATGCCAGCAGCGGTCTGTTGTGTTTCCTTAAATGAGCCCAGAGGGTGTGCTCCATCAACAAGTGACACGGTCAGCTTTTAAAAAGAGAGATTTCATTCTCCTTTCCTGTTCTAAATTCTTTAAGTTAGTCCACCATCTGAATTCCTAGAATTTTCCTTTGCCTTTTCTTGAAGTTAGTATTGAGTATGCTAGAAATAAATATAATGTACAAAGAGGGTATTCCTAACAAAAGATTATGATTTTCTTTCAAGCAACTCTATCACCAGAAACAAGTTGCTTAAATAGGACAAATGTGACCCTCTTGGGGAGATTTTTACTTTAGCAAGATATCAGCTTTCTCAGTGAGGTTTAATAGCAAGGAATGACCAAAACTTGAAAATCCATGTTTTTTGTTTGTTTGTTTGTTTGTTTGTTTGTTTTAAGGAAATAAATTTAGAACTGAAAATTAGAAGAAGGAATGAAGCTAAAAGTGAAGAAAACATTCGTAAGCTGTCATAGATAGGTCAGACCACATGACCATGATGATCCAGGTGCTCTTAAGACCCATCAAAGTAGTCATGTCAATAAAGGAACATTTTAAAAAAACGTACGTAGCAAGCCACTGATGGTTGTTCTTAATTAAGCTAAACATAAAATGGAATGCCTGATTCACTTAACTCTTGTCAATGTTTCTGTGCTGGATTGATTCCTCTGCCACCCACCCTACACCCTAACCGCCCCTCCCATGCAGAAATAAGATAACTGGTAAGTATAGAAAGAATTTAGTTCCAGAATATTTTAAAGATCCCAGATTCACATTCCCAATAGGGCCGGTGGGATACTGTGCAGGGAAGGGCTATGAAGTAGATTCAGGCTGCACAGAGCACCACGAGCTAGTATAAACATTTATTCTTTGAAAACTCTTCCATGAGAATTAACAAAAGAGATAACATTTGAAGAAAATCAAGGCTGAGCAAGGGCCTTCTCTGGGAGAAATCAGGGCTGCCTATCAGCAATTATAAAAACAATAACGTTGACCTTGAGTCAGCCTTAAAGGTCTTTGTTCACAATTGGACCATCAGCTTTATGAATTTTCAGTTGCTATTGCAGCCAAAGACTCAGTAAAGGCAGAGTTGACCAGTAATAAGACAACAGCAGTTTCTGCCGACCGCGATGAAAAGGCATTTGAGAAAGGATACCACATCACACTGGCATTTTCTATGTTAAAAATGACAGCTCTTCAGATTCCACTCAACACACCTTAGATGAAGACTTACGACATCTCAGGGAAATACCAATAAAAATCCAAAATCACATAGAAATCAAAGCAAGAAATAATTTAAACAAATTGTATCTGCAATCCTGGGAGATCAATAGTCAGTAAAGGTTTTTTTTTTATATATATAACCTGAAATGTTTTATGGTTCAAGATTTTACCCTAAGACTTTTTTTTTCCTCATTTCGAGGATGCAATTTTACTTTCTCTGCTGTATGTTAAACATAATGTCTAGTAATGAGAGAGATGCCTGATCAAAGAGGAGATAATAGAGAGACGCAATCAAAGAGGGAGAGAGGGAGAGGGGTCCTCATGTGGAGTTATCGGAATTAAGAGATTCAATAGCTATTACTGCCAGTCAGGTATCATAGCAACCTTGTATGCTTTTAAAAAAAATAGTGCTGGAAAAGTCCCCGAACCTGCAAGGCTACTTTGGGAACACAACACTGTCAACATCTGTTGGTGTTGCCATGGGCACAGCCTCAAAAGATTCTGCTATCCATATATGTGTGTATATATACACACACATATATATATACATAAATATATATCCATGTATACATAAATACATGTATACATGTAGTGATATATATATATATATATATATATATATATATATATCACTACACACAGAGAGAAGGGATGAAATGTAGAAAACACATTGACAAGAAAACATCAAGAAGTCATTGGTCTGACTCTGTAGCATCACCCACACTTCTGTCTGTTTTTGACAGTAATTCCTTTCTACAGAGTACAGAGACTCCAGATTCAACTGCCCTGAAATTGTGACTCAACAGGACCCAGGGTGTGGAAACCATATCCAGAAAACTCTACTTTGGTGCCATCCACGGCAATTCTTAACTGGAAACTCAAAGTGGATTGCATTTAAAACAATATTTAAGCTTCCACGTCTCCACCCTCGTTGGCCGTTGATAGGTCCACAGAAGAGAAAAGAACAGGTTCCTAGGAGCAAGAAGCTGATATTGATTTTCTTTTTTTCAGCAGCGAGCCGAGTCTCCGTTCTGTGTGGCTGCTGTCAAAGGCAATCTCTAACAGCTGGAGTCAAATTGTACTATTTAGAGAAAGAGCCCTTGTCAAGTGGACCGTAAGTCCCCCAACAATGCGCTATTCAAATGGCACTTTGCCACACAAATTGCTGACTGGATGACTAACCTGTGGCAGTGACTGAGGCCAGTATCAAAGTTCCATTTTGACGAGAGGTTTTACGTTCACACATTAAACAAGCTTTCTTTGAAGAACTATGCGGCCATATATCTTGGGCCTCGGAATGCTGCAAATAATTAAAATCTGTTTAAATACATCAAGGGGAAGTGACAACATTAATATGGATCGGGCGTTAACTGCATTGGTCACAGGGGTAGGAGCAGGGGCCTTCAGTGGCTGGCATCCCCCTCCCGGCACGTGTAGCACAAAGCTGGGCTCTCGCCAGCCGTGCACCATGAAATGGGCGCTTTTTCCTTTTGTAACCCTGATTTACATGGCTGACGAATGTTTAGATTTGAGCCAGGCTTTGAAGTCCTCTGAGGAAAATCAGGGTGGCTCCTGTGCAGGAGGCCGGCAGCTGGAGTCACTTCAGCGTGCTTATTCTTTCTGTGGGGACTGGACCTCCTGAGGTAGGTTTTGAAACAAAGCTGTGATAGCCTCCAATAGTTTTTCTTGTGACAGAGGCAATTTTCTGAATGAAAAATAAGAAGAAAGTCTACATTCATGCCACTAAATGTGAGTTAGGATGTTTTTCCACAAAGCAGTTGACTGTTTTTTAAGCATTATCAGTTACAGAAGCTTTTATTCACCTTGCAGAACCTTCCGGGGAATGGTTAACTGACAAAAATATCCATTGTTTCATATATGATTCAAAAAGCAAATTATCATGGCATACCATTACTCTTACAGGTTTTCCTGTGCTGCCTGAGGTGGGGAGGTGTTACCAGCCAGTCACTGTGTTCTCAGTGTACTCAGAGAGTAAGTAAAGTGAAATATTTAAAACAAAATTCAAAACACTAAACTTATAGAATTGAATGTTTTCGATGTTTAATAACAACTCTATTTTCTTACAAATTTATACAATGTTTTCCATGATACTTATACTTTGATCAACTATCAAAAGGGATGCAATCCAAATTATCTACAAAAGAGGTGAAAAGGAACAATCTACATGGGAAATTTAGTTTTGATTGTGTATATATATATATATATATGTGTGTGTGTGTGTGTGTGTGTGTGTGTGTGTGTGTGTATGCCATACAGCTGCAGTGCCGGAGAATGCTGTAAGAGTGCCCAGGATGCCCAGGATGCCCAGGATGCCCAGGATGCCCAGGATGCCCAGGATGCCCAGGATGCCCAGGATGCCCTGGATATGCAGTTCCAGGCAGTCGTGAGCTGTCTCACATGGGTGCGAGAAATGAAATGCAGGTCTTCTGCAAGAGTAGCAAGTGCCCTTAACTACTAAGCAATCTCCCCAGCCTTTTTTTATGTAATATAATTATTTTCAATAAATACTACTTGCTTTCTTCTAATGCAATGCAATTTTGATAACGGAATATTTAATAAAAGTGAAGTTTTATTTAATACTACTAATAATACTAATAGTATTAATACTAATAGTAATAGTACTACTATCTCAGTGAACTTTAATTTATTTTACATGTAAATCTACAGGTGAGACTTTCACATATCACTATTTTGTTCTCTTTGGTTATTTAGTATTTTGGTTATTTCATGTGTCTTGAAACATAAAGCAACAAAACCCAAAAAGGAGCTTTTTGCTTTGGACATTTGGCTCCATGGATATTAGCGCACACTGCTCCTTCAGAAGTCCCCTGCACCCACGTCAGGTGGCTTACAACTTCCTATAACTCTGCTCCAGGATCATAGGTAGGCACCTGCACTCTTGTGCACATACCCATAAATACAAACTTAAAGAAATAATAAAAAAAATAACTTATTATTTTAAGTAGGTGTTAAGTAGCAGAATTCCTACCAGGTTGCCATTTCTGTTTTACAAGAGAAATCAAGAGAAGACTCAAATAAAGTTTCTCAGTGAGTTATGTGAGATCCTACACTAAGGTCAGATAAAGGTCAAATGCCATAAAAGCATCGACTGGGGTGTAAATGCAAATGTAGTTTATATTTACAACCAACCTTATACGTTTAGGTTAATCCATACAAGTGTACTATTTAAAATTCTCTAATGGAGGCTGAGAAGGATGGCTTGGTCAGTCAAGTATTTACCCTGTAAGTTTTAAAAAATGTTTTATTATTTTGAGAAGCATCACACTATGTAGCCTTGGCTGACCCAGAATTCACTATGTGGACCAAGATGGCGACAAGTGAAGAGATCTACCTGCCTCTCATTTCTGAGTGCTGGGTTTAACTGTGCGCTCTCATCTCCAGCCCGAGGACCTGAATTTTATCTTTAGCACCCATGTAAAATCTGCGTGAGGCAGTATATGCCAGTAATCCCAATACTGGGAAGGCAGAGACAAGAGGACTCCCAGGGCTCAATGGACAGCCGGCCAAGTTATTCAAATCTATGTTCAATAAAGCCCTTATATATATAAAAAAAAGGTGGAAAGTGATTGAAGAAGACACTTAACTTCAACCTTTGACCTCGAAAGGCAAGAATACACTTCATGCATATACACAAATATATGGAATGAAAATAAATGACTTTATTAAAATTTCAGACATGGAAAAAAGAGGTGTTACAGATTCTTTTCAGGTCCTCCTGTGTCTTAGTTAGGGTTTCACTGCTGTGAACAGACACCATGACCAATGCAAGTTTTATAAAAGACAATATTTAATTGGGGCTGGCTTACAGGCTCAGTGGTTCAGTCCATTGTCATCAAGGCAGAAACATGGCAGCATCCAGGCAGTTATGGTACAGCCTCCTGCTGAGAGTTCTATATCTTCATCTGAAGGCTGCTAGTGGAAGACTGACTTCCAGGCAACTAGGGTGAGGGTCTTAAGCCCACACCCACAGTGACACCCCTATTCCAACAAGGCCACACCTCCTAATAGGGTCACTTCCTAGGCTAATCATATACAAACCATCACATCCTGATACCTCCTAACCTTCTGGTGCAGAAGACTACTAAACTGTAGGTCAGCAAGCTACAGCCGGTATATCCTGTCTGGGCTATCACCTGCTGCTGTGAGGGCAAGTCTCCCTGGATACCCCTCTACTCAACAGCAGAGCTGAGTAAAAACCTTGGCAAAGATCTGAGCTGTGACCCTAAAATATTTACTCCCTGATGTTTACTTAGAGACTCACACAACCTTCTTCATGATCACCACTGTCCTAACACAAAACACACATCATATTTATGATTTTAAATAGTCCAGCAAACATCTTAAAACAACATAAATAAAAAACATGGATAAAATTGGCCGAATAATTTTTTATTTAATCTCACATATCCATGTGTATAAAAATTTGTTCTGATCTTATTCTAAATACCAACTTGAACTGTCATGTGTTTATTTCCATGTCATCACATTAGATGAGGCAGCTCTAAGCAAGCAAACAAGCAAGAAAGCAAGAAGGGAGAGACAGGCTCTGCTTGGTTCAGCAGAGTTTTCAAGACACTGGAAGTGTCATAAGTTCTGTCCATTAAAATAATCCTGTTTATCTTTTTATCCATTTTATAGATAATAAGCATAATAAAAAACCTGAACACATACACTCATAAAACAAAAACCAGCTAACCAACCAATGTACAAATGGGACTTTTCTTCTTAAAATACCAGTAGCCGCAAGCCGGGCGTGGTGGCGCACGCCTGTAATCCCAGCATTTGGGAGGCAGAGGCAGGCGGATTTCTGAGTTCGAGGCCAGCCTGGTCTACAGAGTGAGTTCCAGGACAGCCAGGACCACACAGAGAAACCCTGTCTCGAAAAACCAAACCAAAACCAAACCAAAACAGAAAACAAAATACCAGTAGCCGCAAAGATCACTGTCATATAGCAATGGTTTTAGTCCCTACCTTACAGTTCAACTTCTCCCACTGCTATTTAAATGGACTCTATCCTGTTTTATCCTCTTGTCCAATCTAAGAACAACAGCTCCCAATACCAACATGGTTATCGTATTTTATCCTTTAAGACTGACTCTCCTCTCATTCCAAAGATCTCTCTTTGTCTATCAGTAGATTTAGCACCTCTAGGAATTCAAAGTGGATATACTTTAAACTGATGTTTATAACATTTTCTGTTCTTTGCATAACCTGCTCTCCCCAAATGAATGAAATATGTACTCCCCAAATGAATGAAGAAAAACTGAATCAATCATTCTAGAAATGTCCGAATATTAGCCAACATCGAGCTCTAAATGTTCCGTTCTCTCTGAATTGAATGCCATTGCAATCCAGTATTCTGGGTGCCGCACTAACACTAACACATGCACACAAACAGGAGCACAAATACAACACAATCTTGGATGGCCTAAAGCTCCCATTTTCCTCGCTTACAGAATGAGTATTATTGAAGATTTTTTTCTTTTATGAAATCCATGAAGCATCTACTATATAGTAAATCTCTTATGAGCTGGGAGATGACTTGGTGAATAGAGCTTTACAAAGATGGAAAACTAAACTTGAGCTCCCAGAATTCATGGAAAACCTGGGCACAGTATCAGACTTTTGTAATCACAGTGCTCCTATGTTGAGAAGGGAGGAGAGTAGGAGATGCCCAGAAGCTTGCAGGAAGTCTCCCTTGAGTAGCATACATGATTACAAACCACAGAGACCTCATCTCAAGCAGTGTGGGTGGCCAAGACCAGGGACTTCACATGCACATCAGGACATGTGTGCCTGTACTCTCACATACACATCACATGCACTCAGAAGTACATTAATAATGTACAAGTTGACCTTTGAAATGTCATACTTTAAGATAAAATGAGCTCAGCGCCCTGGCTCTAAGATGATTCCTAAAACAACACAGGACTGAGAGACAATAAAGTCATCTTTGGTGCACATAACTGAAGGTGCAAAAGAGAAGCATAAACACAAGAACCCACAGTCATACCACATCTAGTAACAGCAGGAGTGTATAGAGGAAAAGAGGCAACTGTCCTGTCTCTTTTACTTCTCCACTACAAAGAACAAAGGCTGGAAATTATAGACTGCTCCAGTAAAGGGCAACAACTAGAAAATAGAGTAGACATCAGCCTACAAACAGGATGACAAGACCCTGCGAATTTTATTGCTTCCTGGAGTCAAGAAAGAAACAAAATTATATACAGAAAATGAAATGTGTATACACTGTTTCCACTACCTAAAGGGTAACTGAGCTTCAGAAAGAAACAATAGTCAGTTTATCTACCTCTGGGAATCCAAGCAGAAAAACTGGCACCCAGTAAAAGTTATTTTTTTTCCTATAGACCTTATACCTCTGCCTCTGAAACACGCAGGTCAAAGGATACCTAGATTTTATCTTCCATTCCAGAACAATCCTTACTCTACTATGATGTATGCTTATTATACAAAATGGTCCATGTCATTATGATAGTTCCAACCATGTATATGATTCAATTGAAATGCTATTATATTTACATAAGCATCCTTACAAAAATCTTGATTTCCTGTTAAGAATGCTAAGTGATAGTGCTGGAGAAATTGCTCAGTAGTTAAGAACACTGACTGTTCTTCAGAGTGTCTAGGTTCAGTTCCTACCACCCACATGGTATCTTACAATTATCTGTAACTCCAGGTCCAGGGAATCTGATCTCCTTTTCTGGCCTCTATAGACACTGCATATACACCATGTCCACACACGTAGACTAAAATAAATGAATGAATAAATGAATGAGTGAATGAATGAATGAATAAATAAATAAATAAATAAATAAACACAAAGAGCACATTTGACAACCTCAAAACAATGAAAAAGTAGAAAATCACACTGTTGCTATCTATGGGCTTAACATCTAAAGAAGGAAAATATAAACTGGCATAGATTGTCTGAAAGAAATAGTAAAAGGAGAAATACACTCTTTAGGAGATTTTCACTTTTTTCAAGCATGACTTGGTGAAGTACTGGCCTGATGGGCCTGAGAAGTGACCATATCTGACTTTCAGAACAGTGTGAACCAGTCAGTATACCGAGGCTGGCATCACAAGGACCATGGGCCCTGTACTAAGATCTGTGCTATGTGGTCATCCAGCTTTGCACGTTGAGACTGTGTGTTCAAGCACCGTGATCCCAGTCAGACTCCTCACTGTTTAGCAAGTCCACACTGTTCTGGTAACAGGCTTACTTGGTGTTCAATTAGTTTAATTCCCACATGTCCAACTCAAAGACTTTTCATCTTATTTTCTCTTATTTAGGTTATTTTCAATTATATATAACTGTGTTTGTCTACACAGGGGTACATGCATGTGATAGCAAGTGCCTAAGAAAGACAGTGGCACCAGGTCCCTGGAGCTATAGTCACACACAGCTGTAAGGACCAGGTGGATTTGGGGATCTAAACATGGGTCCTCTGGAAAAGCAGCAAATGTTCCTGACCACTGAGCCATCTCTCAAGCCCCCTTACTTAGATTTTCTAAAAATCTTCATGTTTGAATGCATTACTGGAAATGTGTGTGTGTGTGTGTGTGTGTGTGTGTGTGTATGACATAAATTATTTTCTAATTAATTATATATACATATATATACATATATATAATTAATTAGAAAATAATTTATGTCACCAATAAGAACAACAAAACATAGAATATAAAGTGGCCCTTAAAACTGTGAAAATATACTGAATAGCATTATGAAAAAATATTTACATGAAAAAGCCTTAAGTATGTCCAGACATACAAATGGCACAGGTAAAAATACTAAGAAGATAACATGAAGAATAAGAGTGGAAAATAATATCTTAAAAGAAACTATATGAAATCACTATAACATGCTGAGAAAAGAAAAACTAATAAGGCTGTGCAAATGAGCAGCAAACCTGAGTAAAAGAAACTAAATACAGTCAACTGGAGAATTAAAAATGGACCCCAACTACAGAATATAATCACCACTATTGAAAAACCCTAGAATTTGAGTTGATGGGATAGTAACTTAATTTTTGAGAAGCTGAAAACTCTGCAGTCACAAGTGGCATCATAAGGATCACATTCGCTTTAGCGTTAGATTCCCCTATCCTGTTCCACCCCACATCCCTGGGCAGATGACATCACCTGCCTCCCTACTTTTGTGCAGAGGGGTTAGGACCACATTGCTTCTTACCCCAGTTGCTATGTCCTTGTGGAGCAGAGGATAGATGCAGACTCACCTTACATGAAGACTCCAGCTGCACAGCAGGGCAGGGGACTGGCCCAGGCTGGTGGGGGTTGGATGACTTCTGTTCTACACTTTTGTGCTTGTGTGTCTCCGCGGCCACTGACAGTGTAAGCTCAGATCTGACGAGCTGCGCGTCGTCACCACAGTTGAGAATAATCCTTGCTCTTTCTCCTGTCTCATGCCTTTCCAAAGTGCCTGGAAAATGAAATTCAAGACACAAAACAAATATAAGTAAAAATACCTACTGGAATAGAATACACAGCCCTCATGTGACGTGTTCACAAAAGGACCTTGATTCTTGAAGATGTCATTCCCGCCTTCTTACAACAAAAAGAACCAACCTGGGATCTTTGTCTAGATAGTTCAAATTTTGTCATCAACTATATTACAGTGGACTTGAATGCGCACCCCATCTAAGAGCCTTCTTATCCACTGGAACCAACAGTCCGTCTAAGAGTCTCCATAACTAAAATCCCTCTTATTACCCAGTGTGAAAGTGATTGATACAAAACAACTTTGGCATATTTCTGTGCTGTCTCCTAGTGTCCCAGCTCACAAACAACAGAGGTTCATGAGTGCTCCCCTGGGGTTCCCATGTTTGCAATGTTCCTACAGGTAATGTGTAACTTCCATGATTAGGGGGATTAAGGACACAGAGGCTTAGACTGCATCTGCCCTCACTCAAAGCTCCTCAGCTTTGGATGTTGTTTTTATTGCTGGAGTTTGTTACCCTTGGAGCCTTTCTTTTTTTTTTTATTTCTTATGTTATTACAACTGGAATTAATCTCCTCTGCCCTCTGACATCCGCCCAGCTCCAGAAGTGGTGCTGACAAGTCCAATTTAAAGTTAAAAGGAACGAGTACGGGGAGCTGGGCAGATGGCTCATCAGTTAAGAGCACTGGCTGCTCGTGCAGAGAGCTGTGCTTGGGTTTCCAGGACCTACATGGTGGCTCATGACACCTGCAACTCCAGCTCCAGGGGATCCAATGAGCTTTTCTGACTCATGAGGCATGCATGCATGCATACATACATACAAATAAACACATAAACATGTAAGCAATAAACTTTTTTTGAAGAAAAAGAAAGCAAATATAAAATTGACCAGTGTTGCTCTGGGGTGATGCCCTAGGGTTACTACACAAGTGAGAGGACTGGAGCTCAGACCCACAGTACTCATGAAAATGCCTGGTAGGCAAGGCAGCCCACCTGTAACCTGTGATTCCAGCATGCCGGAGTCAGACACATGCATCTCCTGCCTAGATCAGCCCAGCTGGTGAGCTCTGGATTCAGTGAGAGACTCTGCCTCAATAAATAAGTAAAGCATAGAGCAAGCAAGGAAGATACAAGGCATCATCACTCGGCTTTCAAATGTACATACAAGTGAGCCCCCCCAACAAGAAAATTTGCATACACATACACATAATACACAGACTCGTTATAATACATGTACACACACACCCCAACAAGAAAATTTGCATACACATACACATAATACACAGACTCGTTATAATACATGTATACACACACACACACACACACACACACACACACACACACATACACACACACCAGAAGGCTGGAAAGCTTAGTAGGAAAGTACTGCCTGATTATGAGGACCTGAGTTTGGAACCCAGCACCGATTAATAAGTCAGTTACTGTCTTACAAGTCCCTATAACCAGAGCATAGAGACAGTAGAATAAGTTGTTGGCTGCCAGCTTAGTCCAAACCTGTGAGCCTCATGTTTAGAAAAGGACCTGACTCAAGGAAATAAAGTGTAGAGTAATGAAGGAAGACACCTGATGCTTTCTGAGCCCATACACAGTTATGCATATACTGTATACATGCATGCACATTACACTGACACATACACACTCATATATACAAAAAGTAAGGATAGAAAACAATAGACAAATTGTCAACTGGCTTTACAAAATGCAACATCATATATTCATTGAGCAAATTAATCTTGATGTCTGCTTCATATCCTTTATAAGCTCACTTACAACTGAACAGAAATAATAAGAAATTCAATTAATTAGTGCCATAATACATACTTAATTTCATATCCTTCCTTTCTCACAAATGGGAAAAAGTTGTAATATGTGTTAAAGATAATTACTTTTCATCAATAATATTAAGAAAAGATTAAATAAATTAATAATAGGAAAGTGGTGCTAAAATTATAGATCACTCTGCCTTTTGATCTATCTTCAATCTAGTTATGAAGATTGTAGTCACAAGCATTCAATCCAGTCTCAGTCTCCTTCTCTCTCCCCGCCCCCCATTAACTTCATCACTATTAGCTAGAATTGAGCACTATAAATTTCTACTGGTCATTATGCTACAGCAGCAGGCATATTTTCATCTCAGGGATTCTTAACAATGTTCTCCCATTGCAATCACTTTAAATTTGTAAGTAAACATCCTGAATATCAACTTCTAAAATAGTTTTCTTACCTTACTTTTCCCATAACTACTAAGAAAATATTGTCAACAAACAACACCAGAAAATTCATTGTCTTTCTAAGAAATCTCTCTTTCAATTTAGTATTAACATAGATAGTCTTCTCATGAGTTTTCTGTGGCTACACAGTATGATATTTGTAAAATATTTTCACTATATCATTTGGAACTAGCTTTATACTCCTTGGCTCAAGAAATACTCTTGCTTCAGCCTCTTTGGCAGTTGAGAATACAGGTGTATGCTACTGTTCTTGGCTTTTGACAGTCCTTGAGAAATAATTTATTGTGCTTTCATCACATAGCATTGTGCATTACACTGTATATTTTACATATCCATGTATTTCATTCTAAACTTTTTTACAAAACACCTGAATTGTCCAGTCATAATCATAGCTTATACAAACGTGTGTGTGGCTTTCACCTCCTTCTGTTTCTGCAGATATCTAATCTATTTCATTTACTGTATCACTTACTTGTTACCTTGTTCTATGTTACTTGTAACATATAGTAAACAAGAATGCCTCATCCCCCAGTCCAGAGCTCCCTCCCGTCAGTGAAGTCTCTGGCATCACTGAAGCAAGAGACACTGAAGGATAATTTACTATAGTATCCTAAGTACAAATATTCTATTCTACCCATAAGTAAATATTCCCTAATCTAATAAAATATTGGACATTTTGTTTTCTTGATAATAAATCCTATCATGGGAGTTAATTTTTTCATTTAAAATTTCTTACTGAATTATTATTGCTTCTGTCTCCTGATTGATAAGCCCTTTTAAATTACTTCTCATCAGAATTCATGGAATTTGCACCACTTACAGCACATTTTAAAATTGTTACAGGTATCTAGAAAGAAGATAATATAAGAAATAACCACAAGGAAGATTGTCAGTGTGTTTTTGTGAGAATTCTTCCCCTGGGGAGGTGTATAAAAATCTTCTACCTTTCTCCTCCTCCTCCTCCTCCTCCTCCTCCTCCTCCTCCTCCTCCTCCTCCTCCTCCTCCTCCTCTTTCTCCCCCTCCTCCTCCTCCTCCTCCTTTTTCTCCTCCTCCTCCTCCTCCTCCTCCTCCTCCTCCTCCTCCTCCTCCTCCTCTTCCTCCTAAGGAACCAAGGACAAACCAAAGTAACATTCTACGAGAATTCATCTTAGGACCCCAGTGAGTGTTTTGGGTCTCCTTACAGAGCAATGATAGGGGCAATATGGGAAAGGAACATGGGTGACATGGTCAGATGCACTTGGAAATCTGTACCCAGCATGGAGGTTGGTTCTCCATGGCCCATAGTCCTCCTCAGTTAACTTTACCAGGTCTCTGTACTCTAGCATCTACCCTAGACTCAAAGCCAGGAGCAATTAGGCTGAACTGCACATAAATGTCTGGGAAGTGTGGCTAGAAACTCAGTTGCTAGTCCAGTAACCCCCTGAAAACCCCTCCTTTTGGGAGGGGATGCCAAGAGAAGCTCCCAGGCCTGATCATGATGATGCTCTCAGGAGGACAATGCTGATCTCAGGACGAAGGGAGCTGCTTGAAAGGGAGGGCAGTGTTCTACAACAGTAGCTACACTATACCTAAACGTTGCCTTTGCAGCAGACAGGAGTCACTGCTTCCTAATGTCAGAAACTCAAGGTTTATTAGCCACTTAATCCAACTCCAGAGAACTTCAAGAGAACTTTTGCTTTTCCATGTAAGCCTGTTAATCCAAACTGATTTACACTTTATTTCATCAAGATAGTGAGGGATAGACTCTTCCCTGTTTCAATTTGGGCATGACAAGAAAATGTGCAGAGCTGATTATGAGTAAAGTCATGCTCTCCACTGCCATCTCTTTTTTTTTTCAGGTAGGTGTGTGAAAGGTGCATAAAGCCTATAGCATGTAAAAGAAGAATGGGGCTAGCCTGGGCCACACAGTGAGTTGCAGAGAAGTCTCAAATACAGAGCTCAACTTTGTATCGCAAAGCCAAACCAGATGAACTCAAAACTTCATCACAGACAATGCTTTAAAAATACTTTCAAGTAAATATCACACATTATTAATTGACACTTTATGGATATGAGTTTTTCTATATTTTTTCAACTTTAGCTATTCTCTTTAACTCATGGCATAAAAAGGCATTAGATCTTGGATTTTTCAGATTAGAGATGTTCAAATGATAAAGAGATGTGAAAGTCTTTTGGTATCAAGAATTTTCGGCAAGATATCCTCTGCCTGAGGTATAACAGAGAGGGAAAAAAATCACAGGGAAGAGCACTTAGAATAATTCACATCCTGGCACAATGCAAAGGCAAGATCTATTGTAAGGGATCCAGAATTGCATTTTCTCCCAAAAAGTAGGTGTACAGAAAGCAAAGGATTAGCCAAGATATGCAGGGACTCTGGTGGTTCCTCACACCAGACCCCCTGTATCCAGTCAAACACTATTTGCATTGTCATATGCTGCTTTCTTGTTGACTCAAAATACCACATGTAGCATCCCTACCCAACATTTTTTTTCAAGCCAGAGTTTCCTTTATGATCGCAGGTGGCTCCTGGGTCCAGATGATAACACCTTCTCCCTTGCCTCTGACTATGACAACTGGACCACCATTACTGTGGAACAGAGAACCTTCTAGTCCCACGCTGCTGTGTGCTCAAGTCCACAAATATGGGCTCAGTCTTTTCACGGCTACAACATGGTGTATTAATTACTTTTCTGTTGATGTGATAAGACATCATAACTAAGGAAACTTAAGGAATAAATAGTTTGTTTTGACTTTTATATTTCCAGAAAGATAATAGTCTATGATGATAGCACAGAGGTGAGGTGGTTGGAGCAGCAAGCCAGAGTTTATGTTAGAAACAAATGCCTTAAGCAAAGACAGAATCCTTAAAATTGCAGGATCCTTTGAAACATCAAACCATTCTCCCAATGAAGTTCTCCCTACATCAAGGACACACCCCTAAAATGGTCCTAAATAGCATCACCAACTAAGGACCAAGTATTCAAAACTGAGCTGATAGAGGATATTTTCATTCGAAATACTACACATAGTTACTGGAGATTTTTGAGCCTCATTTTCTTTTCTTTTCCTTTTTTCTCCTTTTTTAAAGATTTATTTATTTAATGTATATGAGTACACCCAAGCTGTCTTCAGACACAGCAGAAGAAGGCATTGGATCCCATTACAGATAGTTGTGAGCCACAGTGTGGCTGCTGGGATTTGAACTCAGGACCTCTGGAAGAGGAGTCAGTGCTTTAAACCACTGAGCCATCTCTCCAGCCCTTGAGCCTCATTTTCTTCAGTCATATCATGGAATAATAATTCTCACCTCACAAGGTTACTAAGCAGCTTAGACATTGTAGGCATCTGACTCATGCTCTTGAGAAGACATGATCATCTGTAAAGTTCACACCTAAAAACCACACAACTGACTTAGGAAGAAGAATCACAAAAATATCATAGCTCTCCTGGGCCAGAAACAGCCAGTGGGCTCTGGGTCAGACATCTTGGGTTTATAATATCTAGCACAGTGTGAATATGATCCATGATCACACTTATGTCATGTGACAGAAGCAAATATTCAGCTGATTGGGAGCTGTGTAACAACGTTGCCTCTATATTCTGCAATGTTTCTGATATTCACCAACAAATTAGTTGTTTGGAGTCCCATTGCTTTTGATCTCAGAGATGACCTTGTCAGGTAGCCTTGCAACTCAGATTATAGATAATGTAACTCACAGCACACTGGTATGTTTGGATTTTTTTTTAAATAAAAAAATTTTTTTTGCGTGTAGCTTAGCAGAGACTTGAACTCATTATGTAGCCAAGGATGCCATTGACTACCTCCCAAGCGTTGTGATTACAGGCCTGCAGTGTACTATGCCCAGTTGATGTGGGTCTAGAGAAGTATCAAACCCAGGGCTCAATACACAGCAGGCAAACATTCTACTAACTTAGCAACACATCCTTTGCTCTTTGACTTGCTTTTTAAATCTCAGTACATCAAAGTAGTGTCCAGTCTTTAGGCTGGATATTGCTCTTTAATGAATTGTATGCCAGCAAGCATCAATCTGAGTAATGAGGGATTTTCTACTTGGGACTGAATCCATACCCAAGATTTATCTTCAGGTTTTATTCTCAGCATAGTTCCTTCCCCAACACACACACACACACACACACACACACACACACACACACACACACACTTTCCTTTTCTCCTAGCCAGATTTCCATTTACTTTTCCTTTAAAAAAATACATCTTTGCCTTGCAAGCCTTTGCTTATATTTCAGGTATGGCTCACAATTCCCATTGCTCAGACAGGCCTTGCAAAAGCAGCTTGGCCTCACTTTCACCTTCAGCATCCTCCGAGAACAACTTCTAATTGGTGCGTTACAATCCCTTGCTTCCCTTCCAGATTGTGGGCTTTGACTGGTGAGTATGCACTGTATTCTCTGAGTGTGGCACCAAGCAGGGTTCAATAAATCCTTGCCAGATGGGTACAGTTTATTCTTTCCCTGCAGGCAGAGCAGAGGGCAGGTAGAGAGCATCGGAGAATGTTGAGTCTCACTACATGGGCCTTAGCACTCACCAAGGTCATTATAAACCTATGCCTAGGCCTTAGGAGAGGAAGGGACTCTGAAAGGCGACTTCCAGAACCCAAGCTAGATGTCTGACAGAGTTCATCCCCAATACCCAAAGGCTCTGGAGTTGGAGATTAGAAGGCAGTCTTTGAATGCCCGGAATCTGTGTTAACAAGACACCACTGTGGACTGTGGACTCCACTCCTCCATGAGCCAAAGAGCAGGATATACTGGTCAAAGGAGAGAAACTACGAAAATGCCTAGAGAAGGGCAAGCGTGGAAGGGGTGAGAGAGAAGCAGAGAAGGTTGGAGAACAGGAGGACTCACAACTTTCTAGTTGTTTCTCATCCTACCCTAAGGACCAGTGCCCTGGTATGAGGGCTGAGAGGTAAATCCTTCCATCTTTATGGCAAATCCCTCCTTCTGAGAACACGGCCTCTATTTGCCTCTAGCTCTTTATCTAGTGGGCTCAAATCAAGGTTAGAGATATATCTATGATGGATCTGGCCAGGTTCAATGATAGCCATTTACATACATAGCCTGGGGATTTCTGGGTAGAGTCCAGCACAGAGAAACAGAAACTTAAACAGTTATAAGATAGGCTGGAGTTTGATTGGGGAATAGTTGGGGGGGAGAGGACTTATGGGACGTATGGTGGGGGGGAAACTGGGAAAGGGGTAAGCCTTTGGAATGTAAACAAAGAATATAGAAAATAAAATAAAAAAAATAAAAGGAGAAAAAAAAGATAGGCTGGAGTTAAGTTCCAGTGACAGACTTGCACCTAAGGGAACTTGGGGTCCTTAAAAGCCAGGAGAGATCTTTGAGTCTTTCTGTGTAGATAGAAGAGACACAGATTCCTCCCTAGCCTTCAGTGAAGTAGTGTGTTGTTAAAAGACAAGCGTAAGCAGAGCCATTGGGGCTGGTGACAGTTACAGGCAACCTGCCACGCTGCTTTCAGTTGGTTTCATTTTTGAATGGGGAAAATGATCTCTTTATGATATGTGTTGGAGACATGACTCTAACATGTCAGGCTTTCTTCAATCAAGAAGGACACGGCGATGGGACTTGTGCTGAGGAATAAGAGCGATTAAGGGAACATAGACCATGTGCATTAGTGCATCACCCTGTACGCAGATGCAACAAGAAGCAGCCGCCCTGCCTCACACCAGAGGTCTCTTCCAAAAAGCCAGAAATTCTCACCACGTGGCTTTGCTGGTAATTTCTGTCAAATTTAAAACATGTTTGGTCTTCTCTTAAATATATTCTAAAATACCACTGATACTTGCTTCTTAGCATCAAAACCTACTATCAACAAATAAATTGTCTTTAAATTATTCAACTATATTAAAAATTCCAGCCAGAAACCTTTCCTTCATCAGTTAATAGCAAGGACTATTAAAGATTGGCACTAACTGCACACACACACCCCCACGCAAAGACACATTATTAAACAAAAATCACAAACAGGTGACTGTATCTATAGTTGATTGAGGTAAAATTTCAATTAAAAACACATCATCCACGTTGACTATATTTGATCACATTGGATAAAACATTTTATTTACCTACATTTTAAATTTGAGACCGTAGTGACTTCCTCAAAAGAACACTAAAGAAATAAAATTACTACAGGGACACAAATTCTCAGAGCGGCCAAAAGCTCTCTTACTGCCAGCCAACACATTTCATAAAAAACAAAAACAAAAACAAAAACACAGATACATTCAATTGGGCATTATACTTATAACATTGTGAAATCCTAAAACATTAGCTGAATTTACTAAAGCAAACATGTTATGATTGGTAACAGGCATGTGTTCTCATGAGCACAGCTTGCTGCTAAGAATATGAATGATTACACGAGAGAGTTAGGACTTTGTCTCCATTAGCAGTCATTTCTCAGCTGAGTCTGATGTGTTATGGGGCAGTGCTTATGGATGGTGCTATTTCAAAGAGACTTTACCTAAAATAAAATAGGTTTAAGGAGTAGGTTCATTTCCAAACTTGGTAGCCACACTCAATCAGATTTTAGTCAAACAGATGGCTGCCAGAGGTAATCAGATTCTCCATGTGTCGGAAGCTGCTATTGCTTGTGCTGTGATAGGTTTTCAGGTATCTTCAGTTGTACATGGCGCTCGGTGGCTTGCTCACACAAGTGTATGGAGATTGACCCAGTGGCCCTCCCTAATAAAAGCATTTCACAGTGACTGCATCTTACTCTACAAAACACAAAACCGCTGTGAGTTGACCAAGGGTAGGCCCTGGAGGCATGGGACTTAGAGTTAGCTAACTAAATGGAAGCCTGCGGAAGGGTATTGGATCTGAAAATAGTAAACCAGGCATAAAGTCACATTTCTCACTCCTAACTATCACAGAATGGAATAAATCCATCCGTTAAACAGATTTCCAATGACTTGACTCATTTTTACACTATGCAAAGGCCTTAGTATGTTAACAAACTGAACGCTGGCTTACCACCAACCTTCTACACCTTAAGGGCATAGAATACATTTTTTAAAAGTCTGACCTCTGTGACCTAAACCCCAGCTCTGACACAGCCTCCAGCACCTTCACAGAAATCCTAGCATTTACCAAAGGGACGCATTCAACCCCCACATCGGATTCTGACCTTTGATCTCCAGAAGCACGCGATGAAGGGCTCAGAGAGGACGAAGCGAATAAAGAGATGAGATACAGACACACAGGCTTCACATTGCTATGTACATGTATCTGAATTCAAATGAGGTACTAACTGCAAGCAAATCCAAAACTACGTTTTTTCCTGTTATTTTCTTACTAAATGCTCCCTCTTCTTAAACACGTGTTAGCGACATTATCTATGACCACCTTTTAAATTTTCAACTTCATTCTGAAATTAAATGAACTCATTGATGAGGGGGCGCCCAGAAAAGGAATGCTTTCCTATGTGCTTAAATTGACAGTCACCTATTTTATACACAGCATTTAAAGCATCACATTTCTAACAGCAGACATAACTCACTCTGCATGGCTTGCACACGGATACCAGGTATATTTATGTCTAATCTTAAAATAACTATCTTAGATCTTATCCTTCATGCACTGTATTGAAGGTTAGCTGACTTATTGGCTGCAATGGCCCTGAAGACACTCCAGTCTATCATGTATTTGCTTCTGGCATCAGTTGGGGTAATTAGGTCATTATCTTGCTGAGTTGATCTAGAGTTTTTCCTGGAAAGAAGAGGCATATTGGAAAAGGCAGAATTGAAGTGTGCTCTCCTGGATACGGTGCTGAGTGAAGGGGGCAGTCTATATGGGGTCTCGGCTTCTCTGTTTTGTGCTGTTTGTATTCAGAGGGGGCGGGGATATAACAGGGAGGAAAGAAGGGTTTTGACTAGAAACAGTACTTTGCTTTGGGCAAAACACTGGGTGAATATAGGGTCGTGGACTATGGGTTTATTTGGGAGGATCAAATACTCTCACAAAAATCTTCCTATGAAAGTCAAGGAATTAGGATGAACATTCATAGGTATTATACTTGGTATCCTGGGTATGACTGTGTTCATACTCAGGTATGCAAACAGTGAGCTTTCCACCTTTCACCCTTCAGTTCCATGATCCACGCACTCTTGGAGTATTTACCCACACTTGGGCTCAGCCATCAAGGAAATAGGCAGAATTCTATAAATAATCCTGAGTGTCCCTGTCCTTATGCAGTCTTCTCCCCTGTGACTGTAATGTCATAGCACTGAAATACCCATGAATGTTCATTCTAATCCCTTGACTTCAAAAGGAGACCCTTGATTAATCCAGTTCTCATTAGTTGGCCATTAATTATTTTCCTGTTTGTATGTGTTTATGTGTACACTATAGCCCCAAGTATCTTCCTGACCCCCATTTCCCCTTGGATGGTATATAGGTATATGCCTGGCTTTTAAAGTGAATACTGGAAATCCAAGCTCACTTTCCTGACTGCACATCTCCCCAGCCCCCGTTGGAACTGCTAGAAACCTTAGAACCCTTAGAAAGTTGTTGCTGCAAACAGGGGCTTCACGCTTTTATTTTAGCCAGGAAGGTAGTATCCTTCAACTGCGCATGTTGCAGAACTGTGAGATGTTGGACTAAAGATTTTAAGCTGTGAGGTTTGAAGTTATTTGTTATGCCATGGTGGGAAAGCAATATAGCCTGGACTCCTGATGGCTACATTTACCTAGACGCAAATCTGTGATTCTTCTCCAATATTTTTCTTCTGATACAAATAATTAAATGCATAAATATAAATATAATACACTTCAATATAAAGAAAGCTTACCTGAAAATTTTAAAACTTCAAAAGGTAACTCCATCTCCTCTCTTCTTCTGAACATAACAAGCCATGGAGACATTCAACAAATAACTACAGATTGGAAAGCATGTGTCACACTAATACATTCATTCTACAACACTCTCTTTCTAGAGGAATCGTGTATAAATGGTAAAATATTATTATTCGATTGCTTTTTTATCATCTTATTCTTCAGTTCTCATTATGATTACATATATCATTATCTATCATTTATTTTGAAAGAGGGTCTCATGTAGCCCAGGCTGGCCTCAAACTCATTAGGTAACTGAGGATAACCTTGCATTTCTGAGTTTACTGCCTCCATTTCCTGAATGCTGGAATTACAGACATCGCCCTCACAGCCTGTTCATGGAACTGAAGAGGGAACCTGGGGCTTTATGTGTGCTGTGCAATCTCTCTAACAACTAGCCCTATCCTCAGCCCCCACAGTGTTATTTAACTCTTAAATCAATCCAGAAAAGAAACTAAGGGATAGAATGGATGGAACTAGAAAATATCATCTTGAATGAGGTAACTCAGTCACAAAAGAACATCACTCACTGATAAGTGGATATTAGCCCAAAAGCTTTGAATACCCAAGATACAACTCACAGACCACATGAAGCTCAAGAAGGAAGACCAAAGTATGGATGCTTCAGTCTTTAGAAGAGGGAACAAAATATTCACAGGAGGAAATACAGAGACAAAGTGTGGAGCAAAGACTGGAGCAAAGGCCATCTAGGGACTGCCCCACCTGAGGGTCCATCCCATATACAGTTGCCAAACACAGACACTATTGTAGATTCCAAGAAGTGCTTGCTGACAGGAGCCTGGGATAGCTGTCTCCTGAGAGGCTCTGCCAGAACCTAACAAATACAGAAGTGGATGCTCTCAGTCAACCATTGGACTGAGCATGGGGTCCCCAGTGGAGGAGTCAGAGAAAGGACTGAAGGAGTTGAAGGAGATTGCAACCCCATAGGAAGAACAACAATACCAATCAACCAGACCTCTTAGAGCTCCCAGGGACTAAACCACCAACCAAAAGGTTCACATAGAGGGACCCATAGCTCCAGCCACATATGTAGCAGAGGATAGCCTTGTTGGACATCAATGGGAGGAGAGAGCCCTGGTCCTGTGAAGGCTTGATGCCCCAGTGGAGGGGAATGCCAGGACAGGGAAGTGGGAGTGGGTGGATGGGTGGGGGGAACACCCTCATAGAAGCAGGGGGAGGGAGCATGGGATAGGGAGTTTTTGGGGGTAAACCAAGAAAGGGGATAACATTTGAGATGTAAATTAAAAAATATATCTAATAAATTTTTTTCAAAAAATAATTAAAAAGAAAGAAAAGTTGAGTCCCAGGGTATTTATATGTCCCAATGGCAGAGCTGGCATGCCATGTGGGCTAGAATATTTGGTGCTTAGTTTAAACTATGTGATGGATGGATGCAGATACAGAAATGGGGCTGACGAAAGACCTTGACTGGTGAGGTCATCAGTTGGCAAATCTGTCAATAGTTCACACAAAGGATGATTAAGACCCTAATCTATTTGTCCCTAAGTCATTTTGCTTTAAGCATTCTCATTATCTCTGACATTATTTAATTCCATGTTTCACTGATAGTATACATTTTCCCCCAACTGATTCAAGTTTGTCACTAAACGTTGCTGATAAAAATGGGGGAAAGAAATGGTAAATGCTTCTGACCTATATAGCTCAGTGTATGGCCAGGCATCTCTGATGAGCTCTGAACTGGATAAAACCGCTGACTTGTTTCTTGTTATTTGACCGGAGTATTACAAACCGCTCATCCTACTGTACCAGGGTGCTATTAGCTGCCTAGGGGATCCCTAAGTCCTTTCCATGGCATAGACAAATAATTGAACACTGGGGAAACAGAAGGCCACGTTTCAAAGAAAAGGACAGAAAGCAACAGCCTTGCCCCTCTGGAGGGGAGAAGCCCAAGGCTGGAGGTCCTTGCATGGAAGCTGGCTTGGGCATTTTATACAGTCACTAGGTTCTCCCCCTCCTTCTACAGGTCCTGTTTATATAACCACCCCTCTGTGCCTTCCTGCCAATTCTCCCATTGTCTTCTTATGGTCCTTGGAAACAGGAAGGTGACATTTCGGGAACTCGCTTGTCTACTAACTCCCTTTTATTTCCATCACCTGGATTTCTGCGTTATAACCTCTGCTCTTGAACTCAGATTGTCACATTTGCCCAGCAAGTACCTTACAAGCCATCTTCCCACCCTCGATGTTAGCATCTTACATCTGTTAGTGCACCTGGGACTTCACACTGTCGGGCGCTGAAGCAGGTCTAAGGTCTTCTAAGCATGGATGGACATATCGGAATTGGGTCTGCCCAAGGAATGGGGAAAAGACGTGGGCCAGTCTATACCCAGATCTTACCGACAAGGCAGAGATTAATAACCAATATTATTTTCGACATGGAATGTCAAACCCAGCAACAACTCCTCAGTCCAATCTTCTGCTCACCAAGGCAAGGACTTGACCCCTGAACTAATTTTTACTTGGTTCATTCCAGAGACAGGAAAGACCTTCCCCCATCTAATCTTAGCCCAGGCGAATGGTGGATGTTGGATATTATTGATGCGCTCAGACTAATGAAGTTAAGTCCAGTGTCTTTTATCTTGTGGCTAAATCAGAGAAGCTGCTTTTCTCCCCACAAGCACCAGTCATCACAGTCCACTGAGTCCTGCTTTCGAAATCTCTTTCGTGGCAGCTGGCTGCTGGGAAGAGGTAGGCATTGAAAGGCGGAAACCCGGGGAAGGCAGATGGCGCCTCTGCCTTGCTTTCCACTCCACGCCGCAGCCGCAGAGAGTGTTCTGAGCGTCAGTGTAGCACATTTGCAGAAGATGCCTCACTGAGAGCATCCACCCGAGTTCTGCAGTGTGAGCCCCCCCAGCCCCCGTGCATTAGATGTGGATCTGTGACAACACACCCGCCAGCACTCTATCCCCGGGTGCAGCAGGACCACAGGAACTGCTGAGAGTGATTACAGCGTGAACTTTCTTTACAAAGCAAAATCCAGGAAGGTAGCAACTGCCAAGCGGATGCAATAAGGGCAGGAGGGGCAAGGCAGACTTAACTGATGAAAGTAATTTTATAAGTAGGCAGCGTTTGTTTTTATAATTAGAATGGCATCGTATTGATTTTCACGTTTGTTTCTGAGCACACAAAATGTTCTAAAGATGTCTGGCAAACACCACAGTAATGTGCCCAATGTATTAAGATGCCAGGCGAGCTAGAAGACAGAGTTAAGTAATCACTCAATTAAAATGTGCATGTGTAAATACACATACACAGACACACACAAATACACCTACACACTCGCACACACATATTCTCTCTCTCACACACACAGAAAGTAGTAGAACAATCTTTTTTCTTGTAGAACAAAATTTAAACTTGGGTAATTTGATTCCCCACACTAATATTCTTAATGCTTTTAGCTACTGCCTCCTCCTTAAGAGATTAAACTGAGTTGGAAAAATATTCAGTTGCTTTATCTCAAAGCTCTATGTTCACAGCTGCATTCCTTCCCAAGCACACATGATCACACACACAACTCCAAATTGCAGTGTTGTTGGGATCACTAGGACGAAGGGGGTTTAAGTGAAGATTCAAAACCAGGCTGCACAGGAAAAACAGACATTGGATAATAACACCGGTAATTATTATGATGAAGGAAAACAGCCACGGACAAGGTGACACGGGAGAACCTTGCCCTCCACTCAAAGGCATCCTATTTTCCTTTTCTAAAAGCAATCATCTCAAGGGGGTTCCATCTGCAATCTGCCACAACAGAGTCAAGCAGCTCTGGGAAAATGACACATCGGAGCCACTGTCACTGGCAGGATGCTGCACACCCGGAGTCCACCTCTAGCGCGTGTGCGGTGACCGTGAAACAATAGCTCTCCTGACAAGGCATTCCTCGAGCTGCTCTAGCTAGACAATAGTGACCTCGGCAAGAAACCAAACAAATTATCCTCAGAGTGGTACACTTGGTCACAGGGGTCATCTCAACACTTTCATTTCATGTGTATACCAATATTAGTCATTGTGCACCATGAGGGACTAAAATTCATACAGGGGGACTCATCAGCTTGACTTAAGACACAGATCCTATACTTTTGGGGTAATATGACCATTTACCTGGGAAGCTGTGGGCCCTGTGTATTCCTCAGACCTTTCGCTATACATAGTTACAAAACAAAATGTTGGATGCATTTGGAAAATATGGCCTAGTAGCTTTTAGTTGGCACAACTCATCTCTCATATATTTCTTTCTTTTTCTTCCTCTCATGCATTTGAGTGTGGTGGGAGCTTCCCTGTGCACATGTCTGTGTGTGCAGCTAAGATTGATGTCCAGAACATTCCTCTCTCATTCTTCCACTTTATTCTTTGAGACAGAGTCTGTCAATCAAATCCAGAATTCACCAATAAGGAGAGTCTTCCTAGCCATCTTGCTGGCGGTGGGGGTTGGGGGAGTTTACAGGGTGAGATCCCCTGTCTCTGGCTCAAATAACAGGACAGCTGACATGCTCGCTGAATAGTTACCTGGTGTCTGGGGATCCCAAGTCTTGCTCATGGGTCTTCAACCTCTGTTAAGTGCTTTAACCACTGAGCAATCTCCCAGCCCCAAATCTTTCTTAGTTTTCTACTGCTAATAATAATTATTATTAATAATAATAATTCTTGCTATTTTCATTGAAACCATGAAAATAAATCCCCTAATTAGACAACAGCATTGACCATCAAAAGAGATTTCCAGATAGTTCTAATAAGTCCATTTTGGAAAAAAATTACGTGATGGGAAGTTTAATATTTATAGCAATAAAGATTTCAGTACTGTTTTCCCCAGCTACCTACTTGAGCCTTGAAACACGTTGGTCTCCTGTCAGCTGTGCCTTCTGCTGCCAGACGTGCCTGTCACCAGCCACCTCCTGCTTCTGTTTTGCTGTTTCTAATCTGTCATGTGATGAATCAGATGGCCAGCGTTGTCAGGACTATGTGTAAATTAAAAGGCACGTTCTGAGAGACAGCCAGAGACCTTTCTTCGGAAGAGCACTGAGCAGTCTTTGGCAGCTGCCCCCTCTCTTCTCCAGGCTTTTTTTATCTAGCTCCTGCTTGATGGTTGCAGGACACTGGCTTCCATCTGCAAGAACTGTACCTTGTGATATACAGTGAGGGACACACCAGAGTTCAGGATGAGACAGGTGTCCCCATACAGGGGTGACACCCTGGCAGCTGCCTTAGCTACAGAGACTGTCTCAACTCCATGTCTTTACTAGGGAAATGAGTACACCACTCCCAAGCCACCACTATCAGCAAGGTTGATTGAACTAAGAATAAGTTGCTATGAAGACAATATTTTTTATGTGCACGAGTGATACATTTGTTCATGCATATGTATACACATGTGCATGTATTGATGAGTATAGCATGGCTGTCTGGAGTTGATTTGGAGTGTCTCCCACAATTGTTATCCACAGTTTTGGAAGCCATGCATGCCAAGGCATATACCTGGAATTCTTTCTTCTACCATATGGCTCATACAGTTTAAATCAAAGCATTGGCTTGGTTGCTAGCTTGTCTGTCTGTCTGTCTCTCACTGAGACATCTTAATGTCTAATTCATCTTATTATTGAGACAGAGTACCACTGAACTTGGGATGCATTCATTTGACTTGACTGGCTGGCCAACGAACTCCTGGGATCCTCCTGTCTCTACCTCTCCAGACACATGCTGCCCCCGGATATTTCTTACATGGACTTGGGAAACAGAACTCAGACCCCCATGCTTATGAAGCAGGCACCTAACATTCTCTATTAAGAACAATCATTTCGCTCACAGGTATACTATCCACAGTTGCTTGATTCTGTGAATAAAGTTTTATTAAAACACAGCCTTGTCTGTGCTTTAAATCTTCTATACAGCTTCTCTGGAGCTATAAGGGCAGGTTCAGAAGTCACAGGAGAAATCATTAGGCCCCAAAGCTAACTATTTACAATTCAACCCTGTGCTAAGTACTACTGAGCCCTCCCATTAAGAAATATCTTATCTTTCAGCAAATGAGATTTCATTCCCCCCACACACAAATAATAATAATTAAGTGGCCCAATATAGACTATGTTCTAACAGCACCACGAGCTGAGCAGAAAACATTGAGGAATAAAAATAACCATGACAATAACGGCACATAAGAAATTCAACGTATAGGTTTTTGCCCTGCAAATCCGTTACTGTAAACACGAAAGCCCTCAGAAACACACCAAACTTAATGTCTAAAAGGAATAATTAGCTCAGAGCAGAAAATTATTTCTGGTGTGCATGCATGGGAAGAATCGGGAACGCATTACTCCTATTGTGTCAGCCACGCGGCCGTGAGGCCCAGAGTCCTCAGTGCCAAACACGCTGTGGGAGCACAAATATTAATCAAAATGACATCTCCAATTTTTCCCCTTCCTAATCAGGCCTAAACATCACGGGACGTCCAGTAGATCAATAAGTAAAACTGGAAGCTCTCAGCACTCGATGCTTTAGCTCTGCCCTCAGCCGGGACAAGCGACTTCAGTGCTAACCAACAATCGCTTACGTTGGCCATCCATGAGGTGAGCGTGCCCACCTTTAACCCAGGGCATCACCCAGACATGCATCCAACCATGCCACCTGTCACAGAATGAAAGACCGCATACAGTTTCAGCATGAAAGCCACATGGGGGTGAGGCTCTAGAATATGCCTTTTCTTTCCAAGCCCCTTTCCTTGATTTCCTGTCCCACTGATACTTGCTATTTCCCTCTACTCTGGGCTCTGGAGGTGTGCAAGCGCTGGGAAATGTCTGACTCACGGCTGTCGATTGATTCCTTCTTTGTGTTTAGAAGAGGCTGAACACTGGAACAAAGAGCACACCCAGTCGTGTGTTGCAAACCCCGTTGAGTGGATTGCACAGCCACAGGCAAGGGCACAAAGGCCCAGAAAAACTCGGAGAGTAGAAAAGGCATTGTCCTTCCTCTGAGGAGGACCCTGTGGGATATGTGGAGCAGAAAGCTCGGGGCCTGCTTACAGCCAGGCAGGCGGAAGTGAGGTGAGGACGACTGAAGCTGAGAACTCAGGTCCCCAGCCACCGAGGCCCAGGAGCATTACTGACCATTCATCCACCCACTCATTTAGCTACGTGCCAGGCACATCGGTGAGTAGGATTCTTCTATTTCTTAAGCTCCTCTTAAACAGTTTTGGTCTTAGACAGGATTTTCTGCTCCCTAACGTTATGAAAATATACATGAAAAAAAAAAAAGACCCTCAAGCCATTATAAAACTAGTGTACTATGCCTTTAGTTTGTGAGAAGCATTCCTGCTACTGTAGAACTAGAGCTATTTCTCAGTTTAAAGGGGGTGCTGTTATTAAAGAGGATGCTGGGATCTTTCTGGCTCCAGAGTGATTTTTTTTCATTTTAATATAGGAAGAATAAAATTTAAAGATAAAGTATGATAGGGAAGGTGGTACCGCCTTAGCCCAGCCCGATTGCCAGCTTGGAAAGGAAAAGATAGTCCTTTAAATGGTAAGCAAATGGCGCTGGAGAGATGGCTCAGATGTTAGGAGCACTGTCTGCTCTTCCGGAGGACCTGGGTTTGATTCTCAGCACTTCATGGCTGCTCAAAATCGTGTATAACACTAGTTCCAGAGGATCTGACATCCACAGACATGTGGTACACTGATAAATATGAAGGCAAAATACCCATGCTCATAAAAGTAAGTATACATAGGCCTGAGAAAACCTTATTCCAAGAGAAAAAAAAGGAATAAGGAATTAAAGGCAACCCTCCAGAAAACTGATACCAGACACAAGGCTAAAAAGAAATGAGGTAAACTTAGTTTAAAGCAAGTCAGAGGTCTGATGGCCATTAGGATGAAATTTGGAAAATGCAAGGGACATGTATCCCATATGAAAACTCAGATAAATATATAAGTAATAATACTTAGATTGAGTTGATATTTTTTAAGATACCAACATGGTTAACACAGGTAAATAACCTCATTCAGAACAAACACTCCATAGTTTCATTTGGCAGGAAATTATTCGATACATTTGATATTGATTATATGCACTTATTTGATACAGCAACAATTCTATAGAAACAGTGTTCATAGCCAATTCTAGGAGACTCATGAGTTCTAAGATGTTCCATCAGTCACAGCCACTACAGCGACCATTGTCCATGGGACAACCCAGACCATCTGCTCCTACCTCCTGTATCCTGTTCCATGCTCACTCAGACTGATGCTGAGAACCAGCCCTTACACCTCTGATGGCCAATGGGATTAAATAGTGAAGGCAATTGTAAGAGGACGAGAATGTCTTCCTCTCTCACCTTCTACCCTGCATGTCTGGCTAGTGCATCCTCTGGACTTCCTGGTTTTCAGTTAAGTTCTGCTCTTATTATCAGGGCAGGAAGAATGTGTGTGTGTGTGTGTGTGTGTGTGTGTGTGTGTGTGTGAGAGAGAGAGAGAGAGAGAGAGAGAGAGAGAGAGAGAGAGAGAGTCCTGATGGTGCCCACGCCCACGTGCTAGGGAACTCATCACTTACGCCCTCATTCCCAGGCTGCTCCCTCACCCCTTCCCACCTACTTAGAAATATTCTATTTGTAAATTTCTCATCATTTAATAAATATGAGTTGAAGTCATCTTCCTGCCTGGACTATGATTGGGATATAATGCAGGCATCTTTTTATTGACATGGAACTGTGTATAACAGTAAGGAGCTAGGGAGGACTTATATCATGTGTGTTCTGATAGTAAGGTGCAATGTGTTTGATTGGGCTTAGACAGTAGAACCATGAACCTTTGTGAGTGACAACACGGTTCTTTATTTGTTCTCAAGTCTATTACCTATGAAAATTAGATTTGGTCACCAAGTATCCACACTTAAATACAAAACCTGCATACATCTGTAAGCACTTATGTTTTCCCCCTGCCTTACAGAGGGAGTTTAAAAGTGCTATAGTCTGTGGTGGTGGTGATGATGGCTTAGTTAGTATTACTAATGACTTACTGCTGTTTTCTAATATGAGAGATATTATCTGATCTAATCCCGTATGGTTATATCTGCTCCACAGACAAGGGAAGAGCTAACTGAAGACAAGCTGTGATCTGCCCATGACCAGAATGTTCTTCTCTATCAGGTCCTGGAGGCAGTCAGTGCTTCAGAGTCTCTTCTACCCATCATACTAACTATCTATCAGATCCATAGATTACACACAGGTTTTTAATTTTTTTTCCAAATTTGAGCTGAAAAGATGGCTCAGTAGTTAAGAGCATTGGCTGCTCTTGCAGAAGACCCGAGTTCAATTTCCAGCACCCATGTGGTAGCTTATAACTCTAACTCCAATCCCTGGGAATACAATGCCCTCCTCTGGCCTCCTCCAGTACTAAACACACATAATGCACAAGCATATACAAGGATAGAAAACTGCAATTGCTTTGGCAAAGTATAAGTCCAAACTATATTAGGAGCTACCCAGGCTGCAAACAACACCCAACACAAACCACCACTGTTTGATCAATAAAAGCTGTGCAGTAGATTCTGTGAAACACACTCCCGGGAGACCCCCCCTCTAACATGTAGTCAGTAATTACACTTCCCTTATTTGGTATGCTCCCAGCCTTTTCTGAAATGTATTATTCTGTCTTCAGACCTCTAATCAAACTTGAAAGGAAAAAGAAAACCCCCTCAGTGTTCCAAACCCACAAGCTCTATGGTACGGAATCAAAAAGTTCAGTTGAACTGCTTAGTCTTCAGTTTCCCTGACTCAAGTTTTGTTGGAGTTTTTATAATTAATTATATTCCATTATTACTGATCATCAATTAGCTCAAAATGTTGCTGAGTTGGTGACTATGCTGAAGAAGGCAGAATTTAATGATAATTTGAGACCAGTAGGACACTAAATTTCTCTCTTGTTAATAATTAAAGTAGATAACTTATGTTTTTATTTATAGCTTCCAGAAATATCCGGCTCATTCCTGAGCGCTGCCCTGTCAGCTAATCATCAGCTGGCCAGGATCTGACTTAGGCCACTGTGTTTTATTTCCTACACTTCCACTGAAGCTATAAATGTAGTGAAAACCAAAAGGTAAAACAACTGAGGTCACTGCTGAGTGACTTGTGAAACTTTCCTTCTGGACAAATGCTTGCACACCACAGACAAAGGGAAAAAACAAGGCTAACTTTTCTGCTTACCTGTTTCAATTTCCCAGATGTAGACAGAGTCATCTGTACAACCAACAATGAGAAAGTTCTCGACTGGGTGCCATCTAATCGTCCTCACAGGGAAAAGGTGCTTCCGGGCACGCAGGAGGCATCGTCTCCCTTCCAGGTGGAGGAGAGCCACGGAATGGTCGCCACACACACAACAGAGGATCTGACCATCGCTTCGCTGTAGAAACACAACAGGCTTATTTAAGTGGGAAGTCGCACGCTACCTTGATGAGGGAGTTAGCTCTCCCTGCACTGTTCTGCCCCGGGCTATTTACAAGAGTGCATTTCTGCATTGCACAGGACTTCTTTCGGGGGCACTCATGGATCAGCTGTAGATATAAAGTTTAAACTCCCCAACCTACCAGGAAGGTCAGGAGGCAGGAGTGAAGGGGAAAGGGAACAGCCAGATCCTCTTGTAAGATAGAGAAGGGTTCCATTACTCAGCAAATTCAGCAGGCAGTGCTGATGTCGGAAATGGCACAGAACACAATAAACCCCAGAACTCATTTGTCACCACAAAAAGAAGCTATTTGTGGACACAGACTTAGGCCCAAGGGTATTGAGAGCTGAGATTTCCCACTTAAAGCCTCAAAATGTGATTTGGTACAGTTCCCAGAACTCCAGATTCTAATCCAAACAGGAAACTTAGTGTAGACATAATCTAAAACAGGGCAGCATTAGCTGGCCCCTGCTGAAGGTGCTCCCTCAAACACACAAGGACATAAGGAGGTTCACAGGACAGGACTCCTAAAGACAGTTGCCAAAGTCATCAGAGGTCAGCTTCATCACCCAACATGGGCAACTAACAGATAAAATGAAATAAAAGAGAAAAAAACAACAAGTTTAATAAGTGATCTGGGGGTGTGGTAATAAGGGACACTTTTCCAGCCTGCACATAGGCCCAAACTCGATCTTTAGTACCACACGGGGTGGGGAGGGGGGGAGGGGGCAGCCATCCAGAATGTTAGCTCAAGGGTGACTGATGGCTGATCACTCTGTGGGGTGTTGGACAGCAGGTTTTCTTTCCTAATTCTAAGGAGACAAAAGAAATCCTAAGGAGAAAAAATATATATCACAAAATGGCAGGTGAGATATAGGTGGAGCGTAGACATGAGAATGGGTCAGGTGTCAGGGCTCTCCAGACATCCTGTCTTCCAAAGCTTCTAGAATATGCAGCTTCAGGTGATGGAGAAAAACAGACACATGCACAAACACACATACCCAGACGTGCAAACAGATGCACACACACACACACACACACACACACACACGCACACACACACACACACACACACACATGTGTACACATATATAACACACAGACATACCACATACACACAAGCATACCCATACATACCACACTATATACAAACCCAGCACACACACACACACACACACACACACACACACACTCACATACACAGTCACAAGAAAACAAATTATATGGCCATGAATGAGCATACATTATATGGCCCACACCAGGACAATCCAACCCTGCATCCTAAATGCTTGAAGATGAAATAATTCATAGGAAAAGAGATGGAGTGCGCGTGCACAGAAGAACCCGTAGGAGTAGGAGAGAGCCTTAGAATAAAATATATTCCACAGTATTCCAACTGTCCACATGGAAGTTTCTAGAGAAGCATTACACTGTTTAATTTGACCCTTTGTGACCAAGAAACATGTTTCATGCTTTGTCACCAAAATACGGCATCAATTTCTCCAAGTTTACCTATATGGACATAATTTTATAAGCCAATCTAACCTACCAAACACCTTGACACATACTCCCCCCACCACCACCAAAATCTAGCTCACATTTTAACATCTAAATCTTTGTGAACTGAATTTAAGTTGAAATCTCAGGAGAAGTTAGGAACTATCCTGTCATTTCCCCTAACAAGGTAGATGGTGTTCATAAACTCAACATTTATAGGATGTTCACTCAGCATTTACTAAGGGAATACAAGCTAAATTCGTATTTACATAGTCCTACATTCTTTGACTTATTTTTTGCGTGATCCTTGATTTTGTTTTAAAATCTCATACTAATAATTAAGACAGAACCAGGGAGGAAAAGGTGATGACTCGCTGGGTAACTGAGAGGATCTTATAAAGCTGTAAGTGACCCAATGTTTGCTTCAAAAGCATGGTCTGTGCCACACGTTATAGTAAAATTAAAATTCATATTGACAAGTTAGGGGCAAGCTTGGCGGAAGCATCTGGATAGCTGGGAGCCGGCCGGCGTGTGAGCACACGCTCTCTGACTTTTGTTTGGTTACCTCTGGGAATGCATTTGGTGCCATTTGCTTTTTTTTTTTTTTTTTTTTTTTTTTTTTTTTTACATCACATACTCTTCTTGACTCTTCGCGTTCACTTACTTTCAAGCCCTCTGGTGACATCAAGAGTCTTGTTACCGGACCAGCTTCCAAAAAGAATTTGTGCAGAATTTCCTCAGTAAAAATATCCCACAGGATCACATAGGAGCCTCGATCCCCAGACACCATCCAACTTTGGTCTAATTTTGAAGCAAGACTGTGAGGGTAAAGTAGCGAAGTCACACTCTGCTGGTGGCCTCTGAGAAGGGTGTGGCACGGGGAATCTGGAAGGTGGTCAGACACCAAAGAGCACAAGGTTACTTTTTCGGGTCACGCATTTTTAGCACGCGGACACAGCTGCCTCAGAAGCTTATTGAGCATCCTTAGTAGACCATCTCAGAAAAGCAAAATTCCCCCATCAGGCGCTACACCAAGTTCTGAGGGAGGCAGAAAGCTCGGCTGTTCAAGTCTCCTGTTTGCTGATAGCTGTTGACACTCTCTAACATTGAGGGGACTAGCTCACATGAACAGCCAAGTTAAATCTAACCGAAAAGCAAAGCAAATGTCACAGGACGTTTTGCTACGAAAGGTGTTTGAAATTATCAAGTTCTATCTCTTTTTCACTGTTTGCAGGTAAAGTATCCCAGACTCGAATAGGTCATTCAACTCCTAGGGTCAAACGCTGCCTTCGGTGTTTAATCTTAGCTGCTCAAGGAATCTTCCCCTTACCTGTACATCAATCACTGTCCATGCGTGCTGCCACAACATGGACAGGTTGGTCCTTTTGCTCCTTTCTTCTGACTCACATTCTACCCACCTCTGTAAGATGCAGGTAACAATAACAACCACTCTTGCTTGGGGCGGACTGTTGAGTGAAATGAATATATTCTCGGCACATGCCGGGCGCCTGGGAAACACGTTCACACTCTGACACGTGGATACCTGGGCACATGGCCTTTCAAACATTATCTGAAGTAGAACTGAGCGTACTGATAACCTGCTTCTCTTGCCTCTGGCCCCTGCTGCTCCCTCCATTGAGACCCACATTCTCCCAACTAGAGAAGACCATTTGCCAGTCTTATTATGCAAACTGAAAAGGAATCTCAAAAGTTCTTTTCTTTGGCTTTGTTTCCTACGCTGGCCTCACTCAGCAAGCAGCAATGAATGTCAGTTCAGAAGCTGTCTGTCAAGTGTAAATTTCTGCTTATTTTCTTGATATTGGGATAAGTCGATTCAAATTAAAATGTCCACAGTCACCATTTTCTCTGACTTTCAGTGGTAGCTGTTTACCTACTTATTATCTCTTCCAGCATCCTTGCCAGTCACTGCTCGGCTGTCAATCACAGAACCAGTGTGTAGCTAAAGTGTGCTGGAAATCAGAATGGGGACTAGAAGAGGATGTTCTAATTGAGAAAAATGTCTATAAAAAGGGAAAACAAAACAAAACATCGGAAATTAGGATGTGTAAAGCCCTAGGTTTGATCCCCAGCACTGCAGGGAAAGAAAATAGAAGCTTATCTGTGAGATTTCATAGTAAAATGCTTATTTAGCATGTATGATGCCCTAGTAGATACTCCCCCCCAAAAGGAAAAAGAAAAAAACAAAAACCCAAAAGCATGCAATTTTTACTATATATCCTAAAATCTCCATACCCTCCTATCTTCCGTCCCCTTATAAGACGATTCATTGTATAATGACTCTTATTTAAATAACTATTAATTGTCACAATACAGAGATGAATAAGAACACAGACTTCATTAACAAGGAAATACAAATAAATACAGAAAGATGCCATTTTATTCCTCATTAGCAAAGATTTAAATGTTTAAAAATGTAAAAGGTGATCAATATTTAGGAGAATGCTTGTGATTTCACAGATTATTATTGGGATATTCATGTATATACTGAGATAAGTCCTTTATAAAAGCATTTAGATAGCTTAATTTCCAAAATCAAAATCACAAACTAATATTGATGTAGTCATTCAAGGATAATCAATTCCAAATCTCCTATAGTAGCTTAAGGCTAGAAAATCTAAGCACTGATTAACAGAAAGGTTTTCAACTTAAATTTTGATTATTATTTGTCATTTAAAATGAGCTCATGAATAATGAGCACCAAAACTATTTCATTAATATTTATTTAATAATAATTCAACATGGCATCAATTTTACTAATGTAATTAAAACATTGCATACAGTGTGCTGGTGTTTCTGTGTGCTCACACATCCACATATAAATATACATAGACACACACACAGTTTCATATGCACAGTGGCCTTTGGTAAAAGCCAAAGTTGAAATTAAAGTAGGGAGTGAAACTTCTGGCGGAACAGTATAAGGCTCTGCTTGAGTCTTCACGAATCCCATGTACATGCTTCATTTGTTATTAAATTATGCACAAATTTATCTGCAAATGCCAGCAAAGGTCTGAGGTCTCTGGATCGTGTTTGTATAGTTCATGGAAGATCAGATAAATTAGGTGAATAGGGAGAAGAAAAATTCAGTCACCTTTCAATAAAGAGGCCCCTTCTAGAAGGCCAGCTTTGGCAGCATTCAAAGCCTTAGTGATGAAGATGGTCCCATCCTCACAGCCACAGATGAGTTTATCAAGATTTGGAATGTACTCTGATGAGGTGACGGTGGCTTTCATTCCCTCCTCGTCTGTGGAGCCGGAGAAATGGTCTGTGATGCTCTGCGACACCGTTTGATGCTTATCAAAGTTATCCTGAAGAGTCCAGGTGGCAGTTATTGGTATTTCTGAAAGGAACACATGTACAGGCGAAAGTTGGTTTATTTATTCACAATAGATATGAAAAATATGGAAAGATGTCATTTCTTTAGAAGTATGAACCCAGTGGAAAAGTTCAGTCACATTCAGTACATAGATAGATTAGATAGATAGATAGATAGATAGATAGATAGATAGATAGATAGATAGATAGAAAGATAGAAAGAAAGATAGGAAGAAATAGAAATATAGAGATATCTTGGGATGTTCAACTGAAGTTCATTTGAATTATGTTGGTTGTATTTGTGCATTAGATTCACCAACTTGACTTATATCTGTTTCAAACTGGTGTCTGTACTGTATCCACAGTTGTTTGACAGAATGTCTGACAAAAGAACCTTGAAGAAGGAAGGGTTAATTTTGACTCCTAGTTCAAGAAATGAATGTTGAAAGTCAGCTTGATTTCTCCTTTCAGTTCAGTCCAGGGCTCAGCTGGCCACATCTAAGGTCCTTCTTCCCACCTTAGTTAACCTGGTCTAAAAACTCTTCACAGATATTCCCAGAGGCTTGTCTCCCAAGTTATTCTTAGCCCTGTCAGATTAACAGTCCTCAACTATCATGGTATCAAAGGCATGATGGTCTGTGAAGACTTTTCATTGCTCTTCTTTGTAGTTCTCTAAGATTCAGTGCAGAAGTCTCTGAATTAATCACAAGTTACTTTTCAGAAACTAAGATTAGAAACCCAAACTGTTGGGGCTAGACCTATGGCTCAGCAACTAAGAGCATGAATTGCCCTTTCAGAGGATCCGAGTTCAGTCCCCAGGACCCACATTAAATAGCTCACAACTTCCTGTAATCCAAAGAGCCTCCAAAGAGTCTCAGACACCAATGGCTTCAGCCGGACCCTGCACTACTGTGCGCATGTTCACAACAAACATATACATATAATTCAAAATAAATTAAAAGAAACGGAAAGTGGCAAGCTGGGCATAGGGGGCCACACCTCTAATCTCAGTACTTGGGAGGCAGAAGCAGGCAGATCTCTATGAGTTTGAGTTCAAACCCAGCTTGTCTACCTGAGACACTGTATTAAAGAAGAGATGGGGGAGGGGAGAGAAAAATGTCTTACCTCTAGGGGAACCATCAAACTTGGATATGGGGACATCTGGGATATGCCACAACGTAATTCTTCCTGAGACTTCTCCAGAGAAAAGTACCTTGTAAAAAGGTTCTTTCCGTTCATTCATGTAGCCCATGACGAAATGCAGGCTCTGGAAAACAAACCATGAGCCAGGCACAGGTAATAATTAATGTCCTGACCACCGGGAAGAGAGAAGTAAGACTTCAAAACTGAAACAAACCTTTTTAAACAATTTGGCACCATTTTGAACATTTTGAGTAAATTAAATGAAATAATCTGTGATTTAAAGGTAAAAGAAAATAAAAGCCTCTATTAAAAATGAGAAATGAGATCACTGTCTAAGCTTCAGAGAGTTGACACAAGTATTTAACCTTGGGTGTGGTGTGTGTGTGTGTGTGTGTGTGTATACTGCACACATTCCTTCATGAAAGCCTTACTACTAAGGGCTGGGTACATGTTTAGTCAAAAAAGTCTCAATAATAAAAAAAAAAATTCTAGTGCTATGAGTTTGTGCTGTGAGTGTAAGAATCTGAATCAAAATCATGTGTGTTCATGATGATTCTGTTCACCAAACATGACTTTCTCAGTTGCTTCAGTTCTATTACAGTGAAAATAGCACCAGTAAACATGCATATACAAATATTTATATATACATACTGTTGGGTTTCTATGGCTCAGCAACTAAGAGCATGAATTGCCCTTTCAGAGGATCCGAGTTCAGTATATATATTCATACATACTGTTCTTGCTATTCTTTTCCATAACTATTAACCAACTATTGATTCTAGGAATTCATAATCAGACCTATTATAAGATTGAACAACCCAAGTTTCAAACCTTGCAGTTAATCTCTTCAAATATCAGTTTCAAAATGGCCTCCTGATGTCAGCTGAAGTCATGAGGCATTGAATATGCTTATAAATGTCAAAGTTGAAATACATCTTAGTGATCACCACCATCATTATTTTTAGTTTGTGCACATATGCCCACTTTGGACCTGCAGCCTGTTTTCATGTCAGCTGAGACATGCAGAGTACAAGGGGGTTCTTTAAGGAGACACGCAAATCTATCATTGGATAGGTTCACAGTAGGAACCAAGGAGAACTCTCAATGATGCTGAAATTGCAGATGGAGTTTCATGGTGGGACTCCAAACACTGACCCTGGCCAGTGACATGTTGCTGCAGAACGCTCTTTTCTATGTTTACTGTGATCAAAATCTTAAAAGTAGATTATTCTATTTATAGTTCACTTGCCTCTAGATATTTCTTACACTTAAAATATGATGTGAGGGGCAGAGAAACTTGGATATCTAAAGAAGGATCACTAGTAAGTGAACCATCTGTTTTTGTGTTCATACTTGGAGAGATAAAACTAGATAGCTTTCCATTTTAAAAAATTATTTTATTTTATGTGTATAGGTGTTTACTTGCATATGTGTGTGTGTGTGTGTGTGTGTGTGTGTGTGTATCTACCATGTGTGTACCCTGCCTGTGGAAACCAGGAGAGGACATAGAGTCCTCTAGAATTGGGGTTGCAGATGGTTGTGAGCCACCACGGATGTGCAGGTAATCAATCCCAGGTCCTCTAGAAGAACAGCCAGTGCTCTCTACTGCTGAGCCATCTCTCCAGCCCCAGCTTTCCAATTTTGAAACACTGTTTTTTATATAGCTTTCATATTTGCTTGTTAGGGTAGAACTTTCTGAGTGACATTTGGTTTCTGTGGAAAACTGTGTTGGTAAAACTTCACTGTGAGGCCAAAAGGGAGCCAACAGCAAGCTCTTCAGAAGGGACAAGAATGCCTTTCCGAGTGAGTCACAGCACTGCTGCGCGACAAGGCTTCGCTGCTGCTCACGGAGGACTTTAGACATGCTCCCCAATGCATGATGTCATTTTAAAGGTGTTGTTGTTGTTATGGTTTTTTATTTTTATTTTTTTTGTGTGTGTGTGTTTTTTTTTTCTGCCCTAGCAGTACCCAGGGTTCTCGGTTTTGGCTGAGAGATTTTTAACCAAGGTTTTGCAGCAAAACATTAAAGGGGCATCATGGCTGTGGGGCTTCCAGGAGCTCTGCTGCCTAATTAATCAAATCACTATTCTGCCCACGGCCGCACGCTTTCATGCTTGATGTGCCACTAACGTAAAGCTCTTCCTCTTCATGAGCTACCTTTTTGGGGTAATTAACTGATATCTGAGTCTACAGGTTAAAAATCATTTTGAATAACAGCCCTGGAATAAAACAGTTACTTAGATCTCAGATGTGGTTAACTGTCAAAGGTATTGTTAAGCCAAGTCGGAAGCTCACAATTATATTCTCAACCATCTGCTGGAAACCTTAATTACAGTTGTTTGAAGAAATTTTTTTTTCTCATAATAATAGCGAAATACATGTGAAAATGATCTGGGTATATAGTTAAGTTTGTTTTTTTTTTTTTTAAGTATAAAAACCATTTCATAATGTTTCAGAACTGGAGTAGGTATATCAAAATGCTAAGAATGTGCTGTGGAATAGATCAAAGGAAACACACGATGTGTGTGTATGTGTATGAGTGAATCCATAAAATAAAATTGCAGTAACGGTGCATCTAGGTAAAGGGCATGCCCATGGTAATCATACCATTCCTACAAACTTTCCAACAATTGAAACATTCCCAGCTACAGTAGGCAGAGAGTCAATATTTATGGCGGTGAAATTAGAATTTTAATATCTTCTTTATTTTCTTCCACACTTGTAATCTTCCTATAATGAACAGGCATTGTTGTATCAATCAACAATTCTTATGGGCGACATTTTCTCTTTGGGAGCCATTAACGCTCAAAGTTGATTTTCTCATTAACAACTCAATCTAATGCTTTGATTTCATTTTATTTTATTTTTTTTGCAAGGCAGAATCTATTCTAAAACAAGACGCCGGTTTGAGGCCACTCTTCCTGCCTTACCTTATTTTCCTCCACAGAAGTGGAGCAGAGTAAGTGAGGGTAGACGGTCCCCTTCAGGACGCCTCCATCCGCAGGGCACGCGCATTTGGAAAGCCCACTACATGGGGAAAATGATAAACGAAATTTACCGTCATTCATTTGATTCCTTCCCCACCCCCACCCCCTTCCACTTTCAAAAGCTGGATGGCACCGTTCAAGTTTCTAAACTCCAGTTAGAAATTGTTTGGTTAATAATTACGAGTGACTTTTTGAAAGCCCCGCACCAGCTGTACAAGTTCTACATGGCTAATCTCATGCCTTCATCCCCTGCTGTGCCGTACAAAGGCAGAGGCCTTGCAAGCCCAGAGTAAATCTTCCAGTGCCAAAGTTGTTTTGTTCTGGGTTTTGATCAGGGGCCGCATGCAGAGGGTTTTCCATAATAAACCTCCTCAAGTTCATTTTCTACCTGAATGTCCTGAGCCCTGCGCCCATCTGAGCCCACCTGTTCAGCAGCTGATAGATATAACTGTGACCATCTTCTGTCCAGACAAGGATCCTGTGGGCAGCAAGCACCTCTCCACCAGCAAAGAATTGCCCGTCTTTACTAACCTCAGTCCACAGAAGGGAAAAGTCGCAATAGTCATAAATCTGCAAGACAGTACAGTTGTACATGAATAAAGACTGGACATAGAGTGTGCCTACAAGATTAGCAGTGGATTATGCTTATAAAGACCATGGAGATGATGAAACTAATGTTACAGCCTGTTGCATATTAAAACAACATACATTCTGTTCTCATGGATGATGATAAAGTGTAATTTTCTAATATTTCACAAGATTTAATCTTCCATGTTTAGCATAAGGTAGGTTGCAGTGGATAAAGGTATCTGGCTGACTTATTCTACCGTGTGTCTGTTAAGCACAGAAAGTCAAATCCTATATTTTAAAATAGTTTTATTCTTACCACATGAATAGTCTCAGTAGAACACTTAAAAATTCCTTACATATAAGATGTTTGTGTAATAGAACACAAACCATAACACAAACAATAAACCTTCGGCCAGTTTGAGGACTTTTAAATCTTTGGCAACAATGTATTATTATGGCACAAGTCAGATATATTTCTGATAGCAGTTATGTGAAACATTAAAGAAAACGCTTCAGCAAGCTGCCATTGGATGATAACTTTGTTTTACTCTTAGGGAAATGACAGAATAGATTCATAAGAAGTGTTCCCTAAAACCATGGCAGTGACACAAAAACAACAACAACAAACAGAAAAAAGGTCAGAAATATGGTCCATTTACATTTGTAATAAGTACTAGCCTTCTAAAAGTAAAATGCAGACATTGTTTTTTTAAAAAAAATAATTTGAAGATTCATTTCTCTTTTTAATAATTTGTTTTTATTTTATGTGCATGAGTGCTTGTTTGCATGAATGCATCACATGCACAAATTCCTGAAGAGGCCAGAAGAGAACATAAGATCCCTCGGAAAGGGAGTCACAGGCATCTGTAAGCGGCTATGTGGGGGCCAGGAATAGAACCCGGTCCTCTGCAAGAGGAGCTGGCGCTCTTAAGCACTGTGACATTTCTCCAGCCATTATAAATGATTTTCATCATTATTTATTCATGGCTGATAAAACTAGAATTTATTGGTGCATATACACTATCTCAGAGCAAAGTAATGGAGCACACAGAAATAAGATGGGTAAAGAAGACTAATCGTTCCATGTATTAACATTATTACATTAAGTTTTTTTCCCCAGTATTTAAACTGTATTTTCACTGTTTGACTCAGAAGAGAAACATTGTAATTGTACATCACTGGTACTTTCAATACCTTCCAACACTTAGAAAACACCACCAAAAGGAGTCTCTCTGTGTACGTACAAAACCGTATTGTCTGACAGTTGAAGGAATCAAGAAACTTGGATTCTTTTTCATAGACATCTTGCTTTTCCTTTAAAAGGGAAAAAAAACACTTTAATACAAAGTCCAGGAAATGTCCATGTAAACAAAGGGCACAGTCCTCATATATATGACAGAGCTCCTTCCTATCATTATACAGGGAGAGTATCTAAGGCTCCTTTCTAGTGATTTGACCTAAACATTACTATACAAAGAAGCTATGCGCAGAAATGCCCCTAAGATTCAAGGACTTATTATTGATAGTCAACCAAACACCATTCTACAAGGAACCATGATAAGTGGTAAGAAATAAAGAGTTACTGTCTTTCAGCCAGAGCAGAAAGAGGGGGGCCATAAAAATGTTAAAATTCAAAACAACAAACCAAACCTGCACTGCCTTAACGATTAAAACCACAAGGAAACCACACAAGAGGGGCTTTGAAAAGTGATGGGCATAGACAACATATGGGCAGCAAAACCTTCGGTAAACTTATGGTAGTACCAGGTAGTGTGGGGGTTTCTAAGGAGTGGTAAGCAACACAGTATCTCAAATCCTCAATGAAGAAATTGCCACAGACTGTGTAGGGAAGCCTAACACGTCCTGTGCTCCCCCTTTGCCTGTTACTTTGACTCTGGTCTGATGGTAGGAAGCAGGTAGCTATGCCAGCATCCCCAGGAAAGTGATATGTGTCTGTTACAGCCCCCATAACCTAGAAAAGTCCTAGTGGGAAGAGATAGAACAATGCCTACTCTCATTTTTTAAATTAAAAATATAATCTTTTCCTCTCCCTACTCCTTCCGTGTGTGTGTGTGTGTGTGTGTGTGTGTGTGTGTGAGTGTGTGTGTGTAACTAAATAAATATATTTATATTATGTATGGAGTCATGGTTGGAAGGATGCAATTCAAATGCCTCAGTGCCCACCCCTGGAAAGATATCATTTAAACCTTCAACTGTGAACATGCATCACTCTCATGGTTTGAAATTTTCAATGAATAGTGATTAAAATAATGAAAAGATGAGTGGCTTCCAAGCCAACCTGAATGCTGTTGATAGACGAGGAGAGGTCCCATACTTTGAGCTCGCCGGTTACAGATACAACCAAGAGGGAATCTTCTGTGAAAAGAAGGAAGGTCACATATGAGCTATCAGCCAGTGGACCAGAATATTGTGAGTATTTCCTCATAGTAACTCAAAGGCTGACTGCACAGGACTGGGTTGGCAGGATACGTTTAGCTTTGATTTTTCTTAAGGGAAATGATTTCATTCCAGGTTCTAATGCCCTATGTGTGTACAGAATACAGCTAAAAGAAGAGCCGCGGTGCCTATCAGGCAATGGTTGTGTTGAACCTGTTACAGATGGGGATATAAAACCAATTCCCATTTTACACAGGCATTACAACTGCAGAAACTGAGTTTCAGTGGTATATCCAGAAAAAGTATCCCACTACTCTACACATACAAACACACACACATGCACACACACACACACACACACACACACACAGAGAGAGAGAGAGAGAGAGAGAGAGAGAGAGAGAGAGAGAGAGAGAGAGAGAGAGAGAGAGAGAGAGAGAACAGAGAGACAAAGAACAGAGAGACAGAGAGAGAGAAACAGAGACAGACAGGCAGACAGGCAGGCAGGCAGGCAGACAGACAGACAGACAGACAAAGGAAGGGGAAGGGTGAAGGGAAGAGAATGGGAAGGACATAAGGATCGGGGAGGAGGAAGGAAAGCCAGAGACAGAACACACAAGCAGCCCAACTGCCTGTCCCTCTCAGCAAGCAGAACTGAGAACTGGGTCATAGAAACAGATTCTCTTTTGCATGTCTCCACCTCCTGCTGGCTTCCTAATAACTTGACCCACTGGTGGAGGAGATCTGGATCCCCCCCCATGGCTTTCAGAGCTTCCCTCCCCCCGCCCCGCACCCTCCCCCTCGGACAAGGAGAACACCAACAGTGATCTCAGCTCTAGCTTGACAGTTTCAGCAGTATCTCACCAGCCGCCGTACCATCTTAGACGCTGAGACGCCCACCATTACCTTGAATTCTCACGGAGTGAACAATGCACATGCATCTCATCCAATCGGGGGACTGTAAAGAGGAGAAGGTGTGTAGGACAGCCAGAGTTCCAGCATCAAGGACGAGGACATCTTGATATTCCCCACAGCACAGCAGCCAGCCCTCGCCAGTCATCCGGAAGGAGCAGTGGTAGTACTGTGGGGTGGCATTCCAAGAACAGCGCCTTAGAGATGGATAGCGTTGGCACCATTCTAGCTGTGTAAAGACCTCTCCATTGAATTCCAGTCAGCCTTTCTTCAATGAACCCTCGGATCTAGGTAGTGCCTCAATGCCCTTCATTAACCCCTGACTCTTGTCATGTTGACTTTTCATCTTAGCTTCAATCCCACCCCACCCCCCAGGTAAAAGGAGAGTTCTTCTAAAAAGAAACACTATAAATCATGGGGACAGTGATAGGTATATTATTTCTGCAATGTTATTCAGAGCTAAACAATAACCACCTGGATCCTCTACTCCAGTAGTTCTGCTATACGTTGGTAAGAAATGAAAATGTCTCAGAAATACTGGGGAAGTAGTCTTGTACCAAATACATTTTGGAAGTATTTTCTGTTAAAGACCAGGTTATACATTCTATCTCAGCCCCAAGCTCTGCATCTGGGTTCTGATCCCGAGAGAAGAGGGGAGAGTGGGTGGGTGTTGCCACATGAGATACCAGCAGCACGAACAATGGGAAAAATACAGACATAGAGGTGGTGACATTTCCAATCAGAAAGCATGGCGAAGATAGAGCTAAGGTGAGGTCCCGGGTTCCACGTCTGATACTGGGGGAAAGAGAAAACGCCTGAATTGAAAAAATGATTATAGAAATTATAACTAGGTTTCTTTTTCGTTTACAAATTAAAAGAAACAAATAAGTCCACCCGAAGAACGAGTTAGGATTTTAAAGTGTGGCATGAGCTTGACTGCTTTCTTAAGATTTTTACAATTTTAATTATGGGTATGTGTGCATCAGTGCAGGGCGGGGTATGTGCACAGGAGTGCACCGCCTGCAGAGGCTGGGAGAGGGCACGGCATCTCCTGGGGCTGCCGTGAGAGGCAGGATTTCTATGCTAGCAACCAAATCCGGGTCCTCCGGAAGAGTAGCGAATGCTCTTAACCCCTGAGCCATCTCTCCAGACCCAGAAAAAGTTTCATGTTTTAGAAAAAGCACATCGTTACAGCCAAATCTTCCCGTGTACCTGTGGATGCTTTCTGTCATGTAGGAAATGTGAAACAATATAAAAAAAATTTAAAAAAAAATGATTAGAATCAAAAATGAAACAACCAGGAACAAATGCTCTTGAACAGTATCTTTAGACTGAGAGGAAGGCAAAGAAAATTGCTGGTGATATTTTTCCACCATGGAGAAAAAAGAAAGAAAGAAAATGCAAGAAAAGAATAATTCTCTAAAGATATTAAGTGCTCAGGCAGATAGAGAACACTATGTGTGGGTTAGCGGTTCGGCGTCTCCAGTGTCCTGAAGGGGGCGCACTTACGCAGATGGCGGTGTGCCTGTAAGGAAGGGTGGTCTTCTCCACACACTGGCCACTGCTCACGTTCCACACGTGCATTTCCCTGGAACAGAGAACTCCTTGTTATTCGCTCCCGTGTTCACACAACTGGCTGGAATAATTTTCGTGCCTCCAAGTTTTCCTTCAGCGATGCCCTTGGATGCAAACCTGATCATTGCTGTAATTTTTTGTTACCGATTACTGGGCAGGAAAATTCTGTGGTCATTAGCAGGGTCGACACACCACCGCTGTATCATTTTGTGTGGGTAACCGTGCCCTGCCTACAGCCTGCAAGCTTTGCGTTAGGGCCACCCCGGCTAACAACAAAGTGTGGGGATTCAGCCATTGTGGCCATCAACAGGGACGGGACCATGGTCTCTCCAGGTCTCTCCATTGAAATAGCTTCATTCAAAACCAGTTATTGCACTGAGCTTAAACTACATATCCTGGGGAGGATACACAAATCTGTTTGTAGGATCTCTCCTCTGTCTCTCTCTGTCTGTCTCTGTCTCTGTCTCTGTCTCTGTCTCTGTCTCTGTCTCTCTCTCTCTCTCTCTCTCTCTCTCTCTCTCTCTCTCTCTCTCTCCTCATCGCTTCTCTTCTCTTCTCTCATGAAAACAAACAGCACCACCAAGAGGCCACATTTGGTCCACCACTGATCCAGTGTCTTTCTTCGATGTTTCTTTCCCCCCTCATGATAAGAAAACCTGAAATAAACAAGTCTTAACACTTGATATTTTTTTTTAAAAGGCCTCATTATTTTTTAGGACTTCTTGGGGTTCTTTTTGTTTTTGTTTTGTTTTTATTTTTTATTTCAAATGTTTCCCCCTTTCCAGCTCCCCCCTTTGGAAACTCCCTATCCCACCCCTCTCCCCCTGCCTCTATGAGGGTGCTCCCCACCCACCCACCCCCTCCCAACTTCCCACTCTGGCATTCCCTACACTGGGGCATCGAACACCCTCAGGCCCAAGGGCCTTTCCTTCCCCTGATGTCCAACAAGGCCATCCTCTGCCACATATGCAGCCGAAAGCCATGGGTCCCTCCATGTGTATTCTTTGGTTCCTGGTCTGGTCTGTTGACAGTGTTGCTCCCTCGATGGAGATGCAAACCCCCTCAGCTCCTTCAGTCCCTTCTCCATCTTCTTGTTTTAATTTATGTTATGAAGACATAGACACAGTCTGTACAAGGAAACTGTGAAATGCGCCAGGTAATTTAAACCTAGAGGATTTCTGTTCAGTAAACCAAGGCAGCCGACTCATTGTTGCATAATAGCAAAATAGTCTTTGGTTTTAGAAACTTCAATACAGAAATTATGTGTGTGTGTGTGTGTGTGTGTGTGTGTGTGTGTGTGTACACAAGCTTTACGAGTGTTGTGGGAAATGCTGCAGAGCCATCTCTCCAGGCCCAGAAAGCTTCATGTTTTATAAAAAGCACATCCTTACAGCCAAAGCTTCCCATGTACCTGTGGATGCTTTCTGTCACTTAGAAAATGTGAAACAATATAAAAATCATTTTTAAAGATAAGATACAATAATGAAATAACGAGGAACAAATGTTGTTGAACAATATCTTTAGACTGAGAAGAAGGCCAAGATAATAGATAATTACTAGTGCTATTTGGGGTAAAAATAAAAAATACAGATTAAAACAGATTAATGCTATTAAGCACTGCATACATTTGATGGTTTTTCAGGGGTTTGTTTTGCTAACATAGCACTAGGAGTCAATATTGTAAACCAGTCCTTCTGAAACCAGAGTGGTTTTGGGTCCCCATTATCAACCGCTTTCCAGGAACAACCTCATTTCCACTAGGAACACACTACTGACATCTAGTGGGCAGAGCGCAGAAGTGCCACAGCCACCTTGTGGTGCACGCGTCTCCACAACAAAGAATGCTCCTTCCAAAATGCCATAAATGTGAGGTACACAGGTGTGCCCCAGAACCAGAAGAAAATATTCATAGACCTTCCCTTTGTTTAGCTAACAGCATCCCAATGAGTTTTCAAGGTGACCTGAAAAGGCATGTAATTTTACAGAACAGGAGGAAAAATGTTCCTGTCCACAAACACAGCTGTGTGTTTGTGTGCATGCAGAAAAAAATAAGAAAGGAAAGATAGAAGTTAAACATATATATCCCAGAAATAAAACCACTAATAACACATCTAAAAGGGAAATGAAGAATGTCGAAATCAAAGTTAAGGAAACTGAATTCTAAGTAGCCAATGGCATAAAATAACACAGTACTGTAGTTTAGCACTGTAGCTTCTGGTTCTTCCTCATATCAACAAACACCTGAAAGTATTTAAAAAGTGACCCCAGCAATCCTCACTCCATGACTGTTATTAGATTCTACCATGTGTGTTTTTTTTTTTTTGAAGCTCTTGATAAGTTGATGTATTTTTGAGGTGAATTTATTTTTAAGCTGATATCTCTAATAATCAGTTTTAAAAGATTTATTTTATTTTTATTTATGTGTATGCACAGGGTGGGTAATAGTGTATATGTACATATGAGTGTACTGCCCACAGGGTCCTGAGGAGCGTACCAGTTCCTGTGGAGTCAGTTACAGGCAGTCATGAGCCTTCGTGTGGGTGCTGGGATCTGAACTTGAGTCCTCTGGAAGAGCAGTAAGCATTCCTCACTGCCAAGCTCCCTCTTCAGCCCCACGTCTGGACTCTTCTTGTTTCCTATTCCCTCTCATAGCTATCGACCCCTAATTATTATTTATTGTTGTCTCTGTGCTTAGTAAGCTGAGATTTTTCATCAGCGCTCGAGAGAGTCCCATACCCACCTGCCTAGAGACTTTTCATTCTTGTGGCATCTGGGAGTTCACAAACCTCGGGGAATGCCTCCTGCTCTTGTTGGTTCTCTGTCAATGACTGGTCTATCCAAATGTAAGATTCCCAATCTACTCTTTGTCTCGTACTTACCCAGCTGTCTATAAGTGGGCACAGGAGGCTTTAAATTCAATTTCTAGGATGTAGGAATAGAAGGATAGCCTAAGACTGTGCTAGAAACTCAGTTTACTGGGCCCAAGGTCACCCCTATGAAGTCATATCTTCAGACTACAGAAGACGCAGAACTCTACACTGAGCCTTGGCAGGTAACTTTGAGAAGGCTCAGTCTTAAAGACCCTCGTCCTGGCAGAATCTCCATTCTGAGTTCAGACACTTACCTACTGCTTATCCACTGGTGACCAGAACTTCTCATAACATATGGAAACCCTCTCTACCAATACCAAAGCTTTCTATTTTAAAATTTTAATTTATCATGTTGCATTAACTATGTAAGCTTATTAATATAAATTTTAATATTACCATATCAGCCTCATTTGGTTAGTACATGTCTGATAAATCTTTTTCACCCATTTTCTTTTAAAATATCTCTTATATACCCTATTATTTTTACAACCATCTTTCCCAATCTCATTTTCTTTTATATTTTCCTTGATTTTGTTTTCTGATGATCTGGCAATCATTGCAATGTAAAACTTGGTCCTACATACAATTGAGATTAGCATTTTACCAAAAGTGAGTCTGACTGTCTTATTGTGTGCTTTCCTTTTGCATGTGTGGAGGACAGAGGTCCACACTGGCTGTTTTCCTCAATCACGTCCCACTTTATCATGAATGTGTTTATGTCTGTGTGGGCGCACACATATGTGGTTGAACAAGGAGAGTGTGTGTACAACTATGTGTAGGTTTTGTATGTGTGCTACTTTGCAATTCCTGTGGGAGAGTAGCAAGGAATATTATTTCCTGAATTAAGGATGACCTTCAACATGTGACCCTCCGGCCTTAGCCTATTGAGTGCTAGACTTACAGGTGCTCAATACCACACCAGGCATGAGTGCTTGGAGGCCAGAGGTCAACATTGGGTGTTTGTCTAGATTGCTCTTTTCTGGTCTCCCATGACATCTGGGGCTCATCAATTTGGCTATACTGGCCAGACAGCAGCCTCCAGATCTCCTGCCACAATATACACTTCTCAGCAGTGGGGTTATAACACAGGAATTCACATCAGTATACAAGCGCATTATCTACAGGTACATCTCCCCTCCCCTTCTCTTTAACTTCACAAAGGGAGGTAATGGAGACAGGTAAATGTGGACACCAGTCACTCACCCGTTTTCAGCGGCACTCACAACATAGGGCTGTTTGGAGAAGTCTCTTGCTCTTGCCAAACAGGTCACTGCAGCCGAATGACCGAAAAGAAGTTCTTTAGCTGAAATCTGAAAATGTTGAGAGTAAGGTTTGTTTGTTTGTTTTTTTTAAACAACTCGAAACTTTCAGGAATAATAATAATAAATGATAACAACAAATACTTGCATATTCTAATTAGAAAAATGTTTAGGCTAAGATGTTTGTTTTATGTGCACAAGTTTCAGGTAAGCAGGTACACAGCACATCAACATCCACAGACTAGGAAGCCCGGAGAGGAAGGGATACGCTCTCCTCAGTTTTCCTTTTGATTTGTTTGGGTTTCATCATGGAACTTAGATGACCAGCAGACTACTTCCTCAACATTTCAGTTTTGAATACATATAAGTCAGTGCAGGTGTTTCTCATGTCCAGAAATACCCCATGGCCCCAGCTTGTGGGGTCAAGGATCTCATGTGGCATGGGATACTGAATGCCTGTAACTCCAGAACTCCGTAGGCTAAGACAGGAGGATCACATGCCGGAGGTCATCCCCAACTCAGGAATGACATTCATTGGTTATCCCAGACAAATTGAAAAGTAGCATTCTTATAAAAACCTATGCCCATTTGTAACAGTTTTGCTCAGGATTATTAAAAACAGGAATGTAACCAAGCTGCCCCTCAGTAGAATATAAACTACAGAGCTGTAGGCAAACAATAAAATGCTAAGTGAGATGCTAAAGAAATGAGAGGCTAAGATGAACAGACAGACAGAGATCCGTGTGTATTGCTTAGGTGAAAGAAACCATCCTGGAAAGACCACTGCTGTATGACTCCAACTCTGTGAGCTTTGAGTCAAGATAGAACTAGGGAAATAAAAACACTGGTACTCATCTAGGGGTTGGGAAAGCAGGAGCCCGTAGGGCACGAGGGACTTCTAGAACAATGAAATATTTCTGTATCACATGACAAACTGTGGACAAATGTCAGTTCATGTGAGCCCGTAGAGTGTCCAAACAGGGGCACTAAGAAAGAATTAACTATAGTGTGAGTCAGTAATCATTAGGTCTCAATTCATTGCTGTGCCCAGTATACCACTTCAGGGTGACATGGTGTCGTGGTTAGTATTAGTCATTAACTCGACACAAACCTAGAGTCACCTGGGAAGAGGGAACCTCAACTGAAGACTTGCATCAATCAGGTTGACCTGTAGGGCAAGTCGGAAGGGCAATATTTGATAGGTAATTGAGGTAGTGGGGTCCAACCCACTGTGGGTGGTATTGTTCCAGGTAGGTGAGCCTGGGCTATATGGGAAAGCAGGTAGCAAGCCAAGGGAAGCAAGCTAGTAGGCAGTAATGAAGTATAAACCAAATAATCACTTTCCATCTCTAAGTTGTCTTTGGTCATGTTATTTATCACAGCAACAGCATCCCATTAGGACACACAGTGATGGTGGCAGACCTGGTGTGAGGGATGAGGAGCCCTGTACCTCCTAGTCAGGTACCTTCAGTTGGTGTGACTTTGTCTTGATACTGAATTCTACTCTGGCAGCCAACTGTAAACTACTTTTAAAAATAAAGTACTGAATTTTTAAAAATACCTAATGTGACTCCATTCCTCGGAAATAATAAAACGAACTCTTCTACACAAGAAATCCAACCACATGCTTACTTATAATGTCAACGTGTCACTTTCCTATGAGCATTTTGAAAGTGTAGCCCTAAGTGCTTACTCTTGTATCACCTCATGTCTGAAATAAAAGGTATATTCCTATTTTCTGAAAAAAGGGTTCTGAAAATCAAAACTATAGAGTTAAGAGTCTTTGAGAAGGATCTGAATTTGTCTCCCAGCACCTACATGAGCTCAGACCCACTTGTAACTCAAGCTTCAGGGGACCATGCATTCTCTAGTGGCCTCTGTGGCCACCTTCACTCATGTGTGCATACTTGAGAAATATATACATACATAAACACAATATACACACATGAAAATATTTCAAAACAAAAACAATCATTTTTCTAAAGAAAATGCATAATGCCTTCCTAAACGATGAATAAACACAGTGGACCCATAGATAATTTGAAAAATGTCTTGTGGATAATAAAATATCTGTATTCCACATGGATCAAGGCTCACCTTTTTTGGGCCAAACTATGTAACATGCACATAAGTTGGTAACCAAACATTCCTATCTACTATAATGGTTTCCTTTATAGCTACCACAATCATAATAATTTTAAAGATCTGTCATACTAAAATTGTCATGCTAAAAAGTCTTCTAGTTTATTAGTATCGCTTAATAAATTCTAGCTTTACATTGTTTCTGACAAAATTCAGAAGATTACAACTCAGAAGACAATACCGCCTTGTACCTAGACACCATCCTAGGAGCATATGACCACTGTCAACACTTTTGAACAGATCAAAAGCCACATCAATTCTAGGTATGCCACAAACACCTCTCCACCCCCAGAGAAAATCCACAGAAGAGCAAACATCAGAAGTGAACTCCATTGCCTTTCTGAGATGGTTTGAATGAGATGGTCTTCATCAGCTCATATGTTTGAACGTTTGATCCTCAGTTAGAGTATCTGTTTAGAAAGGATTAGGAGGTGTGGCCTTGGAAGAAAGTGTGTTACTGAGGGGTGGGGTTTGAGCAATGCTCTTTCTCTTTCTCTTTCTGCTTCCTGCCTGTGGATCAGACAGATGAAGCCCTTAGCTATTGCTCCAGTGGTATGCCCACCTGCCCGCCCGCCTGCCTGCCCACCAGCCCACCCGCCAGCCCACCCACCTGCTTGCCCCACCTGCTGCTATGCTTCCTGCCATGATGGACTAACAAGATAAGCCTTGCACTGAAAGGTAAGTTCTCAGCAATGTCATTCATATCTGGTACACAGCACTCAAAATCATAGTCATAAAGTATCATATTTGTTCTACTCAATATTTTATTCTCGTGGTGACTATCTAGAACAAAAGGCTCATCCAACCCCAACTCAGCTCATTCCACAGGCTCCCCGTGCCCAGATGATTCATATAACCCCCTTCCTCATCATCAAAACATCACCATGGCCAAACGCTATCTCCTCTGCTAGCTCATCTCTTTTCACCATAGCTGGATTCAGCGGCAGGGAGCAGCAGGGCTCTCTCTACCTTCCTGCAGGTACAGGGTGTTGCCTTAAATAAAATGAGCTGCATCTCCTACCTTGATGATGTGAATGAGTTTCATCCCTTAACTGTAATGCTTAGTTCTTCAATATTGGTGTGACAGGCTTTTGCTTGGGAAATCCTTTGTTCTAGATAGCTAACTGTTAATATGCACTTAGACTGCTCGGCAACCAAATACTAAATGGAGATCAGAAACCTACAGAAAAAGTAAGATAGTAGGAATTCAAATTCCTTAAGCTTATAGTGAGCTGTGGATTGCTAGGCAGCTGCTTCAGCTGGAAAGTAATAGAATAAGAAAGATTTTAAAAGATTAGCAAGAGATTTGTGAGACCGAGTTTAAATGATTATAGGGAACACGCATTCTTGTATTTATATGGCCACCCATTTTGAAGCATGTCCACCGCAGTGCTACCTACTCTCTCCGAAAGTGCTCATAAACATTGAGCTGAGCCGCTCGGCTTTGCGTCTCTCGACACCCCTACCGAAGTGTTCAGCGACAGGAGGCGTTGATTAATTACACTATAAAATAGAATTACAATTAATTGTTAATTTAGGTTTAAAAGTGACAGACTTTAAAGGCTAAAAATAGTTTTGATCTTTAAAAGGCTTCTTAATGAGGGCAGTACACTTTAAGTACATCATTAGTTTAATTGTTCAAATTGGGTCTAGAGACTGCTAGAGTTAAGCAAATATCTATTCCGATATGTTAAATGTTTATGACTTGGGACAGAAACAATTAATTGCTAATCGATGGGTCCAGGACTAGGTGAGGCCAGGTTCTGAAGTCAGAGGATGACAACAGTAAATTGAATGTAGAGGTTTTGATGTGGTCTGTAAAAAAGCATCGCCAAGCAGACTCTAAAGAATAGCAAGAGGGTTAACCCGTCAGAAATGTCCAGATAATTAAGATATTACTCATTTAGTTAATAGTGGCTTTCAGGAGTGCCTTTTGTTTATTTTAATGGGCCATTATTCTTTAGAACTATACTTAAACATATATAGCTCACTTACTCGCACATATAATTCAGAAAACAGTAAAATGGAGTGCAGCTTAAAGGGTGATAGTACTTAGCTGGCAGCTGAGGTTATTAACACTATTCATAATTTTCACGTAACGTCTAGATTTGTTCCATAACGAACACCTTCCCCCACCGTCACGCAAGGCTTCTACCATGACTGTAGGTCTGAGAAGCAGAGTGGACACTTTTAATACCTGCGACTTTACACACCTTCAGTTCAGGTGAGAGGCTCCAGAGGCAGAGCTGACCCTCCTGACTTCCAGTCACTATGGTTTGCTGGTCATCTGTGATCATGATAGCCGTGATGCTGTGGGGAGGAGCTTTTCTTCCCCAGAGGGCCACAGCCTGCAGAGCGCTCCTCATGTTGGATGAATCCCAGATATGGAGAAACTGAGGGGGGAAAAACGCACGTGGTTATCTTCCTTAAAATTGGGGAGATGCACATCTGTCATGCCAGTTATGGAAAGCCGAGGAAGGAGTTTTGGCGCAAGTCCGAGGTTGGCTTCTCCTATATAGTGAGTTCCAGATCGACTGTATTTGACTGCCTGTGATGGAAGTCACAGTGGCCATTTCTTGCAAAGCCAGATACATGCTTGTTCCATGATCCAGCCATTCCACTCTATGTCTTATTCAACAGGAGAAAAAAAATGTGTGTGTGTTTATGGGAAGATTGCTATGTGTACAACCTTACTCACAATAGCTAAAAGCTGTAAACCAGCCAAATGCCCACGAATAGGTAAGCAGATAAATATGCAGAGGCATATCTACACAATGGGATACCATTCCTCAACCGAATACATAGCTCATTGACCCACACTACATGAATCCCAAACCAGTTATTTGAAAATACCAGGTGCCTAAAAAGAACAATGCTGTATGATCCTCTGGGTAAAACACTAGAAAGTTTAAATTAATACATACTAACTGAAAGCAGAGAGCGGGGCAGTGAGGCCTTGCAGACAGGAAGAAGCGACAGGAGAGTGCGGACCCACAGGGAATCACGGAGAGATTATTATTAAGATGTATTGTATTTGTAATTATAGGTATGCATGCATATCTGTGCACATGAGGGCAGCATCTCTGGGGCCAACGCAGGGTGCTGAATTCCTTAGAGCAGAAGTTGCAGGTGGTTGTGAACTGCCTGATGGGGGAGTCAGGAACTGAACTCTGATCCTCTCTCTGCAAGAGCCCTGTGGTATCTTAAACTCTGCAAGCCCTAAATGTTGACAGCTTTGAGGGTAGTGGCCATGTTCATCGTCTGAACTCTGGTGGAGGGTTTATGAATGTGTACTCATAACAAAACTTATACTTTAATGTATATCTTTACTGCATATTTATTAAAGTATTTTGCATAACCGTTATAGTTCATTAATGTTGGATTTTGTTTTCTTTGGGGGAGCGTTCTGGAGGATACTATAGCAAGCCAAGTTTGAACAGTATTCTTAAGGAATCATAACTACAATCATAAATTCATAATAAAAAGTTATAACACAGTCATGAAAATAATAAACCATGAGCAAAAGAGTGCCTGTGGGCTAAAAGTAAGTGACTGATCTGAAATTCACCATAGAAAGAACAAATAAACTGTTAGAAATTAAAAAAAAAATAGAACAAAACAAACAAAAACAAATGGATGTAGCCAGGCCTTGTGACCAAAATCTATAATCCAAAAGACCTGAGAAGACTAGTTAGACTAGTTAAAGCCCAGCCTAGACTACTTAATTCATATGTTCATTCTCTCTCTCTCTCTCTCTCTCTCTCTCTCTCTCTCTCTCTCTCTCTTCCCCTCCCTGTCTCCCTCCCTCCCTCTCCTTCCCTCTCCCTCCCTCCTTTGCCATCTCTCTCTCCCCCTCCCTTCCCTGCTTCTCCCTCCCCTTCCCACTCCTCACCCCCTCCTCCATTCCCTCTCTCCCTTACCCCATCTCTCAAGAATTTAAAGTTTGGGGATCCAGCTCACTAGTCAAGAGCTTGCATTGCATTCATAGGTGCAATAAGTACAACCAACTGAAGGACTGACCAGATGAACCTGACCGTGGGATGTCGTGAGGAATTGTCTTGATTGCTGATTGATGGGTGTGGGAGGGCTGGGAGGGCTCAGGCCACCGTGGGCAGTACTACCTCTGGACGGGTGGCTCTGAGTTGTACATGAAATTAGGCCGAGCAAGCCATGGGGAGCAGAATAGCCAACTGGTTCCCATGGCTCCTGTCTCTGCTCCTCTTGGAGTTCTTGCTCAGGCTTCCTTCAGGGATGAGTTCTGAGACAGGTAAACCCTGGCTTCCTCCAATCGCTTTTGGTCATGGTCTCTATCACAGCAATGGAAAGCAAAAGTAGGACTAGCACCGTCATAAAGATGAGCGTTGACTAACAAACTGGACGGAAACAAAAAGTGAGGTAATAGCACGAGGAAGTAGATCCCTGTGAACTCACTCTGCAAGAAAGGGCGCTGACGAAATCTTCTTCAGGCAGGAATTATGACAGTATATGGAAAGAGACAAATACATGTTACATCAAAAAGAAAGGCATGTATTGATCAAATAGGAAAAAAAAAAGCTCAAGAGCAAAGAAACAGCATAAGAAAGAGAAAATGCTAAATTAAATTTAAACTCACATTTAAACATCCCAGAAACTACAGTAAAAGTACATGGAAGAAAATAGCTGTAAAAAGAAACCAAAGGATCTTTTTTATAAATGTTTTCATTTTTTGTGCAATAATGTTTTGTCTGCATGTATGTCTATGCATCATGCGTGTGTCTGGGGCCTGGGGAGACTAGAAGAAGGCATTGGATCCCCTGGGATCAGAGTTACAGATGGGAGTGAAACACCGTGTGTGGCTGGGGAATGGAACTGGGTCCTCTGCAAGAGCAGTCAGTGCTCCCAACTACTGAGCCTAGCCTGTGTCAGAACATACCCCACTTTCAAAAACATTAACATCCCAACGCCGGAAATGAAAGACAGGTGGGGATGTACCAGATAAAACTGGTATAGTATCGAAAATATGGGTTTTGAATAAGGCCACTGTTAGATTAAAACATTCCACTATACAACTATTAAGTACACCATTTACTAGAAATGGGTAGTACTATACAGGAAACAATATTTGTCCAAAACTTAATATTTTTAAGTTATATTTCCTCCAATACCCTCAACACACAGAACACATTAATATATACATATAGATTAATGTATTTAATTTATAAATATTTGTAATAGAAACAATGTATCTTAAATGGTCCTTGACCAACCAAGAAAACAATTAGATATTATCAGGGCTCAATAATAATGAAGACTTGTATAATGAGGCCTGACAAATTTAGACTTCCCTTCTAGATGGAATATTATAACGGTAAATGCATATAGTTAAAAGGGAAAATAATGGGAAAATGAATTAAATATCATAAGTAAAATTTTATGTATAGGAAAAGCTAGATAGGCACAAATAATTCAGAAAGAATCAATATAGAGACAACTATACATTATTATAAAAATAATAATAATCTATGAATCAAACACAGCTATTTGAAAAATGTTTTACAAACAATTTTTGCCAAAGAAGAAATTAAATCAGATAGCAGATACAACTAAAGTTAATTGTTTAGGTTAATAATCAATTACATTACATAAAAATCATAGAAAGTTCAGTAAAATAATTTTCAAAGAAGATATTAAATTCTGGACTGGATGAGTTTAATGTGGGTACATTAATCACTTGAAATCATTGATAGAAGAATTAACCATCTGAACTATACATCAAATATACAGTCTCAGGGTACCAGAAAAACCAGTGAGGTGAGGCTGTAATGTTACAAGGCTAATGAATACATGTTGATGTGTAAAAACATCATAGGATCAGCATACATAATTTATATTTTAAATTGTGTTTTACTTTTAATTGTGTGTGTGTGTGTATGTGTATGTGTGTGTGTGTGTGTGTGTGTGTGTGTGTGTGTGTGTCCTGTGTGGGTATGTGCATAAGAGTGCAGTGTCTGTAGAGTCCAGAAGAGGGCATCAATCTCCTGCAGCTGAGTTACAGAAGGTTATGAGCTGTGTGACATGGGTGCTGGGAACCAACTGCTGAGTATCTCTAGCCCCTGTACATTGTCTGAAATAAAATGGCAGCCCATTTTGCAGCTCACTAGTTAAAAGACAGAAGTAATGGAAAACTGGGAACCTGTTGGGAATCCAAATATTTTCAGCCAAATTTTTAAAAGAGACTCCATAAAGTTGAAATTTTTCTGTCAATAGGTAAGAGGTCCCATATATATATATATATATATATATATATATATATATATATATATATATATATATATATATATACACACACACACACATATATATATAATATATATATCAGGATGTCATTTGAGGCACCTTATACATCTCAGGAAATCACTGATCGAGGAAAAGCCTTAATCACTGGGGTTCAGAGTCTTGTGTATGTAAGTCAATGGCTTTATCCACTCAGTTCTAATAAACCAAACGTTAATGTTTAGGTAGTGCATCCCATAGCAATTTGATTATAGACAGTCTATATAAACTATAAAGAAGTCTGCTGATTCTGTTTTAAATAATGAAGTCAAGACAAGTTTAAAACTTTTAGAATAGAGGTTTACAACCCACCATTTCACCCCTCTTAGATTATAATGATCATTATCTCTAATTTGAATGTCTACTATTTGGGGATGTTTGAAATTGCTATGGCCTTATATTTATCCTTTAATGAATTCTAAATCTAAGCTACTTAAGTACAGTTTGGAACACATACTTCTGTTATAGAACAACAACAAACAAATAAGCAAAAAGAACAAAATTAAACAACCCAGAAAATTTTAAAGAGGTGCAGTCTCAGACAGGATATTACAGACTTTAAAAGGGGTAAATAAAATTGCCTTCTTTCCAATCTTTATTCACAGTAACAAGTGTATCCTAGATTTTGGCATCATGCAATATAACTTACATAGATAATGTAATCACTATTGTATGACATGATCAGTATAGATACTGAACAAGCATGTAAACAAGCAAACGCACACAAAACCTCATAGTCAATGAGCCTCAAATAACTTCCTCTCAAATCCTTGACTGTAACTGACCCAGATACCACAGCTTATCTTTCAAAGGGAGGTCTCCAGAATGGTCATAGCTGGTGGAGAGAATATTCCTGGAAATGAATAACCCCAAAGTTACTGAGTTGTGCACCCCAACCCCACACGCGCGCGCGTGCACACACACACACACACACACACACACACCACTGACGCCAGTTTTCCCAAGGAGACTTTAACATGTAGCAAGCATGCTGAACACTTGAGAGCGTGTGTTAGCATCAATCACATATAGAAAGCGCCTGACACTATCAATCTTTCTTCTGGAGTTAACTCCAATCTTCAATAGTCACGTCTCATATACACACAGGTGTGTGTGGATAGACATATGATTGTGTCATTTCTCGATGGCAAAAGCTTTAAGGGGAAACTGCTTTAGTCCAGGTACTAAGGAGAAGACTCAGCAGGTAAGAACACTTGCTGCTTTTTAGAAGACTCATACTTCACAATTCTAAGCACCTACATCGTGCTCACTACCATCCTAAATCCAGTCCCATGGGATATGATGCCCTATTCTGACCTCAGCAGGTACATAACACAGAGATACATGTAAGAAAATAATTATGCATCTGAAATAAAATAAATAAATCTAAGACTATTTTAGATGTAATAGTTAAAGGGCCTCTGCTGGATTTGATACAGTTTAATTAGGTCTAAAAACAAATACAATATATATGACGTAAAAACAGTATTCACTTTCACTTCTAAAATTACACAGTTAAACACGCATTATAAGTCAGCTACATGCCAAACAAGAGCACAATGTCATTCTGAAACAATGCTTAGGCGTCCCATTCTCTGTGCATAATAGAGCTGAACCTGTTCACTTTCATATTTTCAGAATTTTGTTCTTGAATAAGAGAAGATTGCAAGACTGTCACTTGCAAATGGTTTCGAACCATTCAAGCCCTGAATTGTGACTATGTTAACTTTCTATGAAAAGTTCTGTAAGGAGAACCCTGATGGTCATTCAGGAGAATGGACCTCATTCCTTGCCCTCCACAGAATACAGAACCTCAGGGAAAGCCAGAAGGCCAAGCCACAGAAAGAGGGAAAATGAATGAATGAATGAATGAATGAATAAGATGAAAGCAGCTCCATCCCATCAGATTGAAAGGGGCATGAGGCTGGGAGTCCCTGGGTCCTCCCTTTACCCCCTTTACCCATATTGGTCCTGTTTGGAAATCTGCCCCGCATCTTCCTGTATTTTCTCCTGTCCTCTGCTGGGAATGAGAAACCACCCATTCAGGAAGCAGGTTTTCACTTTCTTTGCCTACCATGTGCACCAAGATCATCAGGACTCTGTTTTTTGTTTGTTTGTTTGATTTTTATTTTGTTTTGCTTTGTTTTTGAGCTTTTCTTTTTAACACCCTTAAGCAGTGGGTGCAGCTTGGTGTCCAGGATTAGCATATCTGATGACCCCTGCAGATGGAGGCACACCTGTCTTTACAGCCAGATCACAGAACTGTTCTTCAGATTCCAGCCATAGATCTCTACTCTGATAACATTGAAGAGAAGCTTCCCAGCAGTGTGCCTGCCACATATCATTCAGGAAAGGAGGGCACAAGGCTGGGGAAGAAATCAAAACTCTCTAACCTGTGTATTCAAAGGATGAAAACATGACTAGTGCAGTAATAACTAAAAACCAGAGGGCTCAAGCCATTGCAGAGTTTGAGAAGATGTATCTGCCCTTAAGAAGCCAGTCTTCTGGTCAGCAGTTATACTGGCAGCTGGTGACAGCTGCAGGAACTCTAGGCATGTGCTCAGGCTGCCTTTAAATAGAGCATATTGAAAGGTTAAAATAGCCGTGCTCTGCTTATTCTAACCATGGGTGCCTCCCAGGGACTTTGCAAAGCTGGTCTCTTCCATCAAGCAGGAAACACCTGGGAAACTGTAAGTCACTGCCCTGTCCTCACCCTAGCACCTTGCCTGACAGTCACTAAATATTTCTCATTCTTTTAGTTGTGAGCCTACTCACTCTTTAATGGCTGAGCCATCTCTTCAGCCCAGCTAAATATTTCTCTTTTTTTCATTTTTTTTATTTTCTATAGTCTTTGTTTACATTCCAAAGGCTTTCCCCTTTCCCAGTTCCCCCTCTCCATGTGTCCCATAAGTCCTCTTCCCTGCCCCCCCCCATTTCCCAATCACCCCCCAACCCTTTCTCTGTTCTGGTACTCTCCAGCAAAACTGGAACCAGTCTTTTCGGGACCAGTGTCCCCTCCTTCCTTCTTCTTGGGAATCTTTTGATTTGCTAAGTGTGCCTTGAGTATTCAGAGCTTCTGGGCTCATTAATATCCACTTATCAGTGATTGCATTTCATGTGTATTCTTTTGTGATTGGGTTAACTCACTTAGGATGATATTTTCCAGATCCAACCATTTGCCTACAAATTGCATATTCAGTCCAGCTAAATAGTTCTGAAGTATTGAAATTTGATCTAGGCAGTGGGGAAGAGACTTTAAGATGTGGTTGAGAGCTAGAAAGATGGCTTAGTGGTTAAGAGCATTTGCCGTTTTTCAGAGGACCCATTTTTCGTTCCTTGAATCCAAGTTGGTCAGCTCACAAGCACCTCTTCTGTCAGTTCCAGGGGATCTGACTTTCTGCTCTAGCCTCTGTGTACCAGCACACATATGTGAACACACACATATATACATGCACGCACACACACACACACACTCACATGCACACATTCATATGCACATGTGCTCACACACACCCATATATACACATATGTACTCTCTCTCGCACATACACACATGCACACACACATACACACATACACACGAGCACGCACAAAAATAAGAGATAAAATTATGGAGGTAAATTCTCATCATGCTAATGAAGAAGTACAGCAGAAATGATATAGCTTATCTAGGACAGATCTTTCTTGGTCTTGGAGAGTACATTCAGAGAAAAGTGATCACGTTAGGCCCTCGGCCTGTATCTCACCAAAAAGAATAGACATATCAGGTGTGTATCTAGGACATCATTATCTCTATCATTTTCAATGAAAACATGTTTTCTAGAGAAAGAAAAAGAAGCTAGAAGACATATTAGAGTGAGTCACATTCATCTCTCTCTCTTCCTCTTCTATCTCAGGGTTGAGGAACTAACCTTGGAGCCTTGTTTTTCTTATCCATAAGACTGGAAAACTTTACCTTTAAAAATTGACACTAGGTTAATCATTTCTATACAGAATATTCATTGTCTGCCTCACTTATAATGTGTCTACTGAATGAAGACAAAGGTAAGGGATCACTAATTTTCTCTGTGGCTGGAGGATGTAACATAGCTGACCAACTAGTTTTCCCAGTAGTAGAGTCCCTGTGTTTACTTTTGGCACTACTATTTATTTCTAAGAGGCACTGTGGGTATATTCAGGACATTTGGCCATGACAACATCCAATTCATTATCATTAATTTTAAAATCTATGATGGAATGCTAATCAACTACTGGGAAGAAAATTATGCCTGCCATATTTAGTAAATAAAATCACAAGCTAACTAGTTAAAAAGGATTTTTTTCACGAAAATGTTGTTTTCTAGTTTTATTTATTTATTTTTGCTCTGATAAAACATCCTAACCAAAAGCAACATGTGGAAGAAAATAATTGATATGGCTTACAGTTCTAAGTTGGAGTTTTGTCCAGGGCACAGTCAAGAACAAAGAGAAATACCCATACTGTCTGCTGCCTGCTTGCTTTTGTCTAACTTTCTCCTATCTCATATAGCTCAGGGTGCCTGCCTAGAGAATGATGCCACCCACGGTGGATAGGGCCCTTCTTCATCAATTAATGTTTGAGAAAATCCCTTTCATACATGCCCATAGACCAGCCTGATCTATAAAGTTTCTTAGCTGAAGTTTCTTCTCAGGCAATTCTAGATTGTGACAAGTTGACTCTTAAAATCAACCACTAATTTGACTTATTCAAAATCCTGAAAGTACTCACACTAAAAAATTATTACTGTTCTTTGTGTGGAGCATGCTTATAAAGTATTTATTGTTTTCTTTTTTTTCCGAGACAGGGTTTCTCTGTGTAGCCCTGGCTGTCCTGGAACTCACTCTGTAGACCAGGCTGGCCTCGAACTCAGAAATCCACCTGCCTCTGCCTCCCAAGTGCTGGGATTACAGGCGTGCGCCACTACGCCCGGCTTATTTATTGTTTTCTTAAAGATAAAATATAACTCTGTTGCCTATGTTTCTGAGGGTGTCTGATAATCCTGAGCTAAAGACAGCAATGTTGGAGGTAACAGGCACCTCTTCCATTTCTACAGATGAGAAAATCAAACTTCTGGAAAGTTAGTCACTTAGTAAAGGCAATCCAGGTAAAGGGCAGCTGGGCCAGAACCAAAACCAAGTCTCTTAGCAAACCCTACAGAATGCACAGGATCCAGACTTTCTTATCAGAAAGCCTTACTGATTAATCCAGGAGAATTTATTTGTTATTGAAAGGAAGGAAGCAAGGAAGGAAGGAAAAAAGAAAGAAAGAAGAAAGAGAGAGATAGAGAAAGGAAGGAAGGAAGGAAGGAAGGAAGGAAGAAAGGAAAAAGAAAGAGAAAAGAAAGAAAGAGAGAGGGGAAAGAAGGATAAAAGAAAGGAAGGAAGGAAGGAAGGAAGGAAGGAAGGAAGGAAGGAAGGAAGGAAGGTAGGTAGGTAGGTCAAGCCAAGCAACAGAACCCTTTATTTATTACAACTTTCATACAGAATCCACTACTCTTAAAGTTGGACTCTCTTCTAACTCTTTTTCTATAAAGACAGTGCCAGACAGTCCCAAGGAATGGCTGTTATTGTTTTCTCTCACAATCTGTTCTCAACTTTCTGATCTATCTGAGACTAGCATAGTTATTAGCATGATGTACACCTGGTTCTGCTATTGGTGTCTACTGGACCTTGGGGTTGCTAACTTAATCATAAATAGCTTTGTTTGGGGACACACCCAGATGAACAGACAGACCAGTCTAGACCCTTTGGCTGAGGAGAGACAAGAAAAAAAATTACCAAAGAAAGTCCTGTGGCACAAGGTGTGAATTTTCATAATAGCCTCCTGAGCAGGGGCGAACATCTGCGAGGAAGGACTGCACCGGTGACTACGTGAGCTGGAGTCTCAGGTCTGACCAGTGTGGCGTCTGGGAGTGCCTCTGCTACGTGAGGGAGAACAACACCTTTAGAGTCCCTCTAAACCCACAGCCACAGAGAGGGACCTGCATGAATCACCTCAAGAGTCTTTTTTTTTTAAGTTATCTATTTTTAAGTGGTCAGCCTTAAGCCAGAGAAAGTTTTGTTTATAGGTTTTGAGTTTATGAGGAGATTAAGGGAATTGCAGTGTTAAAATTCATTGAATTGTACTCTTTAAATGGGTCTGGTTCACAAGAATCATATAAAAAGTGGATATAAAGCTATTGTTTTTTTTTCTAGTTTCAATCGTCACCCCCACCCCCTTGTGATGGATAAGTGAATAAAACAGTAATTGTTAGCGAACGTGTGGAGAAACTCCATGAGTCCAGTAAGGCCATTTCATCTGTCCAGAGTTTGGAACTGGGCAAGTGTTTGACTGGCTCCCTTTATCCATTAGTGTGATGTTTTTATTTGTGAGTTTACCATAATACGGTAGTTTCATCTTAAAAAACATCATTCTGGTTATTGTGCACAAATTGCCTTTAAAAGCCTCAAAAGAACAGAGATGCGCGACAGGAAGAAGTAGGCTGGGACTGTCATACAACTGGCTGGTTGGTGGCCAAGTCCAGTTTCATCCTGGGAAATAAAGCAAAGCAAACTAAAGAAAGCAACAGAAAGCCAGAGCATCTACACCCCCCTCCCATCTGCACAGGCCCTGCCATGTCCCAACAACCTTAACCGCAGAGGGTATGAAGCAACATGGACCCATGGGAACCCAAGGTCTCCTGTGTACTTGGCATGGTCCCCACAGAAGTGTGTCTTCCAAAACCTGCCTCCTTACAGAGGTTCCCAAGAAAAAAGATTTCTTGAATATTAGATAAGGCAAAACCAAGTTGAAGGACGTGCAAGGCAAATAAGAATAACATACACACTACACACATGTACACACACACACACACACACACACACACACACACACACGCGCGCGCGCACACACACACATGCACTACACACATGCACACACACACACACACACACACACACGCGCGCGCGCACACACACATGCACTACACACATGCACACACACACACACACACACACACACACACACACACACACACACTCCTGTGTTCTACCCGCAGAAGCAAGACTCTGTCCTCTACTCTTAGAAGCACAACCACTCCCAAATTAACCCGTAGCCAACATTAAAGCCAAGCTCCTAGCCAATACAAGTGAACGATTAGCTGCCACTTAGAAAACTTTAAGACATAATGAAAAGCAATTTACAGCAAGCCTGTAGCCAACCTAAACTTAAGTGGAGAGAAACTCAAAAGCCATTCCGCTAAGATTAGGAACAAGACAAGGTTGCCCACTCTCTCCATACTTATTCAGGGTAATACTTGAAGTCCTAACTAGATCGATAAGACAAGAGAAGGAGATCAAGGGAACACGAATAGGAAGCATACACGAAGAAAGAGGTCGGAGGATCCTCATTTGCAGATGACATGAGAGTGCAATAAGTGACCCTCAAACTTTCACCAGGAAATTCCCACGTCTGATACATGTTTTCAGCAAAGTAGCTAGATCCAAAATTAATACAAATGTATACAAATGGCGAACAGATTGAGAAACAACACCTTTCCCAAAAGCCTCAAAAATATAAAATATCTTGGGGTAACTAAGACCAAGCCAATGAAAGACATATACAGTCAAACTTGAAGGCATTAAAGAAAAAACTGAAGATTTCAGAAGATGGACCAGGATGGGTTTTTATGAGACTCCTTTGTGTGTAGTCATGTGTGTCTCTGCCTCTCTATGTGTTTCTTGCACTTTGTTGTTGTTGTTCTTTTTCTTGTTTGGCTAATTTGTCCTATTTTAACCTTTTATTATTATTATTATTATTATTATTATTATTATTATTAATCATTATTCCTTAGATGTCTGGATTTTTTTAAGTTAAAAAGAGTGTGGATCTGGTTGGGAGAATCTGAGAGAAGTAGAGAGACTTGAAACTGGAATAAAAACATATTGTCTGAAAAAATTCTGTTTTCAATAAAACACATCAAAAACAAAGCCCCGTATGCTTTCTGAAGATTGGAGAATCTTTTTTAAAAAAAAGTAATAGTGATGTTTCAGGAGACATTACTTTATTACCTTCGTGGTAACAGCAATGCTAAATAAAAGTCACTCAGAGATCAAGGCAGGACTTAGCAGATAATGCACATTAACCCCTGCAACCCATGGCCCAGACCATATAATAAAGCAACCCAAGCAAGGAATAGCCCCCAGCTGAAGACTCCAGCGTAGTTCCAGCTCTACCGGCATGGCATGTTCCCACAGAGCACCTGCACACTCCACCTGCTTCTTCTTAAGCTTTGCAGCCACAGCACTAAGGAACTAAACAGGCAAGTGTGTTGCATGCAGTCATTGTTAGAGAGATGGGCGTTAGCGTGGGAAAAGAAACTCGAGACGCTCAAGGGAGCCTTTTGTGAGTGGCTCACTATTTCACATCTATTCAGTCTGTGAAAAATTCAGAGAACTATAGTCCCCAAGTTTAAGACCTCAGGGTTAGGCCTTAAAAGGCATTTTGTTTTCTTCAGGGTTTGTTGTTATTGTTGTTATGTTTTTGGTTTTTGTTTTAGATTGTGCTACAATGAACTATCCAAATATTTATCCTGGAAGCCATTTTTTAAACTTAAAACCATGTAGCCTGCTTTAGTCTATTTTTAAAGGTCTATTTCGTGATTTTTCAATTATGTATGTGTCAGGGGGATACGCACATGAGTGCAGTATCCATAGAAGCCAGAAGAGGGCATCAAGTCTCCTGTAGTTGAAATTACAGAGTAACTGTTAAGCCAATGGATGTGGATGTGGGTGCTGGAACCAAACCTAGGTCCTCAGGAAGAGCAGCAAATGCTCTCAACCCCCAAGCCTTGTCTCCAGCTCTGTGTTCATTCTTAATTAAATCAAACAAATACTTATTGAGGGATAAACATTCGCAATTGTTGGGTTGGGCTGCGGAGAACGGGAAAGAGGAAAAACACACTCTCTGCTCTCCACGTCTTTACTCCTGAGTCACCTTGTGGTTAACTTTAAATACGCACTTGTGTGGTTGGCAAAGTAGTTGTTTTGGTGCCTGTGAATTCTATAAACCTGTTCCAGCGGTGAGTCAGGTGTTTTTTCTCACATCCAAGAACAATATGGAAAACAACTTGCCTAATATATTTGCTTAGGTTAACACATGGAAAACATTAAACGGTTCTATGTCAGAATAAATCTCTGCTTCCTGCTTGGCGATGGGATCTCCTCCTCTAACATGTACCTGCCATCATCAAGGTAAGAGTTAACATCATTTCAATGCTCTTCCTCCTCTCAATGCCACAACTGTGTGTGAAATAAACTTTCATTTATATTAAAAAATAAATACAGTGCGTTACATAAGCATATCCTTGGGAATCATAAATGTCCCCAGAATCGGGGCACTGCCTAGGCTGGTTTTATTTTTGAAAATGCCCAGTAAATCAGCATCCACGAACACATATATGTTTGTTGAGTGCTACTGGACACGTGGCTGCAATGCACTGTAACAGCAAGGGCCTCTCCTTCAGCGCTCCTTTTCAGCACTCCTCTCTGCCTGGCTTCTTGATAACATCTCTCATCACTCAGGTTGGCCTTCAACTACCTATACAGCTGAGGATGACCCTGAACTTCTGATCCTCCTGCCTCCACCTCCCAGGTGCTGGGATTACAAGAGTGAGTAATCTTAGGCCACTGTGCTGAGCTCCCTCCGCCTCTCTAAAATCCCACTGCAGGGTCTGACGGGATGGATGGCTCAGTGGTTGGAGCAGATGCTGCTCCTGCAGAGGATCCAATTTGATTCCTAGCACCTGTGTTAGACAGCGCATATAATTTAGCTAATTATAATTAAAGACGAGAATTTAGTTCCTGAGGATCCAATGCCCTCTTCTGGACTCTCCAGGAACCTGCATTTTCATGAATAAACCCATAAACACATGCTTTACAAAGTAAAAGTGTTGAACTTCTACCAACCCAAAGGATATCCCATGTGCCCTAAGACCGTTTGTTTAATGTCGTTTATCAAGCAAAGCAGGCTTTTACCACATGAGTGCCCTCCTGCCACTTCAACACTCCCCAGTTTTGCCTTTATTTTTTCTAAGTGTGCTATGCTAATCTCCTATAATAACTTCCTTGTTTTTATACCAAGTTTCACTTTCTGCTACCTCAATGCCCGCCTTATTAATCCCTACGTTTTCTCTCCAACTGGCCTCTCTTTCTCTGCCTCCTCCTTACCTAAATTTGTTTGCATTTGCTTCCAAATACTGAGTACCCTCAGCGTGCCAGAGACTTTGCTGCATTGTAGGGATGTCCACGAGAGAGACTAAGACGCTCACAAATCGCCAACAGCATGCCTGTGTCTGAGGAGAAAGGCGCCCTGCATCCTTCTGGGATGTCAGACACCATGTTTAAGCAAATGCAGGAGCCTGTGGGGAAACAAGCATGGCATGGGGACAGGGGTGGGGCTGGGCGTGGGGTGGGGGGCATCCACAGGAGAATAACAGGTAGGTCCAAAGCCCAAATCATACGATTCTGCTGAGAATCATTCCCACCTTGTCTGGCTGTAACAAAGCCTGTGCCTCCACCATTGGGTCCAGCCCATTGTGATGAAGCACAGACATCTGTCAGCCTTCTGGAAATCGGAGCAGCAGCAGCTCAGGAGCAGTGTGGTATCAGCAGGCACGAGCACTTGCCGAGGGGGCTCACACTGACACGGGCATCTTTCCTGAAGTTGGCAGGAGCTAGTCTCTCTCACTCCTGGCTCTTCCTGGACAAATATGTTTTCCGGAGACTCAGTTGTCTCTTAGCCTTGACTCCTGCACCGTATTTTCTTTTGTCCCAGTTGCACACAGCCAGTAATGAATGTGAGTCCACTGTCATTGGGTCCATCCCTTCTCCCTCCAGAGAAGGCAGAGAGCAGTGGCTACCAATAGAGCAGCAGGTCTGTTTAGAGACTCCTCCTGCACCTGTGATTTAGGTACTTTTTGTCAGTGAGGTGGTCAGGACTAGCCAGTGGTTCTCACCTTTCCCAATGCTGCAATCTTTCAATACAGTTCCTCATGTTGTGGTGAGACCCCAACCATAAAAGTATTTTAGTTACTACTTCGTAATTTTGCTACTGTTACGAATCATAATGTAAATAGCTATGTTTCCCAGGGGTCTCAGATGGCCCCTCCTAAAGCGTTGTGACACACAGGTTGAGAACCTCTGCTTTAAGCCCATCTCTTGTATTGCATATTTATATCCACAGAAGCCCAGGATGCTTGCAGGAGAGTGAGCAGTATAGGGATACAGGACTCAAGGATTATAACACAAAGGAACCTTGTCTTACTTAAATCCTTGATGTGGGTACATTTGAGTGGGCGTTCATTTGTAGTCCCTTGGGTGTGGAAGCCAGAGGACAAGGCCAGCTGTCATTCCTCAGGGGCCATAGACCTATGGCTTTGAGACCAGGTCTCTTGCTGACACAGAACTCACTGACAGGCTAATTTGGCTTAGGGTCTAACTCCACGCACATGCGTGCACGTGTGTATTTACGTACATACATGTGAAGTCTGAGGACAATTTGAGACAGTTGTCTCTCTCCTTCCACCAAGCCGGTCCTGGAGATTGAACTCAGGCTCTGTCTTGGCAGCGAGCACCTTTGCCCGTCCCTTCTTACCTCTTTGAGATTTCTGACATAAATCAGACAGCTCATTTCCTTTTCCGATTCCTCATCTTATCACTGTATGACACGGAATCTCCTTGGCCTTGACTCTTCTCCTGTCTCCTTTAAGAACGCATCCAAACTCCACCTGACTTTTCTGGCCCTTCTCACTCATAAGGAAACCCTACAGATCCCATTTACACACGCTTACTAAATAAATGCCAGCTACTGTCTCACACTGGTCTGGGCATTTACCACCTTTCCCTATTTCATCTGCAAACCTGCCATTTAGTAATTATCTGCGGGGAAAGAGGCTTGGCAAAGCTGAATTCCGTGGTGAGAAATAATTATAACCTATGTCTGTCTGACCTCAAAGCCCATCCCACTTCTCAAGGAGATTGAGAGTGAGGGTCAGAATAGCATCATCTCCTGTTTAAAGTCCATCTGAGCAAACCTGTACCCCCAAGAAAAGGAAACAATGCAAAACAAATACAACTTGAGCTAAGCCACGGTGTGACAGAGGTTCAAGCTACTCTTTAGTCTGAGGGTGAATCTTCCAAGAGAATTTTGTACTTAGTCTGCAGATGCACTTGTTTCTACACACAGAGTCAAAGGTGTGGACAGTGGGCCTTTCAAAGTACCAGGACTAAACAAAAGCAGGAGAAAACTTGTTGAAGTGACTAGGCATCTAAGATCTCGAAACTCTGAGATGATGAGGTCCACACGGGGAATGCCTTCCCGTTAGGAGTCCAGACTGACTGCACTCAGACCCAGTCCTGTGGGTCTTTCTAACCTTTCCCCAGGCTCTTCCTATGGCAAAGCAGTCCTCCTGGCTAGGTAGTCCCCCTTGCTCTGCTCTGCTCAGTTCCTACTGACCAAAGGAGTCACTCTAGCAACAGCCACAAATCCTGTCCCCGAGGCATAAATAAATGCTCAACTCCTACAGTTCATGGGCCAATGAGGGCCTAAGAGGCCTCGAATCGATCCAACCCATTTTAACTAGCAAGAAACTACCTAGTAATACCTTGTTTGTATTTCTTGGAGGAGGGACACCAGAAACCCTTATTTCATTCTCCACAATAATCGGAGGGCACGAAGCTGGGGCAGCACCATCTCCCAGCTGCTGATTACAACAAAGGCTTGAAGCACAAATTCAATTTTATGATGTTAATCTCGGCCTGCCACTCAGAAATTTTCTCTGAGGGACGTGGTTTTTTTTCCTCTGGATTTCATTTTAAGAATGATTTTTTTTTCATCCTCAATCAATAAAGATATGTTTTCATCAAAAGACTCTATCTTGGCAGAATTCAATTGGCTACCTCAATCCCTTTTGGTGACACGGTATTAATTAAAATAGTTTATGTTGCACCTCAGCTGGCAAAAGAGGCCGTGAAAAACAGCAGCTCCTCAGAACACATGTTCCATACACGGCAACACGGAGGCCGGAAAATAATTTGCTCCTTCTCCAGGTGACAGGCATTAGCAATTCAAGAGTCATTCTGACTTGCTTTCTTTCACCAGGAAGAATAAAAAATAAAATAAAATTTAAAAAAGGCTGAAGCTCTCCCTGTCAGAGGTTCATGTCAATAGAAAATGGAAATGTAGGTAAACGGAATTCTCCAAATCCTGCCCTTCTGGGACCACAGGACAAGCAATCAATTATCTCTGTATCCAGGCCATGGCAAGGCTGCTTAGAATCACTCATTGTTTCTCTTAAGCTAAATAAGTAAATAGAAGGATGAAAAGAGCGTGGCAATTAAGAAAGTCCCTTCTTAACTCTGAAATAATGATTATAATTGGATATACCATGTTTCTTTAGAAAGGAGGCATGGGGAATTATTTACAGTTTCTCTCAGCTGAAAGAGGAGAAAACTACAAAGTGTATCACAAAAAGTAAAGATATTTGGATTCTATAGTCATGTATAAAGTGGAAGTTGATTCACCCCAATACACCCTTATGAAGAACTTGACTCCATGCTCTACCAAACAATGAGGGAGCAGCCCACTCCCCTGAGATGCTGACGAATCATGGAACCTGTGTACCCCGGGGGATAGGGACTGCGGCTTGGTTTCCAAAAGATACACGGGATGTTGGACACAGGGTAAATTTGCCCTGCCTAAGTGGTGAGTAAGGAGGATTCCCAGGGGAAGGGAAGCAAACCAAATACTGAAATAATAAGAGGGATTTATATCCAGAGTTGAGAGAAAATATGCAGCAATCTAAGAAAACAGTTGA